>JBAMCF010001083.1:2400000-3000000 GCA_037075285.1 Drosophila lutescens
CCCTCGTCGCTGAACGAGGTGTCCACGTTCGAGTAGAAGGCCGCTATCGAGGCGTATTCCAGCGGAAAGGGCTGGTTCAGGTACTCGGGGAACTCTGAATTGAAAGTGAGGATGCCATTGGTGTTGATCTGGGGGATTGAGAAATAAACAGACATTCTTAAATGTTAAAGAAGCTTCTATCAAATCAATTAATTATAACTTTATATAAATAGTTTTAATAAAAAATAAAAAGATAGGTGGATAATTTTCTTTTGGTGTATGCGAATAAGGAAGTTTCACTCGGTATCGTTTGAAGTGGAAATACTTGGCCTCCATATGGCGTGGCAATTAGTGAGTGCCGTGAAGTGCTAACGGGCCACTTAACTCCTAATGGGCCTTCTCCTGGCGGAAACAAAACAACAACAAACCATTAACAAGGCGGCAAATGATCTGACGAAGGGATATGTTCTCGAGATACATATTAGGCGATCTGCTACTGGGCCTCCTAATTGAGTCCTCGGCCGACATCCGCCTAACGGTCCGTCCAAAAATAGCGGCATCTCCAGCGATGCAACAGGCAATCTGAATAAACAACCCCGGAATTGGAGCACAGGTGTTCGAGAAATGCCTTTCTTGTGGTTGCAGCATACATCATGTCTCTTCTCTGGCACCACGGGTTCCATTCATCTCGGCAGGGGAACGCGCCATGTCTGGAAATTCCGGCACATTGGCAGGTGATTTGTACTGACTTCGAACTCCACATGGATAATAGACAGGACGCAATAGATGCCAAATTGAGGTTTGGAAAGCAAATAAATACAGCTGCATTCTTGCATGGCCTATTTTACACACTTGAAATATTTCAGATTTGGACTAGCTTAACCAATCGACTTCTAACAAGGAAGAACGCTATAGTCGAGTACTTCGACCATCAGATACCCGTTACTCAGCTAAGGGGAGTGCGAGGGAGATGGAGATATGCAGTCGTCAAAGCTAGTGGCTCCATCCAGCGGCCGCTACTGGCTCCATCTAGGGGCCATTTAAATTTTTGCTCATAACTTTTTAATAGATGGTTCGATTTGAAAATTTTCTTCTACATTTCGGTAGGTATCAAATTAACACAACGAAATTGCATTTTTCCTTAATCTTTAAAAATGTGAGCGACAGACACATTTTAAAGTCCTTTAAGGCGATTGAGGGCGTTAGAGTGGGTGTGGCGCTCGGCTGAAAAAAACTTGGGCTGCGTTTGGTTAATGTTAATCCCAATTTTCTAGCATTTGTAGTTTCCGAGATCTCTGCGTTTATCCAGACAGACAGACAAACGGACATGGCTAGATCGACTCGGCTAGTGATCCTGATCAAGAATATATATACTTTTTTGGGTCGGAAACGCTTCCTTCTCCCTGTTACATACTTTTGCACGAATACATTATACCCTTTTACTCTACGAGCTGATTTTCCATTTTGCGGTGCGATTCGTCACTATTTTTGCACATTAAGATAATTTGTATCTTCTCTCACAACATTTTAACATAAAACAACATTAAAGAACTATACAATTAGTAATTTTTTAAGATTTTTTGATATCCTCAGATTAATCAATCTAATATTGTCAAATATTAATTTCATATCCACCATATCGTCTTTTTTATATCAGTTTAGATCGAATGGAGAGACATTTTATTTTAACAAGAAGGGAAGCTCAATTCGGCCAGCCGAAGATCATTCCTATTAAATTACAAATTACAAAATGTTAAATTTCGTGTTACTTCGACATTAATTTTTCTATCCTTCCTATGGCAGCTACATTATATAGTCGTCCGATTATTGTTAAATTTAATTGCAATAGAATGAAGACTTTTGGGAAAGTTTCATCCCTCACTGCGTTGTAGACTTCTGACTGAAATCATTATACCCTCAGCAAGGGCATAAAAAGAAGACCCTGATTACAAGCAATCGTTTTCTTATCAAAGAGGTATACAAATTTTACGTTCTACGACTGGACCCCAAAGAAATCTTGGGGTTATTCACACGCTGTAATAGATTGAAATATGGCGAGTCTATTTATACGCGGGCGTGATGGTTTCGACACCAATTTGACCCAAGAGCTTTGGAACAGGCAATAGGCTCCTGTGATCTTTTCGACCATTCCGTCAAGGAATTTCAATGAAATTTATGGATTTCTATGGCCATTGTGCCCGTTCCGGCCCGTTCCAATTCTGTGCCGCGTGCTATTTCTCTACGTCAGACACATAAATTCAGTTAATTAACTAACAAAATGCAGAGCAGATAAAAAAGCGTTCAAAAATAGGCGACACTAGCAGAAGACACTCTCCACTCGGAGAACTCATAACTTTGGCTGCCAAGTGCCGAAACCACTCAGACACTCGGATGCTCAGAACTCTGGCATCTGGCACTTGGCCAACGCGGCAAAGCGACATCAATGGGTTCGGTTTTTGGTCTTGGACCACCCTCAAGAGGCTGCGGATTGTAGCTGCGGACACGAGTGTATGCCATGCGGATTGGGATTGGGACACCCAAGTGAGTGGGGTGTGTGTGGAAATCGATGTACGACCTGTCATGTCATGTTTTTGCCGAAAATTAATGTCGCCTATAAATAAGCGGGCCACAACAAAGCAGGCTGCCCCCTCGGAAATAGAAAAATAGTAGTCTAGAAACTATTAAACCGCGTTGTAAATATTTGCATATTGATTGCCCCTTATCGACTCGAGCTTATCACCTCGTCACCCTGCAGGCTGCAAAATTCATTCAGTGCACAATCTTCGAGATACTTTGTAGCCGCGCTGAACCCTGAACTCATATTAAAAGGGGGTATACCACTACTCACATGCAGTTGCTCGTACTGCTCCCCGTAGAAGTGAATGGGCTGCTCCAGTTGCAGCTCGATCGTCTCGCTGTCGCCCTTGGGCAAATACTGGATGCTGCCCAGCGATCCCTCCTCGAACTCGTACAGCTCCGAGGATCGCAGACTATCCAGATAGTGCTCGAACTGGCCGCTGACCAGGATCACCGAGCTGAGCAGCAGGCAGGCGAGGAATTTACTGCCGAAGCTCGGCATTATGGCGGGATACAGGTGTTTGTGTTTCCTATTTGGCTTATCTATCTTTTTCTTCTTTGACTTTGACACGCGAGGATTTCACAATTCCGCCAGAGGCATTTTCACACTAGACACAAAACCGAATTTCTAAAACACTTTTGCTTTCGCCTCAAGTTTGATCCAAAAATATAGGCGGTTTATAAATAAAATGTGGCACTACCTATTCGACGAGTATATGTAGAGGTAAATACCGTGTGTATAGTTTGACAGATTTTTGGAACTGTCGCTCCAAGTGGCGGCCCAGCTCCTCTGCTTTTGCTTTTCTTTTGCTTCCTGAGCACGCGAGCAAGGAAAACCGAACGAACCGAACGCCTTGCCAACAGATTCTCGACTGATTGGCCGTCGCCTCCGCAGTGGATTCTCCTCGACTCGGTGCTCATCCGTCCGTCACACTCGAGTATCTGTGTGAGCTGCTGGCCGGAGTGCGAGGCAGTGTGTATTGGTGAGCGGCGGAAAGCGAGAGTTTCTCTGGAGGCCCCAGATACCACTCATCTATGCCCCGAATAGGATCCACAAGCTGCAGTCCCAGCCAGATGCTGTTCGATTATGACAGTTCTTTATTGATGTTTACCATCAACAACCAAAGCGTCGGTGGCTTTTGGAGGGAGTACCTAATTATAGCCAAATGAAATAATTAGTTATCAGTAGAATGGTTCAGATTAATCCAGAAGAATTATCGACTATACTGGTATAATTCAGAATCATGATTGTCTATTTATACCCGTTTCTCGTAGAGTAAAAGTGTATATTGTATTCGTGAAAAAGTACGCAACAGGTAGAAGAAAACGTTTCCGACCCTATAAAGTATATATATTCTTGATCAGGATCACTAGCCGAGTCGATCTAGCCACGTCCGTCTGTCTGCCTGTCTGTATGAGCGCTGAGATCTTGAAAATATAAAAGCTAGAAATTTGGCATTAACAACACAAATTCTTGGGCTTGTTTCAGCCGAGCGCCACGCCTCCCCTAACGACCACAATCGCCTTTGGGACTTTAAAAAAAGCCTGGCGCCGACATCTTACAGATTTTGTAAAAGTGTAAATGCCATTTGGTTGTGTTTATTAATATCTATCGAAATGTAGAAGAAATTTGTAAAATCGGACAATCCAAAAACAAGTTATGAGCAAAAAATAAAACAGCCACTAAATGGCGCTTGTAGCTTTGACGAATGCATATATTCATCTCACTCGCACTCCCTTTAGCTGAGTAACGGGTATCTAGTAGTCGAAGACCTTGACTATAGCGTTCTCTCTTGTTGGTAAATGTACTTCTTCTCAAAAATCGGTCAATTCGCTCTGAATATTTATATTGCCATTTTTCTAATATTATTTATGTTAAAGCGGGAAATTCGTGGAAATCATGATATTTTTAAAAATTAAACATTTCATTTAAAATGCCGTGCCCTGCATTTAATAAGTTCTATTCAAAAATATGTTTTCTGAATTCTTAATATTCTCTTAACAGACATAAATTAAAACAGAAATACTATGTATAACGCCCAAACCATATATCAATGGGAACCAATAATAAATTTTGTTAATACTCATACCTAAGTGTATACATTTGGTAGCGAGGCATTCAAAAAATGTATTTACGTATAATCACTCCTGATCTTTATGACTCTGATTAATGTAATATTTAATTGATTATTCAATTGAATCGTAAATAAGATTACTGATTCTTCTAAACATTTTAAATGGGTATTTAGGGATTGAGCGCTATGAACAAATGGTCCCCTCAGATGCCAGAATGCGTTTTCAAATCGCGGTTTGTATTCTGGGCTTCCCTTACACATTGATGGAACTAGTTACTTTCAGACGTTCCAATTCTAGGGAACTAAACTTGAGGCGGGCACGTGCCGCTCTATTGCTCTTGCCCCCCAAAATTCCCCATCGGATGCCACCGTGAAGCGCCGTGAACGAAGGGAGGAGCGGATACCTTATATACAGACACATCCAAGTCCACACGCATATCCACACCCATTCCTCAAGTCTGGTCCCCACTCCAAGACTTTTTAAACAGTGGTGCCTAGTTGGATTTTTCTGGATATCTGATTATACCCGTTACTCGTAGAGAAAAGGGGATATTGTATTCGTGCAAAAGTATGTAACAGCTAGAAGGAAGCGTTTCCGACCCCATAAAGTAAATATATTCTTGATCAGGATCACTAGCCGAGTCGATATAGCCATGTCCGTCTGTTTTTCTGTCCGTCTGTCTGTCCGTATGAACGCTGAGATCTCGGAAACTATAAAAGCTAGAGGATTGGTATTTGGCATGAAGATTCTTGGAGTTCCTACGCAGCGCAAGTTTGTTTCAAGAAGGTGCCACGCCCCCTCTAACGCCCACCATCGCTTATATACGATTTTAAAAATTTAAATATTTCGGAAAAGTAAAAATGCAGTTTTATTGTGTTTATCAATACCTATCGAAATGTAGAAGAAATTTTTCAAATCGGACCATTCGTTATGCGTGATCAAAGTTTCTATCTCCATCTCCCTCGCACTCCCTTTACCTGAGTAACGGGTATCTGATAGTCGGGTCACCCGACTATAACGTTCTCTCTTGTTTTATGTAAGAATGTGACAATTAGCAATAATAATATTCCTAATTCATACGAAATCATTTTAAAAATGTGCTACTAAAACATATTTGTGCAATATTATGAATAATAACCCATAACTTTATTGTTTTCCCATGGGTTTCAAAGAACACATGTTTATCCTTTGTACGTACATATATTCGAAATACAAAAATCAGTGTTTTTTAAATAGTAAATAAGAAAGAACATACTTTATAGACAAGATAGAAAAAATTAAATTTAAATTTTAAAAAATTTTAAGTCTATGCCCAGAATAGGGAGCTGATTTTTCAACCATCACTGCTCCACTCCACTCCCCGTTTTTTTCGGAGGGGTGTGCGAGTCTAAAATAAACAAATGTTAAACTTCTGAGGCAGCGACGCAACGTCTGCGCCTTGACTGATGGTGATCGGGTGCTGGAACCCAAGATGCAACTGGAACCGATGACGGAGGATGGGGGACGGCAGTTGGACTATTTATGATGTATTTCTCGGTTAATTAGTTGCAGCTGAACGCAGCGGAATGGGTGTGGGAATGGAATTGGGATCGGGAACGCTTCCGCATGCATTTGCTAGACATCATCCAGTCATCTTCAGCCGACCAAAAGACCAAAAGAAAGTGCGTGGCTTAGGGCCCCGGATAATTTTTGCTATATTTGGATATTGCGCCGCTTGATCGGTGATGGATGCCTGGGCCTTTTCATCATTTATCTTCGAGTGCAGCGGGCTAATGGAACTGCATTGGGTTCCAGGAACTGGAGCGGAACGATGACGACGACGACGATGGTCATGATGACACTGCACCCGGACAGACGGCTCGGCCAATTTCGGGTGGAGTAATTAAAAAGGTAAATTAGGCCCCAAATTAAAAGCCATTAAATGTTACGCAAAATTACACTGCCAAAGTGACTGTTCAGTTATAAAAGCCACTGACTTTCAGATTAAATTAACCCTGGCATTGCAGAAAATGTGGTCCCACCAACTGTACGCATTTTCGCTCCTCCTCCTGACCGTTTGGGTCACGGGCAGAAACACTACTCGGGACTTGGACGAGGACTGCGAACTGAATGCTGTCGAAACAATGGCAAGTTGAATCTCAAACTAAAATGACTACGAAAAATTAAAAATCGGAGATCTCCAAGCAAAGTGATTATTCCAGAGACAACAATCCACAGTATCTTACAAAATTCATATTTGATACAATTTTTATTGCAGCACGACTTCTGCTGCGACCTGCACGACGAAAGTCCGCAATTCAGCGACTGCCAGATGGAATGGCACGATAAGATCCGCTACGAGACGGACGAGGAGGAGCAGACGTACATGTTTGTGAGTTCAGTTCAGGAGGATAAACAAATACTCAACTAATTGTGTAATTAGTGCACCGCAGAGTGTAGTTTTAACAAAACAGAGTTCCTCGGGAGGGATCGGCGATCACTGAATCTGGTCGAGGTAAAGGGGCAATTGGAGAGCGATCTGGTCAACGATGCGGATGTGGAGCTTCTCTATAACACCTACGTCAAGTGCGACAAGCATGGTGCGTTCGACTTGCACGAGGCATTAATATCATGATCTAAAGCTGACTGCCTCTTCCAGCGCTCTCCCTCTTCCCGCACAAGGGAGTTAAACAGCTGACCAGACGCCTCTCCCGCCACGGCTGTCATCCGTATCCCGGTTTGGTCCTCGAGTGCGTGGCCAACGAGATGATCCTCCACTGTCCGACTAAGCGATTCCGTAGAACAGCCCAGTGTGAAGAGACCCGCAATCATCTGAAGCAATGTATGCAGTATCTAAAGTACAAATCCTAAAGTTGGATTAAAGACACAAACAGCACTAGCAGCTTACACATTTATTGTCCTTGGATATAACTTAACTATGACTAAGGTGGGGTGCTTGGCTAGCTAGCGATCTTGACCAAATCGCCATCTACTTGCAGGGAGTCGGCGAGCCTGAGCTGCTTGTCAAAGCGTTTCTGGAACTTCTTGGCCTGCTTTTCGGTCAAATCCTCGACGGACAGATGCTTGGCGTACTTCTTGAGCAGCTTTTTGCGTAGTTTTTCCACAAAAATGCCATCAGCCTGCTTGGTGACGAGTTTAGTTAGCTGGGCAGGCCAGTCAAACTCGCTGGAG
This sequence comes from Drosophila lutescens, assembly GCA_037075285.1. NCBI lineage: Eukaryota > Metazoa > Arthropoda > Insecta > Diptera > Drosophilidae > Drosophila > Drosophila lutescens. Next base: position 2,407,804 of record JBAMCF010001083.1, read on the forward strand.
ATGCCATTAGAGTTCTCCCCGGCAGCCGCATCCTCGGTGGGCTCCAGTTTGGACTTCTTCTTGGGTGGCGCCTCATCCTCGGCCTCCTCCTTCTGCTTTTGCTGCAGTGCCGCCACTTTTTCCGCCTTCTCCCTGGCCAGCTCCGCCTGCTTTGCTTCCTTTATTTTATTCATCTCCTTCTCGAGGATGTCCCACACCTGGGTGGCCTGCTGGCGGGGAATCCTGATGCAGTTGGCCACGAAGTTCTCGAACTTGGCCCTCTTGCGCGGCACATTGTCGACGCTCTGGAGCTTCTGGAAGGCTGATCTCACGGGCGGAGTTAGATTGTACTCGCTGCTGTCGAGTATCGCACGGATGATGTCCATCCAGCTCTCCTGCTTTTGGGCATTCTTGTTGCGCGGCTCCTTGGCGGAGAATCCGCCACTTTGGCTGGCGTATTTCTGGGCCTCGGAGATGCACTTGGTGTGGGCCACGTACTCCTCGCCGTAGAAGTTCTTTAGGCAGTCCATGCAGGACACGTTTTTGTTATTCCCACGACAGCGCATCTGGTAGTGCTTCTCCACCGCCGGCTTCTTCACCGACTCGCCGCAGATGTTGCACGTAAAGAAGACCATGGTTCCCTAGGCGCAGTTCTTCTGGTTTAAGTGTAATCCTTGGAATTAAGGGAATTTCGGTTGAAATCGGAGCCGGCGGAGGCCAAACAAAACGCACGTGGACCTAAATGTGACCGTAGTCCGCAAGGCAGAAATAACTCAAATTTAGTGTTGGTCAGCATCGCTACCAGGGATGCACTCTAGGAAAAAAATAAATTTAAAAATTTAAAATTAGAATGAGTTAAATTATTTATAATAATTATTTAATTAGTTATTCTTCCCCAACACTGTTGAATTTTTGAACATTCGACAGACAATTCTAAGGTAAGCTGTTCCTGTTTATCAGCTGTTTTAAATTAATTTTAAGAAATTTAAATCGCAGAAAACCAAAGTTCTCACCTTATATTATAACATCTGTAACATTTAAGTATCAATAGCATAAAATAGTAATATTTTTAAGCCTAGTACTCAGTACGACGAAAACTGCTAGCTAACCATAGGAGTAAGCGAGAGGCAAATAGGTAGCTAACGCCTTTAAGAATAGTACTCAGTACGACGAAAAATGCTAACTAACCATAGGAGTAAGCGAGAGGCAAATAGGTAGCTAACGCCTTTAGCTGGGACTTTTTCCCACCTCGGTACTCAGTTGAGCTAAGGAAATAGTAACTAAATACCAAAAAAATATCAGATTTAGCGGATGAATTCCGATGAACGCCTTTAGCCGCGGCCCAAAGAATAGAAAATTTGATATTTGGCTGTGTTTGTGCAGAAGCGGTATTGGCACACACAAATTATGATTGAAAGGAAAACACCAAAAATCACTGAAAAACACCTGCAGGAGTTTTGGCAATACATATTGCCATGCCAACAGCAAATTTAAAGCTTGCGACCCAGGTCGACTCAACATTTTGAAATATTTTAAAATTGGCGCCAGTTGATGTTTGGTGCTTGTCAACAAACCGAGCTGATTGAGAGTAAGACCATGCTACATGCATTGCGGATGAACTCCGAAAACTTCGGCCACACTAAAAGATTAATATTTTTCGACTAGTAAAACTATCAGAGCTGAGTACATTGCCTCCGATTAGGACATCGACATCCTCATCCTACGCTTGTTCTGGAAGTGGGCAGTGGGAGTAAAGTCTGAAAATTAAAAAAAATATGGTTTACATATGCAAAATTTTATAGTGGGGGATCTGCCAGACTAGATCTAAGAAGTCGGGTGGACAAGGACCCGCCACCTAGATGTGGACGTGGGCGGCGTTCTGGAGGAGGTGGATTCGGTGGCAGTGGTGGCGATGGCGATGGTGGTGGTGGCGATGGCGGTCGCATCTCCGCTGGCAAGGGCGGTATTAACCTTCCTGGCGGTTGCACCGCTGGCTGCTCAACAGGCTGTTGCAACGCTGCCTGTTGCATCTCCGCTGGCCATGGTGGTATAAGTCTGCCTACCCGTTGCACTGGCTGTTGCACCGGCTGTTGTGCCGTGTTTATAAAGATAAATATATTTACAGCACTTTGTGATTCTGACGATGTGGAAGCCTCCTCAATGCATTGCTTAGGACGAATCTACAAAAAAATTAAAAATATTATCATTTTAATATTTTTCGTTGGATATATTTTTTTGGCTTACGTTTCGCTCTATATTGAAGATTTTCACAATTAGTTCTTTGAGTTTAGCCCTAGCGTATATTAAACTGGTTTGACTTTGTAGCAAGACTCGCCTTATTCTTGGGTCCAAATAAAGGCTACATACAACAGCATTGCTTGCCAATAGGCTTTCCTCCCGACTTTCTATACATTTTTTGAATGTCTGGCTGGTTGAACTGTTCATGACCCCAATTGTCAGTTTTAGCTCAAGCCACAGTTTGTAGAAGTCCCCCATGTATAGCTGAGCACATTGCAATTTTTGTGTTGCTATATAAGCAGGCTCCAAAGTATTCACCAAGCTTAAGCTCAAGCCATTCGGGAACACTTAATCTTTGTGGAAGCTCAGAATGTTTTTTTACAAAACTCTTCAAATGTCAAACAATTTTTAAGCATGCTGTACGTGGAGTTCCATCGCGTAGCTACGTCCAATTCCGGTTGCGCCAATGACTCTTCCTTTATGAAATATCTGTAAGCCGGTGTTCTAAGATGTTTTATAATACTTCTTGCCTTATTAATGGATTCACGGCAACCGATTGCCTCAAAAAATTGCTTAATCGAAAGCTGCAGTGTATGTGCAGCACATTTCACTGATTGGATAGATTGTATCCGTAGGTCCTCGAGAAGTTCTTCTTCGTCGATTGGCTCTCCATCCGATCTTTTCGCATCACATTCTAGGTCGCTTAAAAGTTCAACAGATTTTATCATGTTTCGCCCATTGTCTGTTGTGCATGCGTATATTTGATCCTGGTTTATATTAAAAGCATTAAAGATGCTCGATATTTCAGAACAGAGATTTAGACCGGTGTGTTTTTTGTTGAGCTCTATTATACCCAAGGTGCATATAAACAGCTTCCCTTTGCTATAAATTTGAGCGTTAACGCCCAGAACTTCTCTATTGCACCTTGTCGCAGTATCCATTTTTAGACATATTACTTTTTTATTTAGTAAAGAGATAATCTTTGCTTTCATATGGTCATGTTTTTCGCTGACGATATCCATAATGTTCTTTGACGTCACGACATTCATAGACAGACCACGAAAAATTTTAGTGGTAAGGACTTTAAAAGCCTTGGAGTCCAGGACGGAAAAAGGCATTTATTCTTTTGTTACCAACTCAATGCATGCATCTTTTACTTCATTTTGGGTCATGGTGGACGAATACTTTATTTTTTTTTGAGCAACCTCACCGTCCTCCTGCTTTCCCCTCTCAGAATTGTACCACTCCAGGTGCCGAGTTTTTAAGTGCCGCTCCAGGTTAGAGTTATAGTTGCCTGTTAAGCCTTTCTTGCAAATTTTGCATCGAGATATGTTTCTTTCTGAATCGAAAGAGAAACATTTTCGGAACAAACAGTTAAGTTTTCGACCCATTTTACTGAACAACTAATACTTTTGTTGTCAATAACACTAGTTTACAATTTTTGATTTTTTTTCTATATAAACGCTGGGACCCATTTTTTTCGTTTACTTATGGGTCACTGATCACGATGAAAAAAATAAAAAAAATTTCCAAAGAATCGTTTTGGAGATATTTGAAAAAGCTAGATTTTGGACCACTTGTTTTATTAAATGTAACAGTTCTCAAAAACCGATGATCCAAAAAATTTTTAACTGGCAACTTTCGAAAGTAAATAGATGCACCTTTCCGAAAAGGTATGGCGCTTTGTGATCGCATGCTATTGAGCTCCGATTCCCAATAAGCCAACATTGGCCTTGAAGGAGTGGGCGCCTGTTCTGGAACGGGGTTGTTCCGCTGATGCTGGAGGAAGGTGCCCAGCATGTCAACCATGGCAACGGATGTTGCGCTATCGTCCACCTTTCGCTTTTTAGCGGGTGGCTTTCGACCTTCTCCCTATAAAAGAAAACATATAATTAAATAAATGTTATAATATCATATTTGAATATGGCAACTTACGTAGGAATAGGATTCCGCGTCCTCCGTCAGGACAGCTTCCATTTGTGCCTCCGATTCCATGTAGCTCAGCGTTGTGGAGTCTAGCGAATCATCGATGGACACCTCATCGGAGATCGCATTTTTGGTGGTTCTGCAAAAAAGTACTTATATTAGTACAACGTAAACAAAATCAATTGGCCAGAACCTACTTGCGTTGGGAAGACACGTCCGGCAGAAAATCCATGAAGGGAGCGAACTCCCACTCGGCGTGGTCCTGTGCTCCACTCGGCTTATCGAGTGGATCTCCTCCAGCACTTCCACTCTTTTGCACCTTCGCCTTGGTGTGGTACTTGCGGCTGTCACGGAGTGACTTCCACGCCAGCTTGCAACTTTCCACTAAAAATAGTTATATAGTTATATATAGTTATATATTTAATAAAACACAATTATAACTTACAATCTTTGTCCATGACCAGCGCAATCTCCTCCCAGGTCCTCTTCATAAACACAGAATCAAAGTGTTTACTGTGTGTGAGGTCCCATAACACTGGCCGACACTCCACAGCTTGAATAAGTTTTATTTTTTCATCTGCGGAAAACTCCTGCAGGCGCTTCCTCCTTGTTTTTTGCACTTTTCCTTCCATTTTAATTTTTGACTTTTCTCACACACACACAATCAAAGATCAAATTTGTTATTCTTTGGTCGGCGGCTAAAGGCGTTCATCGGAATTCATCCGCTAAATCTGGTATTTTTTTGGTATTTCCTTACTATTTCCTTAGCTCAACTGAGTACCGAGGTGGGAAAAAGTCCCAGCTAAAGGCGTTAGCTACCTATTTGCCTCTCGCTTACTCCTATGCTTAGCTAGCAGTTTTCGTCGTACTGAGTACTAGGCTTTAGTGAAATCAGCAGTTCCCTACAAAATTATTTGGTAAATTTATTAACAAACATGCTATAGACTTATTAATTTATTAAATGGACTTTAAACAATTTAAAAACAAATTGTTATGTACCATTATGTTATGTTTCTTTTGAGATTTTGTACCATTGCCATAGCTTGTTCGATATATCGCAACCGTAGTGTCATCACTAATAGCAACAGCTGTTCGCAGACACACGTTGCCGCGGCTGACGAAATCCATGCCAATAGTTTTGGTGAAATCCCCGGGTTACTCCCTGTTTACTGGAAGTTCGACGACGCCCACGAAGTACGCATGTATTTAGCTAGATCTCCCGGGTCGCCAATCTATAGAACTCTGCGAACACTCACGACGAGTACATCGATGGCGGCCACAATTGCCTCCGCCAAGGATCCCCTAACAGGACCTCGCTATGAGCGGGAACCGAATGTCCTGAAGAAAAAACTGGCCTCCGTGGTGCCAGGAACCGTGAATCTCCAAGTGCTGGGCTCCGGCGCCAATGGAGCACCGGCCGCTGTGTATTTGTTTACGGATCAGGCGCGGTATTTGTTCAATTGCGGCGAGGGAACCCAGAGATTGGCCCACGAGCACAAAACCCGACTCTCCCGCTTGGAACAGATCTTTCTCACCCAAAACACGTGGGCATCCGCCGGTGGATTACCCGGGCTGACGCTGACCATCCAGGATGCCGGAGTGCGCGATCTGGGACTCCATGGACCACCCCATCTCGGCTCCATGCTGCAGTCAATGCGACGCTTTGTGGTGCTGAAGAACCTCCAGGTGCGGCCTATCGATTGCTCCGAGGGCGCTGGCTTCGAAGACTCGATCCTCAAGGTGGACTCCCTGCCGCTGATTAGCTCAGAAGATGCAACGAAGAGTGTGATCAACTACGTTTGCCAGCTGAAACCCCGTGCTGGCGCTCTAAACCTGGTCAAGTGTGTGGAGAAGGGTGTGCCGCCAGGACCTCTTCTGGGACAGCTCAAGAATGGAAAGGATATCACCCTGCCCGACGGAACAGTCGTGCGTTCAGCCGACGTTACCGAGGCCAGTGAAACTGCTCTCTCCTTCGTCTTTCTGGATGTTCCCAGTGACGATTACCTACCTGCACTTCTGACACACGGCAAACGGCTCAAGAAGCTGGGCGAAGAGAAGTTAACCGAAGTAGCCCTGGTGGTGCACTTCACGCCTTATCAAATGACTTCTCGGCAGGAGTACAAGGATTTCGTAGAAGATAACTTCTCCCCTGGCACCCAGCACATCCATTTAAGTTCCCCTTTAAACCAATTCTCTGGCTATGCAGCTGCCCATCGCATTCAACACCAATTGCACCAGCTGGCCCCGCAGGTATTCCCGCTGCTGGGCGAGCAGCTACCGTGCCAGAGTCAGTGCCTTAGCTTGAACTTGAAGAAAACTAAGCTGGATGAGGCCGATGCTGACGAAACGGCGAGTGCTAAGGATACAGAGAAAGAGGAACAGGGCGTGGTAGCCATGACCAGCTTTCATCTGCGGCCAAGAAAGGGTGGGTACTATCTTTAATACCACTCATATTAAGTTCTTTAATATATTTGTTTACTTCCACGAAGGTCTGGATCGCACCCTGGAGTCCAAGCTGACGCCGGAGGAGTACGTTAAGGAGACCCATGCCGTGCCCGGCTTCCCAGAACTCTTGGCCAAATACAAAGAAGACTATAGTTTCCCCCACAACGCGGCCAACAGCTACCCAAAGATTATTTTCCTGGGCACTGGCTCTTGCATTCCCAATAAGACGCGCAACGTTAGCTCTATTCTGATAAAGACTGCGATTGATGCCTACGTATTGTTGGATTGTGGAGAAGGCACTTACGGCCAGATTGTGCGACTTTATGGCCGCGACCAGGGGCAGCAGGTTCTCCGTCAACTGCAGGCGATTTATGTATCGCATTTGCATGCCGATCACCATATCGGGCTGATTGGCTTGTTAAGAGAAAGGAGGCAACTGGAACCGAACGCTGACCCGGTAATATTGCTGGCCCCTCGCCAAATTGAACCTTGGCTGGAATTTTATAACCGTCAGATAGAAACGATAGAGGATGCCTATACACTGGTGGGCAACGGCGAACTCCTGGCTAGTCCCCTCATCGGGGAGAAAGTAGATCCTCTGGGCATCTCATCCATATCCACCTGCCTGGTAAGGCACTGCCCTAACTCATTCGGAATAAGCCTCACTCTGGCAGCTAAGTACAAAAACCAACCCGTGAAGATTACATACAGCGGCGACACCATGCCCTGCCAGGATCTGATCGATCTGGGCCGCGACTCCACAGTGCTCATCCACGAGGCAACTATGGAGGACGATCTGGAGGAGGAGGCGAGATTGAAGACGCATAGTACCGTGTCGCAGGCTATTCAGCAGGGTCGTAATATGGGCGCCCGCCACACGATTCTCACCCACTTTTCGCAGCGGTACGCAAAATGCCCGCGGTTACCGAGTGACGAAGATATGCAACGAGTGGCCATAGCCTTCGACAATATGGAAGTGACCCTTGATGATTTGCAGCATTACCATAAGCTTTACCCCGCTCTTCTGGCCATGTACGCCGAATATACGGAAGAACTGGAGCAGCGGGCGGTCAAGCGCGAGTTAAAACAGGAGCGAAAGCGCAAATTGGCAGAAACGTGATCGTTGGCTTGTTAAACGGGAGAGCAGGATTATTTATTCAATCAGCTACTGTTATACTAATATTAGGAAAGAGTAGTAAATATTAAGTTGTGAAGGTAGGCCTTGGACTCATAAAATGTACCCAGAAGCAAAGAATATATAGGTTTTATATATGAAATTTAGTACAGTACAAATCTCTTCATAAAAACAATATTTACATTGCATTTAAGCGGTAAATTGATTTTGGTGTTATGAGTTATTTTTTAAATTCCCCCTGGAATCCAATAATAAATAATGCAACCCACATTGTTTTTTAGTTTCTTCTTTATTTACTAAATACGCTTGCAACAGTGTCTGTGTAATAAACGCTTTTTGTAATGATTTTAAAATGGTTTCTGTTGGTTCGGACTCGACAATATCATCATAAATAATATTAATAATTATCAATAGTAATTATCCACTTTGCCGACTCAACAAGGGGCACTTGAATCTTAGCATTTTTTTTTATTTTTTGTCATTTAAATTTCAACTTTAAGGCACTTTAGTTCAACGGTCTCCACTTCTTTTTTTTTGTAATTGATTTTCTTTTTGGAAATTAGCTGTGACTAGTTAAAATTAGTAGGTAAACGACAAAGTATATATATGTATGATCTTAATTTAGGTCCTTCGATATTTGGTGTGTGTGTGTGTTTGGGTGAACGGGGTGTCGGAGTGGGGAGGTGGAGGGGACAACTTCTGGTTAATATTTGCATCTCATAAATAAACGTAATTCCAACATTGATATAATTAATGCTCTGTTTAAAAATAAATAAATAGCTTTAAAATACGGCAAAACGAAAGCAGCAGAATTAGCGGGATAAGAATTATTCAACAACAACATAAAATAATCCAGTAAAACCAAGTCAGAATTAATCATAGAACTGCCTTCGCCCCGGCCACGCTGATTCCTCCTAATATTAGACTACAAATTCATTAAGATTAGAGACGAACGCCGATCCGGGGCAGGATCATCGATCGATCTCCTCTAGGCCCGTTCCACGTAGTTGCCGGGGAATGTGCCGAAGCAGCCGGTCCTCTGTGAGGTGCCCACGAACCATCCGTCGTCGCACTTCTCTAGCACATGGACCACATCTCCCTCGAGCAGTTCCAGTTCGTCGGAGTTCTGGGGCCGGTACTTGTACAGGGCGCGATACCTAAAAGATAAGTCAAAATAATGATTTTTCTGTAACTCACTAAAAGAACTGATATTTTTGTTTTAAAATTCCATCAAAATGGTGTCTAATTAAAATATAAACCTTCATTTTTGAGCTCCCTGCTGGACTTAGCTACTCTAGCATACTTTCAGATACTTTTATAGGAATTACAAGCTATAATGATTAATGCTATTCCACAGATAAATTTATTGTATTTTGTCGTATCATATAATATCCATTGGATTACTTACGCCAATGGCTCGGAACTGGTGTCCACGTGGAGGGCGTCCGTCTTATGGAGCGTCCGCGTTTCCTTGAGGATTCCATTCGGTGGCTGGGCTCCATTTTGCGTGAGCGTGTTGAACTCATTGTTGATGTTTGTGCGCAGCACGTCGAGATTAGGCCGCAGATTTGTGGTGCTTTGTGTGGTGATCACGGTCGTTGTCCTGGCCGCTATATCCTCAGCACCAATATCCGTGAGTACCTATCGTTTTAAACACAATTAGCTATTTAATGGAAACGGTTTGTAAGCTTGTGAACCCACCTCCACATAGGAGCACGGGAAGATGCCCTTCCTGTTGGCAATCTTGCCCTCGAACCAGTTTCCATCCACTCGGCGTGTCAAGGTGACCAATTCGCCCTTATTCAAAGAGAGTTCAATGCCCGATTGGGCCTGGAAGTTGTATTTGGCACGGGCCTGGCCCTCCGATGGCCGCTTGGATGGGGTACGGGCGCCATCTCGACTGACAATCTGGAATTGGGAAATAGTTGGATTAATTGACACTTAAAGAGTGCTAGCAATTGTAATGATTAATCTTAAATTACTAATTTTGTTTTTAGAACAAACCCTATTTCCTATGCGTCACTTTATTTTGAAATTTCAGGCCATAAATAATAAACGAAAGTTGATTCATCTGACTTTTCCATTATGTACACTAATTTGAACACCTCAAGATTTTTCTTTGGTCTACTCTACTTTAGGGTATGGCAAAATCAAGTGCTTTTGTAACCCTAGCAATCAAGTTTAAATGGTATTTTGATCTTTCAAGCTTTGAGATCGGGAATTTGTAAGTTTATTAGTAATCATACTAAATTTCCGTAAAATGAACAAATATGTAAAAACAAGTTTATATATCAAACCTTTCACAAATATACAACTGAAGAGTTACAGGTTTACATTTGAGCAAATCTGAAGAATGGATCGGCCTACCAATCACCATCTTCAGCTGATCACTCACCTCAACATAACTGGCTGGGAGCAGTCCAATCATGGCATTGTGCTCGCCCTCGTACCAATTGGCATCGATCTGCCGCCTGATGTAGATGGTGTCGCCCTTTCGGAACGAAAGCTCCCTGGAAAGATACTGAAATTAATGTGGCTCAAGGAATTTATTTCAGGGGTACCCACTTGGAGCTCTGCCCCTGGAAGTTGAAGAGTGCCCGGGCCACCGTCTTGGGACCCACCAGCGACTTGAGGGTCACGTCCGTGGGGAAGTCATCGTAGCGATTGAGGGCGATGGGCGACTTCTGCGACGGCGTGAAGTTGTCCGTGTGGCGGCGCGAGTTCATGTCCTGCAGCTCCTGTAGATACTTGCGACGGCGCTCCTCGTGGTAGAGCTTCTGCATGTGCTCCGCTTGGCGAATGGCTAGTTCCTCCTCCGGCACGTTCTGGCGCTGCTCATGCCTGATCGGGGTCTTGAAGTGGATGTTCACGTCTGTGGCATAGTAACGATTGGGAGACTCTGTTCAGATGAGAGGCACAAGGCGGCAAGATGGGGTTTTCAGGCGGCTCAAGCAAGGCGATTCGGCTTGGGCTGTGTTGGTTCCCCCAAGTGGACTTAGAATCTAAAGCAACCTAATCACCCCATAATAAGTTTGAATTAAGAATCCATTTTCGCCGAGTGTACTCGGTGTTTACCCCACAAATAGCTAACTTCTGTCGCCATCGTAGTTTTCCGAGTCGTAAGACGATCTAACCGCAAATAGTCGCTTCTGTTACGAAACACTGGCTTATCTGGGAGTCGGGTACGGCGCACATATCTGTCTGCCAATTGGTAGGCAAATAAACAGCCACCACATAGCCCCCACCCACCTGATACCCCTTGTACCACAATCTCAAATTGAATTAGACAGCTCTCTCAAATGGAGAATGAGCTGCAATTGAAGTTAATGCGTTAATGCTCGTTAGCTTAACAATCTGATAATTGGGGTCTGAAGTAAATAAAGCCAGCTGACCTCGCGATAAGACTGTTACTTATTTGCATGCGAATCGCTCGAAGTTACTCATCGCCTTAAATGCCCCCATTTTATGCCGTTCAATTGATGCCTATAATGGAATTGCGCAGCAGGCGGCCAACTGATTAAGATGGAATATAACTTCAGCGTCTATTGACCCGATTCGGAAAAATCTCAAGGGGAAAACCTCGGCCGAGGGATGGGGGTAGGTGGAAATGGAAGTGGTAGTGTTGTGGCAGCTGCACAAATATTTCTACGGCAAATAAGCCACGAGCCGCAAAGCTTTGTCTTCGAACAACAACAATTAACAACAGCTTTGTACGTGCTGTTTACGCCAAGTGAAGAAATGTAAAGAGAGGCTTAATTGACACTCGGGGGATTGGGATTTTCACTTTCACTGATTCGCTGCGGCATATTTTTGCCAGCGTTTGAAAGTGCTTGCACAGAGAAAAATCGTGGTGCTATCAATTTGATAGTGCTATCTGCTCCTATGAACAGTTTTAGCCTTATTTTTCACTATCAAGGTAATTCTCTTTGTAGCACATTTCTTTCATTTGATGTTAGAACTAAACTGTTTCCTTAAAACTTAAGACTCTAATCAGTAAGCTTGAAATCTAAATAGAACACTTTGAGTAATAGAGGTAATGTTTCCCTCTAAGACATAAGCGAACACAGACACACGTTGGCCTTTCAAGGCTTTTCTAGCATTTCACGCTCAATTAAGTTTTTAAACGATTTTCTTTACTGTTTTCTGGGGTGAGCACTCATTAGTCACAACAATCAATCAGAATCAGAATCCGAATCCGAATCGAAGGCTGAGCCAATTTTCTGATAAAGCGGAGGAGAATCGGCGAGCGACAACAACAAAGCTTCGCGCTTCACTTGAGCCGGAGAAAGAGACGGGGAGAGGGTGCAGAAAGAGAGAGAGGGACTAGTAACCGACTTTACCGTAGCACGCGTAGCGCTCAACTGAAACCGAAATCGAAATTGAATGGGGGCCCCAAGGCAGCTAAGCTACACGGAGAGATAGAGACAGATAGGGAAGGAGAAAGAGCAGAGAAGAAAGAGAGGGAAGACCAGAAGACGAAGCTTCGCGTCGACGTCAAAGACTTTTCGACTCTCTGCCGGGTGAGTAATTCCCAGAGATAGCGGCGTTCGTATTACTACAAGTTCCGTTTTCTGGCGGCGCCGCCTCACGTTTAATTGTTGTTTTTGTTGCTGTTGTTGTTGGTGAAGTGGGGTGTGTGAATTGCTTGTTGGTGGCACAGTGGCTCAGAACGGTTACGAATAGCTCAATTTATCACGAACCCAAAGAAACGAAGATAATAATCGATTTGTGTAGGAAAAACCTTGGGAATAAATGAAAGTGTTTTATACCTGGAAATATCACGTCAACTTTTTCTGTTTTTTTTTTCATTTAAAAAATAAATTCTAACCAGATGTCAGAAATAAAATGGATTTCAAGAACAAAGAACCAAAATGTTATTGCACTATTAAATGAAAAATAGACCTAGTTGGCAATGAAATTTTCTCCGATTAAAGCCAATATACAAAAATATACCTCCCACTGTTGCTGCTTCATGTGGATCATAGTAAAATAAAAGCTTTTCCTTGCATCTACTGATACAGCCTCAAGCTTTTATCAAAGTCTTTGGACTTCGAACGTGAGGAGCGTGGCCAAAAGCCGAACTCTCTTTTAGCCACCTCTCTTCAGCAAACTCAGGCGGCCCAGGTGATAACGAGTTTTTGCCTTTTTTGCAAAAGAAAAACCGTGAGAAAGTGCAAAACGGGAAGGTCGCTTAGTCAAATGAGAAAGTGCAAAGCGAATGAGGCGGTGGGAGCTGGAAAGGGGGTTCAATCGATCGCTTGACTTTCTTTTATCTCGCTGGGGCCTATCGGCGGTTGGGGTAACAGTTGAAAAATATGAAAGATTTAAAAAATAAATACTACAAACATATGGCCGCTCACCCTACACATACGAACAATATTATAAATTGAAAAATAAGTTTTTCTCAACATAAGTAAACAATTTTACTTTTACAGATTAGATTAAAAGCCCTCAAAAAAAGGAATAAAAACATTCATATGACATGATACTATCTTTATTGGATCTAGAGATCCATAGATCCTAGCATATCTTAATCTGATGTTTAGTCGATTACGGGCTAAATACTAACTGCTGGGCCACTGATGTTGCAGCTTTTGGTAGTTTAAGTACTGCCGCTGTTGCAAATGCTGCTGGTGTTGCTGCTGCTGCTGCAGCAATTGCTGTTGCTGCTGCCACAGAAGCAGCGGCATGGAAGCACCAATGGCCCGTTGGTTGGCCAGATAGGCCTGCCTTTGGTGGGGCTGCGGCGTGTGGGGCAGTCCCACCACGTGGTAGCCACCAGCACTCGGAACACCCTGATAGTTTAAGGGAGACGGCGGTCTCAGGGGAGCTGGAGTTCTCTCGTAGTCATATCCCCGGCGGTGTATCCACAGGATTTTTCCACAGTTTGGTATTTCGCAAGCATTGTTGTTGCTGTTGCTGCTGCTCATGGTGGTGCTGTTGCTGGCGTTACGGATATTGCTGTCACCTCCACTGCTCTGAGGCCTTTGCCAGGGATTTTCGTTAATCTCCGGGCTGCGCCACAAGCTTTGCTCCGCCACCGGAAATCGCTCATCCTCCAGCTCCAGGTCATTGCAGCTGCGATGCAGCTTCTGCCGCCAGTGGATCGCCTTGCTCTTGGAATAACTGGAGGATTGGCTGCGGTGCGGCGCCAGCGTTTGATGGATCATATTGCCGCAGTTGCATAAGACATTTAATTGCGATTTTCCCCGAGCGCAACCCGAAAGACACGTTTTTTTGGCACGGAAAAGTGAAACTGAATAACGGCCGCGACAGGTACCCATGTGTATTCCCGAGTTTGTTTTGTTGACGGCATCGTCTTGGCCATGGCAACGCGAACGAACTGCAGGCCGGCAAGGTGAGCCACCCCCAGCAGTGCCACCACCCACGGACAGGTGGGTGGTTCGGGTGGTTCAGGTGGCCCAGGTGGTGAGCTAAGCAGGTCAGGCCCGTCCGCGTGGCCGGCATTCTCATTGGAGATATCGATTAATTTGGTCAACCGAGGCACGGCGCGCCTTCAAAGCAAAATTGCACCAATTGCGGAAATTGCCCGTCGTTGCGGTAGTAAAAATGCTTTTAACAAAGGTCAACGAATGACAGTGGCTTGGAGCAGGGCACGAACGAGTATTAAAAGGTCCTGGCTTATATCTGGGAGGACAACTAAAATTGCTCCACTAACTAGCTTTAACGAGCTGTAGTGTGGGCTTAATTATATTCAATTTTTTAATTATCCGAACTCCACAGCTACCACATATATATAAATGAGTTAAAATCTTAAAAAATAATAATTTTCATGTTTTAATATTTAAGGAATAAACAATAATACTTCCCATATAAAACTAAAACGGAAAAAATCATTGCTTATAAACTATTAAAACAAAAATTCTTAGTGTTCTTTCATATTAAAAAGGCAAAAAGGCAATAACAATCCGCCTACACTACACTAGTGGTAACACTTTCATAAATTAGAAGCCTAAACTTTTGTCCTAAATTTTTAGTCTACAAAATAAAATCGACCTCATCCTAATCGAAGGCAACCTTAATTTTCCGGTAAAGTACATCTCCCTGATTAAAAAATGGGCACTTATAATTTTTTGTATGGTGTCAATTTTTTATTTAAGAGTAAAAAACGTTTTTGGCACCTTTTTATTTTTTTTTTCGAGTTCTGATAACCTGATTTGGGACATCTTATACTTTATACTTTTACAGGTAATAGAATGTTCTTTAACTTTCTTATACATAGCATTAAGTTCCAGTCATTAGTTTAGAAGCTACACCTCGTCAAAGTTAAGAAAGTGGAAAAAAATGAAAAAATGCTGGCAAAAATGGCTTCGTTAAAAATATACGTCTAAAAACCGAAATTATTTTTATAACTTCTACTTAAAGATATAACTTTAAGCAAACTAATAAGATCATCAGCTCAAATATCAACCAAGGGTTCCATTTTATATAGATTTTTCAAGTTGGGAAAAAAGGGTATTACAGCCCTGTTAAAGCCCTGTTAAGGCCCTGTTGCCTCAGTTAACAGCTGTAAGCGGCCAAAAAATCACCGTTGTCCCAAACTTCAAATGTTCATATAAAATGCATTTGCTGGTGGATTCTAATGATCATTACGTTTTTTTTCAAAGTACCATCTACCAGAATAAGTTGTAAAACTTATTTCGGTTTTTAGGCGTGTATTTTTATACCCGTTACTCGAAGAGTAAAAGGGTATATTGTATTCGTGCAAAAGTATGTAACAGGGAGAAGGAAGCGTTTCCGACCCTATAAAGTATATATATTCTTGATCAGGGTCACTAGCCGAGTCGATATAGCCATGTCCGTCTGTCCGTCTGTCTGTCTGTATGAACGCTGAGATCTCGGAAACTATAAAAGCTAGAAGATTGGTATTTTGCATGCATATTCTAGGAGTTCCTACGCAGCGCAAGTTTGTTCCAAAAGGGTGCCACGCCCCCTCTAACGCCCACAATCGCTTATATACGCTTATTTCGGAAAAGTAAAAATGCAGTTTTATTGTGTTTATCAATACCTATCGAAATGTAGAAGTAGAATGTAGAAATTTTTCAAATCGGACCATTCGTTAAAAAGTTATACGTGTTCAAAGTTTCTATCTCCATCTCCCTCGCACTCCCTTTACCTGAGTAACGGGTATCTGATTGTCGGGGCACCCGACTATAGCGTTCTCTCTTGTTAATGATCGTATTTATACCTGCCAAACTTGAATTTTTCCCGTTTTTTAGACTTTGACGAGGTGTAGCTTATAAACTAATGACTGCAACTCAATGTTGTATATAAGAAAGTTAAAAATCGGTTCAAATAATCAAATAAAATAAAAAGGACCAAAAACGTTTTTTATTGGCACCATGCAAAAAATTATAAGTGCCCATTTCTTAATCACGTTGATGTACTTTACCGGAAAATTAAGGTTGCCTTCGATTAGGGTGAGGTCGCTTTTATGTTGTAAACTGGTGTAATAGGTAAAAAGTCAGAGGATCTGACATACATTTTATAAAGTAAACAAAAAATTGAATTTAAATACAGTATGACAAACAAATAAAATAGCTGTCATAGGAACTCCTGGTATATACGGTTTCTGTATTATGGTGTAAATTGCATGTCGGGTAGACAAACTTCGGATTGCCAAAGTTAGATTCCCTTTTTGTCTTAGTTTCGCTCTTAAGCAGCAGTTACTTTGGCGCCACTAGAAATTGACCAGCAACACCTGCATCATTGTCACTCACCTGATCCGTCGACGGTGTCGGTGTTGTACGTGAAATCGTAGAGGGAGTGACCCTTGACCGGCGGCTGGGGGGGAATGGGGGGCGCGTTCGGGTCGAGATCTGCGCGAACGATTACAGATAAGAGACGAGTAAAGGGATAATTTCGAAAAGTTAAGACCAATAGGGGAGTACCCAAAAGCAACAGCAGCTAGCTCTACGAGATCTACAAGATCAGGCGACCAACGAAGCATAGTCTATAGGGATGGTGAACAGAGTTGCCCTGGCTCCGTGTTATTCCCCCAATCACTGCCCCCCGAAAGTGTTTTCTATTAATCACCTTTGAAAGTCACCATGGCCGTCTTCTTGAGGCGCTCCAAGGTGCCATTCTCCTTGGGCTTCTGGCTGCCATTCTCTGCTCCATCGGGCACATATCGAGCCTTGGGGCGATGCTTGTTGGGATCGAACTTCTGGTCGGCGAATATGTCCTTCATGCAGCTGGTTAGCCGGGAGCTCAGCTGGTGCTTCTGCGACCTGGCCGGTCGAGGTGGCGATGTGGAACTGGCCCGGCCGACTCGTTGTGGTTTCCGGGGCAGCTCCTTGGGCTTCGAGGGCTCCGGGTGCCTGTGTGCCACCCAGTCGGCACTCAGATGGGGCGATATGTCATGGACATCCCTCATATCGGGATGCGAGGTGGACAAATAGCTCTGGGTCTGCGGCTCCGGGGACTCGTAGCGCATCCTCAGACGCTCGAAACAGTGGCTGTTGCTGCTCACGCTCCTCGTGGGACTCTTGGCTCGAATGGGCGCGGCCAACTCCTTTTTCAACGCCGCCGTCTTGCTAATAATATCGATGTGCGGCATTAGCCTGTCCTGGGCGCTCCTCAGACGCCTTCTTCCGCGCTCCGGCGAGGGCGTGGCTGCCCTCAACTCGAACTTGTGGGTCAAACGCGACACATCCTCTTCCTTCTCCTCCTTGGACACCGTCTCCGTAACGGTGTCCAGAGCGTCTTTGGATCCCGCATTCATCTCGGGATCGCTGCGCGCCCTCCGCAGCGAGCTAAGCCCAAAAAAATCACGCCGCTCGTTGGAGGGCTCCCGGGGTCCTGCTGGGTCCTGCTGGATGCTCTCAAAGTGCTGACGCATCTTCCGCACCTCGCCGGTGTAGACCCTCTGCAGATAGGAGCTGGAGCAGGCGGAGGCCTGGCTTTGGGGCGACAGACTGCGCGAACGGTAGTAGGAGTCGGAGTAGAGCTCAAGACTGCCTTCGCCGTGATCCGGTGATCCGTTCCCAAAGCTGATAAGCTCGGTATCGTCGGGCGGACGGTCGGGCGGGCTGTGCAAGTGAAAATTTACCCGGGCCGCAGGTCGCTCGCCAAAAACACCGCTCAAATCAGTCAGCGAATTGCTCAGCTCCTGGTGGTGGTGCTGATGCAGTTGTCTAGCCCGCTGACGCTCCTGCATGTTCTGATTGATTAGTCGCATCACCTCCGCCTCGTCCGGCGAGGAGTCTTCACGGGCGTGGTAAATGGTCTTGGGTGGCTCATCGAACTGCCGATCCTCGAAGTACTGAATCTTCTGGCTGATGTCCTCGGCCGGTTCGCGAGTCTCCACCTTGGGTTCTGCCTTGCCCTTGACCTCCTGACCCTGGGTGGGCTTGGGTCTGGGTGGAACATCTGGCGGTGGCTTCGACAGGGTCAACTCCGCATTCTTGGCTGCAATGGCGCCACGTGTTTCTCTGGCCACCACCACCGGCGATTGGCTTCGAGTGGCACGAGGCAAGGTCTGATTGACCTGCTGTTCGTCTCTCTTACGCTGCACTGGTCCAAGTAGCTGATCCTTGGAGATGGTCGAGTTGCAGCGCACCTTCAGGCCATTGGGTCGAGAGCCCTTCTCCACGGTGACCACATACTGCTCCTCGACGGCGGGAACCTGTCGATTTCCCGAGTAGATCTCATTCAACTGCTGGGTGATTTTCTTGATCTGATCCTTGGACAGAGTGCTCACCAGATCGTTGTCCAGGTGGCGCTCCATCTCGGGTTCGGTGGAGGTTGCGTGGTGCTGTTCCAGACTGCTGGCCAAATCGGCCACTGTGTTGCGTCTCCAATGGCGATGGGCTGGCTCCACTTGGAGCTGCTGCTGCTGTCTCAGGAGATTTAGCTGCTCGAAATTGTCGCGCAGATCCTCTACGGACTTCTTCTTGGCAATCAGCGATTGGTCCGCCTCGTGCCGCCACTTGATAGAGTCAACGTCCTTAGAACGGAAGTGCAGATCTCGCTGCTTCTGGTCATCCTGCAACTTGCCCACCAAGTAGTGCAGCTCCTTTTCGGCCCGTTCATGGAGTCGTACGCGGCGCCACTCATCAAAGTCCAGGAGCTCTGCATCCTTCCGCAAGGGATGGAAACTGCTGGAGGAGGTGGCCCTCTCCAGCTGACCCACTCGCTCCAAGGTGCTGTAAAAGCGATTCAGCTCGGTGAAGCGCTCGCAGTTGTTGCGATACCGACAGCTGGGACTGTGTCGCTCCAGGTGGGTCAAAGAGGTGGCACTGTGGGCCAGTTCCCCGCACTGGTAGAGTCCATTCGAGGGAGCAGGAGTGGCCCGCCTACGTTCATCGGCGCTGCTCAGACTGCTGGCCCTGGCCAATGACTGCTCCTTATCCTTGGAACGCAGACTATCGATGCGACGACGAGAGGGGGAGCGCACCTCGCGGCTGATTTGGGGCACCCTAACCTCCCGCGTGGGCGAGAAGCGACGCTCCTGGCTCAGCTGAGGCGACTGAGGGCGGGCAATGTCCGTCACGGTCACTGGTTTCGGGGGACGCTGCTCCTTGCCCTCGTACTTCCACACTAGGTCCTCGATGCATGGCTGCTGAACCGTTTGACTCGCATAATCGCAGACATCCTCCGGACCGAACTTGTACTCCTGCGGCAACGACATGGCCTGCTTGGCGTTGTACTCGTTCCAGAAGTTGGTCTTCTCCCTCACCGATTCGCTGTAGGAGTGGACAGTAACCGGTGGTGCTGGTGGCGGTTTGTTGTTTGTCTTGCCAGTCTGTCGCTTCCGGGGAACATGACCTTCGCTACGGCTGCTCTGGAGTGGAACCAGTGCCTTGGATAGAGATCCCCTGGACTTGCCCACATACGTCTTGGGCGGTGCAATAGGTACAAACTCCTGGCGCACCATCGAATCAATGGAGAAGGTGGAGTTACTCCTCGGCAAGCTGTCGTTTGATCCGTTCTTGGCCTGACCCTTGCCAGCCTTTGACTTTCTCAACGACCGAGTGCCACAGTCCAAAAGCGTCTGGGGTCGCACCTGTGGAAAGCACATGGTCTGCCTGGTCGTAGTGCTCACTGTAGTCTGACGAAGTCGCGGCAAGGACTTGCTACGCAAAGTGGCATAGGAACGCACGGCCTCCCGCACCTCCTGGGGGGATTTGAGGGACGGATCCCGCAGTATATTGGTACTGGCCTCAAAGTTGGTGCGATTAGCTGGTAGGGTGTTCTCCAGTCGCTTCTTCTCCTCGGCGAAGCTCCGCTCCTTGGAGATGCTCCTGCCGAAGGCCACGGGACTGCGGCTGGAGTGACGAAGCGCTAGGAGACGGGCGGGACGTCTATTAGGACTGGAGGACCTTAAGCGGGACTGCAGCTGCTGCTGCTGTTGCTGAACCCGACGGGTGAGTCGGGTCTCCTTTGTAGCCGTCAGGGTTTGCAGGAGCGTGGACACGGCTCCCGCCGACTTCGATCGACAAATGGGCTCACGGCGGGAGCAGCTCGAGGTGGCCACCTTCCTTAGGGTGATGGTAGATACCCCTACCCCCGGGGCATTTCCATTCGGCGGCTGAAAGCACTGCTCGTGCCGGGACTTGGAGGCGGAGCTCAGGACCCGTACAGTGCTCTTCGTGCAGCTGGACTTCCGGTGGGGCGGCCTCGGAGGTGGGTCGTCCGGTTGCGACACTGGCTGCTTCTTGCTCAAGGGAATGAACGAGGGCAGAGTCTTCGACAGCTGCGAGAACATCTTCACCGGCTTCTTTTCCCTTCTCTTGTTTAAAGATTGAGGGGGCGGTGGTGGCGGTGGAGGGGGAGGTCTTTTCAAGGGCTCTTCCTCTTCCAGCTCCTTGGTGCTCACACGAATCTTGGTGAGCGTGGGAGTGATCTGTATGAATTCGAACTCCTCCAC
Organism: Drosophila lutescens; assembly: GCA_037075285.1. NCBI lineage: Eukaryota > Metazoa > Arthropoda > Insecta > Diptera > Drosophilidae > Drosophila > Drosophila lutescens. The sequence goes on from JBAMCF010001083.1 coordinate 2,428,419, forward strand.
AATTTCTTGAGGAAGGCAATAAATCGGTTTGGAAATTAGCCAGCAGCTTCTGTTGTTTTTTTTTGGTTGGTGGTGCCTGTGACGTTGGTGCCATAACGGTGGTGCTTATTTTGTTTCTTTTTGGTGGTGCCCGCCCTTCTCCAGGCGGACAAATACAACTTCAGGTGAGCAGTGAGAGTGGGTGAGAGGGATAGAACCAGGGCAACAGGTGGCAAAGAGTTTACAGTCTTACATAGTTTGAGTGTACGATAGAAAGACCTTGGAACCAACACCGTTTGCTGAATTAGTAAGAAGAATAGCCCAGCGACTTACGACTAAGTTAGATATTAGACTGGATTTACGGTGAGAACTAGCCCAAAGGTAACGAGAGGTATCACTCACCACGGGGCTTCTCGGGCGCTGGTTTGCGGAAGCCGAGCAGTGGAGGTTCTCCACCTGCCTGGAGACTCTTGTAGGCCTGCTTTTGCTCTACGGGACTAAGGGGACTGCTCACGGGTACCTCCTTCTTTCGGAAGACCAGGTTCGAGTCGCTAGTATAGCCGGATTCCTTGGCCAAAGCTCTGAGGAGACAGGAATGGGGTTATATTTTATTAAACTTAACGTTTGATAGTTTCTCACTTACCTGGACAAATTACCTTCAGTGTACAACGGTGATAGTTTCGATTGTTCTAGGTTCTATCGAAGGAAAAGAGAAAATACGGAGATTAGCATTCGTTTGGATAAAGGACTGCATTTGATCGAGTGGCTGCTATTAGTAGTTCTGGTGCCTTTTGCAATGGTTCCTGCCTCGCTTTCTCATTATCTCTGACAGACCGATGGATGTTCTGTCCGAGGAAACTTACTCCGATGCCGTCGAAATCATCGACGAACTCTATGATAATACGGGGGATGCGTGTATGCTCCCTAAGCCACTTTGCGAACGATATGAATCAGGCATTTTGGCAGGCGGTAAATGGTAGGCAAGGAGGATATAATAGTAAGCAGATAGTTCGGAACGGATTAGTTCACGTTAGAAAACGGAAAACGGTCTCGAGTAACTCAAATCGGAAGGTAAATAAACTAAAACTAAATCTAGATTATATAGTAGAGATCATACCCCGTTAAAGATGTCCATCACTTCGTCCCACCACTAGAATTGTGAATAGAATAATTGCTGTGAGTTAGAATATTCGAGGCGATCTGAATGACGATTATGGGTGGTGAAAGTGAATGTGAATGCTAATGAACCCTCGGGTATTTAATATGGCGTTGTGAAGGAGCAGGGGCAATAAGCTTATGTTGAACGGTGCTGAGGATTAGGCCGGTGAAGAGGTTCCAACAAGCGAGTGATTCTTCGCTTGCGTTCAAAGTGATGGTTGTGAATGGTGGGATTGTCCCAAAATGATGAGCATTTCGGTTACACACTGGTGAATTTTTTATGCAAATGTTTTCGGAGCAAGGGCAGCACTTACCTCCTTCTTTTCCTTTTCGGAAACAGACGAATGACCTGTCGTATAGTTCTCGATGCGACCTGGCTGATTTTTATACGAATTCTGCGCTGACTTTATGGGATTTGGCATAGTACCATACAACCTGGGGATTAAATGATAATAGCTTGGTAGGAGGGCCTTAATTGTAGATCCAAGTGGTGACTCACTTTTCGTCCTGGTTGAGGTTGCGCACATTGACAGCCGAGGAGACGGACTGCACGCGGTGCGGATTCTGGGTGCGATACCTCACCGTTGAGTAATCGGAGTCGTAGTTGGGTTCGGGCTCTGAGACGTAGCCGTTGCTCTTGTACGACGGACGGGCTGGTGGGATGTAGAAGAACTGATTAGTCGGTGCCAGTACCCAGTCGGCTAAGCATAAAGCGGTTTCTCAAGCTCTACTACATAATAGTCATTACTTTGTCTTGGTGGTGTACTGGCGGACATGATGTTAGGGCTTGCGTTGGGTGAGTTGGGCCTTAGATTAGGTTAGTCTTGAAATTTAGTAGAAGCTTCCAAGTTGTCAATGAGCTAAACAGGGGAGTATGAGATAAATCATATGTAGTTAAACCAAATAATACAGCATGCATGCAAACCGAAAACAAAACCAAAATATAATGAGGCTCTCTATTTTTTAGAGGTTGGAGGGTCTCGAACCCCTTCCATATGTACAGGCAAAAGCGGGTAACTAAAGGGAGAGGCTACTGGGGGATAGCATAGTTTATAGATCAAAGAATCACCTCTGGGACACTTGTAGCGAATCACGAATTCATCTTGAGGCGAAAGCGAATGGGGAAATGAGAAACAAGAGTTGTTGAAGAGACAGAAACGATAAGTCGGAGATCAGATCAGACTGAAGCATTAGGAGGATGGGGAAATGGACATTTTTGGGGTCTGGGAATGAGCTGGGATGGGAATGGAGGTGGTGTTCTCGGGAAGTTCGTAATGCTTCAGACCAAAGGGAAAATGAGAGAGACATTTACCGCCGTTCTTCTGCTTGTGAATCGTCTGATACAGACGCTTGTACCACTCATGCTGATGCGGCTCCTGGACCTCCTGCATGTAGATAGGGATAACAGAACAATACTCGTATCAAATCGTCTCACTTCGAACCCACAACCCCGGTTCCTTTACCGATCTGAGGATGATGGGCATTCCATCGTTGGTCACCGGACCGATGCCGTCGTACTGCCTTCGCCCTAGCTGTGCCATTTTCCTCGGACGATCGCTGCCCGTCTCCGGTTCGCTCATATACTCGTGCTTGACTTTGTAGACTGGAAACCGCAGATGGAGTTCGGTTAGTTATTGGGGGTTCTCTGGGGGCTTTGGGGCATGGGCTTAGGTAGTTAGATAGTTAGGGTTGAACGGAGGACACAAACATCACAGCTACATTCAGTGTTGTGCGTCGACATGAGCTCGCTTCACCTGGTCACTTGCCCTACCCACGCGGGGAATACTTACTGACTTCATTGGGCCTGTAGGCTGGACGACTGGCGTCGGACAGTTGGCGCCGCACAAACGGCCTCTGCAACTCCGAGTTGGAAGAAGAGCGCTCGAATGCTTTTCGGGACGATAGACGACAGTTAATCGTTAGCGAAATCCAAAGAGAAATATGGGACAGAAAATAAGGGCCAAAAGAGGAGGGAGACAAGCAAAACGTAGCCGAGCAACCCGTTTTTGTAATAACCAACACTCAAAGATAATAAGATTATTAATTGAATTGTTATACCCTTGCAGAGGGTATAATGATTTCAGTCAGAAGTTTGCAACGCAGTCAAGCAGACGATTCATCACTAGACGAGTCGATCTAGCCATGTCCGTCTGTCCGTCTGTTTCTACGTAAACTAGTCTCTCAGTTTTTAAGCTATCGAGATGAAACTTTCCCAAAAGTCTTCTTTCTATTGCAGGTAGTATATAAGTCGGAACCGACCGGATCGGACAACTATGTCTTATAGCTCCCATAGGAAGGATCCGAAAAAAAACGTTCAAAAAACTCTAGCTTCGGTGTTTTTTGAAGAATTACATTCTACTCTTGGGAATATCAGTTTTTAAATATTTCTGAATTTCGAAATAAATTTGAAAAAAAATCGGATCACTATATCATATAGCTGCCATAGGAACCGTCTGAAAATTAAATGGAAATTGATAGGAAAAAAATTATATCTTTGTTGATTTTTATTATATTCTCTTCTTCTCTGGGATATAGCTTTTCTTTAACATTTCGAAATTTTGAATTAAATTTAACAAAATTCGGACGTCTATATTTTATAGCTGCCATAGGAAGGATCAAAAAATGAATGTCAAAATAATACGAAAGCAGCTAAAATTTTGATTGTTGTAACATATACGCAAGTAAATCTAAATTTAATGTTTCTGTAAGTTAATAGGAATGATCTGCAAGGGTATATAAGCTTCGGCTGGCCGAAGCTAGCTTTCTTTCTTGTTTAATTTGCCTACACTTAATTATAATTATTAAAAGAATATTTATTTTTTTATTTTTGGCATATTTGGCAAGTGATAAATGAGAGATTGTACCTACTAGAAACTTGCTTTCAACCACAAAAAGATACGATATATTACCCAAGTATATAGTGTCATACCAAAAATATCATCAGGTAATTGATATTTGGCTATGCCAAAATAGAATACTCAATATTCAATTTTATGGTAAATAGCTTGAACCATAAAATGTGAACTTGTTGTTTCCTTATAGAACCTATTAATGGGTTGACAAGTTACTTTAAAGGTAAAAAGAAGGCTTTGAAGATTGGATATCTTTGAGTATTGGATTAAAGACAGAGGAACCCGGCGAAATGCTAAGAGGCAAGGAGAGCTTTGTGTGGATGTAATACTTCTGATCTTGTCGAAGACACTGGCACTGGGCGCCACGGGACCAAAGTGTCCGGAGCAGTCGGTTTCGGTGTAGTCCAAGTTTACAGAGTTGAGGGACTGGTTGGTTGGCAGGTGTGGGATCCTCTCTCCGCTCTCCGTGTGTGTCCACGGCGGGATTGTAGTCGTCGTCTTCTGTTGTTGGGCCGTATAGCGACGTGGCAGAGTGGGCGACTCGAACCGCACTGGGCGAAACTCCTTGCGGCCGCTCAACACCGGTGACGGTTGCGGTGTCCAAACGGGCAGCGAGGGCGGCGGCGGGGGCGGGGGCGTGGCCGAGGTGGCGCCCGATTGATTTAGCTCACCAGTGGAACCGTAAGGTGTCCACACGCCTGTCGAAAGTTTTTCAGAGGGTGAGCGAGTGTGGGCGGTGGACTGGGGGACTTTGCGTCTTTCATGTGCCTGATGACATTTTCAGGGGCGCCGGCGAGTTCAGAGATTGAGTTTCCCGCCCCGACATTTACACTTGTCAACAAATTTATGCGCGCTGGCTATGCTTAAACCGCAGATCTCCTCGAAAATAGCTTCTTGGGCAGTCAACAAACCGAGCGAAGACAAATTGACAAACAAACACAGCGACGTGGAACAGCCATAATTAATACGACGGCGACCGAGGAAGCCGCCATTTGGCAGCCATTCAAAATTTGGCCAACACACATAGGCACACACACACAGAGCCGCACACTGACGCTCCTCTCACACGGATGGGATGAGTCATCGCATTTGGCGCATGTTTAGCATTCACAAAAAGCACACACATGCAGAGAGATAGTATAAATTTATATTCCCGCGCCGTTAAAGAACTGGGCGAGGTGTGCTACAAGGGTTCCCTTTTAGTGAAGGTATCCTAACGCTTGGAGACGGTTTTAAAGTATAGTGATTGAAATACAATTCTATTTTTGTGCCCAAAAAAGTGTTTCAATTTCCGGGAAACAGAGAAATTATATCATTAAAAGACACTTAGGGAAATTTAATTAATCTTTAAGCCAATTTTTTGTAGATCTCTTAATTCTGCTTTCTAATGAATACTAATATGAGAACTGTTCTAAAGGCTCAAATATTTACTACAAAACTAAATCCTTCAAAATAGCTGTCCTTTTTATTCTATTCCATGCTATTTCCTTCTCTAATCATAAATGTAATATATGATCATTTACGCAATGTGTACAGCCTTTAATGGGTCATAAAATTAGAAGCTAATCATCTATTTTGATCAGCGCCTAACCATTTTAAATCGGAGAAAAGCGTTTGCTAAACTTTTGCATAATGAGAATAAATTGCCCTCAATTGTGACTCTCTTCCGTCAGCATAATCTTATAACTTGTCGCATAGCCCCCGCGATGTCTGTGCAGCTTTGCATTGGGTCTAGCCAAAATCTTTCATTCTACAGATTTATTTGCCACCTGTAAAAAAACAAAAAGCACGAACAAACACCCGAGATCACAGATACATTTACCGATTCAGATACAGATACAGTTAGAGATAGAGATGCCCTAGGCGCATTGCCTTCGAGACATTGACACGTATTTGGCCGAGGAGCAGTGGTGGTGCCTCTAAATTCGTTAGCGGACTTTTCGTGGGTTTCACGGGGGCGGTGGGGTGAAGACTGTTAGGGGGCGGTGGTGAAGGTGGTGCTGATGCTGGTGTTTCGTATGTGGGCGCGCTGACGTCTTTATTCAATCAGCACTTAATTGAATTATACAATCGAATCAAAAGGAAATTTCTCCTTGCAAATGTCAATCAAACTCGCACACACCGCGATCCTCTGAGTCACTCGGATGCGGATTAGTCTTAGTCGCATTTTGCACTACTGAGATACTGGGATTTACCTAAGGAGATTGACCGGTACGATTGCGGATATTCGGGAGCGATTTGCTGATTGAGTTGCTGACTCCGCGCACGGCTCGAGGCGAACTGAATTTTGCGTGACTCGCCAGCGTCGAGCAGAGCTAAAAGGCCGGGAATGGGGATGGATTCGGATTCGGAATCGGATTCAGATTCGGAATGGGACTGGGAATGGCTATGGCTATGGCTATGGGCAGGGAACAACAAAAGCCAAACACACCCAGTTCGGCTGCGCTGGCTGCTCCTCCGCCCCATCGTCACACAATCCCCAAATAGCAGATCAATTACGATTCTCGCTGCTCGGTGCTCGATCAACCGGAGACAGGGAAACCTCGAGGGGCGAACGCCAATTATGCGTGCAATGCGAAATGGAACGGAAGTGTGTGCGGCGGAGTACAGTGAAGCAGCCATGTACCTAGGCAACAAAAACTGGAAAACATCAAAACGACTCTTCGGCAAAGCCAGACAAAAAGCAAACTCAAAACAACAAAGAAAACAAAGCCAAACACAAAGCCAACTCGATTGGTTTGGCTTGACTTGGCTTGGCACTTCCGGTGGCCACTGACGCTACTGCCGAACGCTGCTTTAGAACAAATCAGACGGAAAATTCGAAAATTCGCTTGGAAAAATGTTAATAGTGGCACTTGAGAGCGCGACACACCCGCCAAGGAGCGCCCGCAGTCGAGCAGAAGCCGCATTTCGCTGGCTTTCGTTGTTCGAGGCAATTCATTTCAAATTTATCGATTTGCAAACAAGAAAAAATTGGAAAAACAACAAAAATGGAGACTCCACAGAGAGAAAATCGTTCGGAAAAAGTATTTACTTTAATTTTAAAGAATGTTAAGAGCTTCAGTACTTTTTAATGATTTTTGTCAGGGACTATTAGTTCGGCATTTACCCGTAAATGCTTAAGGCTTCCGAACTTTGATTAAAATGTTTATAACACAAATCTTAAACCCAACCAGTAGAAAATTTCAAGTCATTAACTTTTCGCACAGTGCACCTGCAATGAGGGAACCGTTTAATTTTAACTCTGGATAGTTTGTAAAATGTTTTTCCAATAGCGGAACCCATATGCTCGCAGCGGCCTTGTAAAATGCACACAAAAGGTGATGGAGAAAATAGTTCGGGAGGAGGGGCCGGGGATCCGGGCAACCTGTCACAGATTGGAAAACGGGAGTTGGGATCGGGAGTTCCGAGTCAGAGTGCGACCTGTCAATTGGAAATGGGAATTGGAATGGGAATGAGAATGGAAATGGGTGCGGTTGCCACTGGCAAATTAAGAGCATTTCCTGAGTTGATTTATGTGGAATTCAGGGGGAGTGCGTCTGCGTGCGGCTTGTGGAGAAGGCGGGAACTCCTCCATTTAGGGTTATTTATGGAGTGCATATTTGCGGTTCAGCCGGAACTGATTGGAAAAGCTCTAGTTGGAAGCCGCATAATGGGCCATTAGCAATGAACAGAGATCATATTTATTGGTGGAATCTCGTTTATACTAAGAAAAGAATGTAAATTGGGAAACAGGAAAATTTGGTAAAACTGTCTTATCAAATGTACCCCTCTTAGCTACAAATATAGTTGTATTCATAAAAATGATAGCCACTTGATTCAAATCGGTATATTTATTTATTTGCCCACCTCTTGACTCACGAATTCGTTTCCAATCCATATTATTAAGATCTCTTTTCAACAGATTGATAATCCCAACGAAGGCAACGTCATCAAACAGAATTAAATCGCTATTTACCGACCAGCAGCCAAGGCAAAGGAATCGTTTCGTTCAAGTTCAACTGAATTTATACCAAACTATAAATTATTTTCACTCACTAAAAGTCTTAAAATTTATATTTTCCATTCTTTTGGCATGGGCGAAAAAAAGAGAAACCAGTCCGAACCGAAAAAAGCGAAAGGGGGAAATGTTAAAAATAACAACATACAAATTAATGCTTTAAATAAATGTGTAGGAGATCGAAATTTCCAAAGCATAGATAATGCCATCAGATGACGCCAATCAAGGAGTAAATGTTTTGATGGATTTCCGAACGCCCCCGTAAATCCTCAAAGGGGTTTTATGGCCCACGGCGGATTGTGCTGAATGGAAAACGGGAAATCCAACGGACTTGGCTAGAACAACATCAAATGGGTCGGCACGGCGACATGGCCGAGTACTCTGCTCTCCGTGTTGATCTTATTTAGCAGGCATTTTTATTGGAGACTGTAAAAGGCGGCATACGCGTGGGCGTCTAACACGAATAGCGAACAACAATTGAGAACATTGCAAATATTGTAATAAATATTCCACATTTTCTCCCTCGGATTTTACGTCATTTCGTATATTTAGCAATGGCGCACCTCGTTTCCAGTTTGGATTTTCCAAAACGCTTGCCTAAATCATGTGGAAACTTTCGGACTGTGCACAATTAACATGAACTAATGTGAAATATTTAAAATAAACAATCGCAACTGCCAAAGGCAAAATCAAGTTCAGTCCATCGGCAAAAAAAGGAAAACAAAATGAAATGAAAGAGCTAACACAAAAAATGATCTATAAATACGAGCAATAAATTTGGAAATGAATAAGTCGAAAGGTGGAAAGTTGACTGGGAAATCGCGGCGAAAGAGCCTCTCAACTCGTCTGCCACCGGAATCATCAAAGACAGCCCGCTGAAAACGTCATGTTGGCCATTTGTCACACTTGTCGTGGATGCATCCGCGCGATGCAATGGGCATCCGCCAGATACGAATTACCTGAGCCTGGTGGCGCGCGCGCCTTGAATTTGGGTGCAAACATCGCGGTGCCCGCCGTGCTTTGTGTGTGCTCTGCAAAAATCAAATTGCAAATGGCCAAAACGGCGATTTAGTCGGGAATACTCTTCACTGAATGCACTTCACTTCGGGAGCAGCTCGGCTGCATCTCTGGGTTCTTTTCGAGACTTTCGCCGCGGAAGTGGCAACAGACGGCAGGCACAAACAAACTCGACTACAAAACACTCAACTAACCCTGCCCCATTTCTGCTGCGGTGGAAATATAGAAGCGACTTCTTTCTCGATTTTCAATTTCTAATTTCCAATTTCCGACTTCGGACTTTTCTATATTTTCTATTTTCTGACGCGTCTTCGCGTTGCTCACACGACTTTAACACGACGACGACTACGAAACGGTTGAATTTTCGGGCAGGTTGCTTGGACTTTCCGTTCGCCAGACCCCAGCCGAAAAATCTCAATTTGTGTGCGAGCGCAAGACAACAAATTTGTTGAACGTTCTCGTTCTCAGATGAAAAATTCGTATTTTTTTCCGTTTCGCCCAGTATAAACAACAGTTTTTTTATGCTTTCGTAAACAGAGACAGGAGAGGAGGCCCAAAAAGAAGAAAGAGCGATCTTCGGGGAGTGAGAACGAGAGATCTTCGACTCAAGTGGGTCATAAATTATGGACACAGTGCAGAGATAAAGATATATATATGTATAGATATGTGTAAATATATGGCCGAGTGTGGCGAGTGACCAAGGAGAAGCCTTCATGTCGTATACGCAATGTGCTGAAACAAAACAGGCGATCTTTGCTGCCTACTTTCGGGCAGGCCAGATAAATTCACCACGTGTAAAGTGGATTTGGCTAAAAATAAACTTAACATAATTAACACAAATATATCGAGAGGGGTTAGACAATTAGACAGCAGGGGCGGGGATCGAAGGGGGCGTTCTGGGGGTTTTCTGACACACCATTCGCGTAGAGGAAGCCCTTGGCCAGCTGCAGTTCGCTGTCGATCTCCTTGAGAAGATCGCTTTCCGACCAGCTGCGCCGCTGCCTCTGCTGCTGCAGCTGCTGGGCGTTGAGGAGGAAGCGCGTCTGCTTGGGTGGGCGTGGTCGCAGCCGGACACCCATTCCCGCGGTCGAGTTCGCCTCCTCGGATGCGGTGGCTCTGTCTGAACGATAGCATTCGGTTAGATCTTCGCCATATAGCGGAGTGCGTTCGACGCCCCCGTCCCTGTTCCAATTTCAGCATGCATATTCGCTTGTACACAGAGAAAAAGTAGTTGGCCTGTCTTAGCAGGACTTTTTCCATCTACCATTGCTGTTATATACTTATCGACTGTCAATGCACAAATATTTCTTTTGTTAAACGAGAATTATTAAAAACAAGTGGCATTCAATGGCAATTTTTAATTTTTCCCATAAATATATTGGTCCGCTTTTGAAAATGTGCATTTCTCAAGACATTATTTAAGATTATTTAAGACTTAAGAGAATATATATAATGCACGGATCCACGGGGGGTGATATGAGTGATAGATACACCCTTAATCGGGTGAAAAGGGAAACGAACTTTGGTATTCAAAAAGTATGCAACAAAAAATGGGTCTGATATCACCACCCCCCACAAAAAATCCTAGATCCGCCACTGATATAAAGCAGTGAATAATTTAAAAGGTTATTTCGAAGACAGTATATGGTATTACCCAATTTCATAAATAATGTCTTTTAGGAGACATATTCCCATTTTTCTCTGTGTAGACGCTCTAGCTCAATTGCCCCCGATTCCGTAATTCTCTTTTTTAAACAAACGGATCGTCTGTCGGACTGCACTTTGTGTCCATGCAATTGAATGGAATTAATTTAAAATTTCCGCTTAATCGCAATTTCGCTTGTCTTTTCCTTACTTTGTTCTCGTTTCTTGAGCTTGATTGCAATTCTTGGGGGGCAGATAAGTTGGTCGTAGGGGGAGGGGGTGGAATGGGTGGTTTTGCGATGCCGCGGAAGGGTTAAGCCGATTTTAGCCCTCGGGCATTTGAGCACAGAGCCTTAAGCGAATGCTTGCGGATTACAAAGCCAAATGATTTATTATCTTAACTTGGGCTTAAGACTAGACAATTGTATATGGAAAGTTGGAGAAATATCAGACAGTTTAATTTAAGAAAAAACGTTTAAATGCTGTTAATCGTTTTAATGGGTAAGCATTGATTACTTCATTATTAGGTATTCAGGAATATTATAATTTAATTAGTCAAACACTTTACAGAATTTAAGGTACCCATTTAATTAGGTATTCTCGATTAAAAGCTTGTTTGGCGTATACAAATTCGAAACATTCCCCGGAATGATGAGTCGATCGTTTATAGATCTTGCATACATTTCCCAAACATTTTGTTTACGCCTGTCTGATATTTCCCAACCGCACCGTCTGCAAATCTCTGTACACTACACACGAACATGGATTAGTTTTGTTTTTCAAGCACACCGACTCTCTCTTTTTCGGGACACATCACACAACTAGAAGGAAACGCATGCGGAATATATACAAATATCGAATGAATGCAACGAAAATACTCAAATCAAGTAAACAATTTTTGGTTAATCAAATAATTTCGTTTTATTAAACATTAAACAAACAACACTAAATATAGTTTTCGGCTTCGTTTTATTGCTATTGTATTAAGATTATTTTCAATGTTTTGAACATTTAACAAAGTTTCACAAACGCAATTTGGACAAATCTGTAACTAGTATATAGTTTATTATTCAACATGAGCTGAGTGGGGGAAATGCTGCATGCAGCTGCAGGGGACAAATTGGGGGGACAATGGGACTTTTGCTGGGGGTCAGGGGTCAAGGCATTCGGTTTGTGGTTCAGAAAGTGTTCGAGGCGGAGTGCTCGAAGTTTCGCCAGTACTTGTCGAACTCTTCAAAGATTTTCGATCGGAAGGGCGAGCCGGCGAAAAACTCGTTCAAATTAGCACCGATTTTTCCCGGCTGGGGATCGCTGGAGCGATTTATATGGTGGTTTGTGGTGCTCCTGGATTCGGATTCGGATTCTGTGGCCTCGTCTGTGTGGAGGAAGTAGGAGGAATTCGCGCACAATGAACAATCAGAAGAGAGAGAGAGAGATAGAGATATACAAAAGAGAGAGATGGGACAACACCAAGTAGTGAGTGTATGAGCGAGATGACCAGAAACCAGATGGAGTATTACTTTCAACTTGATATTAACAGATGGAAATTTGGTATGACCTTCTACGGGACTTATGTGGATACCTTTTATGATCAAGTTGGAAAAGTGACCGTATGTAGTAAAATGTGGGAGCTGGGGAGTGTGTGAGGGAGATGAGGGAAAACTAACTGAACTTATTCCAGGCGGTCAGCAGGGATAAGCCCACCAACAAAGCAGTGCCCAAGATGCCGCCTGCGGTGCTGGATGAGGGATTCAATGGTTCAACGGGTGCTGGTGGTGCAGAGGATTGTACTTGGGATGGGATAGAGGATGGGGTGGATGAACCACAACCGGTATTGGGATTGCTTTTGGGATTGGAGTCGGAGTCAGGCGATGAGCTGTGGTTACTGGTTAGTTCCAGGGGGATGTTATGACTCACGAGCCGCGCCGTTTGCGAGCGTTCGCGATAGGGTCGGCCGCGCTTGCCCCCGGAAAAGTGGCCGGGAAACTCACCCTGGACGGAAGGCGGCAGCCGGGAAACCTTGTACGTCTTCACGATGCTCGTCTTCTTGGTGGCACTGCTGTGCGAATTGTCGGTGGCCTCCTCCCTGCGTTCCTGCTCCTCGTGTCGCTCCATCTGGGCGCCATAAGGCAGCTGTTCGCTGGTCGAGAACTTGGCAAATTCTCGCAGGTGACGCGGCAGCTGGCGGAGATTGGCCTCCGCCTGGCCCTCGAGTATGCGGATGGGTGGCGCCTCCACATCCGATTCCGGTTGCGATTGAACAGCTGGCTGGGGCTGCGATTCCGCCCCGCTCTCCCAGTCACTGTCCGCCGGCATGGCCAACTTGTGGCGCCGCTCCTTCACCCGGTCGAGGAACTCATCGCTTATGGTCGCCCTGTCCACGGTGGAGTGATCCTGCTCGTCCTCGATCTTGGATATGCGTATGATCTTGTGCTGGCGCCGCTCCTCTCGCTCGGCCACCTTGTTCATCCACTCCTCGGCCATCTGCTGGCGGAACACCTCGTCCTCGCTTAGCGTGGGCAGCTTGGCGGCTGGCCTGTAGCTCTCCCTCCTCTGTGGGGCTGGCAGCACTGGCGCCCTCTGCATCTCCTCCATCAGGCGACGTCGTTCCTGCTGCAATCGTTCCACCTCGAACTTGAGCTCCTCCTCCTTGGAGAGTATGTACTTCAGCTGCTGCTCGTGCAGCTCCCTGGGCAGCGAGGATCTTCTCTGCTGGCGGTCGTAGGCAGGTGGTGGCACCTGTGGAGCAGCTTGTGGTGATGGAGCTGGGGCCGGACTCACGCCCCTTCGTGAGGTGGTGCTAATGTACCGCGGATTGGGATCCCGCTCGATCATGGAGTAACAACTGCCGTAATGGGGACGCTGCTGCTGTTGCGCCTGATTCAGCATGGGGGCATGGGTTCTGCGTCCCCCATAGGCATTGAAGGTATCGTAGCTGTACTGGCTGGAGCTGCTCAGGTCATTGGTGCTGGCTGAAAGCCGGGGAGCTCGGATTGGCATCCTCTGATTCGCATTTTGATTGGGATTCTGGTTCTGTCGCTGGTAGCAGATCTCCACCTCCCTGGCGAAGGGTCGAGCGATGTTCTCCGAGTAGCCCAGGTCGTTGGCATACCGCGACCAGTCGTCCTGATGGCCAGTGTAGTGACCCACTGTAGTGTGCGGACGTGGAGGAGGCTCGTTTAGATTGCACATGGACTCGGCACGTCGGGACCGCGGCTCCAGCTCGATGGGAATCTCGTGGGTTTGCGGTGGAGTGGCCTCCATTTGTCGCGGCACCGAGGACATGCGCTCCATTCGCGACTTTGCCGAACGCTCGATCTCCTTCTCCAGCTCCTGCATGTGGGCATGCCGCCGTCGCTGCAGCTCCTCCTTGGCCGTTGCGGATGATCGGGTGAAGCCACTGAGATCGTACAGCGAGGCAGACTTCTCCCGACGCTCACGGGTCGTCTGCAGTTCGGCGTGCATCTGCTGCGACAGCCTGTCAAAGTCCTTGAACACGCGGTCTTGGTCCAGCCGATCCCCGTCCCTCTGGTCTCCAAAAGCATCCGCAGCGGCCTTGGCACGCTGCCGAAATTCCTCATACGTACCGTTGCCGCCGCTCTCTTTCGGTGGCTGGCTATTTTTGGGCGCCACGTCTCCATCAATGAAAGTGTTGCCGTTTAATTTCGGTGCTGACATAATTGGCGGTGGGGGGATGGGCGGTACGGGAGGTTCTCCCTGCTCCTTCTTCTCGTGACTGGAGCTGCTGACATCGTATATCACCTGACCGTTCTCCGTTCGCTTCTTGGACTCGTAGCTACTCGTCTCGATGTTGGAGTAACGCTTCGTTTGAGCAGAAGGCTGGACAGGATCTCGGGATGTGGGGAACTCAATGTTGGAGAATCGCTTGCGCTGCTCCTCGAAAATGTCGCCCTTGTGCTGCGGGAACATCCTGGCCAGCTCGCTCTCCATGCCGTCCAGCGTGGGAAACTTGGACATGGTCTCTGTGCTCCTAGTGGTGGTCATGTGTTCAGTGGTGCTGCTGCTGTGGCGTTTCTCTGCCGACTGCGGCTCTAGGAGATCAGCTGCTCGCCTTGGTTTATTTTCAAGCGATGACGATTCGCTGGCCGCGATCTTCTGCTTTTGTTCGCTTGCGTCATCTCTCTTGGCGCTTTCATGAGCGGTCGCCTTGGCCGCCGTTTCGGCGCTCTTCAGCGGCACAGGCGGTGGCGGGAGGGGGGGAGCCTCTGGCGAGAGGCTCTTGCGCAATTCGCGCATCTTGGCCGCCGTCTTGAGCATTTCGCTCTGCTGCTCCAGCTGCTGCTGCTGATGATCCTGCTCGCGCACCTGCGCTTTGGACAACTCATGGTAGCCCCGACGCTCCACGAACTTCTGATGGGCATCCAGGAGGTCGTCCGGCTGAGTCTGAGCGTCCAGCAGCTCCCTCTGTCCTGGCGAGAGACACACCAGCAGCTGGGGATCGGACTGGGTGGGCAGTCCCAGCCAAGCGGAGGACTTGGCCTCGCTGGCGTTCAACTGCAGCTCCTTGATGTGTGGCAACTGGGGCAGGGGATAGGGCATCTTGTTCTGGTTCTGATCCGCTATGTTCTGGGCCACGCTGGCTAACTCCTCGAGCACCTGTTCGCCATAGGGCATGGAGGCCAACTGCTCGGTGCACAGCAGGCGCAGCTTCTTGATGGCATCCGTATCTGGATCCGAATCTGCAACTGAAAGCTCTGGCTCTGATTGGGGTGGAGTGGGTGGTGCTGGTGGTGCTGGTGGTGGTGCGGGCTTTTGTCTGAGTGGCGGTGTGGGTGGCTGTGACGCTAGTGGGGGACTGGCCAGGTTGATGGCCGTGCATTGGCTGTGGGTGGTGCTGTCGGAGCAGTGGGAGTCGTTCGACTCCTGCCGCTTCAGCTGCAGGGGGGTGAGGTGGGACAGGGAGGAGGTGGTGGAGGGGGAGGGCTCCATCTCGGGACTGTAAAGCGGTAGGTCGCTGGAGGCTGGGGGTGGGGGAACGGGCGGCGGCGACGGCGAACACGGCGGCACTTCACCTCCTCTTTGCTCCTCTTCGCGCCGCGTCATCTCGATCAACTCGCGCACTTTGTCCATGTTGCGAACGAACTCCTCGCGCGTGGCCGCTAGCGGCGATGCTGCCCCGAAACTGACCGCCGATCCGCCAGATACATTTGTATCTTTTGCTAATTGCTCGCCATCGGCTGCCGTGGGCGTTGGCGTCGGCGTCGGCGTTGCGGCGCTCAGCAGCGAAGACAGCGAAGAATTGGCATTGTTAACAGGTGTGCTCTCGCGACTCTCATCGACCTCGGACTCTCTCCCTGTCTCTAGATCCATTTCCGTTTCTGTTTCCGCTTCCGTCTCACTCCTGTCCGCCGTCGTGGTGCTCGTGCTGCTCATCTCATCATCCGGCCGGAGGATCAGCCGGCTGGCATCCGTATCCAAATCCACTAGGGCCCGTTCCGCCAAGGCGGCAGCCTGCTCCAGTTCCAGTTCCATGAGGTCGGACACACTGCTCGAGGCCGAGGAACTGAGGTAAACCAGCTCAGCATCCTCGGATTGGGGCGACAGGGCGCTCTGGAGACGGGTACAGCTCTCCAAATCGGATGATTCCTCCAACAGCTTCGTTTCTAGTTTAAGCGGCGATGGTGCCTCCTCCCTGCGCTTGTGCCGACGACTAAAGTCCAGCTGACTCCTCGGGAAGGTCTCGTTCAGCTTGGGCGTGCGAATCCCCGCCTGATCGCTGGAAGCGGAGGCAGAGGAGTTGCGGAAACTGGTTGCCTCGCCGTTCTCCTCCAGGATGCTGTCCAGGTAGCGGGGATTGAGCAGCTGCGGCATGAAGTGCGACTCCAGAGCGTTCCGTTTCTGGGCGCGCTTCTGGCGCAGCTGCTCCTGCTGCTGCTGCATTTCCGCTCGACTGCTGGACGGCACCTGCGGATCCGACGGAGATCGCTCAGGTCCCAGGATGCCAATCGATCCCTCTGATTCCGAGTCCGCTTCGCAGACAAGCGGCGACTGCAGCGTTGAGTTGAATTCCCCAGAGCTGCAGTCGCTGTTCAGTTCCAGCTCCTGGATTTGAACATCGCGGGAAAAGCGCGAAAATTGAGCATTACTCGATACGTTTTTCGGGGACTCCACCAAATAGCGGGGTGGTGGGGACAGTGTTCCGGCCAGAGAACCACCGGAAGTACTGCTGATTTCCTCGATGGTGGGTTCATCTTGGGCTTCCAGGTGTATCTGGTGGATGATCACCTTGGAGGTGGTCTGTTTAGGAGGCAACTGCTGGGGAGGAGAAACTTTCACTTGAACGTTGTCTTCCTTCTCGACTTTCTCCTCTGACTTTGTTGCAATTTCGACATATTGCCGTTGGTCCTTCTCCTGTTGCTGCTCTTGGGCAACGGCAACATGTTGCTGCCGTGCTTCCTCTTGTGCTTCCAGTTGCTCTTGCTGCCTTGGACTTAGTTCCACGTCTTTTTTGCGATTTTCCACCGCGGCAATATGTTGCTGGTGTGCGCTCTCTACAAATTCCATGGCTTTCTGAAGCTGTAACACATATTGCTCTGGTTCTTTTGGCTCAGGCTGTGCTGGTTCCTTTGAACAATCCACTTCATCTGGCTTTGGAGCTTCGTTACTTTCATGAACTTGTAGATTTTCCTCAACTGCAACCTGTTGCTGCTGTGCGTCTTCTAAGGGCCGACTAGTTTGAGGAAGTTGTTGGGGCTCCTTAGTCTCCACTTTCTGGTGCTCTTCAGGTTCCAGCTTCTTTAATTCCTTAACCTCCAAGGATTTGGATTCCACAACCTTGTGTTGCTGTTGCTGCTGCGACTCAGCTCCACCGTTCGCCTTGTCCTCCTCCCTCACAATCCTATGAACTATGACCTTGGCTTGACGCGGGCTGCCCGGCGGCCTTCTTATAATGGTGGGTGGTGGGCGCACCTGCTCTTCCGCTTTTCCATTAGTCGCCGCCTGCTTATCGGACTTTTCCTTGCGATGTTTTGAGTTTTTGGCACCCATTTCTGCGTCCGAATCTTCTTCTTTTCGGATGACTGTTGCTGGTTTCTCGGATATTTCTTCTTTTTTTCCCTCTTCGCTTTTCTCAAGAGTGCTCGTCACCTCTTTGCTGTTTTCCGTTGGCCCATTTGAAACGCTGCCAGAATTTCCATTATCATCTATGGAGGAAGAAGAGGTTGCTATGGCGATCTGTGGATCCTGACGTTCCTGATCCTCCTGCTGCTCCTGCTCCTCCCGCTGCTCCTCCGCCCCCTCTGCCTGCTGCTGACTGTTTTGGTTTGGGTTTTGATTTTGGCTTTGGTTTTGATTTCGATTGCGTTTGTTGCGATTGCGATTGCGATTACGATTGCGGTTATTGGGCATCGTCTACGGCACTTTCGCTCGGTCTGAACTAATGCAGTTTCCTATGTGGGTATATGTAGGCTCTATGTGTGAATGCTTCGTGTTTTGTGTGTGTCTCTTAATCGGCCAGAATCTACAGTACAACTAAGTTTGTGTTTCGTTTCTCGATGTCGTTTATTTCTAGTTCCCTCTGTGTGTGTCACTCGTCGCCAGAAACTCAACCAGAACTGAACGGAGAACCGAGAACCGGCGGCATTTCTGCTCACGACGACAGCCGGCAAAAATACAACAACAAAAAAAGGAAGGAATGAATAAAAAAGAGCACTACGAGCGGAAAATCATACAAAACAGCGACGTCGCAGTCGCTGCCGGCGTCTCTGCCGCCCCGCCCACCGCACACCACCGCCCACCGCCTGGCACGCGTCCGAAGTCGTTATGTTTTCAGGTTTATTTTTCGCTGCCGAGATCGCGCCTTTGTCTCCGATTGCCTCGAATTGTTTTGGCCAAATTAAATTGCGTTTTGACCACCGAACTTTCGCTCTCGTTTCGGGGTATGTTCGATTCTTAGCCGCGAATATGGGGTGATTTTTGAAACATTTTTCGTATTCGGTTCTAAGATCGCGTTTCCCGCTCCTCGTGGCGCTGGCGACCGACGGACATGGAATGGCCCATGGGCCTTCACGATCTCAGACGGGAGCCAGCTCCCCAGTCTCCCACTCACACACATCTTCACACACAACCCAATTCGGATGCACAGTGGCAAGTATTTGAAAAATACACACAGAAAAGCAAATCGGGGAATTCATAATGGTGCTCACTTTCAAAATATTATACATTCAACGCATACAAACAAAATGAGAGAGAGAGAGAGTCTTTTGGGAGAAATGTGCAAAACCAAAACAGAATGCAGGGTATTCCAAAGACACCGAAAAGTATCCAAGAGACCGAAAAAACAACAATATAACTTCTAGGTCAATGCAATTTCCACAAGCCAAACAAACTCATAAACTCAAATCAAGAGAAACGAATCGTACGTTTCGAATATATATTTGGCGCATCCATAAATATTAGAATATTCTTTTGGAACACGTACGCAATTTGTTTGTGGAATTTCAGCCAAAGAATATATGCTTTCGAAAATAAATGTTCAAAAATGTCACAAACACATTTTTGTCTAGAATTTCGGTTGATAAATGCTCAGGAATGAAAGATGTAAGACATTAAGGGAAAATAAATTATTTAGAGGTCGCCTAAAAGGAGAAAGACTATTACATTATTATTATTTCACATTTTAAGTGTTTGACTTGAGAAAAAGCTGGCGTGCAATATGCCCAAATAGATCTAATGCAGAGCATTGAAGGAGAGAACTCAATACGGAAATAGTTTGCCACAGTTCGAGTTTGTCTAAATCTTCTCGCTAACGTGTGTGTGTGAGTGTATCTGATGAGTCTGCGCCGGCTGGTGTATCTATATACAACTTATGGCATTTTCAAGATATTTTTCGTGCGTAATTTCTTTGATTTCTGTGGTCACAAGTCTCTGCTTTCGGTGTACTCTTGAATAATTGAAGAAGCATATATCCACGCGTTTGTAGGTATATATATAGCCCTTGCATATATCATCCCAGTGGGCCATGCGGTTAGTAGTATTCTGCTTTATTTTTAAAGGTACTTAATGGCTTTCAATTTCTCTTGTTCTGTCTGGCCTGCAGCCCATCTCCGTCTCCATCAACTTCCTCCGCCCAGAACCGATCTGAACTGAAGTGATTTCAGTGGGTCTGTCAGGTGCCAGACGATCCGTACACGTGATGTCGAGGCTTTAGCCCGGGCATTATGCAATTTCTGCACTGTGCGACGGGCAGTGGGATCCCAATTAGGAACTACTAAACGATCACTTCCCCCAGACGGAACCCACACTCAAAACTTATGTATTCTCAATTGGTTTCGGTTTCCGCTTGAATTTCTTTTGGGCCTCGTCGGGTTGCCCGAATCACTGACGTACACCCAAGTAGCCAAGTAGCCGCTATCTATACCTATGGAACCATTGTAGTAGCTTCTATTTTCTGTATTTCTTGCCCCGTTATATCAACAAATTCGAAATTGATTTCGTTCTATTTGCTGTAGAACATCGCACATTTTAGTTATCTTTTCTGGGCTATCGCTGATAAATTTTGCATTTTGATAAAGAATATTTTTGCTTTCAATGAAATCGAGGTTGGGAAACTCAATGCATTGAGGTGAGGTTGGCTTCTTGGAAATTTATTATAGAGGGAACTTTTATTGCTGAAAAAGCATAGAGGGGGTCATCAAAAGAAGCCTTTCATTGAGATTAAATTCAACAAGTTCGCATGACAGCAGATCAACGATATGATTTTCGCTTGGGAGAATCTTTGGGATGAATGAAGCATTCTATGATCATGTTTTTGATTGTAAAGATTTATGTATAACGGAATGGGTACTTTTAGTTTTTTATTATTTCTTTGGTAATACAAATATTTAAATATCATTCTGGGTTTTCTTTTAAACCAAGTGATTAAATCTTTTATATATAAAAGCATACCCAACTTTTTTGAATAAAAAGATACCAGGTCATAACTTTAAAAGATTTATAAAAACTTAATATTTAAGAATTTCTTGAGATAACAGACGATAAGTTTTTAAATGTGTTTACTAAATAAAATATTCTGGAATAATTGAAATAATTAATTTTCGATTAGCAATTATCATTGAACCTATAAGTTTTTCCCCTCTAAATTTTCCTTTCACCAATATTTGATTTTAGCCACACTCTCCATTCACTCCACATTCACTATTTGTCATCAGTGTTTTCTAGGGTATTCCGAGTGTTTGGCTGCCTGCCGATTTGTTGGCTTTGCACTTATGTTGTTTGGGGTATTTACGGGCACGGGTACGGGTATCTGTTCGAGATACACTCACTCTCTCGGATACAGATACACTCTTCGCCTTTGTTGTTATGGCTGCTAATTAGCATAGATTTTCGAGAGTCTTGGTGCTGTTATGTGTGCGCCTTGCTTATTTATTTGGGCAGCGCCGAGCGCTTTGTTCTCCCATAACGAGCTGAGCACATGTCTGCTTCTCTCTCTCCCTACTTATGGTTTGTTTGCCTTTTACACAACGCACACACTCAGAGTATTAACACAAACAATGTGCTTAGTAAATTAATTTATGAGTCGCCCCACAAGAACATCGAACCCGCTCTGACGTCACGTTCTTACAATTTAATTCCCAATTAATTGCAAATCGTCGGCATCGGCGAAAAGGCGTTGCATCAAAGGCCGCGTACGTGAGCCAACTGAATTGCAAGTGCGGCAAAGAGACCGCCGCCAAAAGGCCGACCCCACTGTCTCCGCCGCACAGTGGGCCCCGTTCTGTTATCTTTGCGGCATATTCTAAAACCGAATAGTGATCTCAGTGCCTCGCATCCAAGTGCCAAAGTTGGCGCGTAATTGCCAACGTTTTCGCCAATAGCAGTAGCTGTGTTAAACAAACCCACTAACTTCTGCCCTATTGCGTCAGATTTCGCAGGTTTTCCCGCGTCCGCTTTTCCCCTGTCGAGTTTTCCTTAGCCGAAGTTAGCACACACAGAGAGTGGAGTGAGAGAGAGTGAAGTAGGGAAAAACTAAACAAAAAACACACACACTGGGCTATTTTTAAGGGGCGCAATCAATCGGCGACTCGAAAACCACAACTGGGGTGAAAACCACTACAATTCCGGAACCGAGTGTGTAGTGCAGTGTAATTTCCGATAGCTATGACTATATAGCTGTCGCCCGATCGACACAACGTCAAAGTCGAAGTTCTAGTGTACAACTGAAGCCGAAGCTTCGAAAGCTCCCCCCGAACACCTGGAAGCACGACAAAAGGTAGCAGATAACTTTCTGACGAAGCCTTCAACGTTTGCTGATTGTCGGCCATCCCGCTCTCGGTTCCGTTCCTCCAGCCCCCGTTTTCGCACTGGAATCGATTGCAAATCGGTTTCCGACAGCTACTAATTCGCTGAGCGCTTGGTATCGGGCATTAGGAATGTTTTGGCACTGCGCCAATCTGCTGACAGCTGGAAGCAGCTTTCGATTTCTGGAATAAACAGCGGAGGAGCGGAGGAGTCGAGGGGTCTCGACTTGCGGAGCACTTGGCTGCCGTGAAATCATAAGCAAAATATAAACTTGATTAGGTGGGAAAGTTAAGGTTAAACGGGTTTCTTGCTTTTCGGTACCCTCCACTTTCGAGCAATGCCAATTCTTAAATGTTAATTGTTAAATAAGCGGTTCTTTGTTTGTGCTAGGTTTCCGGCCAGTTCTTTAATTTTTACATTTGTTTACATATCTTGATTGTGTTGGGATTCTTTTAACACAGTTCAACTATTAAATACAAATATTTGGAATTTCAAAGTCATATAAACAAAAAGGGGCACAAGCAAATAGGAAACTTAGAAGTCATTTGTAAAAATTTTAAACTTAAACTCAAGAGATTTAAATTCGAAGTTGTGAAGGTATGGCATACACAGGGAAAATTATACAACGTTTTAGTAAAAAGTAAAATAAAATTTGTATGAAGCGTTTTACTTTTTAAAATGTTTCATCCCTTATTTTGCACCTAAAACTTTTGATAATTTTCTCTGTGTACTTTTTAGTGTTTTCACTGTTTTTCAATAAATTAAAATTTCTTTTTTTCACTATTACACTATTTACTATTTACACGCTGCTCATCAGTGCTGCTTTTACTAGTCTGTAATCACTGATTTTGAAGATTTATTAGGTAATTATTATCGCATTTTCCACTGTGCTGTAATCACTGAGTTGCCTTTGTTTTGGCATGATGTTGACTTATCGTACAACATAGACCGACACAAATCAAAGAAAGATAAGAACGAAATTTTTGCACAGTAAACTCGAAAATGCTTATCAATATTTATTCAAGCATTTGCTTTATGATTTATTTGAGAACCTGAACCGCAGAGCAACCAACGAATTATATAACCGAATCGTTTGCAAGCCAAAATTCTGAAGTCATCTCTTGGCAAAACAACCAATTCACGTTGATTGCATTGTCAAAAGTGCCGTTTGTGTGGCTTTTTCAGATACTGAATCACAATTCTGTTTGGTTTGCCATTTGCACACCAAATTATTGCCCAAAAGCCAGTCAGCTGCGTCAGCTGAGCGGCGGCAAAACGGCTTTATAGATAGCCACAAACTGGCTGGCAAAATTATCATAATGAAATAATGGCCAAGCGACACAATGGTCAACGATATTGGAAAGGTTCGGTGGGGGTCGAACTGCGGGGGCGCTACCAGAAAAGCAAACCTGACGCCATTAGCAGGCCGCTTTAAGTCGAGCTTTTGGAGGTAAACATTGGACTAAATTAGCCGAAAATGGGAACAGAAACGGAGAGGCGGCTTTTAGTAGCTGTATGGTTGCATAGCCATATTTTTTACCATTTTATTTTTATTTATTTTTTGTGAGCTGTCTGAATAATAATTCAAAATGATAAATATTTTGAAATAGGTCATATGAAAATAATACAAAATAACAAAGGCGGGAATTGCGGTTTTACTTATAAATCATTTCAAAATACACCTAAAAGTATACGTCGAAAATGTACTTTTAGAACGTTAAGGAACTGGAATAAATGCATCTATCCTCTATCATCTATGTAGCTCTTAGTTATCGTGTAATCCTTAGTTAGTTTGATGCGTATAAATATTTAAAAAAACTAAAAAAAACAAGAGAGAACGCTATAGTCGGGTGCCCCGACAATCAGATACCCGTTACTCAGGTAAAGGGTGTGCGAGGGAGATGGAGATAGAAACTTTGAACACGCATAACTTTTTAACGAATGGTCCGATTTGAAAAATTTCTTCTACATTTCGATAGGTATTGATAAACACAATAAAACTGCATTTTTACTTTTCCGAAATATTGAAATTTTTAAAATCGTATATAAGCGATTGTGGGCGTTAGAGGGGGCGTGGCACCTTTTTGAAACAAACTTGCGCTGCGTAGGAACTCCTAGAATCTGCAGGCAAAATGCCAATCTTCTAGCTTTTATAGTTTCCGAGATCTCAGCGTTCATACAGACAGACAGACAGACGGACAGACAGACGGACAGACAGACGGACAGACGGACATGGCTAGATCGACTCGGCTAGTGATCCTGATCAAGAACTTTATGGGGTCGGAAACGCTTCCTTCTAGCTGTTACATACTTTTGCACGAATACAATATACCCTTTTACTCTACGAGTAACGGGTATAACTACTCATATAATTTCAAGTTAATAGAATGATAAATATACGGATACTAGCTTAAGGCGGACCAGGCAAAATATTTACTAAATAAATTTAATTCTTCCCAGACACTTTCGAAGCCGAGTTCAAAGCCGAATCCCAAAGAACAGAAAGCCCTCCTGTCCGCGACACTCGCAATCACTCATCTACGCCTCATGGCTAAGTAATGTGACAAAATCCATTAAAATTGATACCCGACAAACAAATTGAGTAGCCACCCAGAGGCCAATTCCCCCTATGTAACCAGAAACAGCAACGCCTCCAGCCCGAAATCTACGGTTTGAGCAGGCTCAAAGGGCCCCCAATTGATTGAGGAGAGTTCCCCGAGCCAATGACCGCAGTGGATTGAGTCACCGCCGAATAATGACGATGATTTCGTTAAATTGTGTACAAATTACAAGTGAGTTGTCTTGGGACAAGGAACAGCTGCTAGTTAAAACTTTAGGCGAGGCTCTTAACTAGGTCGCCTTTCTTCTATAATCGATTGAAGTAAACAAAGACCTGGTTGCTCTAAAAGGTTCCCGGTAATTCATATTGATTTCAGTTTATATATAATCATGGCAACGCACTCAAGGAGGCATTTCCGATTTTATGGGAAATATAATTTCGGTGTAAAGTGGTAGTAAAGCTGTTTAAACTTTTTAATAGGCTTACGAATGGCCAGCCCAAATAATATTTTTTAAACATTTTCTAGTTCGCGCTAGGGACAATCAGACTCATGCCCTCTCGCTCCTTTAGTGTCTTTTTATCGCTTTTAGCAATTGACAATAACTTTTTGTTTGTGTGTTTTATTTGCCAAGCCAAAACACAAGCACACACAGATGGGGTAATAACAAAAATTTTGACTTATCAAAAACTTTGTGTGTCGTCGACGTCGTGGAACGGTAAACAAAAGCAGAATAAATAATAGTACATAGACAGTGCTCGCTATTTGCCTTGGCTTTCTTTCAGTTCGGCGATAGAAGAATGCCGAATGGAGAATTATAATTAATCGAGAGCGAGCTCGGGGAGTGCCGGTTGCCAATTGAATTATGAATTCCACTCGGGCTAACCCACTGGGGCGAAATTAATTTTTATAAATACAATTTCACTACTAAATCAAGTCCGAATTGCGGGACCTATTCCCGGCTTCATTTGCATGCGCAACACAAACACAACACTAGCATCCGGTCATTAGCGACTTAATGGAACTATGACCAACGCTGGAAAAAGGCTTGCACTGTATAATTTAGAACAAATTAAAGTTATATACGAACAGTCAGATCTATATAGGGCGATATGTGTATATAAAGCCGCAGTTAGTGCCATTTTTGGGGTATCATTATCACCAGACGCACAGGCAGTGATCAACCCGAATTCGGTCTGCATTTGCCTATCAGCTGAATTTTAAATTGGTGGCCGATAATCGAAGACTGCTCGGTTGATTTAAATACGTAACGAAGCGAAGAAGGGATGACACTTTAACTGGTAGTTCTGGGTCAATAGCGTCTTGGCCCAGTGACACGAAAAAAGGGCGCCAAACTCAAGCTCTGAACGGATTTTCTTTTGAATGGCGAGGCTTAGAATACGAGTAATACGGGCAACTCACTTTTTTGGCCTGATTTTATTGCGATCTTTTTGCAACGGTAGCTGGTAGCTAATACATTTCACGCGCCCGTTCTTACTGTTTACGGTTTATCTCTTCGCGTTTTTGCCACTGAACTTGACTGATCGCCCGCAAAAAGCTAGCAAAAATATATAGATTTTCGCTCGCGACAACTTGACTTGGCAGAACTTCTGTAGTAACTAAATCGCTTGGGGAACACGGTATCGTATCGTATAACACCGACACACCGAAGGCAAAAAGCACGCCAGAGCAAAGCAGCGAAAAAGCAGAGAAAAAGCAGCGCAGCGGCGGCTCAGCAGAGAGCAAAAGTCGCCTGTTGATTAGTGACTTGTTGCTGTTTCTGCCTCTGCCAGCGTCTGCGTCTGCGCCGATGTCGACGCCAACGTCGAGTGGTGGGTGAGGACTGGTCGCTGTTTGCACTGGTAGTTGTAGTTGTAGCCGGCTTAGAGCCGTGACTTGTTGATGTTTTGCCATGGCGATACCCAGTAATCGTGGGTCTCAGGGGTATATAGTTCTCGAAATTCAAATCAAAGAAATTCTTTTATAACCGAGGGTTCAGAATTCATTTATGGACGAGCCCCTTAGTATGTAAAAATATATTTTGAAGTATACCTATACAAAAAGTGAGAGGAAATGTGGTATTCAAAGCGTGTGAAACATATTTTTGATCTCTGATGAATTATAATATTTATTTTATTTAGTACTAAATTAATCCGATAATTTAATTTTTTATGTAGTATATTTGTAATATTCTGAAAGCACGGGTTCGAAGCATACTGGTTTCTTGAGCCCCGGCTACATTGTGTAAAATTAATTAATTATTAGATACTCGTCTCACAATGGTCGACGATAGCTTATCGGTGCAGGCTGCACTTTAGAATCAATTCCTTTGCCCTTTTATTAGGTGGTCTGCAGTCCATTCGACTGGTTAAAGGGAAAGGGTTAAGGGAAAGGCAATAAGCCCAAATAATTAATTTTATCTAAAGGACGGAGGATCAGCCTTTAAATCATTGAAACAATGTGGTTTAGTGTGAACCATTTAATCCCTTTGAGGCTATTTTGTTTAAATAAACTACTCATGTGAGGAATCCTATCCAATTATAATTGACTAATTTGCATACGAGAAATATGACTTGTAGATCCGCCACTGGGCCGAAATCCCGAAAATATATTCAAGGGTATCCCCATGTCCGTACTCCCAAGGTTCTGCTTGTTCTCGATGACTTTTTCGTCGTTCCTCCCCCGATTTGCGTTCTGCGTTCGGCGGGCACGAACCACAGATCCGATATTTTTCAAATTTGTATGCATAAATTCACACACAAATGCACAGCGAGGGTCGGGGGGTCAGTTTGAGTGGGGGCAGGGCAGCGCAGGGGTGGCGAGCCAGAGGGGGCGGAACAGAACAAAAGAACCCAATCATTGTCAGTGCATTGTGCCGCAGCATGTGCGCATCTGGTTTAGGGCAGCAGCAGAAGCTGGGACTACAACTGGAATCGGAACTGGGACTGGTATGGATGGGGCTATATCACTCGCACTATAGTCACTGGTCGACAGGCACAGACATATGTCTGGAGTGGAGGCAGTCGATGAATGACGATGACGACATAGCGGGTGGCAGTGCATGTGGCCATAGGCAGATTTCAGAGTTCCCAGAAACAAAAATCATTTCGCCGACTAGAAAGTCGATAAGCTCTTTTTTGGATTCTGTAAAATCCTATAAGAAAAAGTTTGAAATTTCCATTGACCTTGAATTATGATGAAGTAATAAAAAGAGTGGGAAAAAGTCATTCTACAACTATCATCCTAAGTATTTTCTTTACCAAATTTATTAAATTCACTTTGTTTAAAAAAAAGAGTGGGAAAAGTCACTCTACAACTATCATCCTAAGTATTTTCTTTACCAAATTTATTAAATTCACTTTGTTTAGTTTGTTTAGTTAGTCTATTAATTTTCGGAACTATCACATTCCAATTATCAACTTCTGGAGCGCCGCTCGTATTTATGTTGACTTTTATTTGGTTCTTACGTTGTTGCCGGCTTAGGCAGTGACCACTCGTTGCGCCCCCTTCCGTTATGCGGGGTCGTCCCTCCCCCAAATTCCCTGATTCCCGGGCACCCCGCCCCCCGCCCCCCGCCCCTCCCCCTCAATGTCCACCCCACCCCCGCCTGTCACACTCCGCCGTTAACACATAATGCCTTCGTCATTGTCATCGGCGCGACGTTCGCGTCGTCAAGCTCCAACAGATGGACAGCGGCGCTGTCAGGGGGTAAAATGGAGGAGAGGGGCTCGGAATGGGGTGCATTGGAGGGGGAGGGTCCCTGAAAAGGGGTTCGCTTTGAAATGGTTCGGCGTGCACTGTTAGTTATTATTTTTCCAATAGCATTTGCGAGGGAGTGAGCTGCTTTCTGCTCTGTTCTTTTCCCACTAAACTGTTTATGGTTCTGTTTTCGTTTATGCAGGGGCATGTTTTATGAATAGGAAATGTACAACTTTCCATTATGGGTAAAGTAATTAGCAACTCTCAAACCCTTTCAGTTATTTTTAAGCCAGAAATGGAAATAGAGAATGTATGTATTGTTTCTATTTTTAATCTTAAGAATAAATAGATCGAAATCAACTTTTCTATGAATGCTAATCGTTTAACACTTTTGACCGATTTGTTATAATGGACACCATTGTATTGTTTGTCATGAAGCGGAAATAGTTACTCCCTGGGGTGCGCTAAAAATGTAGAACCTACATATGTATATTTTGGTTTCTAAAAGTGTTCAGTTGTGATAAAAAGCCCCTAGAGAATATTTGTCACGAATTGTAATTTGAATGGTTGGCCCGATTTGTATGATATCAGCAATTGGGGGAGGAAAGCTTGCCATAAAGTAAACCAAATTATTTCATTAGTTTTGCGTTGTTTCAATGCCATAATGTTTGATTAATTCAATTGTACTACACGGTTTTAGTAAAAGCGAGCAGGATGCGGTTAACTGTAGGACTCGCTGCAGTAGCAGACACCCCCTATTGCTCACCTGTTGTTCCATTTTCGACCACCTGTGGCCTTTCGTAAGGGGTTCCGCACTTCCGGCAAGCTTTCGCTCCAGTCCCCGCACTGAAAGTGAAAGAGGGAGAGTTCTCACCTCCGCGGAGAAGTTCTCACCTTCCGAACGGCTCACCTGCTCAGGGCCAAAATCAGAGGACCTCGCTCCCGCTGAGCCTGGAGCACTTGGAGCAGCTGGGCGTCGTTCAGCGGGACATCCTTCTGTCGCAGCGATGACTAATGGGTTGGGTTGGGGCCGTTTATGTAGAGAAATGGAAACCAAACACTTCGGATTACATCACAAATCACTTAAAGCACGATTTATTACGGCATAACACTTAGATGTGAACAGCTAGGACTTATTCTAATTTGTCGTACACTCTTGGCCACTTTGGGAGCCGGAATCGCAGGCTCCTTGCCCCTTCGCAGCGAGCAGAACTTCAGCATGTCGACGGGCTGAGGCCACGAGATGAACTGACCCGAGAGATCTCTGGTTTTTAGGGGCGTCTGTCGCAGATCGAACCGCAGATTGGGGGCCAGCTACACCAGATCGCAGATGCCGCGGTTTAGGAAAACCTCGAGGCACGTGTTGTCCACTCGATCGAAGAGCAACGAGCCGAATCTCCTCGCCGTATAGTCGACGATCAGCACCATCTTGCAGTTGATGCACTTGTCGCGATAGTGGAATAGCAATCCCACAGTGGGATGCACCACGTGGTCGGCGTACCCGGGTGCGGAGCGGTAGACCTGGTGGTTTCCCATCTCCACAATGGCCCTGGCATTGACCACCACCTTGCTTCTCACGTACGCTGGCAGGACCTCCAGGGTTCGGCGGACCTTCGACTGGGTGTACAGCAGCCTGTTGAGGACGTGGCTGGGGGCGTTGAAGGTGTCGTTGCTGTCCCGCCGGTGGAAGAAGACGTTGCGGAAGACAAAGCCCGCCGTGCGTCCCTCGTCGCACTGGCGCAGGTAGTCCGCCAGCGTGTTGTGCTTCAGCGGCATCACCACCTCGTCCAGATCCACCACCGCCGCATACCGGAAGTTGTCCACCACATTGGCCCGGTACACGCAATCATTGAACTGGGCAACTATTCCGGCGTAGTGCAGATCCTGCAGATGGGCCTGGACATTCCACTCGAAGACATCGGCCAGACCCATCCGTTGGTAGTGCTCCAGGACGCGACGCACCTCCTCGCTGGCCTCCACGAAGTAGAAGTAGAAGTGGGTGGCGCCCTGCAGGCGGTACATCTCCACGAACTCTACCAGTCGGAGCACATTCGAGTAGTTCTCCTGCAAAGGACCCACGCACACGGAGATCGTGGGACGGGATCGGCCAAACAAGTTGGTCATGTTGCGGGGATAGCTAAGGGGTACATTAAAAAATAGCTTTAGAAAGGAACTCAAACCTAAACAAGAGAGAACGCTATAGTCGGGTGCCCCGACAATCAGATACCCGTTACTCAGGTAAAGGGAGTGCGAGGGAGATGGAGATAGAAACTTTGAACACGCATAACTTTTTAACGAATGGTCCGATTTGAAAAATTTCTTCTACATTTCGATAGGTATTGATAAACACAATAAAACTGCATTTTTACTTTTCCGAAATATTGAAATTTTTAAAATCGTATATAAGCGATTGTGGGCGTTAGAGGAGGCGTGGCACCCTTTTGAAACAAACTTGCGCTGCGTAGGAACTCCAAGAATCTTCATGCCAAATACCAATCTTCTAGCTTTTATAGTTTCCGAGATCTCAGCGTTCATACGGACAGACGGACAGACAGACAGACAGACAGACGGACAGACGGACATGGCTAGATCGACTCGGCTAGTGATCCTGATCAAGAATATATATACTTTATGGGGTCGGAAACGCTTCCTTCTCCCTGTTACATACTTTTGCACGAATACAATATACCCTTTTACTCTACGAGTAACGGGTATAAAAACTAACTTTTTCTAACAATAATTCTTTTAAGTCCATGTCATAGTCCTTACCTGATCTGAATAAAGGTTGGACTCATATGACTCAGTCGGTTGGAGGCGTAAGCCAGGGCCACCGCCTGAGGAAGTCGCATGGGGGCGCGACGGGTGGCGTGTAGCGGACACATGACGCTCCATGCTGCAAATGTGTTGTTGTGCACATCGTGCATGGCTCCCGCCTCCTCAGCCAGAATCTCCTCGCTCGAGAAGTCCGAGAAGCGCACGATGCAGCTCACCTTGGAGTCGCGCAGCCGCTCCGGCAAAATGGCGAAGACGCGTAGCGATCCAATGGTCATCTGCTCCTCATCCAGACGAACGTTGGCTATAAGCAAGAAAATGATGAAATCAATGGATTGGGTGTTCCGACTATCTGATACCCGACACTCAGCTAGGAGTGCGAGGGAGATGGAGATATAAAACTTTGATTTTAATGAATAGTCCGATTTGAAATATGTCTTCAACATTTCGATAGGTATTAATAAACACTATAAAATTGCATTTCTACTTTTTTAAAATGGTAAAAGATGTGGCCGATTGTAAGGCGATTGTGGGCGTTAGGGGGGGCGTGGCACCTCGCTGTAACAAACTTGCGCTGCGTAGGAAGCCCAAGAATCTACATTATTAATACCATTAATTATTAATTTCAGCGTTCATACGGACAGGCAGACAGGCAGACGGACAGACAGACGGACAGACGGACATGGCAAGATCGACTCGGCTAGTGACCCTGATCAAGAATATATATACTTTATGGGGTCGGAAATGCTTCCTTGTACCTGTTACATACTTTTGCACGAATACAATATACCCTTTTACCGTAAGGTAATTAATCGAATGATATTTTAAACTAAGAGGTACTTATGATTGGGTGACGCAGATCAACCCGTTTTCTCAACATCCTGGTAAGCATGGAACTAGAAATTGCCATACGCTTTTAAAGTTTGAAAAATAAAAGGATTTCGACATGAGAAGGATCAAACGGGCATATCGACAAGCTAATGACAGATCGGGGCCACCAAATTAATTTAATTATTCTTCTTAGTGCTAATGAATCATATATTCCTTAATTAGTTTTCCAGTTTTCACCCGCCTTACCTATAATATCCGTCCTGACATCGAAGTATGCCGAGTATATTTCATGCCTGAGCTTGGTGTCCCCTATCCTGCGCCAACTGTTGCTATAGTCCCAGTGCGGATTGGGCCTCTCAAAGATCATCTGGCGCTGGGTTTTGGACAGATCCTCTCGCAGTCGCTCGTTCTGAAAGAAAAAGGTGCCAAAAAAGGATTAGTCAAGCGATCGCTGAGGGGCCAACACCGTATTCCACCACACTCACAAGGCTCGAGCGCATGGATATGTAGACCAGGACGAGCATGGCGCTGGCCACCAGGGCGGATAGCGCGAAGTACACATGCTGGAAGCGGTTCTCCTGGGCGGCCAGCATGTCTCGAGTGAAATGGGGAGAAACAGCGCTCGGGACTCCGCTCCTCAGGAATCGCCGACGGCAACTAAACCTGTTTATTTATTTTCTAGCCGCGCTGAGGCGTTGCGCTAGCGTCGACAGAGAAGCCGACGTCTTGGGTCTCGGGTCGTCTGGTTCTCGGACTTGGGGTCTCCAGTCAACCCCAAGCGGCTCCTGTTGCTTATTTGCTTAGTGCTCTTGATGGCCGGCCATCGATTAGCGATAGCACGTGTGTCTTGTTGTTGCTGATTTTCTGTGGGGGCGTCCCTTCAGTGTCATCACCATCGACTGCCGCCCGTCCTCGGCATTCTTTGGCCACCTCCCCACCGCCTTCCCACCACTGACCGACCCAGCCACAAGTTCACTTGGCGCCCCACAATACACAAATAATTATGGCTCACACACACTGGCAGAAAGAAAAAACGCTCGGCCTGTTAAAGTGATAAATTAAAGCGTTTTAATCCCACAAATTCATTAAAAATAGATCTCTAAACACTTTTGATGTCCACTGATCTTTAGTATAAGCAAATAATATTTTATCAGCATAAGCCTTTTTCTTGTAAATTATATTTGATTTTAAACATTATTCTGATCTTTAATAGATCATAGACATTTTTAGTGGAGTGCTATGCGGTTTAACAGAGTTTGTAGATTTGCAGTCTTTCGATGGATTATATAGAACTTTATTCGCCCACATAAATATCATGAGATTTCATTTAACTTCAAGGCACCTATTGTTTTTGGATCACACAAAATAAATTTAATTCTATTCACCCTACAAGCCCGGAGTATCACAGCTGTAACCTAACAATAAAATGACTTTTTGGAATTTTTCTGCGGTGCACTAACGAGGGGTGGGAGAGAGCGCTTTCCCGCTTTTCTCCAGGACGCGTATGCAACAAGTTAATCAACGCACGCTTCGCATCAAACTGGCGCCTCAGTCCACAAACGCTGACATCAAATGGCGGCATTCGTCGGCCGCGCAGCAACTGCGCAGTAGCAGCGCAGCGGCAGAGCTTCGAGGGCCTTGTAAAAGTACTCCATACCCCCAAAAGTGGGTGGTGGGTGCCGTTGAATTGTGGGTGAAGGGTGGTGGGTGGTTGGGGGTCTTAATAAATTGTACGCTTGTCTCCCGATTGGAGTGTCCATGTCCATGTCTGCCGGTTCGAGTGAGTCAGCGTCGCTTTTCCATGCTATTTTTAAGTTAATACGGCCAACATCCTCCACTTTTATTATTGAGAATGAAAATATATCAATTATACATAGCCGCATGCCAGCACAGACAAACGCGCTTTTCTTTTCTTCGGACACATGTTTATGTATAATTGCCGCATTTAATACATTCGTCTTGGGCATGGCAATCGAAAGTGAACGAAGGCGTTGACCACTTGATGCTTCAGTTAAAATAATATTAGCACAGTGGGGCCAAATGTTGTAGTAGTGGTATTAAACAGAAAGTTCAAGAGACTTAAAATATCTTAAAGAACTATTTGATGAACCACAATTTTAAGGTTTTGTGCATGATTTAAATTTTGAATTTGTTAAAAGCTTAGTGCACTTTTATTTAAAGTACAGTCACCTGCGGTTTCCACAATCTATACCTACTAATAATTTTATTAGTCCCAATATATATAAAATGTTCTTTTATAACGATTTTACGAATTTACAAATCCAAGTAAGATTGAGGTTCATTTCCCATTGAGTGGAAGTGTGTTGAAATGATTATAACAGCAATGTCATAACGTTATACACCCAATCAAAAATAATTTTTATTTTTTGGCCACATAACATAATATACGCTGCACTGTCCATTTGTATTTCTGTTTTTCCTTCACAACATTTTCACATAAAAACAACGAATTTATATTGGTATTTATTTCACTTCGTGCCAGCCAAAGCGAAATATTAATTATTCAAACCATTAAGTACTTTAAGGAGGTCCGGATGTGTTTTTGACGGAGCCTATTTGTAGCTAATAGAATGCAGCCAATTTGTCACACTCACTTGTAGGAATTTATAACTGAAGAGGAGGAAAACATATACGAAGAAGACCAGAAAGGCGAAATGCGTCACCTTTGGCCGCTGCCAAAAGGAAATCCGACGCATTTTCCCCAACAGCCGAAAAATCAGAGCACAAAAAAACCGTACTATAATCCGAACAGAATGGAACTAAACTGAAGCACAGTGCGCTTGCCTGCCGATGAGTCCCCATTCTTTATCAGCTTGGTTCCATTGATAAGATGTGATATCGCCGGAATTGTGTTGCTCAGGTAGCGAACACGCTCTCAGATAGTTTTTGGAGAGTTTTACCACGAAACATTACCAGTATAGCCGGTGATTTTCACTTTTTTGGGAGCATATTTGTAGATAAAACAGAATAGAGGAAGACAAACAAGGCAATTATTCTAAACAACTCTTATACTTGTCAATGAACAGGTAATCCAGTTTATTGGGTTTATGAATAGGGCAAACGTGTATTACGAAAATAAAGTATATTACTGGATTGTATTTGTTTAGTTATTTTTCTACAGTTGATCCTTCTACAGATATTGTACAATTCTTTAGATATAAATTTTAAAATCCCTATTTTACTGTTACTATTACACTTAATAGCATAATGCCAGATAGGAAACAAAAAAACGTAAGATATCCTTATTATTTGAATTTCAATTATACTCGATAATAGTGAATATAACCAATTAAGTACTACAAAATGTCATAATAAATATCATCTATGCATTTTTAAAGAGCCCTCGGTCCCTGCAGCTGCACCTTAGGATCATCCTCAGCCCGCATACTGCCAGTAGTCAACTCATGTCCAATTGATCATCCCACAAGAGTCCTAAATGAAATTAAATGCAACCAGCATAACTGAACTACCAGTAGCTGGCAAACTGACGCAGGAGCTGACATAAAACCACCCTGATGTTGATATACGCCTGCAGAATCGAAATCCAAGGGCTTTGTTATCAGTTCCTTGAGAAAACATTTGGGTGAACACCTTTCACGGGGATTTTCGCCAAAGGACCGAATGAAACCCCCAGGAGCGTGAGAAAGCGAACGAGAGAAATCTTGACTAATTACTATGCACTCAACTGGTAGCACTAGATCAGTTCGGTTCCCACAAGGCGAAGTCGTTCAAACTGGGGGTGACATAACCTGGTAACCCTCCACCGGGAATCGGAATCCGCAGCCAAGAAGTAAAGCGATCTCGGGGACAGTGCTGAAATACCAGCATAAAAATGAAATAAGCATTTTCAATTCAATTCATTCCTTGAGCCTAACCCTCGTTTTATTATTGTTATGGCCCAACGGCACGCACCCGGTTCTTGGTTCCCAAGTATCCAGAATCGTACCCCCTCCAAAAATTTTTAATTTCCCCCTCTACTGGCACGCCTGCGTCATGCGAAAGTATTTCCAACAGTTAACGCTGGTGGTGTTTTGGTGGTGGATTTGCGGCACAGTATAAAAGACCGATCCGATCGGCATTACAGCACAGTTCAGTCTGAAGTTCCACCGAGATACGACATCAGTCTCCAAGATCGCGGAGCCGCCACCGTTTTGGTGTGGCGGCCTTAGCCGTTCATTAAAAATCGTTAATTAAAAACCATTTCAACAATGAAAAGTTCTTCGATACCGTGAAATTCTTAATGGAAATCTGTAAGTATTAAACTAGTGAGAGCCCTCGAGGTTTAAATAACATTAGCTTGTCCCCCTTTTGCAGGAATAAAGAACAAAACCAACTAATTCACGACGTAAACTGTAGTTCAACAGTTTATCGCCTGAAAACATTTAAAGTACACATCCGGTTGTAACTTTTGTTGTGATAAAAGCAACAGAAAAAACAAACTAAAGATCTAACTCAAGCTCCACAAGATAATAGACAATGAATCGCCAAAAAGTCAATATTATTTCCGCCAGCGCCAAAACAATATAGAGAATTTGTCGTTTCCAAAATTTGAAATCTACAGAAATGTTGTGGAAATAGAGGTTTTAAACATTTTTTTTAAAGTATAACAACCATAAAGATTAGGTGTTAAAACTTTTCTCAAAAAAAAATCAACGAAAAGGGAAAGATGACACAATGACATGCGTTCCTAAAAAAAATTCAACACAAATATTCATAAAGTATCGTATAAAAATAGAATATCAACATTTAAAAACTGCACCAAAACTCCACATGTAGAAATGACGATATACAGAAATAATCCTGCGACACAACAAATATGGAAAATTCTTTGGAGCCGGTTAAATATTCCAATTTAATGCTATAAAATCAACGATCATTTAGACAAAATGATTTACAAAATAAGGAGAGGACGTTAAAGTTATTTCATCAGGATCAACCCAAATATCAACAAAAGTATAAATCTTCCAAAATTGTATACACATAAGTTCTACAGTTTTAAAGACAAAGTTTAGTTAAAAAATTATTTGTGCCTTTTTTAGTTTCCAATTTTTTTTTTGTTTTGTTGATGTTTTTTGTTAAATCAATTTGAAAGCTATAAATTTGTTGGTCTAACAATGTCCTTGGTAAAGTTTTCCGTTTCATATAATTCTAAAGTAAAAGAAGAACTATTAGGAAAGTTTTCTCAATGTATATTGCCAATAGCAAAGCTTGTTTTTGTTACAAAATTATTGTTTTATACATGATGTTCCCCGAGCTGTGACGCCTTTCACTTAATTTCTGATTTAATTCTCATTTCTCAATACATTCGTGTTCTGTGATTATTATTTTTAAAACAATTTATTTAAGTATTCATCAGTTTTAAATTTTTTAAAATACTTGTTTTGTGATTTTTTGGTTCAGTTTTTCGGATTTGGTAAGTGTTTTACTTTTATTATTTTTTATTTTGGTTATTTTTGTATGCATAATTTGCATTTAAAAGTGCGGTTTCTTAATTTTTATTTTGTGAAAACTGATTTTATAAAAATATTTTTTAATTATAAAAATTAATTTTGAGACCTTTTCGTTCAATTTTTAATTTTCTATCATATTTTGTTTTATACTTAAGTGAGTGATCATTTTGTGTTTTGTTGTTATTTTTTTACTTTTTTCCACATTTATATGACCTCTTTATTTTTCGTATAGACCTCGTTTTTTAATGTATTTTATTTTAAGCAAAACAGTTTATTTAATCAAATTTTATTTTAATTTTTCATTATTATTATTTTTTACATTTTGTGTTATGTATAAACTGTATGTTTGTTGTTTTTTAGTATTTTTTTATGGTTTTATTATTATTTATTTTATTTTGATTTAAAAGTTATGTTTCTTAATTTTGTTTTGTTAAAAGTGGATTATTAAAAGTATTGTCTAAAGACTTTTGATTAGGCAAATTAATCAAAGATATTTTGCCTTTTTATGATTTTAAATTTTCTGAGAACTTAATCATATTTAATCATTATTATTTTTTCTTTGTTTTTTTCATAATTCTATGATACTTTATTTTGTAATTCTTAATGTAATAATTTAATTTTGTATAACAATATCATTTAAGAATAATCCCATTTTTTTATTTTTTTTGTAGATGGTGTTTTTTATTTTGTGTTATTTAAATTTATATGAAAAAATTCATTGCTATTTTGTTTGTTTTGTAGAAAAGTTTTTATTTTTTATGTTGTATTAACCTAAATCTTTATTTAACCCGTCTATTTAAATAGGTATTTCTTTCATGAGGTACTTATATTTATAATTTTTGATAGAACTTTTAAGTCTTTTTTAATAATTTTCTTTGTTTTGTGGAAAAGTTTTTATTTTTTATGTTTCATTAACCTTAATATAGTTTTACACCGTCTATTATTTAAATATTTCTTTCAGTAGGTACTTTTATTTATAATTTTTGATAGATTTTAAAGTCTTTTTTGTTTGTATTATATACATGTTATTTAAAGGAAGTCTAATTCTAATTTTGTTTAAACCTTTTCGTTATATTTTTAATTTTTGATCATATATCGTATTATACTTTAATTAGTGAGGATTTTGAGTTCTGTTGTTATTTTATTACTTCTTTTCACTTTTATATTTTAATTGTATGTCCTTTTTTTATTTTATTTTATATTAATACTTTTTTTTATTTAATATAATAATATTTTGTGTTTTAATCACTTTTGTTTATTAAAAATTTTGTATTCTTTATGGTCTCAAATATTTCATTACTGTCCCTTTCCCTCCAGTGTTAAATTCGTCTTGAACATTGTTTTTATCTATTACTGAAATTTTTATTTAAACAGCTCTTGTTTTTTTGTATTTACTTTTATTTACATTTCTTTATTTTTAAATATTTTGTTTTCAATTTGCATTTTCATTTTGCTTTGTTTAGTCATTTGTTTATTTTTTATTTTGGGTTTTGTTTATTGATATTTGTATTATGTTTCAACTCTTTGGTTTTTTAATCAAGCTCAGGGGCGCTCAAGAAGAAAGTTTATTGTATTAATAAAAGTAAATGTATTACCTCTTATTTAAGCATTGATCAAATGAACAATAAAATAAACTGTACTTCCAAATGTAAAATTATTGCTGTTTTCATTACCCTTACAAAAAAGAGATACTCATTGAGGATCGTTGAAAATGGTTTATTTGAGCAAAGCTGTGCCACACATAAATAGTTTCTTTGGAGACTTAGCTTACGAATTACACATAAATACGGACGGTAGGTTACACTAAGCCCTGCCACGCCCGCCGGGCGGACATCTCTCCCAGCCGCTGCACTGCAACCGTTCCTGGATTGGGATGTCGTCCAGGGTCCTTGTCCAGTTACTGATCAGCTGTGCCGGAACTTCCCTCGGCGGCTGTCTGGGCAGCTGGGACGGGCATGCTCTGACCACCAGCACCACCACCATTACTTCCACCATTTCCAGCGGCATTCGCCGTGTTTCCTGGGCCATCCGATGGAGTGTCCGCGTCCCGTTCGAGCAGATAGCTAACGCCTAGAGGACGTGGTCGGCCACCATAGGAAGAGCTACAAGGGGCGACAAGAGAGCAAGCCTATCTTAATGCCGTGACCGATTCCGAATCCGGTTCCGTGCGGGGAACATGTGTGGATGCACTCAGTAACAAATAAATAACCTTTAGAAAGCACTTATTTCGAGGAATATAACAGAAGTGTTTTAAATATTTTTAAATTTTAAATTTAGAGTGTGAAGTGTACTCAAAATAATTAGTACTTTTAATCATTTCACAGTGTTTATAAATCGATACATTTTCAGTACTGTCTTAGATCCAGGAGGGATAATGTAAAAATAAAAGAAAACTCGATACTTTAAAGAGTTTGAATTTTTAAATACAAATTAAATTTCTCATAATAATTGCCTTCTTATGTAATCGAGTAACTCGAAGTCAAGGCTACTTTATTTGACTGAGTGCGCTGATGATACTGTTGCAGGGGCAGCACCCACTGCAACTTACCTCTGTGCATCCCGCTCCCTGTCCCGTTCCCGTTCCCGCTCCCGACTGCCGCCGCTGCCGCTTGAGCCGCTGCTGCTGCTACTGCTGCTGCTGCCGCCCGATGCGCTACTGCTGCCGCTGCTGCCCCCGACCTTATCCTGGTCCCCCAGGTATGTCCAACTGCCGGGACCTCCTCCCTCCGAACCCAGGACATTGGTGTGGCCACCCACTCGGGAGCTGTCACTGCCAATGGCCGGGGAGGTGACCTTGGAGCCACCGGCATAAGGACAATTTCCGGAGATGCGGCCGCACGGTGAGCTCATCGAGGAGGAGGAGGAGGGTCGGGAATAGGAATATCCGTATCCTCGATTCCTGTCACTCTCGTCCTCGTCGGTGGCAAAGTAATAGCCGCGTCCAGAGTTATCGAATCCGGATTGGCCTCTAATCCGTTCAAAGTGGTTGGCCAAACGGAAGCGGAAGCGGCAGTCGAGTGGGCGGATTCGGTTTTTTTCGGGCGGAAAATAGAGAGTGCAGTGCCAGATGTTGGAGTGCATTACGGATTTGGTTTGGATTGGTTTTGCCAGCCGTGGAGCATCCGCAGTGTCCACAGTGTTGTTGTTGTGTGGTGTATTGTTCATGTTGTTGTTGTACACGATGTTGGTGTGGTTATTGTTGTTTGCGTGTTGTTCAGTTGTTGTATGAAAGTAGAGAGTAAAAACGAAAAGAACTCAGAGATAGAAAGCCGGAGATGCAGAGATAGCAGACAACATGGATAAACTTGTATACACAAAGATGCGACGATACCTGTAGGTCTCATCCCAAGGGCGATAGTTGCGAAAATCATACCTGGAGTAGTAGCGATCGTACGGATCGTAGCGATCATATCCGCCGGACCTTGAGCGATCGTAGTAGCGGTCTGAAATAGGAAAAAATACGTAAATATAATAAGGAACTTTTAATTTGTTTAAATTAATTTTTATGTAACGTTCCCAATCAAAGTAATTTAGTTTAATAAAGTACTAATTTAACATACCTCTGGAGGACCCCTCGCTATAGCGATCACCACTTCCGTAGTAGCGGTCCCGATTGTCGTATCCATAGCCACGTTCGCGGTCGTAGGATCCGGAGCCCCCATACCCGGATCCCCCCCTTCTGTAATCATCGTAGCCACGCCCCTCGTACCGGTCGTAGGTCCTGGGAGTATAGCGATCGTCGTAATATCGAGAGCGATCGTAGTACCTGTCGTAGTCCCGATCCCTGCTGGTGCTACGGTCATCATAACCGGAATAATACCAGGTACTGCTGCCGCGCATATCGTCGCCCGTTCGACTGGCGTATCCGCTATAGTACCGATCACGATCCCGGTCCTCGTAGCATCTCACGCAGCGCGACTGGCGACTCTTTCCGCGGAGCACGGAGTCAAGGATTCCCACGCTCGCGGTAGCCAGCTGGTGATCCTTGGAGTCCGCACTGGAACGAGCTTCCGGTCCTGTCACCGCTGCCCGGACACAGACGACCAGGGTCAGACAAGATAGCTGGAAAACAGGATTCATTTATTTTAATTTAATCCGATAAGTTAGTTATAAACCACTCTCCAAATACACATAATCTTAGTTTGTTTTTAGAGATGATCAAACACATGATTCAACGTTTGTGATATTCTTAGTAATAATCACTATGGACGGCAGTCCATGTAGTGACGAAGCGCACCAGGAGAGTGTGCGAAGGCGACTACTATTATATAGCCGCAAAATTGAAAATCTGCTGTGATAGTCCGATCGTAATGAGTAATACACCAAATAAAAGGTATTGCCAAAACTTAAAGGATTGCATACCAAGACCTCAAGAAAATCAATTGGTTTGGGAGAGAGAGCGGTGAAAGTGAAAAAGTGAAAATTTCGAAATTTGGAGCTGTTGGGGCCGGTGGGGATAAATGCCCCTTCGCAATGTTTTTGTTGTGTTCCTATTGAAAATACCCGTCGAATGAGGGGTCATATGATAAAATCCGACGCTCCGTTCAAAAGTTATAGCCAAAATAAGATATTCTTCTTCTTCCCAAAATGAAAATTTAATTCTGTTTGTCAGTTTGTCCAAAATATGTTTTTTAAGTTCTGAAAATTTGATATGACGTTCATCACATCGATATAAAAAACTTTTGTTCTACCACTTTTGGAAAATCCCGCTAGTTTAGCGGGAAAACAGCTATAAATAGCTAAAATTTGGAAAGCCGTAACTTCTATACTACTAAAGCTACAGACTTGTGCTGCATCTCGTTTGAAAGGTATTTCTAAATGCTATAAACGCCTTTTATTTGCAATTTGTGTAAATGTAATAGTTAAAAAGATATGAACAAAAGAAAATTTTTTTAAACTTTTTTTTTATCTTTTTTTATTTTTCTCAAAAACGGCTCTAACGATTTTCCTTACAACTTTGAACTGTATAGCCCTTGAGATTCCTTAAATTTTGGTATATATCATGTTTTTGTAAAAAATCGCGTTTAAAAGTTATTTAGAAACGAAAATAGCCACTTTTGCCAGGCCAAAACAACTTACGCAGCCAAAGCATTGAATTTAGTATGTGCGTATCCAAACTGTATTTTAGGGTCAAGGAATTGTTAAAATTGTTTTAAACCGTTCCATTATACAATTATTAACTTTAATAAATAAAAAAATAAATAAATAAATAAAGTAAATAAGTAAATAAGTAAATAAATAAATAAACAAAGTTATAAGTAAAAAATAAGTAAATAAGTAAATAAGTAAATAAGTAAATAAGTAAATAAGTAAATAAGTAAATAAGTAAATAAAGTAAATAAGTAAATAAATAAATAAACAAAGTAATAAATAAATAAATAAATAAACTAGATCCAGTAAACGAACCTTCTCCATTTGTTAATATGACTAAAGAGAGATTTCAAAAACATTTTTCTGGTCTGCACCCTACAAATTTATGGGTCAAGTTATTTTCTTATGATGAGCTAACACAAAATGTCAGACAACAATCAGATCAAGATTTTTCAAATACCTTAGCACATTTAAGGTTAGGCATTTTAGATGAGAAAGATTATCAGCTTTTATCTAAACGAGAAATTAAATTAAATAGCGATACAATTGAAACATGTCTTTCCGAACTCATCGAATACATTAGAAAGTTGCCTGCACATACAATATGTTTATTTCCTACAAGGGAACAATGCTCAAAGTTAAACGAAGGACTGTTGGAAATAATTCCTTCAGAAAAAAATATTGCTCACCGCTGAAGACTTAATCGAAGCTAAGACTGCCATTCAAAAAGCTAAAGCAGCTAAATCTCTGGAAAAACTGAAAAAGAAAGGTAAGTGCTCAGAAACTGCTAATTTGGCAGATACAATAGAAGTTAAAAAAGGAGCAAAAATCATGTTACTTAGAAATCTAGATGTTGCATCCGGATTAGTTAATGGATCTATAGGGATAATAAAGAAGCTGCATGAAACGGTGAGTGTCGTAAACGCCC
The DNA here is from genome assembly GCA_037075285.1 of Drosophila lutescens. Lineage (NCBI taxonomy): Eukaryota > Metazoa > Arthropoda > Insecta > Diptera > Drosophilidae > Drosophila > Drosophila lutescens. The sequence continues at coordinate 2,471,678 of JBAMCF010001083.1, forward strand.
GCACTTTTAAAAGTGTTGTAAAGTTGACTGTCCAATTCGAGGAAAATGAATTTGAAATTGAACGCATCGAATCAAAGTTTCAACTAAATAATAACGTTTATATAGTTCGAAAACAATTTCCAATATGCTTGGCGTATGCAATAACCATTCATAAAAGCCAAGGGCTAACAATCACCTCCGGAGTTGTTGATATTGGTGACAGTATATTCGCAAATGGTCAAACTTATGTTGCTTTATCTCGTTTGAAAACCCTTTCCGGTCTACATATTCTCAACCTTAATCCGAAAAGCATAAAGACAAATGATGGTGCTATTATAGAATACAATCGATTAAGAAGTAAATATAGAAAAGATCTACAACATTTGGTTGGTAATTCTAAAAAAAATAAAAATTGTTCTGATAAAAACATATATTTAAGGCGGCAAAGAGCAGCTATCATTGAGCCGTCTGTATTAGAAAAGAATATAGCAAGCAAAAAAAATGATAATAACGCAATTTCTCATAATATACGTGGTATGGAAAACACAAACAATGCTTGTTATGCGAACTCTGCTTTTCAATGCCTTATAAATATTAGATTGATAAAGGAATCAGTATTAAATGATCAAAATTGTAACATTTTAAAATCATCATTTTTGAATTATACAAACCCTTTAATGATGGGGATAAACATTAATATTTCAGATTTACGATCAAGAATTTTTGACAACGTAGAACAACAGGACAGCGGAGATTTTTTGCGACAACTATTAGACTGGCATTCACTAGCTCGAATAAAACAATTATGTGTACATAAACTTGTGGAATCTTTAAAATGCTCTAACTGCGATTATAGGCCAAATGTTCAAATAACAGAAAACGTAATTGCTCAACTTTCTGTTCCTATAGATAGAAAATGCACAATGAATGAATTAATATCATTTAATTATGGAAATTGGAAAAATATTGAAGATAGCGAGTGTGCACATTGCGGAAACTATTTACAATGTCAATCCTTAATAGAAAATTTAGGGCGCGTGCTTGTGTTCTCTCTTAGTTTAGTCGATGCAGCGAATAGAAAAATAACAAATTTTAATTTAACAAACGCTTCACAAAGTGAGCTTAGATTTGAAAATAAAAGATTTGTTTTATCAAGTGCCATATTTCACCATGGAAATGCATTAAATGAAGGACATTATACATCAGTTTTAAGAAAAGATGGAACATTTTACAAAGCTAATGATACAACAATCTCTAAATGTTCTTGGCCACGTAACAGCAAAGATGTGTATATATTGTTTTATGTTGAAAGATAATTTAAAAATTTCAGAAAATTATGGGTATCTTTAAGGTTTTTTTTTAATGCTAATTGGGCAGTGAACACATTTATTTTTTGGTTGGCAAAAATCCTCATACTGAACCCTCCTCGAGGGTGCCGACTGGAAATGACGCTACAGTGCTTGCAATATATCACGCGGCGTTCAGCTAAGATCAGGGGTCAATCCTATGTGCTTTAGTTTTTTAATAACTAAGTTATATGGGGATGACTTTTGGTCATGGTATGAGGTATACTAATATGTAAATTAAACCCAGGGTATAAATTGTCCCTTTAAAAACTTCTGATATCAAACAAAAACACCTCTTAACGAGGTAAAAAAATAGTGACGACCGCACCTTCAACATACAAAAGATCTGATATCATATTTTGTGACGAAAAATAATTTTACATTCGAAAATATAAAAACACTTTCTAAAATTTACTTGTTCGGCACGCTACAATAGAAAATGTTCGTGTGGGTAAAATCTTATAAATTTGTCTGAAGCGGGCCGAATGAGTAAATTTTAGAAAGTGTTTTTATATTTTCGAATGTAAAATTATTTTTCGTCACAAAATATGATATCAGATCTTTTGTATGTTGAAGGTGCGGTCGTCACTATTTTTTTACCTCGTTAAGAGGTGTTTTTGTTTGATAAAGAAACAGTTGTGATTTATTAGTTAGTTATTTAATTTCTTGAATGTCTTAAATATATCATTTTACTATTTCGCTGCGTTATTCATTTCAATTAAATAAACACATGACTATGAAATTAAACATTTATGCTGCATTTCATTTTTAGATCAGTAAAAAATTTTAAGTCATAATATGATAGAGGGGTGATATCATTATTCAAAAGATATATAATAATAACCACAAAAATAAGTAGGTACGTTAAAATATAACTTTTTTATAAGCCTAAAATTCAGTGATCTAGTTCTAGCCACAGATAACATCCCTTAAAAGCATTCAATTAAACATAGGTAATATTTTATGTGCAGTATGCGATCGAGAGCGCGATCGTCATTAGTTGATTGGCTTTAATTGCCGCTGAGTGCGGGCCTATCGCAATCGGCTAAGCCGGGGAATCAGCCAGCCAATACATATCTCACGGTTCAGCGGCCAACTGGGCCAAAACACAGAGCTCCACGGCAGCCTCCGATCGTAATTGAGGAGGGCACAAAGCCAGGCGCCCTCCGCCCACAGATGAACACCGCTAAAATGGACGACAACACCGTGTGGCCAGTCGGCGTGAAATATGATCAGCTCCCCCAACGATTATGCAATGGATTTTGGGCCAGGCCAGAAGTGGCGCAGCCCCAAGTACTCGGGGTTGGCCACATAGCATTGACATCATTTCTAAGCCCGGCCCATGGCTGCATGAATCAGATTTGGAATCTGAATCGAAATCGGAATCATAACTCCACTGGCATATGCTAAAGCCGAAAAATCCGAGAATGGCCAGCCCGAGCAGAGTTAATCATGGAAAATATTTTGCTAGCTGGCCGCCACGCTTTGTTAGCCAAGCATCAGGAACAACTTCCGGCCAGGCCGATGGTGTTGGCTTTGGCATGTGGGGAATGGATCGACGTGACTTGTCACTGACTCTGGCCAACTTCATTAGAATAATTATATTTCGAGCGAGTACCGAAAGGTATGTATATGAATGTTGCAAATTGTTTTGCTGAGCGCGGGTCGTTGCCATCGAAAATGTATGAATGGGTTTTTGGGGCCCTTTTGGATTTCGGTCTCTTTTTGTCTTCCCAAATTTACATAACATAATCGTAATATTTCGGGGGTTGCATAATCTGTTCTACAAATGTTACATAACACTATTTCGGGGTCAGTTTTAAGAGTCCCACGAGTAAACAAAGATGGAATACCAGGGAGGATCTAAATGCATTAAAGACGGTTTGTCCTTACTTAACTTTTGTTACAAGAAATCTCAATTGAAAGGGGAAGAATAATTGTCGGAAGCTGATTTATGTTACCTTGTGCACAGGCTTTTGAAAAAGATCCGGGGGTAGTTTTTGTTATACACAAAAAATAAAATGTGATGTGGTGCTCGCGCAGTGATCTATAAAACCAAGGGTCTGGATTTTGTTCATTGTGAACCATTGATATAAAAATATAAATATAATTTAATAACACCAGTTTGCAAAAATAAATCGATGAAATATTCCATGAATGAAACCTTTGCTTTCCGGTAAGGTACGTCTTTCTGATTAAGAAAATGGCATTTACAATTTTTTTTATGGAACCAATTTTTTTATAAGTGTAAAAAACGTTTTTAATTTCTAACTTGAGTTGTGGTAAACCGATTTCGACCATCAAAGACTCATTTTACAGCTAATAGAATGCCCTCTAACTTTCTTATACACAGCATTGAGTTATACACAGATACATCTTTAGGTCAACTAACAAGACCAACAACTTATTTTATATAGCCCTGTTAACACACCGTTGTCGCAAGCTTCAAAAATGCATTTCAAATTAATTTGCTGGTGGATTGTAATGATCAATAGCTTGTTTTCTTTATCAAAGTACCTTCTACCAGTAAAAGTTATAAAAATAATTTCGGTTTTTAGGCGAATATTTCTAACGAATCCATTTTTGCCAGCATTTTTGCATTTTTTCTAACTTTTTCAACTTTGCCGAAGTGTAGCTTCTAAACTAATGAATGGAACACAATGCTGTGTATAAGAAAGTTAGAGGGCATTCTATTACCTGTAAAATGAGTACCACAACTCGAGTAAGAAATTAAAAAAGTGCCAAAAATGTTTTTTACACTTTAAAAAAAATTGATTCCGTAAAAAAAAATTTAAGTGCCCTTTTCTTAATTAGAAAGACGTACCTTACCGGAAAACAAAGGTTTCCTTCATCGTATATTTCATCGATTTTTTATTTGTAAACTGGTGTAATTTAATAAAATTAAGTTAACATTTAAAAAACAAACGATTTGAAACATTTACTATATAAATATTTCCACTAAGTATATACAATAAGAAAAAAAATCCAAATCTGTACGCAAAAAAAGAAACAAAATATTTTCTAAAATTTAGATGCTTCATCTAATTCTTTTGTCTTACTTTTCAAGATATTTTGTTCTTTCTATGCACCGAAAACTTAGGACATTACGGGTCAACTATCGTGTAACTTGCCTAAGACTATACCTTTCTTTAAACCTAATATGTTTACCAAAGTTAAATATTTCTTTGAATAATATTAATTTAGTTTAATGGATGAAATTCCTTTATAATTCTAAATGCACTGTTAAATGTTAATAAAATAAAACATTGCGAATTTATGAATTATAAAAACTATATTTTAAGCGGTGAACATTTACTTTTAACTATTGGGGTCCATAGCTGTTAAACTATTGGAATTTAAATATCAATCCTGTTGCTATACAATTTAACTTCAACGAACAACCTATTTAATCAAAACATTTTAGTTTGAATTCCATGAAATTATAAATAATTTCGCTAAGTATTATTGGAGCATCCCGTTGCCAGCGAAGAATTCCATGCCTCCAGCACTCACCAACATAATAGCTCGCATGGTGACGCCGCTTCACTTGGTTCCACCGAATCGATCACAACTTTAGCACCTGGCACACGTGTGCCTCTCCAATTTGAGGGTAAAGCCGAAGATATCCTTTTCACACTGTATCACAACGAGCCAAAGCTTCTCGAACTAGCGTCAGACCGCGAATGATCTGGCCGGAACGGATGGCTCCGTATTTATTTCAACTCTAACCCAAGCTTTGGGTTCTGCCCGAGCCGAGAGCACTGAACCGCGATCCCAGCCCCGGATCATCGTGGCTATTAGAGGTGGTTTTGCATTTCGGTGGTAGTATAATGCTGCTGGTGGCTGTGGTTCGCTGGCATTCGTGGCTAAGGTGTTGGCACTCGGTGTTTTTCTCTTTTTTGGGCTTGGGCTGGGACGACGATTTGTCACTTCGCCTGCTCCAACACCTTGGATTTGGGCGGGCTATGCTCTCATTTCATGGTCAGTTTGGCTTTCGGAGAATGACAAGGAGGATGTGCCCGAAAAACACCTTGATTGTCTCATCGAAAAGCGGGCTAATGAAACGTCTGTTGCGTAATGCCCAACAGAACACTCCTGTGAAATTATCTCGGATTATTCCGACTTCTCAGGCGGTGATTCACTGAGACCTGACTCAAATATTCAGCATGAGATTAGCATTTCCACTTCCAACTGGAAAAAAACACTTTTCAGCGCTTACATAATCCACGACCGTGACCATGAAAAGGCTTTCCACCTGAAGACGTCCCAAATTAAGAAATCTTTGGGAGTTAAGCAGAGAGAATTTAAATACCCTTGAATAAAAAATCTTTTAAACTTGATTTACATTTTTTTTAAACATACTTTAACATATTCATATCCACAAAGTAAAGTAAGTATGTAATGACTGCACTAACAAATTATTAAAAATACAAAAAATTTTTAAACAATTCGAATAACTATTAAATTTAAAAATAACTACAGGGTAATAAACCCAAATAGGAAAATATCTTAAATATTATCAGTTTACAAATCGGCATAACTAGTTAGAATGTAAAGATTGAACCGTGAGCACAAATCAATTTGTTGTAAAAGAATTGCTGCTATCAAAGCATGACAAATTACCTTACCAAAAATAATATATGGTCATGGTGGGAGGTGGCGAGTCAAAATATCGCAGGTGGCGCTGTGGATCACCTTCTTCGTCTGCTTGCTCACTGAACCCCAGGCAAAGGTCGTTGGCATCGTCCATAAAATCATAACCAACCAATGAAAAAAACAACAACCAGGCGACAACTTTAATTAAACACTTTAATTTAGTTTTTACAAAGCGCGCAACAGTCTGGCAGATTTGTTAGGCTCAGTTTGAGATACGGATTCGATATGGCTCTCGTAAATATATAGTTTCTTGGGCTCTGGAGATTGCATCTAGTTTGCTTCATGGAAGAACAATTTGTGATGTGTGTGTGTACAGTGCGATTTGTCATTGTGTGTGGCTCTCTCGAGGGCGCAACAAGATCAACAATTAAGCTAATTCAACGAGTCTGCTAAATACGAGTTATTGTCTCAAGTTGTACAAACTTTATAGCCTACAGTATGTGTGTTTGTATGTGTGAAAAGTGGCAGTCCTTCTAATGATTTGGTCATACAAAAATTTATAACTAAAGCTGGCCAAGTGAAAATAAATATATTTACCGGAATTAAATAAGAAATATCACAAATGTTTATATATTCTACCTAATAAAATAAATTTAAAGAATAAAATGTTGTTGAATTTTTAATATCAAAATAATAAAAATTAGCTGTATAAAAAGGCAGTGTAATACCACAAGGGGCGATTTCCCAATGTCATGTTAACTTTTAACTGGAAGCTTAACATAACATGAAGAAATGCCCCTCAAAGATGTGAAATATTTAGGTAAATATAACGAAGTAGCCTAGATATTTAAGCTGTATCACTGCTATCCTTTCACACACACTTGAAAGATAGAAAAGCCAAGCGATTGGGGATACATAAGAGATAGTCGAGTATCACGATAACATCTTTGCCGCATTAGCGGCGGCTATATCGTCCCGGAAAGCCAGGAATCCAAGCTGGGCGTGCGAGGCCTCGTTTAAAGCCCTCGATCGTATGCAAGCGCGATACTGGTCGGCTGTCAGCGAACTGGAACAGATCTGCAAAATAATAAAATTAGATTATTCCCTTGGAATGAGGCTAAATAAATATGACAATACCTTGGTGTGCCAGCGGTGAAAGATTCCAGGATCGGTGGCCCTGATGATTTTGATCTTGGAGCGGACATACTTTCGGTAGAGCATCACATCCTCGCCGCCCCATCCTACGATCTCCTCCTCGTCGAAGCCGCGCACCTGCAGAAAGTTCGAGCGGTACTGACAAGTCATCCCGTAGCCAAAGTCCCGCCAGAACCCGGTGTCCCTCGATATGATGAGCTGCTCCTCTTCGCCAGGCAAAGGTTTGCCCTGCAGCGAGTACACCACATGCGGGTTGTAGAGGCTAAAAACCACCGGGTAGTATACCTATATGTTTGATAAGGAATATTTATTTAAATGTTATTTTTTTGTATCTTTTATAACATATTTACCTTCTTGCCTGGAGCGGCATTCCAGCGACAGCGCTCAAGGAATCTGGTGGTGAACATAATGTCAACGTCGCACATGAAGAGTAGTACGTCCTCCCCTGCTGGTTGAATATGCTCCGCTCCCAGTCTCAAAGCTTTGGCTACAAGAAAGATAGCTTCGATTAACTAAATATTGTTCTAAGTTAGGACTCCTAACACTTAGAAAAAAGAACAAACATATTTGAATTTTCCATTTCAAATAGATTTTGAAACATTTCATTATATGCCTGTGCTTACCCCTGCTAAAAGTCTCATTGAGAGCCAAGAACTGTGTCTTTTGGGATCGTCCTGCCAATCGTCTGGCTTGGCTTAATCCACTGGTTCCGAAGTACACCACAATGAGCTCCAATCGACGATCTTCCAGCTTTGCGAACATCTGCAGAAAGCTGCGAAAACTGTGCAGACGTCCTGACAGAGGCAGTATCACATGGATCACGGGCGGACTGTGACTTGGGTCGGCACTACCATTATCCAAACTGGATGATAGCTCCGATAGCTGTACAGTTTGTAGGGGAGCAAAGGGTCGCATGACCAGGGCTCTCCTCACAGGACTCGCCTGGTGCTTCACACTCTGGAAGTACAGCTCGTACTGGGTGCCTGTGGTGGGTTCATTGCGGTACATGCCCTCGATGAAGTCATCCAGAGTGTATTTGATGACATCCGAGGGGTAGCCCCCGGCAGAACCAGCTCCCTTTGCACGTATCCTCGCCGAATGATTCCGGTTCAGGCTCTCCAGAGCCTTGTTTACAGCCTCGATGAGGTCGCGACGTCGGTAGCCGATGGGTTTCTCCACCACGCGCTTGCCCAGGCCCAAATCGATGGGATACACCCGGGTGAAGGTAAAGTGATTGTAGGGTATCAGCTCGTACTCATTGTTTAGCGGCAGTCCGTGCAGAATTTCCGCGGCACCCACCTGCCTGCGAATATAACTGCTGCAGTCGAAGTGGTGACCCAGCGGTGCAGTTGGTGGACCCACGGTGGTTTCTTGCAACTGGAGACTGCCATTGGATATCTTGGCAGTACTGCGGTTATTTTGCAGGAACAGAATTTGAGTTCGAAGGGCCAAAACCTCTTGTTTAAGACGCTCAATTTCCGCCTCCCGTTCGCTTAACGCATAACTAAATCCACTAGATTCACTGGGATTATTGGGTTCCGTTTCCCTAGCCGTAATTTCATCGAATCCGCATTTTGTGAGCACCACTATGGAGGCACCTGTCACCAGGGCGAACAGCAGCAGCAGTCGCAGCAGCAATTTGGACACCAGCGAGTTATGCATTTTCCATAGCTCTTTTAAGGTCTTCTACCTGAAGATTTAACAATTTTAAAAGACGTTAGCTATTTTCCTAATTCTGGAAATTCTTTGGGAGATTTTTAACAAAAAATGTAGTTGTTAGTTGTGCCTATAATTCTAAAATTTCTTTTATATTACAACGAAATAACAAAACATTATAAGAAAATTATAATAAAGTCAATATCTAACAACTTACATATTTTTTACCCTTGAAGATAGTATTAAGGCAGTGACGTACTCGACAAAATTTGATTTTTTATTTATGCAATTGTTATCACAATTGGTGTGGGAGGGTATATAATCCAAGTGATAATAAAAATAATTTCCCAAAGAAACTAGTGACGAATACACTTTCGCCCTCCTCAAGTACAATTCTACACACTCTTGGGAATTTTACATACATCTTACACACTATTTATACATGCCATGGCAGCCCAATTCACTGGTTTGAGTCTTCGGTTAAGGGCGGATTTTGTTTTTCTGTTTTCTCCCGATCACCCCAGTTAAATGAAAAATTAAAATAAACTAATTAATAAAATCTTTTATTAAACCGTAACAAATGGACTTCATTTTTGTTCGATAATATTTAACTAAATTAGGACAGGGACAGTAAAATTTATAAAAAAAAGGTAATTTAATTTTTTTTATAAAACATAACCATGAGCGTAACTTTCCTGATTATATATTTAAGCACAGGTATATTCAATAAAATAAATAAATCTTTTCAAAATCAATCATTTTAATGCATAATCGATAGTATCGAAAAATGGATTCTTGTTTCAGCTCTAATATTTAAAAACGGTCACACTCTGATCACAAGCTGATATTTATAAAAAAAATTGTGCGATTTAAGAGGCAGCCGCAAGTTTTCAGTGGAAAACCCGAATTACAAAGCAGTATTCTACCGGCACATTGTCAAGGTGAGTGCTCGGGGGGCGGTGGGTGGTTGGGGGCTGGTTTCCCGGCCATGTAAACAGGGTTTGTTGGCAGTGCGGCATGCAACAAGTTCTTTTTTCGCCCAGTTGGTGATGGCATTTCTCCAAATCGAGTGATTCATTGGCCGAATAGATAAGGTGTGCGCTGCGTTTTGTTTTCTTTCTTTTTTTGGACGTGTAATCTCCATATTTACGGGTGTGCGTATGACGGGGATATTGCATTCTACTTGAAAAACAGCTAATAAAGGCCTTTCTTTGGTTCATTTCCCCCCTGCAGCAACTTCATAATGGAGAACAACGAAGCCCCCTCCCCGTCCGGATCCAACAACAACGAGTAAGTGGTGGAAATCCATCGAATCAACAGGCTCAGCGCACAAAAGCAAGGAAATTCCCATTAAGTGACGTCATCTTACTCTAAGGGGCAAAGCAAACCGGAAATAAGGTCTATGCTCGGATTTCGGACTTTGAAACACCCTATGAGTTATAATATTTCTGCATAAGCCACAGAGTAGTACTCAGATATTAAAGAGGGTCTTCAAAAACGATCAATTTAAGCTGGGATACTGTAGTCAGACTTTTATATTCATTTAAAAGACCGGGAAATAGTAATCGTTGATAGAAGATTTTCGATTTTAACGAAGTCAGAACACTTTAAACTCAACGGAATAGCAGTTTTCTAAAAAAAAAAAAACCTCAAAAACAAAATTCTTGAGCCAAACCCAAAAGATTAGCCCTTAGACACGAACGCAAGTATGTTTCATATAAGCTCCTAGGAAAACAACGTTTTTGGGCTTTTTGCTGGCACTTTCTGAAACTTAACGAAACTAGACTGGGACCTTTAATATCATTGTCCTATGTATTAATTATGCCGCTTAGACACAAAAGGATAAAAGGTCGTCCAAATCAGATCAAAAAGAAACAATTTGCGGTATACAATAGCCCCACAAAGACATGCCTCTCTATATCAAGAGTAATAATGATAATTTCTTATCGGACATGACGCTTTTGCTAACAAAGAGTATATACATACATATATGATGCACGTCCTCCAAGTCTCTTGCTTTTGGGCTCTGCAGCTGCCTGATCTATCTGCTGCTCTTCATAAGTGTAAGCATCCCCCACATACACACATAATATTGTACAGTTTTCCCATACTTCCGCCGCCGCCGAACGCGAATGACAACCATTACAACCATTTTGGGGACCATCAAATCAGCAACAACAATGCGGCCAACAAGCGACTGCAGCAGACCCAAGCCAAGGTGGACGAGGTGGTCGGGATTATGCGCGTGAACGTGGAGAAGGTCCTGGAGCGGGACCAGAAGCTATCGGAGCTGGGCGAGCGGGCGGACCAACTGGAGCAGGGCGCCTCCCAGTTCGAACAGCAGGCCGGCAAGCTGAAGCGCAAGCAATGGTGGGCCAACATGAAGATGATGATCATCCTAGGCGTCATCGCCGTCGTGCTGCTCATCATTGTCCTGGGTAAGTCTGCCGATCTTATACCGCTTCGGCTTTTGCTTTCTGGGGCTTCTGGTTGCGGTTTTTATCGATCAGGCTAAAGATCAGTAGTGTAGCTAGGTGGCTGGTTTGGTTTGGTATTGTAATATCTACACATAACGCAAGTCGACGCCCTGCTAACGCCCTAATCTTGCTCAACCTGTGGTTTCGGCTCTCTAGCAACTAATCTATGCGGTCCATAGCTAACTAATCCAATAACAGATACTCGTACTCGTACTGATGACAACCCGTTGTGAATTTCTGTTTACTTGCAGTGTCGCTTTTCAATTGATACAATTAAACACATACACAGAAAAACAAAAGCAAAGCCAACAAAAAATCAAAATGCAATTCCGTTTCCCATACAGTAAAGTTAAGGTTCAGATTAATCGTTAAATACGTTTATGTACGTGTACCCGGCTCCTACTATATACACTTAAAATTGTATATTATATTTTATAAACGTCTTAAGCTAAGCAACTTTAAAACTCTGAAGGTAATTGTTGTTTTTGTGTCTGTCCTAAGTGTTAATTATCATTATATTTGTTTAGTATAGTGTAGTAGTGTGGGGAGATTAGAGACTCAATGTCTACATGTTCAAAGTCGACACTGTATTTCATGTAGTTTAATTTTAAAAGAAGGCGATTATTAGAGTCTTAGCAACGACAATAAAAGTAAAATAATAATTATTCATATAGCAAGCAATACCGGTACCACGTCTGCTCCCAGACTTGTAAAGAAAATGTTTTTTGAATTTATTTTGTTAAAACAATTTAATGTATAGACGGTCGATTTTTTTAAATCGTCGATTTTTTAAAAAACGTTAGCATATAAGCAGTATGAAAAGAATTATGTCAGTGATTCATCAAAGGAAACTTTTTTAAAATAATAATATTATTGTTCGTATATTGGTTTTGTATAACTGTTCGATTAGGAAAGATTCTTGTGACACATTTCTTGTCGCAAAGGAGAGGGTTTAATAGTTTGAAGATGAGAAACTTTCTAAGGAAAGGACAAATTAAATCTAAGTAAACCGAGTTCAAACATCTAACTATGTGCTCTCCCTTTTTAGTGTCCGTTTGGCCAACTAGCAGTGACAGCAGTGGAGGAACTAAGGCCATAGCCACCCCGGCACCGCAGCACTAAAGGCCTCCAAGGGAGTGAAGTGAACACACGGATACGGAATGGAAAAGGACCAAACAACCACATCTGGGACGGAAACCTTTCTGGTCTTTTCGCGCAATCAGAGAGAGGGAAAGATGGAGAGGAAAATCAAAAGGATAACTTACTAAAATTGCGTCTAGCATATATTTAACCAGAATGTAATTATTAAAACTTAATGTTAAACGTAACATTTCTACGTATTGTAGCCGAGACCAGAGGTCCCCTTAAATGTGTATTGCATATGTACAATTATATATACGTGTACGTCATCCAATTGAAAATACATCATGCCACCTACACTAAAACCTGTCGAGGAAAGTCCGCCGGAGTTTTGTCGAAACGTTTCACGTACAAAGCCATTTATTTACATTCAGCGACGATGGTTAAAATGCGCGTGCCAAGAAATCAGTTATCGATTTTCCGGCAATCCGAATTGAATCGAGACAACTGAAGTCGCGCCACTCAGACAAACTTGTCCCATCCACATCGAGCCACTGTGCAACTGACAAGAGGAATCCTCGTTCCGCGTAAACATTCCGTCCCAGCTGTTCCGATAGTCCGCGCATGCGTCCCACTCAATCGGTGTCAGACCGATAGAATAGGTACTTGAATATTCCCCCAATGTTCACGTCCCATCCCATCAGCTCCAGAAGAGAGGCAGTCGTCCATACGTAGCTCATGTACAGGGCGAAGAAGTTCAGGTAGTACAGCTGGCCGATCAGTATATAGTCCCCGTTTGATTCGTAATGGTAGAAGTGTGGCCTTCGCAGCGAGGCGGCAAAGACAATTACGAACTGTGGGGAAAGGTTTCGAGCAAAAGTATTCTTAAAAAAAATTATCTTAAGCTCCTCGTGTGGTAGTATATCATTACATTTCCTTAACTCTTACCACGTTCGAAATCATGGTGTACAAAAGCAGGGTGGGAAACTCTATCACAACGCGCTTCATTTCGGCACACACTATGATGCCGAAGCAGGTGAGCACAAATATCCTCTCGCTCCACAGGATCACCTTGTTCCGGGTGGTCTGGGATAAAAGAGGTAAGTGTCGGTGACCCCAACAAATTGTATACTCACGAAAAGGCCTCTTTGGTGTTTGACTGCCTTGTTTCCGTATACTACACTGATGATCATCATGAGGAAGGTGAGAAAGAATGACACGACGAGGCTTATGTATGGGGCTCGTTTGGCGGGCTTCATGATCGACATGGTGTTCACCTCGTACTGAAGATAGAAAAAGTTATCCGGAGAGGATTATCAAAAAATGCGACCATCTACTCACCGTCCAGAGGCCCGCCAGTACCCGCACCCACATGGGCTTTTTCACGATGAGATGGTAGAAGAAACCGTAAAGCTGAATGGACAGGAAGCTGACGAGAAACTGGACCAGGCTGAGGTAGTAGCGTTCCGCCAGAAAGTCCTTCAGGGGCTTGCTAGAGGAAAGGATGAGTTGGAGACCCTGTCAAGAGGCTGCGGAGTCTCGACCTTGGATCACTACTCACATCTCCATGGCCACTGAGACCTGAATCTGTCCGATGACGAGCATAATAATGGTCACCTTGTATGTGGGTCCTATCAAACTCTTCCGGCGCGGTCGGGGGCTTTCAGGCAACATATGTACAGACGCTCTAGGTCTGAAACTGTTTTTGGAGTGGCTTGTTTCGATTCACATCTAAATTTAAGGAAAAAAACATCAAACTATCAGAAAAATAAATGCCAACTGTTCTAACCGCCACCGGGGTCGCGATATGTTGGAATTTACGGATGATTCGGATGATTTTGCTGTGTGAACACTTCCTAGCAGCTTGTAAAAGGCCTTCAAAGGTTCGGCTATATGGCGGATCCAAAATGTGTAACTGAGTTACTGCCATTTTAAATTTTTGTGACATAATATTTATAAAATAACACTCTGAAGGCTTGGATATCTATGTTATGTCAAGTCCTCCAAGAATATTCAGAAAGGAATCATAAAAGTCTGCCTATTACAATTTTTAAGTTTAACCAAATGTTTCAAATATTTCTTTAAAAATTATAATAATTAAGGGGATAGCACCTTAAGTAAAATTTAAAAATAAAACCTTGCCGATCCCGATATGCAAATATATGTAAGAAAACGGTTTTCGGCTTAATTGACTTGAATTACTCAAATATTTGGAGTCTATTAGGTTCATGTCGAATTTTTACTTAAAAACAAGAAAGGGAGCTAGTTTGCAGATCATTCCTATTAACTTACAAAACCATTAAATTTAGATTTACTTGCGTTTATGTTACAACAATTAAAATTATAGCTGCTTTCGTATTATTTTGACATACATTTTTTAATCCTTCCTATGTCATCTTTAAAATATAAGCGTCCGAATTTTGTTAAATTGAATTAATTTAATTAGAAATTTCGAAGTGGTAAAGAAAAGCTATACCACAGAAAAGAAGAGAACAAAGATATAATTTTTTTCTATTAATTTCCACTTCATTTTCAGACCGTTCCAATGGCAGCTATATGATATAGTGATCCGTTTTTTTTCAAATTTAATTCGAAATTCATAAATATTAAAAAAGTGATATTCCCAAGAGTAGAAGGTAATTCTTCAAAATACACCGAAGGTAGAATTTTTTTAACTTTTTTTTCCGATCCTTCCTATGGAAGCTATAAGATATAGTTGTCCGATCCGGCTTATATACTACCTGCAATAGTAAGAAGACTTTTGGGAAAGTTTCATCCCGATAGCTAAAAAACTGAGAGACTAGTTTGCGTAGAAACAGACAGTCGGACGGACAGACGGACATGGCTAGATCGACTCTAGTCTAGTGATGCTGATAAAAAATATATATACCTTATGGGGTCGGAAACGTCTCCTTCACTGCGTTGCAAACTTCTGACTGAAATCATTATACCCTCTGCAAGGATATAACAACATGAGATATAAGAAATTACTTACCTTTATCAACGAAAACTTGTATTAGGTTTTAAGTTTTTTATACATTTTTTAAAATTACAGAAAGGATCTCTTTATAATTTTTTAAAACATATATGGAATAATATAATCTAAGCAAGAGAGATCACTATAGTCGAGTATTTCGACTATCAAATACCAGTTACTCAGCTAAAGGGAGTGCGAGAGGGAGATGGATTTACGCAGTCATCAGCGCCATCTAGTGGCTGTTTCAATTTTTGCTCATACCTTTTCAATGGATTCTTCTACATTTTGATAGATATTATTCAACACAACAAAATGGCATTTACATTTTTAAAGTCCTCTAAGGCGATTGGGGGAGTGGAGTTCGGCTGAAACAAACTTGCGCTGCGTAGGAAGCCCAAAAATATGTGTGTTTAATCCCAACTTTATAGGTTTTGTTGTTTCCGAGATCTCTGCGTTCATCCAGACGAACAGACGGACATGGCTATATCGACTCCGCTAGTGACCCTGATCAAGAATATATGTATGTACTTTATATTGTCGGAAACGCTTCCTTTTACATATTACATACTTTTGCACAAATACAATATACCCTTTTACTCTACGAGTAACGGGTATAAAAATATACATATATTGACATGAATAAAATGCCTAAAAACTATTCAACATTGGTGTTTTTTAAAGTTTTAATTTGCACAATATAGCTAAAAAGATTATTTTTAGCAAGAATCAAAAAGAATAATAGTTTTGATTATTAGGCAGTTATAATTATACCTCCAATACTCCCAGAGTTCCAGGCGGATTAAAGTTAAGGATGTTGCTACGAACATAGCATAGTATGGACTCCATACTCATATTAAACGTTTAGTCGATACAATAACAAAGGAAATACGCCGGACAAAGTAAAAAAAAAACAAGATGGCGGCAACGGGTCTTGCATCTTTGCCTTAAGAATACAAAACATTTTAAGTCTTAAATAACACAATTGACAAATTAAAATATTCACAAAACGAAAAAATCGAAAGGAAGAAGGAGTTAGAGATGGGAGAAACGAGGTTTTTATAAATTATGCAGCCCTGCTTTACATTTGCTGCGGAATTATCAATGGAGGGTATTTCATGTTGAAACCGTTGAATTTCGATCACGGTAAATCACAGCCAATTTGTAATATACTGGTAATAAAGTACGCACTAATTCTTTTAAATTCTTTTTTGTTTTCTTAGCTAAGGCTCAGATGACACATTCAATTTTTAGCGTCAATTTATTGTGATAATTTTTCATTTGTGTGAGTTTAAAGAAGTGCCAGCGAGTCAGAATTAATATGATGTCGCGCCTTTATTATTAGTGTTAGTGGTAGAGCAGCCAAAAATATTTGATTCTTTCTCGCGCTCGTTTGAAGTACCATTAAAGAAAAATTGCTACAATAAATTGACGTTAAAAATTGAATGTGTCATCTGAGCCTTAGTAATACTTTTAGGCGGTAAATAAAATTAAAATATAACATATTTTAAGTGCTAAAAAATTGCACAGCCTTTTGCAGCTGTGTTAATATTAAACATACAACAATTATAAGTCGACCTCTCCATCGCTTACATTTAAATTATTTAAATTTAATTTAAGATACCTTCACCATTATTAAAAAGGAATATAATGAAGAGATTCTTTCCTTAAATGAGTTATAGTCTCTGTTTATCATTTCTCTACCGATATTTTATAGTTTTTCTTAACTATAATCAAGGAAAATATGTTCTGAAAAATTTAGGTTTTTGCCTAGAAAATTATTAAAACTGGAATTCTTAAGTTTTAAATATAAAATTAGGCGATCTAAAAACTATAATTAGACTAATTAACTAGAAAGATTTAATATGCCTTTAGGAGAATAATCACGAATTAGAGAAATCACGATAGAATTCGAAAAAAGTGTTTACCAGCACTGGAAAATAAGAGCTTTAATCGGCTCTATCGATCAATTTTCCACAACTCTGGCGTTCTGCCAACAGCGAATTAGAAAGTCTAAGTCCATCCTTTTTATTTTAGTTTTAAGATAATTTCTTAGTTTTCCTGATGAACAACAAAAAGTCCCTGGGGCGTGGACGCCGCGCAGGAAGGTCCAATCCCAGAGAACGCGCCGCTAGGCCCAGGACAACCGCTCCTATCGATGCAATTTCCACAGGTCGGGCATTTTGGACCGACAGCGAATTTGAAACTCTCACTAAGGCAAGTCCATCGATTTCCTTATAGTTTTAGGCTTATTTCTTAGTTTTCCAGATGGACAACAAAAAGTCCCTGGATAGTGGGCACCGCGCAGGAAGTTCCAATGCCAGACGTGGAAAACGACGCACCGCTAGTCCCAGGACCACCCGGGTACAAATGGACAGCAACAAGTCCATGGCTCGTAATAGCCGCGCCGCTAATTCCAAGACAAACCCTGGTACTAGTCCCATTGATTCGTTAAGGTCGGGACCTTTGACACGTAGTGGCTTCAAACGCGAGAAGATAGAAAAAAATTGGTACAAGGCTACCGATGCTCCTAAGGACGGACTAGCAGCGCTTCGGAAGAAAGTGGACAAGAAGATAGACCTTGACACTTCCTTTGAAATCCTTGGAGGAAAAAGGAAAACCGTTACCTTTGCCTCTGAACTGGAGAATCAAGACACTTTTGTCTTGTCGCAGGATGATTTTATTGATTTCCCTAAACAAAGAAATAGGAACAAAGTTCCCACTGTCTCTGAACTTGAGAATCAAGACACAGCACCGGACAAGTATGACCTCACATTTAAGAGAAGGAACACTTTTGTCTTTTCGCAGGATATCTCTTTTGAGGCCTGTTTTGGTTCCCCTAAACATAATATATGGCCAAACGCAGATGTCGCTGATGCTGGCGATATAAACTTGGACGATTCCTTTGACCTCGCGAAACTTCCACTCCTTAATTGCGATACAGACCCATCTTCGGACGAAGATATCCTGGGTGAGGACTTTGATTTAGATTCATATAAACCACTCTGGCAGGAGAACGTTGAACTTGTCACTGAATGGGGTCAAGGCATATTTTCCGACAATTATGTCGGCCAGAAGAAAAATCAGCGTGCTGGCCTTAAACGTAAGAGAATCGACTCTATATTTTTCGAAAGCGATCCAAATGACCAAAAGAAGAATCCGCGTGCTGGTCTTAAACGTAACAGAACGGACTCAATCTTTTTCGAAGACGATCCAAATGACCAAAAGAAGAATCAGCGTGCTGGCTTCAAACGTAAGAGGATGGACTCTTTCTTTTTCAAGGACGATCCAAAAGACCAAAAGAAGAATCAGCGTGATGGCGTCAAACGTAAGAG
This sequence comes from Drosophila lutescens, assembly GCA_037075285.1. Lineage (NCBI taxonomy): Eukaryota > Metazoa > Arthropoda > Insecta > Diptera > Drosophilidae > Drosophila > Drosophila lutescens. The sequence goes on from JBAMCF010001083.1 coordinate 2,490,276, forward strand.
GATGGACTCCTTATTTATGTCCATGGAAGACGATCCCATTGTTTCTTTGATGGATAGTCAGGACCGAGTTCCGAACAAGAATGAGGCACCTGGGACAAGTCATGGGAGCAACCTCAAAGGTTCTTTAAAACGTGGAATGGCTTTTGTGAAGTGTAAACGCAAGGAGATGGACCAAATGTGGAAAACGGTGGAAGATGACTTTTCTGAGAGCGATTTCTTTGATGATGACGATGATGATTCATTGTTCCAAGGTTTTCCCCAAGATCTTGTTAGGGAGATAACCCAGTCAATTCCAAGGGAGGAGAGGTTAAGGAGCAGAAACACATATTAGTTAGGGACAAGTTTAATTACTATAAAGGCAATATTAAGCAAACGTTATTGAAACAACTAATATCTTATTTAGGGTAATATACCCAAAGTGTTAAGTAAATTTAAGAACAAAATAATCGAGAAACGCGTGGAACAACACTGCACTAGTATAAATACCAGTGAAAACTATTTAGATGTCGAATCCGCTATATAACTATATTTCGTAAACCATTATTGGAAAAGGTAACTACACTTTAATTTAAAGATCGAGCGAACGCGAACACGATAATTATAATGTCGAAGAATTAAAGATATCTTATGGTATTTATCCCCTATATAACAACATTTGTAAACCATTTTTGATAAATGTAACCACACTTTATTTTAAAGTCTGAAAAAAGAACATATATCGAGAAATTTCTAAAAATACCAATGTAAACTATTTAGATGTGAATTTGTTAAAGTTCTCAAATGATATTTATCCCCTATATAACTAATTTTCGTTAACCACTTTTGTAAAATGTAACCACACTTTAATTTAATGTTTGGAAGAAAACAAAAATCAAGAAATTTCTAAAACCACTCAACTTTGTTATAAAATACAAGTGAAAACTATTTCGATTATGACGATTATAAAATTTATCCCATATAACTACATTCGAAATCCATTGTAACCACACTTTAATTTCAAGTCAGAAAAAAACATAAATTGCGAAGTTCCTGTAAATACCATTGAAAACAATTTAGATGTTATCTATTATTCGTTAAAGATGTAAAATGATATTTGTCATATTTCGTAAAGCATTTTTAAAATATGCAATTTAAAGTTGAAAAAAACATAAACCGATAATTTCTTGTAACATTGCAACGTCATATACAGCAGTAAAAACTATTTATATGTTGAATCATTCAAAAGTATACTTAACTACATTTCGTAAACCATTTTTAATGAAGGTAACCACACTATAATTAAAAATTTAAATCAAAAATCTGATTTGTGTATAAATCGTTTATTTCAATTACAAAAATGTTCTAATTTTCATAGCGTTGCAATAAAAACTTGTAAGCCTGCTGGCGACTAAAACTTGTGTTTCTTTGTTAAAACATTACAAAATACAAGAAGAAAATAGTCGAGATTACAGGATTGAGCTTACGAGTTGGAATGTCATGTGCGTAAGATACTTTTTGGACGGAAAAGTTTTCTTGGCTTAAGTTCAGTTTAGAGTCGTTTCCAGAAAGGCACTTTAAAACACATTCCTCATTTGCAAGACTACGCCTTGTTAACCGATATAGATATACAGAAAACTTGATTTGGGTTACTTGATGTCTAGCAGAACAAATTGAATTAGTGTCTATTGATAGAATTAAAAGGATTATGCAAGTAACACTAGTTTACAGCCAAAATGCGCCCCAGCAATTGATGGCAAATTCTGATAATGGACCAATTGAGTGGATATGTGCCGAGATATAAGAAGAAATTCGAAAAAAGTCAGAAATTTAACATTTTCAACTTTAAAAAATCTTAAAAAAAAACTGTTCCATCGAAAAAAAAGTTTGTGCTATTTTCGTGATCTAGGGCTCCAGCACAAACTGAATTTGCAATCAATTGCTGGGGAGCACATCAAGAATATTATTTTGTAAACTAGTGTAATCAATAATATCATAAACTATGTGAAATACTTGTTTTGTTTATAAGCAGTTTTAGGATATTTAAATCTCATAAAATTTAAAGGGATCTAAAAAAGAAAAGAACAGAATTAGAATAGAAGTTTTCGGTTTTCTATAAGCTTGTTTATAAAAATGTAACAATTGATTTAGACACCATTGAAGGAGTCCAAATTATTTTTTCATTTGAATTTAGCTTTTTGTCTAAGTCGTGAGGAAAAACGAAGGTGTATTCGTAATATACCATAATGCACAATGCAATGAAAAATAATTTGTTTCGCTATTTTTCTTAAGTCCAGACAGGGCTGTGCCACAGAAATGGGTGAGATTCTAATGTATGTCAATATAAGATGTATTAATAAATTTATAGATTATATAGGACTTTTACAATAAATTCTACACGATCTCTGTGTCACCTCTGATAAACCGGGAATATGGAAAAGGAGGTGACTAACTTCTCTGCGCACCACTACGTATCAGAGGGGCCTTGACTTATCCATTAAGTTTGAACGTAGTGTTTGTTCCTGTATTCTTTACCCCGACACTATACCCGGGCCACGCCCACAACGCCATGGAGGACCGCCGCCAGAGAATCCGGGCATACAGGCGGGCACGCCGGAAGTTCGCCTGCGTCGTTTATATGGTGACCATAGCCTGGATGGTTCTGGCTCTTTCGCAGTGGCTCTTAGTCAGCCTAATGTGAGTTGGGAAGATACTGCCGAACTTGTATGTAATCTACCGACGTTTCAGCTCGGATATAAGCCTGGTCTTCATCAACTTTTACTGGATTAGCGTGATCTTCTTTGCTTTGGCCATGGTGATGGTCACACTGTTCATATTCTTCGAGAAGATCCGCTTTATCATTGGCCTCAACTGGCTGATCACCGTGCTGATAGTGAGTATACTGCGAACAGATACTGCCTGATCTCCCATTTCGCTTCCATCGGCTAGGTGGAGTTCGTGATTATAGGTATTTTCGCTCTGGTGGCGCGAACTCTTTGGCCAGACCTCATACTGTGGTTCTTCATCTGCGTGCTACTGGTCTTCCTGTTCGTTCTGCTGGGATCTATAATACCAGTAAGGAGTGTAGTATTTTCGCTTGATTATTGTTGAAATCTTTTTCTAGCACGATCTCACATTGGACGTTGTAATCCTGTTCGTAATGGCCTTTATTTTTCTGATCGTCACCATCTTCTTTGTCATGATGCATATTCTGATCGCTATGCCCTATTCCTTCGTGGTTTTCCAGATCTTCATCAGTATTATAGTGCTTTTGGTAAGAGGGGTAATTCCTTATGGTGACCGGTTAAGCCATATTTTAACCTTTTATTGCTCCAGTTCGTGATGTACCATGCCCAGACAATCAACGGTGGACGTTTCGCCGAGATGCGACTTAATGATCACCTGCTGGCCTCGCTAATCCTCTTCCACGACTTCATCATCATCTTTCTGCTTACCTTCTATGCGCAGATTGTCTACCGGGTGGCTTCAAGTGCCTCGACCACAAAACGTCCTCCGCTTCAAGACACCTGGATTCACACGACCCCGGATGTCTTTTACGTGACATACGAGGATGTTGATACAAGCACCGAGGATAGTGAAGAATCTCCTGATGAAGAACCATCACCCGACGAAGGTAGCATTGCTTTCTTTTAGGGTAATTTACACCTTGAATGACTTAGATGATTGGGCCACATCGATCGGAGGATGGTCAATGTGATCACCTAAAGCTCTACGGGTGGCAAATAGCCCGTCGACTTGAAACTTGGCGGGCCAATGATAACTTAGGGATATAAGATCCGGAAAGGTAGTAAAGCCCCTAAAGTTCCTAAGAGTAAAAAATTTACAATGCATTATCACAAGAGATAGTATAGTTTGAAAATATATGTACTTACTCCTATAGGAGATATATTTTACTGTTCAGAGCTAAAAATGGAAACAATAAAGTAGCCCAGCGTGATATTTTACACATCCCCAGCAAATTAAAACAGAATTAGCTTTCGTTAAACTGGAACTTTGAAACTTTAATCACTCGGACATTGACTAAATGTGGATATATTTAAGCCGCTAAATTTTGGAGCTTTTCGGTTTTTTACTTGACCGCTAATCAGATATCTTACAATTGGATATAGATATGGGCATAAATATTATATGGATATAACGTACGGCTCAACATTGATTGAAACTACGATTGATTGCATTATTGATTGTTTGCACAGCAGCGTTGGATGACTGGCCCTTTTACCCAAAAACACTTATGTACAGTAGAACTGAGGTGTCAAGCTATAGTAATATATGGGATTGGAAGTAAAATAATGCTTAGATTAGACCGATCTAAATCATACACCGCCTTTAATTCTTTAGGATGTTAATTTCAAAACACTCTTCAATAAACATTTTTTATGCATGTCAGGATGTTCATTTAAGTGCAAATTTAAGTCCCTGTCTAGGCTTTAAACATATATGTGTGTAACCCATAGTCTCTAAGAAGAAATTACCATTGTTGGTCCTTAAATTCTTAATCAAATAAAACTAAACAAGTTAAGAGCAGTATTAACCTAGGACTAAAGGGACTCCATGGAGGAGGTCGTCGAGCAAACGGTCGCATCCGAGTCGCTTTCCAGTTCCCGCAGCCCCTCTCCAATGCCATCGGCGGATAGCATGGGCGGCGAGGCGGGGGAGGCGAAGGACAGCAGTAGTGGGGTCACCAGTTCGTCGAGACTGCTCAGGGGCGTGGGCGTGGGTGTGGGCGTGGCACCACCGCTGAGACTGCTGCTCTCGGTCGAGGAGTTGTTGCCCAGGGACAGCGACTGCGAGGAGTAGCGCTCCAGCAGCAGCTGGCTGAAGGTCTTGGCCGGCCAGTCGGGATCCTCCGGCGATTCGCGGGTGGGCGTGGCCAGGGGCGTCGGCAGGCGGAAGATGCTGCTGCTGAAGGAGGCGCTGCTGTGGGCAAGACTCTCGAGGGGCTCCAGGAACCGCTTTCCGTGGTAAACGTTGCAGGTGGTGACGGGGGTCAGGAGGCTATCCACGGACATGGTGACCTCGCGATTGGGCAGGGTCGTGGGAAGGGGAATCGAGGGGGGGCGTTGACTGGGCATTCCGCACAGGGCAATCGGTCGAAATTGGTTCGGCGGCGGGGAGTGGGTCAAGGAGTGGGAGTTAGAGCTGCAGCTGCGGCTGGGAGTGGACAGGGAGTGGGCGTGGTCGGTGGTGGGAGTATTACGGGTCCTGCACAGTGACAGTAATTCAGATTCTGAAAATTAAATAAGAACAACTTTAATGGTTAGCAGGGGTCTCCACATCTTGACCAGTGAAGCCTCATTGACTCAGAATTCTTTAATAACTGCATACTTTTAGACACCATACTTTTATAGCGAGAAGCACCTTAATATTATACCCTGATATTATCCATTACAGCGACCCTACTCCTGAAGATGAAGCTGGCAAACACGGGGCTTATAATCTGCTCGGCTTTGAGGTGGACATGGCCCAATATCTGGTTGACCGAACTAACTGTTTCTGAGAAGCAAAAGCGGTTTACCTCCACCTTGATCTGCGATCGATTGGCGTTCGTGAGTTTGGAAGAGGGATTCTCAGTCCAAATCGATGAGATTTACCAGAAAAATCTGGTCTGGGCGTACGCCCAATCGGTCCTTAGCCAACTTGTATGCCATCGCCTTCTCTATGATTCTGCGAATACTCCTTTACTGAAGCCGGAGAAGCAGAAATATGATTGTGTGGATCTTATCAAAAAGTTCTTCCCCCGGCATACACTTTTTATTTTTGTCCCAAAATTTAATATCAGAACTTTTGTGCGATCGTTACGGGCATTTGACCTTTTAATTTATTGAAAATTGCATGCAACTCCAAGAAACTGCGATGGAGGCGATTTTCTTATGTTAAGGGTTCAGATCTCCGTGTGCAGTATTTAATCGGCGTCACTGGTCTAATTACTCCTTGGGATTTCTTAAATGCAAACTAGCACTGGCGATACGTCTAAAGGGCCGACTACACTACCTGGGCTTCATACCTTCCGGCGACTCCTCGCTGTCCTCCTGGATGCTGGCCTGCCTCTCTCCCTTTTCCTGGGCCGCGGAGGTGGTGCGGCCGTAGGAGTTGGTGGTGCTGGTCCGTGTGGCACCACTGCCGGCGTCCAGGGTCGTCTGGACCACCACGTCCATGTGCGAGTCCAGTGAGAACTGCTTGCCGGACATCAGGATGCCACGCACACGTCGTCGCATCGATGGCGATTCCTGGTGCTGGAAGATCGTAAGTCCAAGTCCTGGCTGCCTAGCTAACCCGCGTTGACTTACCGCTATCCGAACGCCCGCATAGGTTTTGGCCAGAAACTCATCCGCATCGAAGATGGCCGCAAACGAACCGTTGACCACCTTTGGGGAAAGTGGAGAATTCGAGAGCAGCAGACTCGAGCCAAAGGCCTCGCTTTTCTCCTTGGTTTCTGCGGGGTAACAAGATAAAGTCATAAATCGTATTACTTTTTAAAAAAGTATGGAATAGCCATTCAGTTATTGTTGGATAAATACATTAGAAAATGGTTTTCCCTTATTTAAATCCCAATAGGAAAACCCATTTCCAGTTCTCTGTGAGCCCTCCTCATTTCTCAGCGCTAAAAGTCTTATAAAAACGAATATATTTATGAATAAATATAAACAAAATTATAACTCAAAAATTAAAAAATACACGCAGGGCCAAAGACAACACTTCCGGTGGATCGGGGTGCATTAACATAAAACATAAACGGAAACGAAAACAGGAACGGGAACGGAATCGAAAGCGGTGACTACTGGAGGCGGAAGGACTTGCGTTTACCCTTGAGATAGACGCGGTTCGAGATGGTGATGTTCATCTCCTCCAGCACAGTGGAGGCCACCTGCCGGATCTCCATCCAATCCTTGACGATATCATCAAGGGTCGTGTGCGTCGAGGTGATGGTGAACCGGATGACATACTGTCCCTTTAGCGACGAGGGAATGCAGTGGAGGTTGCCGCGGTGGTTCAGCCTCTTCAGCAGCTTCTCGGTGATCTCGTTATCGCCCCGAATCCGGAAGACCACCAATCCCAGATGCCTCTTGGCGGGCAGCTCAAATCGGTGGTCGGCCAGGACGAGGGCCTCGAATTTCTGGGCCAGACGAACGCCCTCGCGGATGTGGCGCTGCAGTCCCTTAATCCCGAAGGATCGCAGGACGAACCACACCTTGAGGGCTCGGAATCGACGACTCAGTGGAATCTGCCAGTGCATAAAGTCCACCGCCACTCCGGAATTCTCGTGCTGCAGATACAGTGGCTCCACATTGAAGGTCCTGTGCACGGCGGTGCTGTCGCGCACCCACAATGCGGTGGCATCGAAGTGCACCATCAGCCACTTGGACGGATTGAAGGCTATCGAATCCGCCCGTTCGATGCCGCGCAGCCAGGTGCGAAACTCCGGGCAGATGAAGGCGCTTCCGGCGTACGCAGCGTCCACGTGGAGCCACAGGTGGTGCTCCGCGCACACCAAGCCGATCTGGTGGAAGATTTCATCGTCATTAGTCAATCACTCATGTCGAAAAAGGGCAAAAACCTCTGAATTTTACAAATATTGAACTCGACAATGACTCAAAATATCTTTACATATTTTATTTTTACCGAATTAAATATATTTAAATTGTTTAAATTTCCACCAAAACAATACAAAGCTATCTAAATATATTATTCAATACTGCAATTATAATAAGAGATTATTAATTTTGTAAGTTAATGATGATAAGGAACAACGAGTCATTTTCTCAATTTGATGTTAAGCTTCTGGTTTTTAACATTAAGTTTAATTCAATTTTTCAATGTGATGCTCATTTTACGAACGATCAATCTTTAAACTGTAATTTAACGATTCCGAGGAAAATTCGATCTGACAAACTTTTTGCTTTCAATATCGTTAATTATTCCCTTTAGTTAAGACTTTTCAGTCAGATAAAAAACTAAGCCTAGCCCCAATGATAAAAACTAACATTAACCTATTTTAATTTTAATAGTATTTTTATATTTTTAATTTGAAAAAACGACGTTTTGTCAAAAAACTTTTATGTCCTTTGATCAAAGCACTAAAATATTCGTTGGCTTGAATAACCGTTAGAATCTTTTTTTGTGTGGCCAGTTTAATGAGACCACTGAGTTATCCTTTTGCTCATAACTATTCCCCAAATACCCACCTCCTCCAGGTTGTCGAAGCTGCAGCTGCCGGTGGTGCCGAGCGTGGCGCAGACCTAAAAATAAACCACCGCAGGACACTTAAGTGCTGACATGTATTAATTGGCTCCTCTGGGAGTCGCGAATCGCGAATCTGGGGTCTCCAGTCGAGAATCAGGAATCAGCTGGCTGCGCAAGGCGGGCCAATTAATTTTGACAGACTGCCACTCACCCAGAAGGGGACCAGGCCCTGCTTAATGTCATCCTCGATGGCCTCGCGCAACAGTTTGCCGCGCATGGCCAGGTCCTCATCCGCCTCGATGTACCGCATCCTCACGAGTCCTGCGGAAAAGAAGTGGGAGTGTTGTGGCTTAGACCGTAAGCGGCTTAAGCAATAAAGTAAGCCATGGTCTAGCGACCCGACCAAAAGATAGCATGGTTGCAAAATTGCTTCATTTCTTTTAATTTACAAATCGCAAAAATGTTAAAATTCCTATTATGTAGACATTATTTTTACTATTCTTCCTATGGCAGCTATATAATATAGTTGTCCGATATTTGTTAAATTTAATTCGAAATTAGGAAATATTAAAAAAGTCATGTCCTAGAGTTTAAGAGAATACAGTAAAAAGCAAAGATGCTATAATTTATATCCTTTTACTTTCCCATAATTTTTCCAAATGTTCCTATGGCAGCTATATGTTATAGTCGTCCGATTTTTTTTCAATTTTAATCCGAAATTCAGAAATATATAAAAAACAAGAGAGAACGCTATAGTCGGGTTGGTGTCCCGACTATCTAATACCCGTCACTCAGCTAAAGGGAGTGCGAACGCTGTACTCGGGTTGGTGTCCCGACTATCTATTGGGGCTAAAGGGAGTGCGAGGGAGATAGATATATAAACAATTTTGATTGCGTATAACTTTTTAATGAATGGTCCGATTTGAAAAATGTCTTCTACATTTCGATAGGTATTAATAAACACTATAAAATGGCGTTTATATATTTTTAAAATCTTAAAAGATGTGGCCTCCAGACACATTTGAAAATCGTTTATGGCGATTGTGGGCGTTAGGGGGGGCGTGGCACCTCGATGAAACAAACTTGCGCTGCGTAGGAAGCCCAAGAATATGTGTGTGAAATCTCAACCTTCTAGCTTTTATAGTTTCCGAGATCTCAGCGTTCATACAGACAGACAGACGGACAGACGGACAGACGGACAGACGGACAGACAGACAGACGGACAGACAGACGGACAGACGGACATGGCTAGATCGACTCGGCTAGTGATCCTGATCAAGAATATATATACTTTATGGGGTCGGAAACGCTTCCTTCTCCCTGTTACATACTTTTGCACGAATACAATATACCCTTTTACTCTACGAGTAACGGGTATAAAAATATTCCTAAGAGAAGAAGGTAAAATATCAAAAAACACCGAGGCTAAACATTTTTTTCCGTTATTTTTCCGATTTTTCTATGGGAGCCATAGCATATAGTTGTCCGATCCGGCTGGTTCCGACTTATATACTACCAGCAATAGAAAGAAAATTTTTAGGAAAATTTCAACCCGATAGCTTAAAAACTGAGAGACTAGTTTGCGTAAAAACGGACAGACAGATCGACTCTTCTGGTGATGCTGATCAAGAATATATACTTTATGGGGTCGGAAAAGTCTCCTTTACTGCGTTGCAAACTTCTGACTGAAATCATAATACCATCTGCAAGGTCTTAAAAATACATCTGGGAGAAGTTAGTGGTTAGGTGGATTATGAACTCGGAAATTTACGACTCAAAGTTCTCTTTGGAAATTAAAATGGGAAATAAATTCCTAGATCTTAGGATCCTTTTGCAGCGCAAAATATTTTGGTATCTAAAAAGGCTGAGAGAGGGAAGTAATACCCACCAATTAGCGCTGCCTTCTCCACACTGGAGTGCGCCTGGTCGGAGCAGTAGGCCACTAGCCGGGCGTTGATCTCCGCATCCTGGTAGCCAGGATGTCGCTCATGGAATCGCTGGATGGCCCGAGTGCGTCCAGCCAGCAGGCAAACTAGCGTCGCCTCACTGGCCGTCGTCTGCAGCACCCCGCCGCCCTGACTTTGGGAGCTCAGGTGGAGAAAGGCATCCGGCAGCCCGATCATCTTGCCCAGCCAGTTCATCACTATGATCTCCAGCTCCGTGCAGGCCGGCGAACTGGCCCAGGTGAAGCCCAGGCAGTTGATCGCATCCGCCAGCATATCACCCAGCAGGGAGGGCATCGAGTTGAGGGCCGGAAAGTAGGCGTGCATATGGGGCGACTGCCAGTGGGTGATGCCGGGCATCACGATCCGCTCCACATCCGAGAATATCTTCGGCCAGGGCTCTCCCTCGATGGGAGCCGATTCCGGCAGCAGCTGTTGCATGTAGCCGGGACTCACGTCCGGAAAGACGCGGCGTTCCCGTATATTCTCCAGATAGTCCGCTATATAGTCGACCATCTCCTTGCCTGAAAGCAGTAAGAGATTTTATCACAGTGCGGCACTATGTATTTCGTAAAGTATCTTTTTATACCCGTTACTCGTAGAGTAAAAGGGTATATTGTATTCGTGCAAAAGTATGTAACAGCTAGAAGGAAGCGTTTCCGACCCCATAAAGTATATATATTCTTGATCAGGATCACTAGCCGAGTCGATCTAGCCATGTCCGTCTGTCCGTCTGTCCGTCTGTCTGTCTGTCTGTCTGTCCGTCTGTCCGTATGAACGCTGAGATCTCGGAAACTATAAAAGCTAGAAGATTGGCATTTTGCATACAGATTCTAGGAGTTCCTACGCAGCGCAAGTTTGTTTCAAAAAGGTGCCACGCCCCCTCTAACGCCCACAATCGCTTATATACGATTTTAAAAATTTCAATATTTCGGAAAAGTAAAAATGCAGTTTTATTGTGTTTATCAATACCTATCGAAATGTAGAAGAAATTTTTCAAATCGGACCATTCGTTAAAAAGTTATGCGTGTTCAAAGTTTCTATCTCGATCTCCTTCGCACTCCCTTTACCTGAGTAACGGGTATCTGATTGTCGGGGCACCCGACTATAGCGTTCTCTCTTGTTATAATTGGTTAAATTAAAAAAAAAATTGTTCTTTTTTTTTAAGTATTTTTAAAATATAGCTACCTTTAATAACCTTTTTATTATTATATTATAAGATGGGATAAATTATTAAATTATTATTATTATACAGGCTGTCATTTAAAAAGTTGATCGATTTAGCTAGTTTTTGTGGAAACAAATCTGTTGTGGTTGCATCTAAAAATATAGTCATTAATACCCATTAAATTATTTAAATAAAATAAAGAAAAGTGTTTCTCCTCAAGCTGAGAATATACTATTGTACATTTTAAAGCGAAAAGTACCGAATAATTGGTAACGTCATGCAATAGATTAAACAAAAACGACCATGTAAGCTGGGAAATGTCAATAGAAATTGATTTGAAAATATGATACTGGTTAGCCAGGATTTTGCTCGTGTCTGGACCGTGTGCTACGGGCCATCAAACGAAGACAAACGGCCGGGACAAATCCGCCTTGGGCCAATCAAATAAACGCCCCGTTGGATTGGATTTCCATCCGGTATTTACACATATGCGTCTGCCGCTGTGCACTTTATGGCCCAGATTTAAGCCAGCACTCACCCCTTTGGCGGTATTCCTTGAAGTCCATGCTGCAATCGCCTCGCTTAACCCTTGCTGACGTAAATACTGTGCAATTGTCGCACGCAATCAGGGCCTTTAACTTTATTCGCAAGCGTTTCGTTCCGCAATGAGTTTGGCCTAATCCTGTTGGACTTCTCGCTAGGCCAGCTCCATTTTTCGGGGAATTGTGCTAAATTGAAATGCCAAATGGGAACGTCAACCGTCTGACCGCTGGGGAAAAATAGGAAAAACAAACGGAGAACAATATAAGGGAATGGATACTTGGACACTTCCGATGTTGTGGGGCTTCTGGTGATAGCTGGAAATGGAAATGGAAAAGAACAGAGCAGAAATGAAAAGAAAAGCGCCTGGAAAAGCGTCGAGAAAGGCTGCCAGCTGTGAAAACACAGGGGTGGACCGCGAACTCTGGAAGGGTTCACACTCGATGGGTCACCTAATTGCGGCTGCGATAATATTTGTCCTATAACTAGAGCTTTCGGGATGGCGCCCTGCTTTTATAGACCCGGCCCGAAGCCAATTAGATTGTTCGCTCCAAAGTAAGTAATTCGCTCCGCTGGGGGATGTGCTGGAAAGTTGTCGGAACATGAGGCTCCCTACTAGCAAACACGATATGAGGGGGTTAACTCGAGGGGTGGCACTCGGATCGCAGCTGATCCCCAACAAAATTCCGTTTAAATTGGAAAGTGCCCTCTAATTGTTTATGCTTGCTGACTCGCATAGCTTGATTATATTTTAAATACCGCAAATTAACTATATCGCTCGATCTGCAGCGCGTGCATCGTACATCCAACTGCATTTTGTCATGCATTTAGAACGGAGAAAACATGAACTTGAGTTCATCGATGGAAATGTCGGGCAATCAAATTAAATGTTTACCAGTTCACAAAAAATGTTGATAGTCGTTGAAGCGCAACATTGTTGCTTTAGGTAGGAAAATGTTAAGTATCCAAGATAAGCAAAGTAAACCTATTATATTTTTTATTAATTTACAAGAAATTTTTAGAGTTTAATTAACCAAATAATTACTTTGTTGTTGCAAATCGAACAAGAGTGTCAATAGTTATACATTTTAAATAGATTTATTAAACAACATTTTTATATTACCAAGTTAGCAATGCACAATCACAACACAGCAGAACTTTCCACGCACAGGACTCGAATCGAAGCCGAACTGAACGGAACTGGAGTCAAACAGGACCTATTTATACCCAGGAAGCTGTTGCTTTGCTGCTGCAAAATCGAAGGACTTTGGGCCAAATGAAAATGCCATTAAACAGCAGGATGGCTATTTTCCTAATATGTGTGTCGACACCAATAGGCTTATGGAAAAGAGTGGGTGTAGCAGCAGGACTTTGGATATCCTTTTCCATTGCCTTACAAGTACGAAATAATTGAGAACTGTTTGTAGATCCTTTAGTTATCCTAGTATATTAACTCTTTATTTTAAATATTTTGAATATGAGTACATTGGTGTTACTATTAAGTCATTATTTGAGTATTTATTCTATGGTAATGAAAAATTTATTAATATACCATTGTCTTAAAAAAACGTGATAATTGAAAAAATTATCATTTCGTATTTATCTAAAATATTTGGAGTATTTTTTCCATCGTTATATTACAGTTTTAATAAATGTATTTCGTAATATAAGATATAAAACTATATTTAATTTTAAAAAATATTATTCATTACAGAGTCGCTGAGATAATTAGATTAGTTTAACGAAATTCGACTGCATTATGATCAAAGTTTTTTCAGATATTCCAACTCTTCGCTCCGGATATTCCCTTTCAAAGGGAAAGGGTATTCAAAACGGCAACAGGCAGTTGTGAAACAAAAGGACATCGAAAACAAAGCAGGACAAAGCAGCGAGAGAGGGAGAAGGAGGACGGGGGATGGGGAGCAACAGCCAATGAAAAGCGGTGTCCTTTGGTAGGGAAACAAATCCACTGACCAATCGTAGGCCAGCAAACACAAACGGGATCAACAGGCTGTCAGCTAAATTCCTCCCCCACTTCCTAAGTAGTTCGCTTTGGGGCTTACTGATAAATACCCCATCTGGCCAGATTAAAGCGAAGTTCCCCAGGGAAAACGAAGAACGTCGCACAGGAAGAAATGAAAATAAACGAAAATGCTCGAAACTTGTGTTGGCTGAAAGCCCGTCTTGAAACGCCCAAAAAATTAAAAAAATAAAATCAAAGCAGTCCCCTCATTCCCGTCTCATTACACACTTGTTACAAGGGAATGTGGCAGAAGAGAGAAGAAAGGAGGAATGAAAGAAAGAGAGAGAGAGAGAGAGAGAGGGAGCATGAGGTCAATGAGCTTTGTACTCGTCTCGAGACTCTGAAAATTTCGACAAAATACCGCTACATTGAATGGCTTTTGCACGTCGAATGAGTGTGTATCTGTAGTTGTATCTATATCTGTATCCGTATCCGTGAGTGTGTATTACCAAATATTGAGCAATAAGAATAAGAATTTCGGTTTCTTTTGGTCATGAGACGGACAGTTACAAAGCGGCTTTTGTTACGCTCCCTCTCTTTCTTTTTTGTTCTTGGTAAATCTGCTGCTAAAAATACACTTTTTGTAAGCTTTTTAATTTAGCTGTAAGCAACAGATAAATTCGTTTCAAAAGTGCATATGCATACAAAAATACAATAAAAGATACAGATATGTCTCATTTCTCTTTGTGTTTATCTTTGTCTCTCTTTAGCTGCAGCGCTTACCTGTTGCGCTCTTAAAACGATCGCCTTGCTTTCTCTCTTTGTGCTTTCTCCACTCTCTCTCTTCCGCTCGAACTCTCTCGCTCTCTCTCTGGGTTTTTTCGTGTGTTTTGATTCCTTCATTCTTGAGAGCTAAGAACGTTCGTTGACCTCGGAGAGTTGGGGCCTCCGCTTAGCGGTACTTCTCAACCTGTTTTCCCCCTCTCCTCTGCTCTCTCCCGCTCTCGACCGGGCGTGTGTGTGTGTGAGTGTTTACCGTAGAAGTCTTCCTGTTTGCTCAGCGATTAAAGGTGCAACTGAGCGAACTGCGATCCGATGACGGGCCCCAAAGATACACAGATACTCGGAGAGCAACGTCACGGGTTTCGGGTCCCTGACTCTTTCGAGCCCTACGCGTATCACTCGGAATATCAGTGGGGCTTTCGGACTTTTGGACATCATAACAGATCTCTGATGAAATGCACGCATGACTCCGCTGCCATGTGTATCTGTTACCAGCCGATACAGGCCAACTTCCGTAAATCAAACTCATGTTGCGAATTATTGTTAGGAACCAAGTTTCCAATAACTTAAATTATTATTTTCCTTGCAATTAAGTATAAATTTTACCTTATTAAATACCTTAATAAAATGTTTAATATACTACTATTTTTTTCATATACCATTTTTAATACTTTTTTTAGGAATTACTATAACATGCCGACGAAAAAGAGGTTCTTAATTTTACGTTTTAATGAGAACTAGAAATGCATGTATTTATTATTTTTGCTATAACGGAAGAAGTTATGAGGGAAACATTTGGAGGCTTGTGTCAAATTTTAGCAAATCTGGAAAACTATGAAATCTACTAGTATACGCTATCGCTAGTATGATTATTATGATATGATAATGAATGATTCAGAAATCCCACTTAGGAAGGTGGGTCTGTATCTTTTTGGCTGCTGCGTGGATATTTTTGGGCAGTGATCACGCATTTAATTAGCAGGAATTGTGGTGAGCGCCCCCTTCTGCAGGTGTGTTGGTGAACGCGTGTGTTGGTGAACGCGTGTGTTGAGGTGGGAACCTCTGGCAGCTCCTTTCTCCTTTCTCGGCTGAGCTTCTGCTTCTGTTTCTTTTTCGGTTTTTGCTTGTTTCTCCGCTCGCCTCCGCACACAGGTTCCCGCCAGAGGACGATGATTCGGATTCAAGCGCCGATGAAGAGGAACCCACGGCGATGATGACCGCGATCATGATCATCGGATGCAACGGGTCTTCGACTCGGTCTCTGGCCATTTAGTGTGCAATCGTTTGTCCCCACGTCCAGTCCAGTCCACTCGGATTCTGGGCTCTCTCATCGGTCATCTGATCGCTTCCAGTCCCGATTACGCTCGCTCTCCTTCCTGATCCGTTCCACTCCGCCGGCTTCATCATCGCCTCTGCCGCCAATTTCACCGTTTGAAAACTGTTTGATACGATCCCATCTCTGAGGCTCGAACTAATTCGCGAATTTTACGATCATGATCTGGTCCAGTGATGAGTCTAAAGCCTTGACATTGATCCGATTAGTTTGAGTGTATGAATGAAAGTCCATATCCATTGATGAGATTCAAGAACCCGGATAACATGCCAAGCACCATCAGAGGTTAGTGGGAATGGGGGCTATACATAAGACTACGGTTAGTTAAGATAAATCATTAAAGAGAATTTGTTCTATACCTTTCATATGTTCTTTTTTAAGTATTAGCTTAGGAAATAAAGCAACGCAAAATAAAATGGGCAAAACCAATACAAAACAAGAGAGAACGGTATTGTCGGGTGTCCCGACTATCAGATACCCGTTACTCAGCTAAATTGAGTGCGAGGGAGATGGAGATATAAAACTTTGATCGGGCATAACTTTTAAACCAATGGCCCATTTTAAAAGTTTATTCTACATGTAGATAGGTATTGATAAACACAATAAAATATTTACATGTGTAGAAAAATGTAACACCTTAAAAATGTTTAAGAGGACTTATAATCCGTTAGAAAATGAAGTCCTAAGATACGATTTATTCAGCTTATTTGCTGCCAAATTTATTGTATATTGCATCAATCAAGTGCATTTTTGAAGGCTTTCGAAGTTTACCACTTAATTTGGTAATGTGAAAACAAAGTTTCTCCGGCAATCAAAATAGCTCTGGTGATATTTCGCCTCAGACACCAGCCTTGCCTGGCTATAACCGACTAATGGAATCATTAGGCTGGCTGAAAAAAAACCTAATTGATTATAAAAGGCAACGGCTTTCAATAGCCTCAAATAAATGGATGGGATATGCAGTCAAGCTGCAAGACATGCAATGCCGTCTTGCTGCTGGATTTCCGATTCTAGCCAAAAGATTTTACCACATCTTCAAGGCAGCAGCAGCAGAACAACAGTAATGGCCAAGCCAACTGTTGCCTCATCGACAGTGGGGCTGCAATAAACCAGTTGGAAGTCGCAGCTAATCTTGCAACACAGTTGCGCAACAAAGAATCCGAGGCAACGGTACTAACGTGTTTGCTGTTTCTGCTGCTATTGTGGCTATATGCTCGGTTTGGCTTGGTTCTTTGCGCTGTTCTCTGCTGTTCTGTTCTTTTCTGTTCGGTTCTTTTCATTTCTGTTCTGTTCTTTTGTTTTCTTTATTTTCTTGGCAATCAGCTCTGTGAGCCAGTTGCGTGTAACAGGTTTTTCCTCTTGAATAACTGGGACTTTCTTACGGGACTTTTTCGGAGAGTTTCTGCAGAAAACAGGTTAGAATCGGCACAGACTTGCAATAGATGAGGCAACACACAGCCGCCGCAAGAAGTTTACAACGGTGAGGCACACATTTTCGCGTTCACGTTAGAACCAACGGTGTTTTAGCCAAGTTTAGCTGCAAGTCGCTGGCAGAACCAGTAACCAGTTAGCTCTTGATTGTAGTTGCGCAAGCGGCAGCTGAAAGCAGCGCAAAATAAATCTAACATGATTTAAGCAACGGAAAAACATGAAATATTAATGCCGATGGTTGACTCTTGGCTCCGAATCCACCGTAACGGTGGTCGCCTGGTGGTTCGCCTCCATCGAGCCCCCTCCTCCCCATATAGTTGGCCCTAGATCGCCTCCCCGCCACTAATGATGGTTCCGATCCGAAGCGATCCGATCTGTTGGGCTGGGGCCCAGTTAGGCGATTAGTCCAAATTTGCCCCGGCTCTTCTGTTGGGCAATGCCCGAGTCCGAGTTGTTCTCCCTTTTTTCGGATAGTCACTGGGGGTCATTGTGGTCATAGCTGTTCTTGGATTGGTTTTTACAGAAATTAGCTGCTCATTGGGCAGCAGGGAGCTTTAATTACCGAACTTGGAAATTTGTTCGTCAATTCTTAAAGATTATAGGTACCTAATATACATATATTTCACTTGCATTTGCGTAGGTAAATTAAACAGTTTATTGATTTCGAATACCATGAGACCATTATGTATTTTATCTAAAAATACTTCTGGTATTAAAAAATATGTTCTCAATTATGAACGAAATAAATTAGAATAATTGGTTTCTAGTCAAGAAACTTGGCTTTGTAAGAAGAACATAAGTCTTATTATTACTTATCTTACATTACACCATGGAATTACAAAATATTCGGTAATCGATGTGCCCCTAAGCATAGTTGTCTATATTGTTTAAATGTTTAAATTTTTGTACAATTGACGGTTGGATCTGAAAGTGTGCCTTTTAAAGAAATTAATTAGCTTAGAAACAACAGTTTCTTGAGTTATTCATAGATCTTAGACCTCTACGGAGAAAAATACTTCTGAAAATTTCTTATTAATCCTAATACGCGGTAAGTATCTATGAATCACATCGTAAAAAAACAAGAAGGGAAGTTAACTTCGGCCAGCCGAAGTTTCTATACCCTTGCAGGTATGCCTATTTAAAATGTTGTTTTGAAATTGTCAAAAATCAAAACGACTACACCCTACAAAGTTACAATGTTGTTTCTATTATTTTTTTGATTATTCCTATGGGAACCATAAGATATATTGGTCCGATCGTTCCGACATATGTACTACCGGCAAAAAAAATAAGATTTTTGAGAAAGTTTCATCGCGAAAGCTTTAAAACTGAGAGACTAGTTCGCATAGAAACGGACAGACGGACAGACGGACAAACGGACATGCTGATCAAGAATATATATACTTTATGTGGTCCGAAACGTCTTTTTCACAGCGTTGCAAACTTTTGACTGAAGTTATAATACCCTCTGCAAGGGTGTAAAAAGTGACTTGAGTATTATGCTTTTGAATAATCTTGTATAGTATACATTTTATATAAAGAATCTAAGATAAAGTTATTTTAAGAATGAATTACGAAGAAATAAACGCACAAGACTCATTCAAAATATGCCGCCCTGGGGATTTCCACCACGAGCGTGCAGAAATTTCCCGTGACGCTTTTCCACCACAACGGGAATTTCCCTGGCCCTCATGGGCCCACCCTTCGCGTAGATTTTTAGGGGTGGAAAAGCTGCGCAACAACGTTCGCCTGTGCTCGTTTTCCTTCGTGCCGTGGCTTCCAGTTTTTCCTGGCTATGCACTTGGCATTATGCCTACTAACCCTATTTTCGCAGCAGTTCGCAGCGAGTCCCATTTTTCAACTTGCATGCGGATACACACACACGCACACACACACTCGGATTTTCCCAGAAACTGAGCCGCAACCCCCACGAAACGGAAAGTTTGTGCAGCGGCAGAACGAACTGTGTTTGTGGCACTCGAATTTGGGACACATTCCTGTAAAGGACGCAGCTCCGGTCAGCTGCTTCTCCAAATCGCAAAAAGGAGTCACAAAAAACGCGCGCGGTGCATCTTAGGGCTTACGTTCTGAAAGTGAAAATAGCGAATGGAAACAGTGAGAAATGCAATAAAATACAATACACCCCCACACACACTCAAGTGAAGTAAACTAAACAGTGTATGCAGTAAATAATCAACTCAACGGCTAAATATCCCTTGTGGAAAAGCGAAAGCTACCAGCACTGCTCCTGTTTGCCAAATATTGATTTGCAAGTGGGCCGCTGAAAAATCGATTATTAAAGCCACTTTCCACACACAGCTGGTGGTTGTTGTTGTTGCAAGGATGGAGGTGGCTGCCGAGGTGGTGGTTGCATAGGGTTGCGTGCCGCAATGTGGGAAATCAACAGCAACATTGCCACATCCACACCCACACCCACATCCACGTCCAGATCCAGAGGCACAATTCCAACTGGTTTGACGTGGTCGAGTTCCAATGGCGCTGGCACTACCGAATGCTGCAGCGCAGCCTTGCAGCCATCCAGCGGCGACGCGTTGCATGTGCAGCAGCAGCAGCAGGAGCAGCAACATCAACAGCAGCAACAGCAACAGCAGCAGCAGCAGCAGCAGCAACAGCAGCAACAACAGCAGCAGCAGGATACGAAAACGAGGATGACAACGGCCACACGCAAAAGCAGAGGACACAGATACAGAAACAGGCACAGTCACCGCTACACAGCAACAATTGCTGCATAATATATAACATATAAAAATTAAACAAAAGACTAACCGAAATGTACTCAGAAACCAAAACGAGTAAAAAAAGCATTAAACCGAATCTCAAACTCTAGGCATCGCACAAAGTTACGTTAAGTATACGACGCGTATTTCCAGCTGCAAAGCGAACCAAAAACGACCCGAACGAAACGAAACGAAACGCACAGGTGCATCTGTGGACCCCCATTACGCCCCTGAAAACCCCTCCCCCAATCAAACCACCACCCCCTGGGGTATCTACACCAATTGACAAGCAATCGAGGCAATGCAGAATGAATGAACTTGTTTAGTCGACAATTTTTTAAGTGCACTTTCGTAAGGCTGATTTTGAATTTATTTCGATGTTGTGCTTCTACACACCCCGGAAAGGGAAAAATAAGTAGGGAAGAAGGAGAAAACCAAGCAATCAACCAAGTGAAAGTGTGAGTGTTTCGAGTTTAGTGTTCTAAGAGGTGAGGAAAAGCAGGGAAACTTGGATATTTGAGATCCTTCGTGAAGAAACGGCCGCCACAACGGATAGGCCCAGAGACCTCCTGCTGATACAGCAGGCCAAGCCCGCCGGCGGCAGCAGCAAGTCCTCGGGCGGCGGACCCACGTACATCGGTACCGATGCCGCCACAGCAGCGGCGGTGGCCAATCTGCGCAGCAAGGTGCCCTCCATCTCGATAATCCCGCTGCCCGTCTCCACCACCATTGTGGCTCGAAGCGGCGGCGGCGGCGGCGGTGGTGGTGGTTCCGGGGCACTGCCCCACCTCATCCACTCGTCGGCGAGGAGTGGCGTGGTGTCCATGTCCACCAAAGCCACGGGCACGTCTCCCCCGCTGACCTTCGTTTCGTCGGAGGGCGCCGGATCTCTGGGCGGTGCTCCCGCCCTGGCCCTCCTGCCACGCCCCCAGCAGCAGCACCAGTACCAGCAGACCGACAAATGCACGGTCCTCAAACTGGACGTACTGAAGCCCCAGTCGGCGGGGGCTGTGGCATCCAATTCCAGCACTAGTACCTATCTGCAGATCGAGCAGCAGCTCAGCGAACTGGAGGCCGCCGACGAGGAGGAGGAGAACATGGCCAGTTTGCTGGGCAGTGCGCCCCCCGCGCAAATCCTGGCCAATCAGCCGATTATCGTCAAGATCGAGCCCACGCAGTCCTTTCACATCGTGGACGAGGGCGACACGCGGGTGCTGAGCCTGCCCCTCAGTGACGCCGACAAGTTGGGCGCCAGTTGGATAGATCTCAAGGATATTGCCGGCCTGCAGGCGGGCGGAGGAGCCACACTGCTGGACGTCTGCTTCGAGCAGGCCAACGCGGAGGGCACCATCATAGCCACGGTGCAGCCGGACATGGACAACGACATGGAGGCCGAGCTGGAGGGCAAGGGCGAGCCCGAGGAAGAGACTGACCCAGAGCCGCCGGCACCCAAACGATTGGCCACCACCAGGCCAACACAGTCGCGGCCACAACAGCAGCAGCAGCAGCAACAGCAACAGCAGCAGGTGAAATTCCTTTCGGATCCCCCGGCCTTGGCCCGTTCCAGCAGCTTCAGCAGTCTCAGCAGCTTCAGCAGCATCAGCAATATCAGCTCCGTGTGCAAAACCATGGCCAGCAACGCCAGCCAGGAGGGCAACCTGAAGCGGTCCAAGGAGCGAACTCCACCGCCGTTGGCCGCGCAGAAGCCCGCTGCAACATCGACAGCCACATCAGCGACATCGGCGACATCGGCCGGTGCAACAGCGGCAACATCGGCCAGGGACAACAGTAGAGAACACAGCAGCAGCAGCAACGGCGCCATGACAGGTAATTTCTATTAGGATCTGTTTAATAAACTGTCAAACGATTGGGATACTTTTTTGTTCTCTGCCGGCGCTCTGCCGACACACAAAATAAAAAATAAAATAAATAGGTATGAAATTATACTGGTTTTGAGTAAATTCCGTTATTTCTCAGTAACCATTTTACATTATTCAGTGGTAAAAATTTTAGTACACCTATAATCGTTAATAGTTAAAAGTAAGACCTATTTTTCCTGTTTTCCTATTTAACCACTGATTTTAACATTCGGTTATAACGCCACTATTGAAATGACATTCGTAAGGCTGGTTAACCATATAATTTAATCTTTAAGATTGAGTTTTAGGCTTACAAATTTATGAGAAATTAAGGAAACCTCACAAAATAGTACAAAATAGTTTTAAGCAATATTTGGGCAGTGTATGTTTGAGTGTAACAATTAACAAGTAATCTGATTAAATACTTCGTTACATCATTTTACAAAAAGTTGTAAATATGTCTAGCTACATATGTATAGGCCATGTTTCATGCGATTTTACAATTAAAACTCATTAAAGAATGTCCACTAACTGCCATGAGTGATTGTAGCAAATATTCGAAAGATCTTAAGTCAAGGATTCCTCAAATGATGGGTTCACACCCCATTAAATTCAGCAAGCGACGAATGCTTCGAGAATTCCACTTGTTGCAACGGCAGAAGAACAACAGTCGGCTAACCACAGTGAGCACTCACCCAGAGCGACCACCGACGATCAGCGATGGCTCAGATAATCGCACTTGTATCCCCAGAACCCCTCCCCCACCCGAAAGAATCCGAGCTATGCAAATGAACGCTGGCTCATTGCGCAAGCATCCAGCGACAGCGGCAATTAACAGGCTGACACATCAGCAACACATCAGCGACAGCAGCAACACCAAGACACCGAGAGCAACAGCAACTGCAACAACAGGTGTACTGTGTCGGTGTACAGTGTACACACCCCATGCTAAAAAGAATTTCAATTTACAAGCCTCGATTTATTGGCTATTCACCTTTGTGTGGCTGCAGCAGCAACAGCAGCAGAAGCAACAGCAGCAACACCAACAGCTACGGGCATGTGTCCCACTTTCCATAGTCAACAAACAGCAGCAACTCCAGCAGCAACAAAAACATGTTTTGACATACTAAATAAGCCGCTGCTAGGCTGACTAGCTTTTGGCCAAGTCTAGATGGCGTTCTTTATCATTAGGTTCTGTTAGCTGTTTCTGCGATTCTCCCTGCCTCGGCATATTCGCTTTACTGCTGTTGCGGCACAGCGGCAACACCACCACCACCACCGCTGTTCTTCGGCTCGTCTCCTCATATTTTTACCGTATCACGAACCTTAGCGGTAAAATCGTCAACTACAAACTATACAGTTAACTGAATGAAGTCTCGAACGGAGCGAGCGGGACGGGCCGAGAGCGAAACTCAAGCCCAAGAGTAACTGGCTAGAATTAACTTATATACACTGGGAAAAGCGGGCAAAAGTTAATGCGATTTACATCAAATCATATCATATTATATCTTGGAAAATGATATCAGAGTTAGGATCAGGGTAAAATCATTTTTCTGTGATTATATATATTATTTTCCATTTAAAGATGTTCCTGGCTTAAGATTGATAGAGGCAAACCCAGATTATACAGATTATATTATATTCAAAGAAGAGTAAATGTTTACTTTTGACTTTCAGTGTTCGGCTATAGGATGCTCCTGTGACAGAGGCATAACTGAAGATTATAAAATATATATTTAATGCAAAGTAAATGGTAATCCTTTCAGTGCACCATTTCTGGTGGGGAACGGGATAAGGGCGAGGGGGTGGCTAAGCTGAAAAATTGATTTGGCAGCGCCTCGGGCCAGCGACTTGATTCTGCTCCCTCGACTTAACTCGGTTCACTTGATGACTACAAATGAGTGTCAGGCACTGACACGACTTCTCATGCAGAAGCCCTACAGTTTCGGCCAAGATTGATCTATATTTTATAGTTTCTGTTGATATCTGTGCTCCGGGGGCCCGGTGTCCACATGCACGGCTCATTAGCAGGCTGGGGCGGTGGCCAAAACGTCGGATTTTCTGGTCTTGTGATTGATGATCGAGGCGATGAATCGTTACCTAATTGCTGTACCCACTAGAACAAGGCATAGATCATTTGATTTGCTTTGAGATTTTCTGCTTTCTCAATTCCAGAAGCTGAATGATCGATCTTTTTCGATAAAAATTCCTTTACAATTACCGAATGTCTAAAAGTTAAGGCTGTGCACCTAGAAGTTCCAAAAACATTTTACAAATTGTCTGAACAGATATATGTACTTACACTAGTTTACAGCCAAAATGCTCCCCAAGAATTGATGGCAAATTCTGTTAGTGCTGGAGCCCTAGATCACGAAAATACCACTAATTTTTTTTTCGATGGCACAGTTTTTTATTAAAGATTTTTTAAAGTTAAAAATGTTAAATTTCGGACTTTTTTCTAATTTCTTCTTATATCTCGGCAGATTTCAACCCGATTGGGCCGATTTTATTTTAAAGTCAATAGATCAGAGCTTAACTTTGCCATACAGATCAATATGATTGGATAAGTAATGGCAGCGCAGCAGCTCGACAAAGATGAAAAATGTGTTTTTTGGTCGACTGTAAATCCGCTGTATATATCGTAAAAACTCGAAAAAAATCCGTTGAAAAATCAAAATGGGTACCAACTTAAAGTATACATCCTACCGAATAAAACAAGCCGGGTATGGCCCAAATTCATAGAAAATTGGATTTAATAATTAATTAAGATTGACTAAAAAAATGAATGACATATAATATTGATGATAATTTCGAAGAAACATTAATACATATAATTTTTAAAGAGAGTATTGGTTTGGTAAACACCACAGAAATTTCAAACTTCAAGGGAATTTTAAAATTATTGATTGGCTAAGTACCCGTCACGTGAAATTTTTAAAATTTAAATCGTTTTCAAAACCCGCTCAGATCCCCCTAATAGGCGAATGTGTATTCACAAGCGGATTTGACAATGATTAGCCCACATAATGGTAGTTGGCAAAAAAAATGTAAAACTAAAAGCATAAAGGTTTTCTTCATCCGAGTCCGAGACCGAACCTTTCTGCAGATGAGGCGACCCTGAACGTGGTCGATGGACTTTGCCGTTGTTGTCGCCGTCGTCGAAGATGTCGCAATCGGGGGATTACGAGATAGATATCTTCGCCATTGGGACTCACACTATCACTTTTGCGAAGGGGCACATTGGCGGGGCTTGTTGTTGTAATTTCCCATATGAATCGGAGCCAGGCCAGGTTCATTATAATTTGGTTGGACAACGCTTTGCATTTCATGCATGAATCTTCTGCTTATTGGCCGTTCGGTCGTCTGGACCTGGATCCGCGGCTATTAGCCAGGTCAGCGCCGCATGGGATTTCGTCTCCAATCGAGCGTGGCGAAGTTTCATTATCATATTTTCGATTTTGCCAAACTTCAACGATATTGCCTGCCAGGTTTCGTAACCATCTCATCTCTTTCTCGTCTATGCAAAAGTCGAATTATGCTCCGCACACATGTATCTTCGGATTTGCGAGATGCAAAGTTAATGGCTTTAGTATCGGACGTCAACGAAAATACATAAATTAACGTAAGCGAAATATTAATTTATATCTTAAGCGAAGTTTGTTTCTTTTTCGTTTTCAACATTTACATGGAAACTTACTTTTTTATTTTGATTTTTTGGCTTGCTTTTCATTTTGGCAAACTTCGAAAGCAAATTGCCAAATGGTTTAAACTAATTTTAACATTTTTAATTGGCCAGCAAACTCCGTGTGCAGTTCACCTTGAATGTTCGGTGATTTTTTTGGCTTTTTGCATTTTTGTTGCAAACGTATGGTTTGAATATTTATAAAATTAATAAAAATATATGCATTCATCTATTTTGGGACCTTACCCCATTTTTTGTGTCTGCATTAATCAAGAACTCGGGATCTTATACAATAATTTGATGAAAAGAAAGCAAACGTAACAAATGCCGGACTGCAATTAATAATATATTTATTATTATACTTAATATTTATATTTCCAAACTTTAGGCTGAATAGAGATTTAAATGTCCATCCGACTATAAGATACCCCCTACTGTTGAATAGTAGAAAGTGTTGCCTACCTTATGGCGCAGTTTATTCTTTTATACAAACGCATCTGAATTTCACAGGACTCAAAATGCAGCAAGTCACCCTAAATACAATTTAGCAGGACTATTAAAGAGTCAAAAGGCAAATTCAATCATTAAAAGCTTGTTGACAGGACTCGAGCGGTATAATTTAGGGCCAATTTCCACTTCCGCCCCGAAAAAGCATTTGAGACAATTGGCCCAGTCGCTCGTTCAGAAGTAAGAAGTGCAATTAAATTGCAACTGCAGTGCACACATTTTGGCCTAAAAAGCAATTGACCTGCTAATTGAAGGAAGCGCCAAAAGCTCCCGCTCCGCTCTCTCTCTCTGTCTCTCTTTCACCCGAAAAGAGAAACTCCAAGGCGCAAGAAGAGAACGAGGCGGGAGAGAGAGAGCCCCCGCGATAACAGCTGATTGTGACTCTTTCGCTGGCGAGCGGTTGCCATAGCGAACGAACGGCACAAAGCGGACGAGGCAAAAGTGGGAGGGTGCCAGCGGGGAGGGGGCTGCGGGCTGGGGCAGCGAACTGAAGAAGTCATCGGCACAGAGACACATATACCCACTTCTCTCTCTTGCGCTCTCTCTCGCCATCTCCGTCCCGCTCTTTTGGGGAGCTCTGCTGCCGCATTGCGGCGCTGCTGCTGCGCTGCCCGCGTCGCTGCCGCCGCACAACGACAACGAACAGTCGATAACATTTTGCGGCACTCTTCAGCTACACCTCGTATTGAGCGTTTCGCGGCGGCGGGTTACGATGCGTGGCGCGTTGTATCTTTATTATTAATTATTTGTTGTTGTTGTTTATACTCTGTACCGTTTTATTTCCCATCGCATCGCTCGTGTGTGCGCGCGTGTGTGTGTGTGCGTGTGCCTATGCGTTTTGCCCCCAAATCCCCCAAAACGCCTCACCACCCCCCTCAAACACCACTCTGCCGAGAAAAGCCCCCCGAAAATATGAGAATTACTTAAAAGGCAAAACTTCGAGACGCGAGTGTGTGTGCCACAGTGTGTTCAAAAATAATAATAAAGATATATAAATTATTGCCTTGCAACATGCGGCGGCAGATGAAGTTTGTTCGGTTTCAGATCACAACAAAATCATAGGATACGCTATATATACAGTACCAGTCAATCAATCAATATCGTGTGCATTCAAAATCCACATCGTGCCTAAAACTGCAACTGCAACTGCGCGCCCTCTCTCCCAAACAAAACGGAAACGGAAGTGCCAGTGACGTAATACTCCCTAAGCAAAAAAACAACACCCAGGAGAATCCCTCCCACAACCTCTCCCTCAAGATTGTGCAACAAAAACAAAGCCAATTTCCGTGTATGTGTACGATCAATGTTCCCAAGAGTGTGTGTGTGCCACAAGGATATAAAAGTATTATTAAAAAAATCAAAATTAAATAAGAATCCATCAACAAAATCCCTCATCGCAACACGGCGAAAGCTGCCTTCGTCACCCGCAAATTGGATAATTTATTGGAATAATCTATTTGCCTCTAATTGGATAGCTAACCACCAGTTTTCGGATATATCACACGATCGGGGGTTTAGTGATTGGGAAAAGGAAATTTATGACATCGTTTAGGCTTGTTTGTTTTATAGGCACCTATATATGTAGGTTCTGCCACTTGGGGGCTTATTAAGCACACGTGCCTAATACTTAAGTAACTAAATGCAATGCGATTAAATTTAATTGAATAGTTCGATATATTCTAGGTATTTAAAGTCTGACATCTACAAACTTAACCGCATATAAAGAACAAATTTGTTGTAGCTTGTTTAATCCAAAAGGATACTTCAAAAGCTATTGTAGTCATTTAGACTGTATAGTCAAAAGTATAGTTGAAAAGAGTATCCTTTGATAAATTTCTACTTTAAAGCAGCTGAAGATGCAATGATTCTGAGCTCAAACCTTAAGATCTCATGAGAGCATAACTTGAATACTTTAGTTAAAATTGAAATTATTTTTCTGATGCTTTTGAAATTATAGTTCTCAAGAGGCCAATGTTATTTTCACCCAAATTTCCTCTAAAGTCCGAACTGCTGCTTACTTATGCGATCCCAACAACGGTTGTATCCCCTTTGGCCAGCTTGTTGGCCTCCCATATGGGCAATAGTTTCCCCCAATTAACAACCCCTTTTCGAGCAACTATGGCCAACTGTCAGTTGAAAGCTTTTCGCAATTTTTCATAGGGTTCCCAGTTTCTGTTACTCGGGGCTTCTGGGTCCATTGTCTTTGCCGTGCTTCACCGTCCTCCGTGGAGATCTTAGGAGCCCGAAACTCTGGGCACAAAGCACGAGATGCTATGCCCTTTTCTTGTCCACAGCTTCTGGCCCCTTTGTTGCCGCTGCAGCTTTCTGTCTGTGTCCATTGTGGCAACTTATGATTATCAACAATTGTTATTGTTGTCGTTAGAAGCAGTTTAGAGGCGGCAGTACGAGTACTTGCACCGACTTTTCAGTTCAGGCGAGTTCAGAGCAGAGCAAAGTCGGTCGTCGCCAGCACCACCCACTCTGCGCCTCCTTTTCTGCTGCTTCTCCTGCCTTTCTAGTCGACTGTTTGCATTACCGTTAGTGGAACAACATTGCTAAGCACACATACTCGCGCACTCCATGTGTCGCCCCATAAGTGTGCCACCCCGGCAACAACAGCGACTCTGGATACACGCAGCAAAATATTCTGTTAGCTCCATTCTTGGAGACATATTTTTGAAATTCAAATTCAATCTTTTTTAGTTAAATACCGTCTTGTGTCTTAAACAACAAATTTCTTAACGTCCCATTTTTAAACTAATTACTCTGCTAAATGTCTGATTTTACCTTTTTTACCTATTATGAAAGAACTATAAATAGTTGTTAGGACTGAAATATTTTTAGGAAAATAATGATTTCGAATTTTTTAAAGTTAAAATAGTACTTATCTGTAAGCACTAGGTTCTTAAAACAAAACAATACCTCCATTCTTGGAGATATATTTTTGAAATTCAGATTCAATCCTTTTTTAGTTAAATTCCGTCTTGTGTCTTAAACAACAAATTTCTTAACGACCAATTTTGAAACTAATTACTCTGCTAAATGTCTGATTTGACCTTTTTTACCTATTATGAAAGAACTATAAATAGTTGTTAGATCTAAAATATTTTTATGAAAATAATGATTTCGAATTTTTTAAAGTTCAAATAGCACTTATCTGTAAGCACTAGGTTCTTAAAACAAAAGATATTAGGTTCAGAGATCTTAGTTGTAGGATTGAGATAGGGAGAGATAGAGATTGAGAGATTACCGATCTAACGAGCATTTCGTATAGCCTTTCTGGCCGTGTAGAAGCGGAAAACAGCCTAAGCAGAAGTCCCAGGCGGAAAAGTGGGGGCAGCGGGATGGCCCACCCATAGGTCATTGGTCTTTTTCGTCGGCGTCAACGTACTGCGGCGGCAGCAGCAACAGCAACAACAACACAACAGAAGCAGCAGAACCAGCAACAGCCCGAGCAGCGCTGCAGCTGCGACGCCGGCAGCGCTGCCTTGTAAACTTTGTCGTCTGCTTTGCTGTCGCTCTGTTGCTGTTGTAACTGTAACCGCCTTCGGCTTCCGCCGCCCACCTCCCCGCTCTCGCTCTCTCGTTCCTTCTCTTTCGCCCTGCTTCATCATCGGCTTGACCGGCTCGTTAGCTTTAGTACCGTTAGTAAGTTCGTTGTCGCTGCGAGAGAATTTTTCATTTCCACTGTGGTGGGGCTATTCATTTTCATTTTCTTTTCAGCGTTTTCTTTGCGCTTTGTCTATATGTAAATTTCTCGCTCGCTCTCTCGCTCTATCCCCCTCTCTCTCTGTTTCTGAGCTGGCACAATTTCAGTGTTGTTGCTGTCGCTTTGGTGACGTATTTTATATGTCTGCCGGAGGCTTCCGCATGGCCACCCAAAAGCCACCCCAAACCACCAACAAAGTGATTACACTCCCCCTATCCCCTCCAAAAAAAGAAGAGAGAGAGAAAAGTAGAAATGTTTTTATATTCATTGGGTTTGCCGGCTCGTTTGTCGCTCGTTTTTCCACTCTGCGTCTGTGTGTGTGTGTTTTGAGCTTTGGGTCATAGAACTTTTTTCTATGTTTACCCACACTAACACACGAGCACACCCACTGTGCTTGGCGACGAGATTTATGCGCTGCATTTCACAGTTTTTCCCCATCAGCACCCCACCACCTCCCGAAACCCCACCGTCTGTCTGGGCACCCTTAAATCCCATTTCTATATCGATTTTCCATGTTCATGTCCACATAGCCATCAGCGGCCGAAGGGAGTTGCCAACCGAAAAAAGGGAGAGCTAGGGGTTTCTACTTAGTGGTTTGGGGCTCGGCACAGTTCCTGAAATGCGAAGCCTGCTCGGGGAAAATATGGGTTTTCCATTATGTGATACATTTGCTCTATCTGTTGGCTTAGGTAAACACATCTTTTCCCATTTAACAAGGCACCTCAGATTTTTGTTTGGAAATAGGGTTTTCATTTACTGTTGCAAAGGACTATGGTTTTGATATTGATATTACATTTTGGGTGCTAAGATACATTTGGCTTTCCCATTTTCCATATTGCGATGAGGGAAAACACATTTTTTTATACCCTTGCAGAGGGTATTATGATTTCAGTCAGAAGTTTGCAACGCAGTGAAGGATACGTTTCCGACCCCATAAAGCATATATATTCTTGATCAGCATCACTAGACGAGTCGATCTAGCCATGTCCGTCTGTCCGTCCGTCTGTCCGTCTGTCCGTCTGTCTGTTTCTACGCAAACTAGTCTCTCAGTTTTTAAGCTATCGGGATGAAACTTTCCCAAAAGTCTTCTTACTATTGCAGGTAGTATATAAGTCGGAACCGACCGGATCGGACAACTATATCCTATAGCTCCCATAGGAAGGATCGGAAAAAAAACGGTAAAAAAATTCTAGTTTCGGTGTTTTTTGAAGTATTACCTTCTAATCTTGGGAATATTAGTTTTTAATTATTTCTGAATTTCGAAAAAATTTTTATCAAAATCGGACGACTATATCATATAGCTGCCATAGGAACGATCGGAAAATTAATGGGAAAATAATAGGAAATAAATTATTGCTTCGTTGGTTTTTATTGTATTCTCTTTTACTCTGGGATATGACTCTTTTTAAATATTTCCGAATTTCGATTTTAATTTTATCAAAATCGAACTACTATATCATATAGCTGCCATAGGAACGATCGGAAATAAGAGAAATAATAGGAAATTTAACATTTTTGCGATTTGTAAATTAATAGGAATGATCTGCAAGGGTATATAAGCTTCGGCTGGCCGAAGCTAGCTTCCTTTCTTGTTTTTACTTGATCTTTTAACCGCATAATTTTGGATTTTTGGCTTTCGGCCAAAGCAAGGATAAGAAAAAACTAAGATGTTAATAACAACGAGTCATAAAACGTTTCGTATTCAAACAATATTTTAAGAATCCATCTCTGATGTTTTTCGGATCCTCTTTTATTTTTATTTAACTTTTGAATACATCTTAAGACGTGTCGGGCTTATCATGAACTTAACTTTTGTTACTCCTGACTTCTAATAGTTGAAAGCTAAGAAATGGAAATTATATAAATAACCACACACACACACACACTCTCGGGCTTTCATTGTATGATCTTTGGTTATCGACCAATCGAAGATCGTGCGATTTTATATATCGATACTCCCCTTGCAGACATCATTCCCGTGCAATATGCTGAATGCCATGATTTGGCCATGGCTGACAGTGCGTAGCAAAAGTATTTACATAACTGGCCAAACCATTTTGTACATCAAAGTGTTCAAGCTAAGGGCCTGAATAAAACATATATTGAAAAACAGATGAACGTTTCCAAGGCAGCGACAGTTCGAATCGATGAGAAACAGATTGCGCCTAAATGTCTTCCGGAATTAATTGTCGTGAAATTTTCGTATTTTTGGAAATTTTGATTTGGAATCAAGCAAAACAGAGAAATCGACAAAGCAATGAGCATAGCAACAACAACAGCAGCAGCAACAGCAACAACACAGAAACCAGCAGCAGCAGCAGCAGCAACAGCAACAAGCAACACAATAAAAATCACAGTAACCGTAGAAGCAGCAGCAACAACAACGCAGTGAAAGTGATAAAGCAGCAGCAGCAACAACAAAAGCAGCCGCAGCAGCAACAACAACTGCCCAAAGCAACCAAAAACAAAAACTACAATAGCAACAACAATAGCAGCAACAGCAACAATCTGCACATACTGCAAAAGGGTTAAAGTTGGACGTTCGATTTAAATGAATATTATCAAATCATAGAGAATTGCTTTAAATAACGATAAAGATAGATAACTAAACACGTTTAATACATACGCGAACAAGTGTCTTATTAACAAATAGTTTGATAAACAAAAACAAAACACCAACCAATAAAGAAATAAACAAACAAACAGATAATTAAGCGGCAGCAACCACATATAACATCAGATCCAAACAACATCAACAATTTAGTACCTACAGGCCTGACAACGTTAGATCATTATATACATACATATAGATATATAGCAATATACAAAAATACAAATATATATACATATATATCGATTGGCAAGCCCCTCACACCGCCCCCCGCCCCGTCTCACAAAACACCCACACACACTGTGATAGTTCTTGATTCACACTGAATGCGAAAGCGCTGAAAATTCATTCATAAACGCATCTACGGACAAGCTTAAACACAAGCCACAAAACACAAGTAGAGACCAAGTGCAATAAGACGATTGGCTAATACAATTGGATCCGGAGGGCAGCTATATAAAGCATATATATCTATATATTAAATATTGTATACAACGTTTTACATATTTACAAAAACCCCCAAAAACACAACTTAAAACCCAAGCGAATATCGAATTCATTCAACTGCACAGAGCAGCCGGATTGCGCATACGCCGCGTATGGCAGTCTGTGTGAGTGCCCGTGTTCATCAGCGGTTGCAACAACTGATACCAAGTGTACATAACTATAACTATAACTATTTCACCAATCAACTGCAGCGGCAACAACAACAACAGCAAGCGTTACAAACGTCACCAAAGCTTCGCATTTCCCATTAATAATTATGTATACGCAACGTATGTTTGACATGTGGAGCAGCGTCACTTCGAAACTGGAAGCACACGCAAACAACCTCGGTCAAAGCAACGTCCAATCGCCAGCGGGACAAAACAACTCCAGCGGTTCTATCAAAGGTAAAGAAAATTTGTTTGACGAATATCAGTCCTGATTTACTCGTAAGTTGAAAAGTCATGTGTCTATCCTGGGGAGAAAAGTATCTAAGAAAATATTATAGATGTTTTTGGGAGTCTAGTCAATATTTAATCAATAAAAAATTTATTTTAACAAAACTTAACTTCATAAAACACAAAATGGAATGAAAGGGGCTAAGCTCAAGCCAAATTTCAGTAAATTGAAATCTCAAGGATTTCAACTTCGAATTTAAGTTTTAATGAATACAACCAGTTCTGATTGAATAGGATATATTTTATAATGTGTCTAATATACACTGTCTATACTTGTCTGCAATTCTAAAACTGTCTTAATCTCAATGAAAGGCAAAATTGTACGATAAATGTCAATGTGTTAATTCCGCTTTCATAAATATTATGCAATCTTTTTGCTTAAATCCTTTAAAAAGTTTTGAGTCCTTTAAAAAGGCCCTGACTTTTATTCAGTTATTCCAAAGACATCAGGTGAGGTAAGCGACAAGTGTGAACTTTCATCCCGCAAAAGTAACCAGAGAATTGCACAAAACAGCAAAATAAAGTATAAATTTAATGAAATCCAGTTAAGTTGCTGGTTTTATGTGGCAGAGCGGAGTCACTCAGTCAGTCAGTCAGTTGGTCCCGAAATGAGTTGCTGCTCTTTTTCGTTATTTTTGTATTTTCGTTGGCTTGGCAGTGAAAGTCACTTGGGTTTCTCAACCAACGGCAACAAAAATTATTTAAGGGAAATCCATGAAATTCGTAAATGAAGAAAGACAGCCAAATGAATATTACGAAACCCACTTGCGTGTGTTTGCGTTTGTGTGCGAGTGGTTTGTTGCCATTTTGCATTGACAATTCAACTAATTCGAAATGGCAATCAGAGAACAGGAAAGAGACGGCCGCAGACCCTTTCTTCGCTGCCAAAGATACAATTTGTATATGTAACAGCGCCGTCATAAAAAGCGTACAGCAGGAGATCATAATGAAATAAAATGGAAAAGAAACTTGCGAATTAAAATTCGCGGGCCAGTCATAAAAACATATATGTAATGCCAACAAAGTTTCAACAAGCCTTATAAATAAATATTTTACTATCTGAGTGACGATGTATGAATTGCGAGTATGCGTTTGGTTTGTGGGTATTAGTTAATTAGCTTATTTCATTGTATTTTACAGTTATTGGGCAGATTTGGATTTTTTGCTCTTCACAATTGACTTAATTGTATTTTTGGAACTTTTCATTTGGCGGAAAAAAAAGAAAGAAAGAAATGTGAAATGAAAATAAAAGATCGATATCTTTAAAGTTACAAATGAATTGTGATTTTATAAATAATCTGTTTTTCAAAACGGAACTCATTTATTTACGATAATACGCTTCTACAAAATCTTCTAGCAAATCTCGGTGTCACAGAAACCGTTTCAAAATCAAGAACACCAACCGATTAGTAGGCTTTGAATAAAAATAAAATCAGAGCAGATTTACCCCGAAACTCCTAGAAAACTCTACGGATTATGTGACACCTACGGTTTTGACAACCCAAATCCGTCGCCGGATTCTGTAACACCACTGAAAGAAAAGAAACTATTGTTATATAAATGATACAAATCATTTGCATCAATAAGATCAATACCACATTTTTAAGACAAATCCTTTGACTTTTTTTTTTTAAGTATTGATTTTATAATGAGAAGGACCATTAAAAACCATG
This sequence comes from Drosophila lutescens, assembly GCA_037075285.1. Classification (NCBI taxonomy): domain Eukaryota; kingdom Metazoa; phylum Arthropoda; class Insecta; order Diptera; family Drosophilidae; genus Drosophila; species Drosophila lutescens. Next base: position 2,525,341 of record JBAMCF010001083.1, read on the forward strand.
ATGGACCATTAAATAAGCAAGATTCACATTGTGCATACAGTGAAATTTGTTTTCTTACAATACTGAGGTATCACTGATTATAAAATTTATAATATACAAAAAAATCTTATTTTAGTACTTTAAATTAGTATAATTATTACCTTAAGCTTACAACTTCAGTGGATACACTAAGATTCACTTTTCAATAGGACTTAGGGGGAAGGCTTTGGGGGAAGCACTAAATTAATACGTATTTAATTGGGGTGCTTTGACCCCTTAGCGGGTCAGCTGCGTATGCAATTAAGGTTTTAGTCGAGGACCTGGAGGATATTATTTCTAACATAAATCTTAATCGCGGGCAGCAATCTATCCCCGAGTTTTCAAAGTTGCGTGTAAGTAATTATCGGAGCTGCATGGGCGGCGAGGGGGTCGTCTCTTTTCTTACTCCGGTCACTGTTCATTTTGGCGTGCAATTTGCCTTTATGACTTCCGCAAAATCAACTTTAATTTTATTAACGAAATTTTCACTTTTTCGCTGTTGTTTTTTGCCTTTCTTTTGGTGAAACAGATAGAAACGTAGGCAAAGTGAAAGAAAGAAATTTTGCGGCGTAAACAGAAAGCGGCCAAAAACGAAATTTAAAAAGCGAAAGAGTTGACAACAGTGGCCCTTGGAAGGCGAAAAAGAGAGCCAGAGAAGTGGCAACAATAAAAAATATTCAAAAAGGCCAGACCGAAAAAGTTTTGTTAAAGTGAAATGCTGCTGTTGCTTTAGCTGATTGTGTAGTCCGCTCACAAACACATGCGTACGAAATAAAACAAAAATAAATGTGTGGAAAAAGCGACCCATGCAGGCCCAAGCCCAAACCGGCCCCGCCCCTCTCCCCCAACGCCCCTGCGAGATAGTGCGAACGCCCGTTTAACACTCGAAACAAGCGAAAGACCAGAAACTATGAAGCTACAAAATTTCTGACGGCCTGAGAAAGTGTGCGTGAGGCCAGTGGCGTAGAGGGGGTTTAAAGGAACTTTAGTTGAGAAATTTTGTATCTTCTCTAATGGCCATTAGGGGTTTTACCACTAATTAACAAAAACTATTTGCCTAACAATTAAATTAGTGAACGTAATCTCCTAACAGGTTAAAATCTTGATTACCAATTGTGAAATGTGTTTAAATAATATTTCTTAATTAAATATTAAACTTTTCCTTCATTTAAATACGTTTTTAAAACTATAGTAAAAACAGGTTTTAGTAATTTCTCGAGATTAACACATTATTTTCTAAAATTTGCCCCAAACCCCACTGCAAACGCCCCTGGACATGAGTAGTTCGTTTCTGTGTGTCTGTGCGAGAAGCGCCAAAGCACACACAACCATACATCCCCACATCCACAATCATCATCGCCAGCGTCAACATAGTAAAAGTCTAAAATCGAGGAAAAAATTATTTTCGGCGGTCATTCAACTCGCACGCACGCACACTTACGCACTTTCTGATAGAGCAAATGAAATGGGGGAGCGAGAGCAGGAGTGGGAGAGTGGGAGAGAGTGCGTGAGAGCGGAGCGTTCGTTGACTGTTATGCGGGAGCGTGCGTCGACGGCGACTGCGACGCCTGCAGCGCTGCTCAAACCACGCACATTACAACATCAAAAAAAGAAAAAAACACCACACAAACAATGGGCAATACTTTCTATGGCTTTTTCCACTTCCCCCCAATTTCTATTTCTCTTTTCAAACAAACTGAAATTATTATTTATGCAGTCAAAGTTTTGGAGCCATAAAGGCGAACGGGAGAAAGAGGGAAATTCTTTGTTTGACAATTATTGCGTGAATTTCCACGATTACGGCTTCTATCGCTCATGTAAATGCCGTACTAATTGCCCGGCGTAGAAAAGTCGCCGAACTTTTGACTTCCTTTTCGGCCGGCCGTTAACTTCTTCGATTAAGCACAGGCGATAGCTTGTGAATAGAATAGTACCAGCTTCACGAGCAACTAATGTAAAGAAATTGGAAAATGTTTAGGATATTTGACTAACGACAAAGGAATTCTAGAAATTTAATCCGTAATAATACAAATACGATAACAAAACATTATACAAGGTGCTGGAAATGTTTATTTTTAAAAAGGAATCTGTTGATAACAGGCTCAGAAAATTGTATATATTTCCAGCTCGATAGGGTAAACTGATAGACTAATAAAGTTTTTAACACTTGACTGAATAAATGTATATTTATTGAACTTATGTACATAAACAACACTGTAACACTAAACATTTACCTCGATGAATGCTTAAGGATCTTACTCGCTTTGAAACGCCATTTTCAAATGTCCTTTAAAAGGATTTTCGGGAAAAGGACTTCAAAGTTAAAACCATGCTGTTTGTAGCAATATTTGAACCGCAATGGAGGGCAAACTGATTTTCGTCTTGTTTAGATTGTTTAGATCGATTTCTAAGCAGCTACATGATGAGATGGTGGTAAAATTATGAAACTGACATATATGTATGCATAATATCAGTGAGTAATTGAGTTGTGCGAACTTTAGCTTAAAAATGTAAGGATTGTACTCGTTGGAAATATAAATAAGTATTCCTTAAATTAGGATAAAATGTAAAGTAACCTGGCAATGACGAGAAAGTCAAATTAAGTTGGTTATGAGATGGATAAACTCTGATAGTTGACTTTATTATATAGGATAAAAGACTAGAATTTAAATTCATACTTCTTGGCCAAACCAAAAATTTAAGAAAATATTTTGTAATGCCCCGTAGAGATCTAAAAATGTGTAAAGTTGTACATTGTCTAGTCTAGCCGTTCCCGAGATATACAACCAATTGTTAGTTTGAGAAAAATGTTTAAGTTCTTAACTTCAAAAATGCATAACGCCGTTAAATGGACACCGAAAATAAAACAGATAATGACGAAGGCAACTCTACAAGATACCTGAATTTGAAGAATTTTTGTTTTTCATTTGCGCATTTATAAAATGATAAGCAATAATATTAAACTTATATTTGTATTATTAAAACCGAAATCCGCTATAGTTATTACGTACATCAATGCACCAAACCAACCGTCTTTGGTTGGAAGAGATTTCTGGGACACCCTTGAATACAACGATATTTCGTACTTACAATCGCACTTTAACTTCGTTCTCTATATTTTAAAATTTTGAACTGCTGGGCCTTTAAATTCCTGCAGAAATTCCCATTATTTGACAGATGTTTGTAATGAATATGGCCGCACTTAAGCACACAAAATTCGGCGAGCATGTTCAGGCATCCCTCCATTTCGAAAAAAAAAACCTAAATTTGGCATGGAATTCCCCATCAATTCCCACCCCCATATATCCGTAAAGATTCCGTATGTGGAGCATGCAAATATTTTGAAATATTCTGGTCTGTCTGCTGGAGGCAAATAGAGTAATGTGTTATTTTCCCTGGTGTTGTTATTGTTCCCGAAAAGTTCATTCGCTTGTGTCCTAGAAAACTATGAAATGCAGAAACCACATATTTATTTATTCTGATAATTTATGGAAACTTACAAGAACAAGAGTGTGGCCAAATAGATGAGTAAACAGGCGATGAGTTCACCGACCTCTGGGCAACATAATCGTGCAGATAGTGACAAGGAACATTCACAGATACTTGTCAGACCCATAGCCCTACCCATCGAAATGTCTGGGAATTATCAATCGATTTGGAAGCAGATATGGTATATTGATTCAGCGGCACGCTTAAAGTTTGGCTTCATTTTATCTGAACATCGATCGATTGTTAAATGCTTATTTTCGTACTATGATCAACGACTGAGATGTAGCAATCGCTGTCTCTTTGTCTTTCTCCACAAACTATTGTAGTTCTAGCCTTACGTATAGGCAACGCAAAAATAAACTCTTTACATATACAAGAGATAAGCTTAACCACAGAATGTGTGTCATAAGGCCACCACAACTTCAATGCTATATGCCAAAGCTATAGACAAGAAATCAAAATAGAGTGCTAGACTTGAGTGGTGAATGAAAACTAGAAAGTTCTATAGTTAAAGTCGATGTAATTCTTTATCGATATGGTTTTATTTCAGAAAACCTTTTGGAAAGTTCGTAATTTCATTTCGTTTTCACTTAGAACACTGCAAAAATTTAAATGATAGCTAAAGGTTTAGGAAATATTAACAACTAAATTTGTATTGAAAAAGCCGAAATATATTTTAAAATTTAGTTTCTTATTTACAACGAATTCTTTGATTTTTGTATGTGCTAACCTCTTCTCAATAAAATTTAACACTCTGTTATATTGGGTTAATTGCTGTTTCTCGAATGTGAAACATCGCAAGAGCACATAATGGACATCCGTTCAATAACGCACGGATTCGAAAAAAATATAATAACCGAAATGACAAACGTTTCCATTATGTTAGGCAGCGGCGAAAAAATAAATTAAATGATATTATTCTAGTAATTATAAAGCAGACATCAAATGCGATGCATGAGTGGGCCCCTGCCCCTCCCCCTCCCCCTTCCCTTGCCGCCAACCATCCACCCAATGCAACAGCCCCCAGAAACCCCCTCCCCTGCCACTATACCACAGCTGCGTATCTTATCTATGCAACTCTTCGCATAGTTTAACGTTTTGTGCGTGAGTTTGTCACAAGTATATACGAGGTATATATCTGGGGGAGCACTACATACATATATACGTATATACATATTCGCGTGATTACTTTTGAGTGTGTGTATGTAGATACATATACATATATATATAGGCAGCAAATAAAAGATTGCATGTGCCCCACAATGCAGACACAAACAGATTCACAGACATTGCATTTGAGTCGCGTCGCCAAATGAATAGACAAATATATACACACGAAACGCACACAATTGCAGGGCAGTTCCAAGCACACACTCGCACACACATACGTACAGACGAGTGCACACACACACTTAGACAGAATGCAACGCCAACGTTTGTGGAGGCAAAGCGCGCCAACAAAATGCGAAAAACTGGGACAAAGTTGAACAGACGAGCCAAGGACGGATATTAGTGCGACGCGGCGCGAACAGTTGCATGATGAAGCCAAGGGGGTAAGGGGGCTTCAGGGGGGCCAGAGGGGCCCAAAAAGGGAGGGGAAGGCGGGGGACTCGGTGAAGTTGGCAGCGAAAAGTGGAAAAACAAAATGAATGTTGTTGCTGGTCCAACAACAGTGTACACTGTACAGTGAACGGACATTGGGCCGACAAAAGTTTCGACTCCATTTCGACGGACTACATGGAGAAAGATTATTAAAAATGCATCCTCTTTAAAATGTAGTACAAACAAATATTTAAAACGAACGTGTTTGAAAAATATATTTACTGAACGTTATAATTCCAAATTCTTTTCAATATATTTCACCTTATCTATTTTAAAAATGCATCTCCAATGAATGGACTTTCATTTATGTACATTCCTTTGAACATTAAAGTAGTAACAGTACTTTTAGCACCTTTGCAATAACACTAATGATCAATAAATAGTTACTTTTAGTATTTTAACTTTAAGGACTGAACCATTTTCCTATTACCTACTATCTACACATTTAAAGAAAATATTTGCCAAGATTTAATGAACAAATTTAATCAGTGTCCAATTGATTACATTTTTGAAAAGCGGCCTAAAACATAACAATTTTTTGAAAATAATGATCTTTAAATATTTCAAAATTTGATTGTTAAATACAAAACGGTTAAATTTCAACTGTTTAAGCAAAACGAATTGTTAGACTATAACAAAGGATACATGAAGTAATCAGCAGATACAGTGTATTCAATAAGAAACGAAATATATTTTCTACTTTTGGATACTTTCAAGAACACTTTTCCGAACTAAAGGCGAGTGCTCACTGTGACTGCAGTATAGTTTTCAACTCTACAGAAAATTTTGTTGTTTGTTGATTACAATTTGCATGACGCCAGCGGCAGTACAGCCAACAGGGCGGATAGAAGCACTTTATCTCTATCTCCCTCCCTCCCGCGCTCGCCCCCTCTCGCTCGCTCTTTCGGGTTTTTCTTCTGCCTTTTTTCAGTAGCAAACTGCAATCGTTGTTGGTTTTATAATGGTTGTTGTTAATTTTGCAGACATTTCAGCCGAAATAAAAAAAACACATTTTAATTAATGGTGGAAAAACGAGTTTGCCTGGTTTCCATCAACCCAACGACCACTATGAATGGATTTTCCTCAAGAACTCTGTTTTCCCCCACACGGATTGCACTTTTCGTATATCTCGTACTCGTGTGCGATTTTTGAGTCTGTCTTGGTCTGGCTCAACTTGAAAATTCTTGTTTCGGCCAAATTGCAAGCTGCAAACGGCAAAAGTTGACGTCGAGTTCTTTTTGGTTGATGCTTTAGTCAAAACACTTAAATACCATAAATAATTGGCTACTTAAGTGCATTTGTTGCGCAAAGCTGAGGGAAAAACAATCAGAAACCAAAGAAGTCAGTTTACAAGCTGTGTGTGTGGCTTTTGAGGTTTTCAAGGTATTTTCCCTGTGTTTTTCCATATTTTTTTTTCGTCGAGTTTCATTTATGCTGCAGCGTAGCTGGTGCATTTGAAGCGTGCATAAATAATGCCGCAGGCCTACTTTTTATGCTGCGGCGCGGTTTGGGTATTTGTTTTCGGGGTGGTGGTTGGGGAACGTCGATGTCAAGCACATAAATATGCATTTACCCATACCAACTCCTGGCTGAGACCATTGTTCGGGGAATTTTCCAGGCGATTTTCATGCTTAATGTTGTTTTCCTTAGCAATCAGTCAGACTTAAAAACTTGTTTTCATTCTGTGAAGCCTATAAGTAAAACCTGGATCATTAGCTTGGTAAGGTATATATGTAACCAAAACATAAATATACCTAATTTGTTTACGATGATTTGGCTTATCAATTATAATAACACATTACTTAATAATTAATCAATGGCAATCAAGGTACAAAATGAAATAAAAGTTGTCTTGAATTTTAATAGATGCATGTTTAAACCAATTTAGTAATTACAACTGCTAATCCATTGCTTTTTACTACACCCAAAAAAACGATATGAAACGTAGATCAATTTTACATTATTTAAGATCAATTTTATTCTGATATCGAGCCAGGTAAATTTGAGCTGGTCGAAAAGAGTATTTCATGTAAAAACGATACGGGTTTTGCATGGCCATATCGATTTTACGGGAACATAAACCCTCGAATATATTATAATTTCAGTTACATACAAATTGTTATACATTAAATGTATTGTTACTGTGCAAACTAGAGAATAGTAATATTAATAGAATAATAATATTAGAAAAACCCACAGTTTCAACAAATATTTGGCTGTAAATCTAAAACGACAGGGAAATTTTCCACAAAACTGTGAATCATTTCGAAGGAAACTAGTTACTCGCTCTCTTTTGATATATTTGCCAATTGTTCTCGCCTGCCATCATCACGTGAAGCGGCGTATACGTGATGTTTGGGAAACAATATAATAAATTGCGCATACGTCATGTGTTCGACGACCTGACTAATCGAGGCGTACTTATACTTTTTGGCCATTCCCATCCTTACTTTGTATGAATCCCACTTGGAAAGCGATCGGATTACGCAGAGAAATTACATCATTTGGAGAAAATGCTTAGCATTTCATTAAATCGACTAAAAATGGCAAATTCTTGCGCTGTTTCAGCCTCCTCTTTTCTGCTTTTTTATTTTGTTCCGTGGGTCAATAAACTTGTGGGCCCAGTCAAAAATTTGTATATGAGAAATTCTTTTGTTGGCAACAAAAGAACGAGCGCGTCACGTACGCCGGCAGTGCGACAGGGAGGGCACTAGGGAAAAGAGCAGGAGCGAGCGAGTGCGAAATGTAAACATTACAAAAATGCCAAGCCAACGTCTTCATCATGTGGCCAAAAAAAGAACCGAATCGCACGGGGACCGTTAGCCGAAGCTTATGGCCCATAGTCGCCTCATATTATGTATATTTCGAGATGAATGAATTTTGGACCTTACGAAATTCTAACGGCATTCTACGGAGCTTTGGCCAGTATGCAAAGGGAAGAGAAAATAACAACAGTGAGCTGGCCGAAAAGAAAGCGACAAATTACGTAGCCAGCATGCTAATGCTAATGCTCTTTCTTCTCTAACGGCATTTCGCACAGCCGGCTAAAAGCACCCGGCCTCCCCCCTTTTGCCTCTTTTTTTGTAATTTTTGTGAAAGCTGAAAACCAGTTTTCTATTAGCATTTGCTTGGCGGCAAAAGAATGAAACACGACAGCAGCAGAGAAACAGCAGAGAAGAGAGCGCGGCTCTCTCTTCGCCGCTCTCTTTTGGCCACAAGGCAGTCGACTGGTGCATTGACCCCACAGCTCGCTGACCCACTTACGAAGCTGCTTTTGCCGCTGCGAATGCGAGTTGCGAATTGCGATTTGCCGACGCTGCGAGCTCGTGCCTCAGTCGACGTCTCTGCCGGCAGCGTCGGTGTTTCGACGAACGAGCAACTTGTGCAATAGTCGCAGCAGCAGCAGCAACAACAACTGCAGCAGCAACAACAGCAATCGCAGTCGGCTGCGCTGCCACATGGGCAACTCAAAATTGACTGAGCTTTACTCTTTGCCTCAGCACAGTGGTTGAAAATGTGCAGAAACTGCAGCAGAATTTTGAGATATGCCATTCAGTTGGAATTTGTATTGATGTACTTAAGAATTTTAACCTAATTTCAACCGAATGGGGTTATAAGTTTGGTCAGACCTAATAAAAACCTATGCATAAAGCATACTATGGAACTAAAAAAACAAAACTAATTTCCCATTCTTTTTTGTATTTATAAATAAAAATAAAAATCTGATCTTAAAATTATACAAATAACATTAATGTAATAACAAAAGTATGTTAATAATTCGTGCTTTTATCGGTAACTTTCTTTTTAAATTTCTGTAAAATCTTTGCTACGTTCGGTCACACTGTTTTTGAGGTATTATGTGTGTGTTTTTAATATCATTGCTATAGTTTCGGGCGCTGTTATTGTTATTTTATTTGACTTTGCCGCTCGCCGCAGTGCCAAAAACTGCAATTCATATGCAGCAGCCCCTCCCCTGCGGCCGGCGCCCCCGCCCCTGACAGCCGAGCGTCCCGCCCGATCTCCCGGGTTTTTCTATATGCATGGATGTATTTTTTTCGTTAGCACATGTCGTTGCATATTAATTTTCGCATGCAAGTGTGCACACATGCATGTGCGAATGCTTTTTGCACTTTTTACTCGGTTTCTGCTGCTTCTTGGCGAACTGCATTTTTTGCGGGCATGCATTCGCAATAAAGAAGAACATATTAATTTTGACTTCTGGTTATTGCTGCACCCAGCAGAAGCAGTGCAAAAAGAAAGCCTGCGGGGCAGGGCAAATAAATTGCATATGCAAAATATTTGGGCGGTTTTCCGCATGGCTTTTTTCTTATTTTTATTCATGTTTGCTGGCGTTGGCCATTCAGAATTTATTTTATTGGGCCGCCGGTGGACGGCAATTAATTTTCCTTTGGGTTGAGCATAGGCGTAGCAAACTTGTTGGTTGATCAACCCCACAAAATGCAGTTTTCTTCGGTTGGCAAACTGTAACTTGTTTTCTACCCGACAACGGTGCGTGTACGTGATGATGTGGAATTACCTAATAATTGAATGGATGCGTTTTCATTGAGCAAAGGCGTTCGTGCCACTCGCGGACAATTAACAAGAGTCGCAGTTAATTAAAAATTTGTAAATTGTATGAAATTGTATGATTTTATTATTGGTGTTTACGTACACTAAATTCACCGTTTTATTCCTGCCTTTTACCTCTGATAAGTAAACAATTTCACCCAATATTTGCCTTCGTTTCGAGAAAAGTATGTCATATATTTTGTTTTCTCGCCGTCAAAGTACACAAGGCAAAAAATGCCAAATAAGACAATAAAATGTATTTCATGACACACTTTTCCGCACCGCGAATTAAGTAAATATTTGCGCCTGATACTTGTTAACCCAAATGGGGCGAAAATGTGCGTAGGCTAAAAGTAATTACCCTGAGGTGACTTGTTACCATGTAAGTTTCGGCCAGACATGTTGGGATCTAATAATAACAGGTTGGAGATAAATTTCTAAGGCAGAATTTGAACAAAAAAAGCTCACTTTCTAGTTGTTTTCGGCAATAGGGTTTTTTAAATTACCTTTATTTTGGATTTTCAGCGTAACTTTTAGACAAAAGAAAAGACAAAACTGTTTTTTCGCCAAAAAAAGGTTGGTTCCACCTTTAAAATACATGTGTGAGTGCTATCGCTTGACTTATCGATTTCCTGAACTGCATACAAATGAGTGGGAATGGCCTGTAAGGTTTGAAGCTTTTACTTGTCATAACGGTGAATGTGCCCCTCTCTTTGCCGCGCTCTTTGTGCAGTTACCCCCGACTTATCTGTCTGAAGACCCATAAACACGCACATTCCTCCGGTACTTCAGATAAAGATTTATATGTTTTCGGGGGAAAGGCCTCACAAATACTGCATTTTCCGTGCAAGTATTTCGAGTATTTCGTAATGCCCGAGAACGATAAAAAGTTTAAGACGGCTTAAGTAAGCCGCCCCATTCCGCTTGAAAACCGCTTAAACCCCCCTTAAACATCCCTCTCTTTCACCGATGACGACACACATTCTATTATAATTAAATATCTGTCTGCCCGCTCAGTTGCAACGAAAGAGAGAGCCGCTCTCTCTGCGGAGCTAAGAGAATCGGAGCCCCCAAAGAGTACGGAAAACAAAGAGAGTCCCGGCGCAGAGAACTTTCTTTTCGATTTTGTTTTTGTTTTCTTTTTCTTCGCTCGCCGAGAATGCTGAGATACTGCCGTGTGGGAAAAGTTCATTGACACTTGAAAAACATTCAGTCACTCACTCACACAAAGCCAGTCGGGTTACTCACTCACTCATCATCTGTCACACATTTCTCCAATCCGATACAAAAAAAGAAAATAAAAAGCGTCAGCGCTTGGCACATTTTTCAAGCTGCGCTTGTGTTGGTGTTGCTTTCTGTTGTGTTTTTTTGTTAGCTCCCTCGCTGCCGACGTCGACTGCGCAGCCAGCGTCTCTGCCGGCGTCGCTGCTGCTGCGGAGGCTGCTGCGTCGGCATTTGTATTTGTGTGCGTTCGGTTCAGCGCATCTTTCATCCTCGTGGGTAAATACAAACACAAATACGCAAGGCAAAGCGCCTAGATTACACAATACCGCCGCCAGACGAGACCAATCTGCCCGCTCGCGCTCTCTCCCTCGCTCCTCCACTCTCTCGCTCTCGCGTACTGGCTTTTAAGTCTACACTAGGCTGCAAATTATGAGTTGCTTTAAATCACGCTCGAGAAAATTCAGTTTAATAAATATGTAAATTCGTTTGTAAAAAATTATTAATTATGACATAATGGGGCACCGCACAAATCACTTTTAAATGTCACTTTGTTTAAGGCAATATGCAAGAATATATTTTAATTATCACATTGAACAAATATAATAATTTTCACTTAATTCAGGATATGGTTTTAATATGCTGTGACTCAATAAAACACATAAGAAGTACTTAATCTTTTCATCAGCCCTAAAAAAATATCGAGAATTTGAGTTATAGAAAGCCCTACAATTACAATCTTTATTTCAAGTAGGCAATTTTGCGTTATGGCAGTGCAAATTAATTTCATATAGATTTGTTTTCAAATATTAACTTGTGTTGACCAAAAATCTATAAAAACCAACTATTTCTACTGCAGCTTTAAATGTTCAGACCGACGAGCCAAACTAATTTATGGTCTAATAATTATTATTAATAAATATCCCCAATTGATTGAATAATGGAAAAACGAAAATTAATCCAACCAAACAGACAAGAATACTTGTGCCTTGTGCAGGCCAGTGTAAATTGCGCCAAACTTTAATTCTCTTCGTGAACCAGTTCTCAGCGATGCGACGGTGCACTGCTGTTGATCAGGAAATTGCATCACCGCTGAAAGGATTGCGGCCTGCAAGGGAAATCCGAACAGCTGTCGCTCTATCCCCCTCCCCCTCTGCCAGTCCCGCCCTCCCTTTTCCGCAGTCGGGGTATTCGTATTCTTTATTGTCTGGGCAGACAAGTGGCTTAAGGTACCGCCTGCATTGTGCTGCATGGATAATACATTACAGTATTGCGCAATAGTTCTCTGGGGTCGAAGTGGCTTTGTCTGAACTCCGACAATGGATAGGCTGGCATCGGGAAAGCCATTGATTGTAATTGCGGGGCGTTGACTATCGGAAATTACTTAAGTCCTCCAACTCCAAGATATTCGTGAACAATCTGCCTTACTGCTTCGATTTATTCGAAACTTTACTGTTCAGATTTTGTTTTAAAAATAAAGTAAAAAAAAGAATTCCTCACCATTGAAAGTTTCAAAATATTCATATAGTCGAAAAAGATTACTGAAGGATTTGGATTCGGCACACCGAAATAAATTGGCAAAAAAAGATTATTTATAGGGTATTTGATGTAGGAGGGCAGCCCTATTATTATTATCTTTAAGAGACATTGGGAACAATTACATTATTTACAGTGTATTTAATTTAATAAAAGTATAATTTTTATAAAAGTATGTTGAAAAGAAAATCTCTTAGTAATGAAGGATTTACATTCTATATTCTTTTGAGTGCATTCGTTGCTCCAATCCGTATTATTTCCCTAGAATATTATTATTCCTAACACCTTATTTCCCATCCTTTCGTTGCAGCTCAAATTGAGATAATTCCATGCAAAGTCTGCGGCGACAAGTCATCCGGCGTGCACTACGGCGTGATCACCTGCGAGGGCTGCAAGGGATTCTTTCGAAGGTCGCAGAGCTCCGTGGTGAACTACCAGTGTCCGCGCAACAAGCAATGTGTCGTGGACCGCGTTAATCGCAACCGCTGTCAATACTGTAGACTGCAAAAGTGCCTAAAACTGGGAATGAGTCGTGATGGTCTGTAAAAAGTGTTGAGCGGTGCACCCAGAGAAATTTGTTAGGAGACTCAATTGATATTATTACAAGTCATTTCATAGTTATTTTCATTGATGTTTTAGGAAAAAGTGTTTTTAAATTACCCTAATAGATCAATTGATTTTCCTTATTTTGTCTGGGTGCTAGTGATCAATTTGCACACTGCATTAATGTATTAATCCCGCCCCCTTGACCACGCCCCCTTTGCAGCTGTAAAGTTCGGCAGGATGTCCAAGAAGCAGCGCGAGAAGGTCGAGGACGAGGTGCGCTTCCACCGGGCCCAGATGAGGGCCCAAAGTGACGCGGCACCCGACAGCTCCGTCTATGACACGCAGACGCCCTCGAGCAGCGACCAGCTGCATCACAACAACTACAATAGGTGCAGTATTATGACCGATATGAGAATGACCCCCCCAATATTGATTCGCCCCCGAATACCTTTGACACCCTTGACCATCTTGACCATCTTGACCACCCTCTTTATCTGGTGACCTCGCTCTTTATCTCCCTCCTCTCGTCTGCTCTTCTCTCCCCCGTCTGCCTGCATCACCGATCCCGACCCGTAATGCCCTTCTTGTCACTCAGCTACAGCGGCGGCTATTCGAACAACGAGGTGGGCTACGGCAGTCCCTACGGCTACTCGGCCTCCGTGACGCCCCAGCAGACCATGCAGTACGACATCTCGGCGGACTACGTGGACAGCACCACCTACGAGCCGCGCAGTACAATAATCGATCCCGAATTTATTAGTCACGGTGAGTGGAAAGTCCCCAAAAACATCCCTGAATGGGATCGGTACTTACAAAATAATACAAATTATAAGTTTTCAATTAAGGGTATAACTAAATGATTGGTCTTAAATTTATTGAGACTTATACAAATCAAGAAAGGAAGCTAGCTTCGGCCAGCCGAAGCTTATATACCCTTGCAGATCATTCCTATTAATTTACAAATCGCAAAAATGTTAAATTTCCTATTATTTCTCATTAATTTTCCGATCGTTCCTATGGCAGCTGTATAATGTAGTAGTTCGATTTTGATAAAATTAAAATCGAAATTCGGAAATATATCATATCCCAGAGTAAAAGAGAATACAATAAAAACCAACGAAGCAATAATTTATATCCTATTATATTCCCATTAATTTTCCTATCGACCCTATGGAAGCTACATGATATAGTCGTGCGATTTTAATAGAATTTAATTCGAAATTCAGAAATTCAGGTATTTCCAAAAGTTGAAGGTTATATGTTAAACAAGAGAGAACGCTATAGTCGGGTGCCCCGACAATCAGATACCCGTTACTCAGGTAAAGGGAGTGCGAGGGAGATGGAGATAGAAACTTTGAACACGCATAACTTTTTAACGAATGGTCCGATTTGAAAAATTTCTTCTACATTTCGATAGGTATTGATAAACACAATAAAACTGCATTTTTACTTTTCCGAAATATTGAAATTTTTAAAATCGTATATAAGCGATTGTGGGCGTTAGAGGAGGCGTGGCACCCTTTTGAAACAAACTTGCGCTGCGTAGGAACTCCAAGAATCTTCATGCCAAATACCAATCTTCTAGCTTTTATAGTTTCCGAGATCTCAGCGTTCATACGGACAGACGGACAGACAGACAGACAGACAGACAGACAGACAGACAGACAGACGGACAGACGGACAGACGGACATGGCTAGATCGACTCGGCTAGTGATCCTGATCAAGAATATATATACTTTATGGGGTCGGAAACGCTTCCTTCTCCCTGTTACATACTTTTGCACGAATACAATATACCCTTTTACTCTACGAGTAACGGGTATAAAAACACCAAAGACATAATTTTTTAAAAATTGTTTTCCCCTGATCAAGACTATATATACTTTTTGGGTTCGGAAACGTCTCCTTCACTGCGTTACAAACTTCTGACTGAAATCATACTACCCTCTGCAAGGGTATAAAAATAAAGTTGCTTTCTTTTTTTTAGAAATAGTGCTTTAAAGATTTCCAATTCGACATTTTCTTAATACATACAATCAAAATAATGCACAGAGTTTTAAACTTCTCCCAGATTTTATAAAATTTGTAAAAAAAAATTTAATTGTTCGGCATTATTAATTCCTATTATAAAATATAAATATTACAAAGAAGTATATAATATTGTTTTATGTACAATTTAGATAAAAATCAGTTAATATTTTTCTATATCTGCTCAGCGGATGGCGATATCAACGATGTGCTGATTAAGACGCTGGCGGAGGCGCATGCAAACACAAATACCAAACTGGAAGCTGTGCACGACATGTTCCGAAAGCAGCCGGTGAGTGTCAATCAAAAACCCCGAAAGTATACTTTGGATAATGGAGATTTAAATATTTCTCGCCGTGTAGGATGTGTCGCGCATTCTCTACTACAAGAATCTGGGCCAAGAGGAACTTTGGCTGGACTGCGCCGAGAAGCTTACACAAATGATACAGAACATAATCGAATTTGCTAAGCTAATACCGGGATTCATGCGCCTGAGTCAGGATGATCAGGTAATCTTATGTCCTTCATTGCCATGAACGATTTACCAATGCCCTGTTTATCCCCAGATATTACTGCTGAAGACGGGCTCCTTTGAGCTGGCGATTGTTCGCATGTCCAGACTGCTAGATCTCTCACAGAACGCGGTACTCTACGGCGATGTGATGCTGCCCCAGGAGGCGTTCTACACATCCGACTCGGAGGAGATGCGTCTGGTGTCGCGCATCTTCCAAACGGCCAAGTCGATAGCCGAACTCAAACTGACTGAAACCGAACTGGCGCTGTATCAGAGCTTAGTGCTGCTCTGGCCAGGTGGGCTTACCTCACTCCTCTCTATATTTGGATATTTGTTTATGTTCAATATTTCTCATTATTAGAACGCAATGGAGTGCGTGGTAATACGGAAATACAGAGGCTTTTCAATCTGAGCATGAATGCGATTCGGCAGGAGCTGGAAACGAATCATGCGCCGCTCAAGGGCGATGTCACCGTGCTGGACACACTGCTGAACAACATACCCAATTTCCGGTAGGTGAATGAGGATACTCTTAGTGCTTTTCAAAAGAGATGTAATCAATGTATGGAAAACATTTAAAAACCAATTCAGAATTTGATAGACCCTAAATTAAAAACGGCCAAATTAAAATAGAAGGTTTCGTAGTCCAAAAATTGTAATTTAATAATTAATTGATTTAAATATTTTTATTATCATGAAAAAAGAAAGCAGAAATTCTTAATGACTGTCGGGAAATATTTTAAACAGCAACTACTCTCTAATTAAAAAAAAATCCTTCAAAATAGTTATTTCGATGTTTCCCTTAGTTATCGATCTCGATATAGATCGAGAAGTAAATGAATTTTTATATCTTCAAATAAAATAATTTTGTTAAAGCACTTAGTATACCTCATCCTTGTCTAAAACGCAAATCCTGACAACAACCTTTTTTGTGTAATTTTCCAGCGACATTTCCATCTTGCACATGGAATCGCTGAGCAAGTTCAAGCTGCAGCACCCGAACGTCGTTTTCCCGGCGCTGTACAAGGAGCTGTTCTCGATAGATTCGCAGCAGGACCTGACATAACAAGAGCAGCAGCCGTTCCTGGAGACGACCGCGGACGACGTTGCCGAGGACGCGGCTGCCACCGGATGCGTCCTGCCGCCGGTGGCGCCCCCTGCCGGGCAGCAGCCGCCGCTGCTCGAGGACTGAGGGCCGCAGGATGCGGCAACAATAATTATTTGAGTAAACACTGCACTGCGATTGCAGCAGATACAAGAACTTTATCATGATTTAAGCTAGCATACAACCAAGGATGTGATCCTCGCCAAGGACTCACTTAAAAAGAACTCTATCTATATACATATATATATTATATATGACAGAGCGGAAGACGCAAAGGGAAGGGAAAATATTTAAAAAATATTGTTAACTCAGTTAAGACTTTTGCTTCGTAGAGAACCGAAACCGAAACCGATTGCATTTCGAGCAAGGGGCATCAAACTCTGATTTTCGAGGTTATACTATAAATGTATATGTAACTTCCCAACTCTCATATCCAGACCCGAGCAAATCAGATCGACTAAGTACTTAAAATCAAGCGAAATTCTCTACACCGCACATCCCAGAACCTATGGTCCCCAAAACTTTAGTTCGGTTAACGTTAACCCCACAAATCCCGATTCCGATCCCGCCTAGGTTGTCTTTGCCTTACGTTGTAACTAAAGTATGTGTATTATATATACTGCAGATGTATGTATAACTATGTCTTATCGGTTATATGCCTAACAACATTATTTCTTTGTAAACAACAAAATCGAATATCTCGGAAAATGTGTTCTTATAATTATATTGATTAATGCAATTACAATATATTTACAATTTACCGTTACGTTTTTACATTTTAAATAAGACGAAGAGAAGGAGACAGACGATTAAGGATTAGGATGCAAAAAAGAAAAAGATAAAGAAAAAGGAGGAGAAGTGTAGCAGTTAAAGTGAGCGAGAAATCGAAAGAAAACCAGAAAATTTCAAGCAAGCACATAAAAGTATGCAATATTTTGTTTAAAAACAACTTTTTATTAGTTTCTTAAATATAACATAATTACGTACATACACACACGTATATATAGGGCTATATATATCTATATATATACATGATAGAAAAATCCCAATCCGGTTCCAAGGTTTAGTAAAAATAAAGTGAAATAAAACGAAAAACAAAAAACTTTTGATATGAAATCCTACGCATAATTACAAACTTTTATTGTTTCTAAGAATTAAACTTAAATAAAATGAAAACCAAAACAGACTGACGGACCGACCCCGACAGCATGCCACGCCCTCCCCCGCCCCCATCCTCCGCAGATCCTGGCAGAAATTTAAATGGAGTTCGATACACAAGTCGAGAAAAGAAATCTTCAAAAAAATAAAGACAAGCAAACGGCAACTTTTTTGGTTGATACATTTAACTATATACAATTATATAACTGACTGACTATACAAAGACGTTACACACACGCATACACACACATACACGCATATACACACATGCTTACATTACATAAATTAGTTAAACTTAGAGTAAACGAAACAACAACAAACACATTGGATAGTAGGTGATAATTGGTGTGTCTTAAATAAACCTTATTCCCTCCCCGCCCCGCCCCACCCCGCCCACTTGCTTATTGCCCGACGCCCCCAAAACCCAAACACTTTTACTAAATTTAAAGCTTAATCAAAACGTTTTTTTGGTAAATATTCAAAAGGACATTTCAGCAGGCAGGCATAAATATTAATTAACATTAACTATAGCAAGGAAAATTATAAATAAAATGTATACAAAAAAAACTAAAAAAAATGAATAAATTACATTTTGCAAATTCCACAAAAAAGAACAACATTATTTTGCAAATTCTCTCGAAATCCTTTCCCTGAAACCAAACGAGAAATATTTACACTAGCTTACATAGAACTGGGACGAGGACATAAATATTTCAATTGAAAAAATGTATGTTAATGTAATTGATCGATTTGGACATATTTAAGTTCGACATTTTTGGCCTTACAAAAAAAACAAAAAGAAAGAAACCTAAAGTACTTTATATATATACAAACCATATATACAATATAGAGAATACAAAACTAGTTTTAATTTATACAAAGCAAGGGAGCAGCTTTCAAACTCAAAACAAAAATATCCCCAAAAACAAAAACTTTGTTAAAAATTACCCATAATAAAGAAATAAATTAAATAAACAGACGACACAAAGTTAATCTATAATATAAATTGAAGTTAAGTTGGTTCGAGCGGACGGTGGCAAGCAACATAAATGTATCTTTAAATGATATATGTATTGTTAAATTTGTATGCTAAGTTTTTAGAGAGAGAAACGGTTACATTTTTAAAGAATAACAGAAGATCGCGAACTCGACAAGGTGTAAAATGAGAACATTTAAATTTAAATTTAGCATATATACGGCATAAATATTATGTTACGATATTTACATTTATAAAAAACAGAGAAAAAACAAAAGAAACCGAAAAAAATCAGAGGTCCCGTATTAAAAAATGAAATAAAATGAAAGCTATAAACTGGAAAGGGAATTCTGAATCTAAAAATTAACAGAAACCGAAAAAGGTAAACAATTAATTATACAAAACCAAAAACTTATAAAGAAGAGAAGGCAAATTATATATTATATATATGATTAAGTAGCATTAGGCCGACTGTTGCACATAAACATACACCCTACACACATTTACACTCACACATGCTAATAGGAAAAGCTGCGAATGACAGTTACAAATGATCAATTGAAAAAGGAGCTTTCATACACACATTTACATAAAATCATTATTTTCTAACGGTGCACAAAAAAGCAATACAAAAAAGCAACCGAATAAAATAAGGAGTACAGTGTATATTGGCTAAACCAAATACTTCAAGCGTGTGTTTTATATTTTATTCCGTAATTTTCATTCAATATTCTGGAAGTATATCAGATTAACTAAGAATTTCAAACATTTTCAAAAGTTACTTCATATTATGAATACCTAGTAAAGTAAAATTTGCCAAGTGAATTCAAAAATTCGGAATACTGCAAGGCTTTAAATTTTGGCTTTTGTATTTTGAAAATATTACATTGGTTTTTCCTACCAATATCCACTGTACTTTTTAAATCTTTCGAACTCTTTTGAACAACATTACGACTTTCCCTGACCGAACAACATGGCGTATGAGTAACATCCATTGGTCTGCACATTTTTTTATTTATACTTCAGCGAGGTAGACTCGTAGCATGTTTAATTTCAAACAATACTATTCAGTTTTTTAATGCCACGGCACGAACATAAATAAAACTGAAATCCACAGATAAACCGATATATTATTTGTGTATTGTATATCGGTTGTAAACAAATAAAAGGCGGAGGCACACGAGTGTTGCACAAGCCAAAAACAAATCCAGAGTAAACATTAGCTATCAAACAGGAATAAAAGACATGTTACCACGTGCATAAAAAGGAGAGGAAATCATTTTTTATAAACTATCACACACTGACGAACACAACACATCACTCACACACACACATGTAGCTTTAGTTTACTAGGTGAATTCGTTTTTATATATTTGTAAATTGTTTTTAGGTAAATCGAATTATATATACACACATATATATATGAGTCTCGATACATATACACGCATATATATGGAACAGATTATATATATTATGTCATTCTGCATTATGATTATTACGATTATTATGATTCAACACAGAGCCCCGAAAAAGGCAAGCATGAAATGGTGAAACCAAGAAAATCCCAGAATATCCGAGAAAAAGTGCTGGAAAAGCCGTTCAAGCCGCTATTGAAGATGCAGAGTTCGGAAAAGAGCAGCAATAATTCAATTCATTCTTAACAATAAAATGTAATCTGAATTATACAAAACGAAACAAAAAGAAAACATCAACAAAAGAGAAAACAAAAGAAAATCATAAAGAAAACATTTTCAAAGGCGTTTACTTACTTGGGAAATTCGATGGGTAGCGGGTCAGGGGCGAAGCCGACACTTAATGGCCTTTATTATGCCGATTTCCAATTAAAAATTTCATTAATTGGCCAACGGCATTGTTCGATGCTCGATTTTGCATTTATAATCCACATTAATAAGCCGTCAATCACTTCGGATGGGAAGTGCAGGCATTGGCCAGCGAAGACAGGAAGTGTGTCGAGATATTCGCACGGAAGTGGACTATTTATAAATAATTATCAGCCAACTGAAACTCACGGGAAACCGAAAGTGAGTCATCCAAAGCGTTTGTTTTAGAGCCAAAGGAGGCAATACGATTTTTTTGTCTACCTTAAACTTAATTTTAAGCTAATATATCCACATCTTTATCAACACAAATCGACATGGATTGGTCAGGTAAAGGTAATATTTTAACGTGGAGTAATATTTAAAGTGAAACTATTTAGCTTAAACCAATGACAATATCAACAGCATAGTTTTTATACCCGTTACTCGGGACTCGTCCCGCTTTTGGAGATGATGTTTTTATACCCGTTACTCTTAGAGTTAAAGAGTATTCGTGCAAAAGTATGTAACAGGTAGAAGTATATATATTCTTGATCAGGATCACTAGCCGAGTCGATCTAGCCATTTCCGTCTGTCTGTCTGTGCTGAGCGCTGAGATTTCAAAGACTATTAAAGCTAGAAAATTGGGATTCACCATGGGGTTCCTACGCAGCTCAAGTTTGTTTCATCAGAATGTCACGCCCCCTCTAACGCCCACAATAGCCTTAAACGACTGTAAAAGGTGTCTGGAGACCTCATATTTAAAGATTTTGGAAAATTTGATGTGATTAGGTACTTATACCTATCCAAATGTAGAAGAAATTTTTCAAATCGGACCATTCGTTAAAAATTTTTGACTGTTAGTTAGCTGAGCAACGGGTATCTTATAGTCGAAGTACTCGACTATAGCGTTCTCTCTTGTTCTTTTTTTTGTGGGATGTTGACTTCCTCTACGAAAATCATTCTTCTGTGGCCTACTGGTTAGAGTGCTCGACTACTTTTTTTTTCACTTTTAAAAAGTTGATTTTTGGCAACACCATGGTGTATAGAAGTTTATAATTTAATGCTTTTAAGTAAATTAGATAAATGCCTGAGAGCCATCCATCCATATACACTAAACTAAACAAGCCGGAGTTAAATAAATCAGAGGGACTAAACTCGTAAAGCTAACTCAAAGTCATTCGACAGGAATGGTAACACAAATTCCCATGTTATTTAGGTCGATTGCAGTCAAGTGTATGCGATCATGAGTCATTTGAGGGCCAACCCGCTGGGCGGAGCAAAATGTCTCCAGAAGGCCAACACATTGCGGTCGGTCTATGTACACAAGTAAGCTGGATTTCTGCTAGGTTCAGCAAACTTGTGTGGCAATCCGAAATGCTCAATCGTCTAACTCGCTTTTGATGGCCATAAATTAATGCACCCCTCCGCCGTCCAATCGGCAGTCTTGGTCTCGGTCTCAGTCTCGGAGGCCATAAAAACGTGCTGCATACAAGAGTCGAGAATCTTGAATGTTGCTTTCCAATACGCAACAACTGAGTGGCAACAACCACAACGACACCTGCGTGCCCCGTTAAAGGCAAATCCATGTTTTGGCCAAAGTAAAACTTTTGCCCCACTAGCCCCCACTCGAAGTCACACACACGTAGACTTGTGGTCAGAACTAGATTTATGGCCACTTGCTCAAACATATACATATACATATACATACACATAAGAAAGTTAGCAATTCCGATTCCGATTGCGATTCCTGTGGCAAGGTCACTTCTGATGATGTCAGCAAGGCAAATAGTTTTCCATGCAAGCAATACTCCAAGTTTATCCTTAAATCTTCGCAATTGATTCATCGGCAGATGGGAATCCGAGTTTCAAGGACGTCAATGGAATTGCTGATGCTGCTGCGACAAAAGGTTAGTTTCACTTGCGTTATTCAAATCAGACTAAAATTTAGGAGCTTTAATTTAAAGATCTTGATAGGCAAACATTCATACCTATATATAAAAAAAAAAGTAATTAAAATCATTTAAATACAACTTTAATTTTTCGAATCGGTATATTATTAACAGGGAGAAGGAAGCGTTTCCGACCCCATAAAGTATATATATTCTTGATCAGGATCACTAGCCGAGTCGATCTAGCCATGTCCGTCTGTCCGTCTGTCTGTCCGTCTGTCTGTCTGTATGAACGCTGAGATTTCGGAAACTATAAAAACTGGAAGGTTGAGATTTCACACACATATTCTTGGGCTTCCTACGCAGCGCAAGTTTGTTTCATCGAGGTGCCACGCCCCCCCTCACGCCCACAATCGCCATAAACGATTTTCAAATGTGTCTGGAGGTTACAACTTTTAAGATTTTAAAAATATATAAAAGCAATTTTATATTTTTTTTTAATACCTATCGAAATGTAAAAGACATTTTTCAAATCGGACCATTCATTAAAAAGTTATACGCAATCAAAATTGTTTATATATCTATCTCCCTCGCACTCCCTTTAGCCCCAATAGATAGTCGGGACACCAACCCGAGTACAGCGTTCGCACTCCCTTTAGCTGAGTGACGGGTATTAGATAGTCGGGACACCAACCCGACTATAGCGTTCTCTCTTGTTTTCTCTAAATTAAATCAAGAGTTATTTTCGATTTGAGATTTAAGATTGGTATTTTCTTTTTTCAAATTATGGGTTTGCTTTGACACTTAAAAAAGAGTTGTAACACAAATTATTAAGACCGTTAATATAATGTCTTTACATTTCCTTAAACAATCTCAGACGAATTTTACAAACTATGCAAAACTATAATTTGTAAAATTGTTGGTAATAAATACATCCTTCGATTGCCCAACGGCATATATTTATAGATACTCTGTTAGCATCACGTTATTTACAAAAAAATCGTCTATAACAAATCAAGATTTTAAGGGGGTCTTCTCATTCAAAACCCGTTTCTTGGACCCTTTTTAAAAAAATTCCTTTTTTAAAACGTAAAGAATAATTGAAAACTTATTTTATTTATTGTATTACAAAAGATTCAAAGTAAATAAAAAAAAATTGTTTTGCCTCGATATGAGGGCTGTTCAAAAAGTTATGAGACTTCAAAGTTGGTGGTGGAAAAAAAAAGGTGTCGTCACGGCGGCCACGATTCCGGGTCTCCGGAGCGTATGAAATGAAAAAAAGGGGTTATAATTAGTATTGATGTAATTCTCGGGTGACCCTGGCTAATAATTTTGTAATTTTTTTTAGGAAAAATGGCGACCATTAAAAAAAAAAATCAATTTCGGGCTTTTTTATTATCTTGGTTCACCCGAGAATGGTGACAATTTTGCGTAGATTCCACTTTGTTTCATGAAAATCGGTTCAGTTGAACTGGAGATATCATGGCCGTCAGTTCGAAAAACGTGGTTTCGAGATAAACGCGTTTGAAGTTTGACAAGAAAGGAAGCTAGCTTCGGCAAGCCGAAGCTTATATACCCTTGCAGATCATTCTATTAATTTACAAATCGCAAAAATGTTAAATTTCCTATTATTTAACATAGATTTTTCGATCGTTTCTATGGCAGCTAAATTATATAGTAGTTCGATCTTTTTAAAATTAAAATCGAAATTCGGAAATACTTAAAAAAAGTCATATCCCAGAGTAGAAGAGAATGTAATAAAAATGAACAAAGATATAATTTTTTTCCTATTAATTTCCATTTAATTTTTCGACCGTTCCGATAGCAGCTATATGATATAGTGATCCGATTTTTTAAATATTTGATTCGAAATTCAGAAATATATAAAAAATTATATTCCCAAGATTAGAAGGTAATACTTCAAAAAACACCGAAGCTAGAATTTTTTTAACGTTTTTTTCCGATCCTTCCTATGGGAGCTATAGGATATAGTTGTCCGATCCGGTCGGTTCCGACTTATATACTACCTGCAATAGTAAGAAGACTTTTGGGAAAGTTTTATCCCGATAGCTTAAAAACTGAGAGACTAGTTTGCGTAGAAACAGACAGACGGACAGACGGACAGACGGACAGACGGACAGACAGACAGACGGACAGACGGACAGACGGACAGACGGACGGACAGACGGACATGGCTAGATTGACTCATCTAGTGATGCTGATCAAGAATATATATACTTTATGGGGTCGGAAACGTCTCCTTCACTGCGTTGCAAACTTCTGACTGAAATCATAATACCCTCTGCAAGGGTATAAAAATAGCTAATTTTGACGAAGACCTTGCTTCACAAAAAAGGCTGTATCTTCTAAAGTATTTCGAAAAAAAGTTTCTGAATGAGAAGACCTTAATGTTACACAGCAAAAACACTTACACCAAAAAAAAGTTGTTATGAAACGATGGTCAATTCGATATTATGTTGTATCAATTTTGACTTGACATTCCAATTTGATGTGCTTAAAATGTAAGCAGCAAGCTAGTTTGAATTTCAAATGTGTCTTCCTCCCTCCCAGTCATGTGACAGTCAAAGAACCTTTGAGAGAGAGAATTTGGCAAAATGTTATTATTTAATATCAAGTTTACCAGTAGAGCACAGTAAAAACGATATGGATATAAATGCCAGAAATTTACCCTGCGCATATCGATTTGATCCCGACGTGTTTTTTTGTGTGTAGATAAATATGGTTTACCCAGTTACGAGCCTGAGTTTTGCAGAGATATGCTAACGTTAACTAGTGATTAACGCTACTTACAGCTAATGCTGCGTAATACAAACTGGTATTTGTTTGATCAAGGAAAGCCGTGTGAAAAGCGTTATATCAGCACGCCTTCCTTCTGTCGAAACCCGATTCGCTTTCTGGTCAAAAGCGAAGCTTAATCCCAATCGAACTCTTTAATATGGTCATCAATTACATATGGGTGGATGAAGCGGGAAGCTCTGGCTGCTGGCGGCTGGCGTATGCAAATGCATAATGCATACACACATTTTCACTTTGTTTTCATTTTGATTTCCCCCCACCGTGTTTTTTATTTAGCTCTGGTTTGGCTCTGCAATTTTAACGCGCTTCCGTCAATTAAACTTACGAGGCGTAACTGGCAAACTGGAAAATTGTGTCACACACCAGCCACCCAAAACCCACCCACCGGAATGGGGTGGTGGTGCAAAGTCGGATGGTGATGTTGCACATGAATGTTGCATGTTGCATACATTCGCGTATGCGGCGATGATCGACATAGTTAAGTGAAAATTTATTGCCAAAGGAAATGGCTGGCGGACGGGGAGACAACGGCCTGATGTATCGGTTTCCGGGGCTTTGGCTTTCGGTTGGATAATCCTTGGCAGGCCATTCCGCAGTGAAAGGCCGTGAGCACAACAGGTTAAGCAAATTTGGCATCGGCGCTTTCGTTTGCATTGGCGGCATCGCCTCTGGCCATCTCCAATATTAATCTTTGGGCAGAGTGCAAAATGTTTGCCTGGCCTTGTGAAAAATATTAATAATAATACCCATTTGTTTAGCTAGATATTTGTTTTAAATTTGTTTACACGGCTAACGGCTTACAATGCTAGCAAATAATTACTCTTATAAATAACACTGTGTTACAACAAAAGCTTATTTTCCAAAAAAGCTCCCCTTCACAAGGGTTCTGAGAAAAAGGGGCATATTGATAGGGGGATACGTCACCCTCCACTCAAGTGAAAAATGAAAGGAAGTACAAAATATCGTTCTAAAAATGACCGTAATTTAGTCCTGTATAAAAACAGTTATTCATTTAGTCTTAAAAATGTATTTATTCAAGGATGTATTTAATATTTCGCTACAATAATAACTATTGTTTTGCGGACTCACAACACTTAAAAATTTAATAAGAATCAAGAAAAAAGTTAACATTTTGATACAACTCTTTTCTTTTTAAAGAGAGTATTTGTAGTTTTTCATAATGTTTTAGTTGCAAACTTCTGACTAAATTTATAATAACTTCAGTATGGGTGTAAAATGCCATTTTGACATTTGTTATATATTTGCTACTCTCTATTTTTCCTTTGGTTATTAATAGAAAAGTCTTTTCAGCTGATGTTGGCACCATCCACGCGAATGTGGTGCTAATGACCCGATGGCAGCCAACCTCCGCATCGAAGCGAGCCACTTTGTATGCAATTAATTTTGACACTTTTTCGCATTTGCGCGATCATGCTGGAAAAGTGGCCCGAACCGGTCAAATGGCTCGATCAAATTTCTCGCTTTTACGATTATATCATCAAAATGTGTCTGTTAATTGCCCAACTTCTGGCGATGGAACCCCGCGAGGAGGAAACTTTCCTCGCCGACTACAATTGCAGACCAATAAGTGGTCATGGAAGTATCAAAGTTGTATCATGTCAGGCGGAACAGCGCAGAAAAAGCGGCCAGAAAGCCAAACTAGTTGGTAGTTAGTTGGATGAGACCGTCTCCATCGAGGCGAAGACAATGACCAAGTGTCGTGCCGGTCTGGATTTGTCATTGTTATGCAATCGCGGCGTGCCAGTGAAAACCAGTTGATTAGCTGGTAGAAATGGCCGAAATGGAGCGCTTCCTGCATTACATTCATGGCTGTAGCTCCAGTACCTCCGATGCGGGCCCAGCGGCCAGAATGGCCAATCAAATGGATTGCCATCGCGCACATTTAAATTGCAATCAAATGCAGGTCGGCGCGGGTGCAGGTACACAGCGAACAATTTCGTAGCATTTACATCTAAAATTTAAAAAAAAAAATCCTGTTCTAGCTATGATAAGACCAAATTAAATTAAATTAAATTAAGCGATTTTAATGTTATGTAGGATACTTTTGGTGTAAGTTTGTTGCGAATGACCAAATAACAGATCAAAAACAAAAGGTGTACTAACCTACAGACGTGAAAGGTTAACCGAATTTTAATAATATTTAAACCAGGTAGTCTAATACTTTTGTGAAAATGTAGAAAAAGTGTAATTAATAGCAGATTTTAAGAATGAAATATTTATTAAAAGGAACAATTTTATGGCAAGGTTTTCATCTGCATAAATCTGTACTAAATAGTATCACCCGAACTGCTTAACTTTTGAATTAAAAATAGATCGCAATTTAAAATGCCTAATTCGGATATGATCACAAAAATCGTTTAGTATTTTTTCTCTTTGTGGGTGTGCGGTTGACACGACGACATATTTCAGCGCACAACTCAATTTGCGACAAACGAATGCGAGTCCAAATGCCCAACCAGGAAGCTGACCAAATCCTTGCCACTGCCACTGCAACTGAAACTGAAACTGCAACTGCAACTACAACCTGCTGCCGGCGCCATCACCCCCTACCCCCCGGCCCACCCCCATTTTCCGACCGCTGGAGGCGGGCAGACCGACATAATCGCTGCGTTTAACTCAGGCACAGGCTTCAATTACACGTGGCCCCATCTCACTTGCTCTCGCACTCTCGCTCGGAAAAGTGTCTTCATGTTCGGCGGCTTTTCCTTAGCCCGGTGGGCTCGACAAGTGCGAGCGAGAGGGGAACATACGGTACGAGAGCTTGTGGCTTTGGGCCTCAGTTTCTGGATTGCTGCTGTCGTCTGACTTTGGTTTTGGTTTTGGCTTTGGATCGGTTTATTTGCGGCGCGTGTTTTCACTATCGAGTCAGGATTACTAGATACCCTACGAAATTAACTTTCTTAACAGTGTAATTTAATATAATTTTTGCAGAATTAAAAAGAGTTTTAGCAATTATTACCAAAAATTCAATATTTATTAATTGGAACAATTTTATATGGCCAGGGTTTTATTGCAACATATTTAAGAGTCCTTAGTTACCATTCATGGTTATTACCATTAAGAAATAAGTGTAATAAATCCCTTATCACATCTAATATAAAAATTTATGAACGTATTGCGATGAATTAATAGTTAATAATTTATTAATAAAAAGGATTTTTTTAACAAAAATTATAACAAATATTTTAAATTGAATAAGAAATATATATATATATATTAAAAAATGTGTATTTTTTTAATGAGCTTACAATTCGTTTTGAGTATATTTTTAGGTATGTCTAGAGCTTACAAGGAATTTACTAATTAGTCCCTAGGCTAAAAAAAATTATACAAATGCGGTAATCCTTTCTTATTGTATCGACATGACTTACTGCAGCGCCTTGGGCCAGTCGACCAGATCCGAATGGTGCCAAGCGGCAGTTAACATGGCCACAAGTTCGAGTCCGGGCCCGAACCCGAGTTTTGGCCAAGACACCGCCGACTGGCCACTTCCGCTGCCCCTCCGCCGGCCTTTGAAGCCAACTTGATTATGTTTTTGTTTTTACTTCGTTTCCAACTCAGCAACTTCGTGTCACCGTCACCGCACTGTTGCTGCAAGTGCTGCCAGCGCTGCCGTCTGTGGCACGTTTCACTGTAGCTCATAACTTTTTCTTCGCTTTTTGCCTCATATTTAAGCGGATGCAGGCAACGGGACCCAGAGCAATTCCATTTCTACGCCCGTCGACGATGGTTTACCGAAATCCGCACCTTTAATCCAATTAAACAGCGTCGAACAAATAGCTAAAAAAAACAAGACAAAAGTATCGCGAATAACAATGCATTTGCCCCAAGGAGTAAGTGTTAATTACATTTTCAAAACGAGCAAACAATGAAGAGCCGCGCAACAATCGGGCGTAAACATTCAAAAAGTTCACCATACATACATATTTGTGCTGGCGGGGAAAAAATGCAATAAAAATAAATATTTAAATTTAAATCCAGCTTAGAAAGTCCCCACATCATTCCGCGTTAAGTGCACGAAAAATATGCAAATAAAAAGCTTTCATTTCGCAACGAATTCATTGACTCCAATCGCGCGGGAAATGAATAAAACAAAGCGAAAATAAAATGAAAATAACCACAAAAACTTAATTTGTTTTTTATGACCGACAAATGTCGAAACATGAAAAGAACTCTCAAGTTGGCCATAAACGGTTAATTGAACGAAAATGTGCAACAAAGGGAAAGTCACATTTGGAAAATAGTAAAGGGACCAACAAAGTGAAAGGAAGTTGTTTTGTGATTGTGACAAGGCCGGGAAATTGCGAAAATATTATTTTCAACCACATGAACTGTATAAAATTGTGCAAATGCAACCAAACGGAATTAAAACTGAAAATCTTTAAGAAAAGACTTTTACAAGACATAGGTTGTCAAAGTATTTTAATTGTTTGTTTTTTATTAGATCTTTAAAGTCCTAGTTTCTTAGAGATTCACTTGACTACTTCTAGCTCGAGCAATCAGTGAGAATGGAAGCCCGTTTGAGTTTCCTGGGGTGTTAGGGCTAATTTACAAAAATGCTTCTATATATCCGTCTCGACCAATTTGGAGTTGACCGGGCCCAAATGGTCCTTCCTGTGCGGCTGACAGCTTCTGTCACGCCCACATCAGAAACAATCTGGAGATGAAGGCGGGCCCATCATCGTTAGATGTGCCTGCCAATAATAATAAGCGCAGGGAGATGAGCTCCTTCGATGCGTATTATTATGCTAATTGTATTGTTCGGCTGTTTATGAGCTGTTTGGGAAAAAAGGGGGCGATAACCTCTTTACGTTGGCGACCCAATCGTAATCTCTATACTTGTTTCCGTTGCAGGCATTAAGCTTTCTGTTCATCACTTGCATGATGTTCGCACTGGCAGGCGGCCATCCATCAAGCGACAAGCTGAAGTAAGTCCCTGCCCCCTGACCACGCCCCTTTAACGACCACACAGAGAAATAGTAGGAATAAACTAGAAGAACAAAATAAAATAAATTGATCCTTGTTTAAAAAAACAAAAAGAAATCTAAGGTTAAGAAGATTTACTTAACTTACCTTACCTTTGAAAACATAGAAAAATTAGAGAAATTTATACCTTTTTCGTGCCTTTATTTTGTGTGTTTCTATTCATTTTACTCTTGTGCAGAATTTTGGTTAAAAATTAACAAATTTCTCGCTGTGTTGTTAATAGAGTCCCTGCCTTCTTTTTATTTCTTGCTGTGTAACACTGTTCATGGACCATTCGACCATTTACAGGATCCGAATACACGTGCCAGTGAAGCACCACACACATGTGCACACGAAGACGGTCATTAAGAAGGTCCCGCTGCCCATTCCGGTGCCGGTCAAGGAGCACCACCACGAGCCGAAGAAGCACCACAGCAGCCGCAGTCACCACCACCACCACCACCACGAGGACGACCAGGACGACGATTTCGAGGGCTACGAGTACCCCATCAAGGCCAAGCGGCGCACGCGGCATCCCTTTGTCTGAGCCCGAGCACAAGCCGACCCACCCAACCACCCAAAGCGCCCACTCCACCCACTCAGCGGGGGGAAAATGAAATCAAATGAAATACAATTTACGCAGATTAAGACGAAAATAAACCAAAATGCGAGCCAGCTTGAGTACGATACGTAAAGAAGGGCCAAGAAGAAAGAACGCAGCCACGGCAAACACAATCCTGGGTCTGAATTGTCGCTGTTTTTAGTGTGTAAGGGAAATACGTAAAATAAAATAAAGAACCCTTAGACCTAAGAGAAACATTCCAGTGCAATAAAATAAACAAATATTACACTTAAGCACAATTTAAAGCCGGCGTCGAAAAGTTATTTCTTAGCTTTTGGGTTCATTTTCATTCGTATTTCAGTCACGGCAAAAGTTTCGGCAGATAAACATGTGTTTGTGGTGGGCATTTCTATTGGAATCTGAGTGGGTAGTGGGATATAGACTTATGTTATTAGTTTACAACATTAAAAAAAAAAAATACAAAAAACAGCACTCGTTTTCTAAAAATTTATCAAGAAAATCAAATTTTGGATAACTAACAATTATTTGGGAGGGTTCAGCATGTCTCAAAGTAACTCATCTTACCTGATTTATAAAAGTGATAAAAAACTATTTCCATTGGAAAAATATTAACTCGTTTTTTGCCATGCCTAGAAACTAGTTTGGATTTTTGATACAATACATTTTCAAGTATAATTTACCTCCGCTTGAATGCCAATAAAATATTTATTTACCACATTTCTACTGTCATATTATAGTGCTGGAATAAGAACTTTTGTGGCAGAAAAATCAGGAAAATTCCCATTTCCTGGGGACTCAGCAAGGAGATTTAAACTGATTGAATTGAACATTTCCAGCTGTTGCTGCCTCTGCTGCTTGCGATGCTGCTGCTGCTGCCGTTGATGTTGCTGCTGTCGCCGTGGCTCTGTTTCGGCCTCACCACCTGCACCTTCTGTGGGATATTTGTGCATAAATAAATGAAGCGAACGACATGCGAAACAGCAAAGTAAACCCGGTGCCGGGCTGTTTGTAATGATGTTGTGGCTCCGTTGAATCCGCTTCCTGCCCGGAGGATTGTGGGCCCAGGAGCGGAGCGAGGGACCGGACTAACGCCATGAAATATGCATGCTCAGCTGCGGCCCGCTCGCGTTTCCCTGTCCCGCTCTAACCGGCGAGCCGAGGCGACGAACCGGAGCGACAGCACGTGCTGGGGCGTCTAGTCAACAGCCAGGCTAAAAAGAATGTCAACAACTGCTCGCCTGTTGCCTGTTGGCCCCCGTATGCACCGAAAAAAGTATTTACTCAACAAATTAGATTCGTGAACTTACCTTAATTTTGAAAATATTAATCGCTATGCAACAGTATTTGTAAAGTAAATAAGCCGGAAATTGTTTTTTAAATATTACACATTTATTACCTTGTTATATTTGAATGTATTTAGTGGTATACCAAATCTCCCTTAAGAAAAACCCATTTTATAATTTCCAGAAATTTCCAAACTCTTTAATAAATTATATAGATATTAAAACGCTACACAATATGTGGTAAAGTTACAAACTTATTGACTTATAGCCAGCGCTTTAACAATATCTGAAGCATACAAATGCCGAAGGCAATATTTTAATTTTATAAATATTATAATTTTACCCTTTGTTTAATTCATGCGAATTTACATAGTCCTTTTTCCGACTGTACTGCGTGTTTTCCTTTCGCCCGGGCAAACAGGCCCGAGGCGGCAGCTGTTGATGGCTCATTTTCCACGACTTTAGCGCCACTCAAGTGCCAGCCACTCAAAGCCGAGGCGAAAGCATAAGCAGCAACAAAGCAACAGCAACTAACCGGCAACAAAAGCAGCCAACGCAAATGCCACTCGTCATGTAGAGCCACTCAATTTACTCAGCACTCAGCGGCTCTGTATGAGATCAGCGGGGAAATCGGGCTGGCGGGGGGTCTAATTAATGCGACTACCCCACCACCACCCACTAACCACCTGCTGGCGAGGCACACTTAAGACTGGGTGGTGAGCGAGCGGGAAGGAAAAGGGAACTTAATCACCAGCGGGCCAAGGAAGCGGGTCGATAAAGCAGTGTATGTCCGCTGCATGATATTAATGGGCAGAGTGTGAGTCTCTGTAAGCCACTTTGTCAGCCCCTGTTAAGTGATCACTGTTAACATTTACAGAGGTCTTACCTTGAAACTTTAGCGAACGGAAAGAAATCATAGTTGATCTAAAAAAGTATACATTCATTCATTAGTTGTTGTGCTGATCAGAATATGTAAACTAATACTAAAATGTAACTTTGCCCACACGTTTGGATCAAATTGGATTATTATAATAATGATTCAAATGCATATTAAGGATCAACCCCTTTTATAATTTATAATTTAATTTTTAGTTTCCCTTTGTAGCAGGCTCGTCTGTTATAGTTCCAAAGGCACAAACACACGTATAATAATATATATAACAACAAGTATAACTCTAAGTTTATGTATAAGCCCAACGATCAATGTTATAATTGTGTATGTATACGCAAATGTTATAAGTATGTATGTATACGCCACTGTTATAATTATGTATGTATACGGAGAGCTAGATGAAATGCAACCCTGTAAACCAGAGAGCGGAGGTAGAGAACGAAGAGAGATTCATTCGTCGTTTTGCAAGCGTGAAGTGTGGACGCGAAATAAAGATCTTAAACCAACAAACAACAACAAGTACTATTTAATAATAGCATAACTCGGACCCTTACAAATTCAGAAGTGGGCGTAACCAAAATGAATAACATTTCAGAGTTAAACTCAGTGTCGGTAGTGCAGTTGAAGAGATGGTTGGAAGTGCTAAATATGCCAACAACGGGTACTAAAGACGAACTGATTCTGCGGTTAAACACAATGAACAATTCTGGACATATTGAACAGGAGATTCAAAAAGAAATGCATAATTTCGTTGCTGCTTTGAAGCCGGTACAAACTGGCCAACAACAAGACCAACAATTATTGTCGGGATCGTATGACAAAGAAGACGACGCAAATACCCAAGCTGAAAAACTAACGGATTCCTTCAACGAAGACGAAGAGAATGACAACCAGCAAGAGAACGAGCAGCTACATGTCGAAGTGCGCAAGACAGAAAGAGATGTCGATATAGCCAGCGAATTGCGCCAGCTAATGCAAAGCGTCGAACTACATTTGATGACACCAAGGCGGACGCGCAACGCGAATATTCAAGGCCATGCAGAAGTAGGAGAAATGATGCAGAGCGGAAATAACCAGAGCCGAATGGCCAACGAAAACGGACAAGGCGAAAATATCAACGGCGAGATGTCTTGGAGGATGGCGGTGGAAGCTTTAAGTGTTTACGACGGACAAACATGCGCTCGTAAATGGATCGCGCAAATGAGAAACATTTCCAATATTTATGGAATTACTGGAAATCAAATGCGGATGCTTTTCGTCAGCAAGGTCAAAGGCAAAGTTAACGCCTGGTTATACGAAAACCCAAGCCGAGCTTTGCAGCAAATGGATGATCTATGCGATCAGATGATTTCGATGTTCGGAGAAACT
Source organism: Drosophila lutescens (assembly GCA_037075285.1). Classification (NCBI taxonomy): domain Eukaryota; kingdom Metazoa; phylum Arthropoda; class Insecta; order Diptera; family Drosophilidae; genus Drosophila; species Drosophila lutescens. The sequence goes on from JBAMCF010001083.1 coordinate 2,559,742, forward strand.
CAATCGAAACTAGAAATACGACGCAAATTCGAATCTCGTATCTGGCAAACTGATGAGAAGTTTGGGAAATACTTGGATGAAAAGCTGATGCTAGCTCAGGACGTCAGCTTGGATCAAGAAGAATTACTAGATCGAATTATCGAGGGCATACCAAACGGAAATTTGCGCAACCAAGCGCGAATTCAGTGTTTCCGGGATGTCGCACACATGAAACGAGCTTTTGCAGAGGTGTCCTTACCGAAGAAGCGAATGAACTTTTCGGAAAAAGAGACTGCGTCGGGGGATCAAGCTGCTGCCAACGAAATTCGATGCCACAACTGTAACGCTAGAGGCCATTTTGCTAGGAATTGTTTGAAGCCGAAGAGACAGCCCGGGTCGTGTTTTGCTTGTGGCGAAATGGGACACTGGGTAGGACAATGCCCACAGAACAAAAGCAACAAGAAAGCTGACAACGATTACGTAAGACATATTAAAATACATTTTGTAAATTTTTCTAATAACCCAATAATTGTAGAATGCCTCATAGATTCGGGTAGTCCGATTTCGTTGATTAAAGCTTGTTTGGTACCCAAGAACATTGAAGTATTGCCGGAGGACAAACGGTATTATGGTCTAAATAAAAGTTATTTGCAAACGCAAGGAAAAATATTATGTTACATTATCAAAAACTTGAATAAAGTATATTTTCATTTAATAATTGTGAACGAAGAATCTATGAGTCATGATGCTATTTTGGGGAGAGATTTCATGGAAGCGTGCAACATAAATTTAGACTTAAGTACTTTAAAAATAATTACGGTCGAAGCTAAAAAAGAAAAAAATATTTGTGAAGACGAAAATCGTTATGAAAATGAAGAAAATTGTTATGAAGAAAAGGAAGATTGTTATGAAAAGGAAGAAAATAGTTATGAAGGTGAAAATCGTTATGAAAATGAAGAAAATTGTTATGAAGAAAAGGAAGATTGTTATGAAAAGGAAGAAAATAGTTATGAAGGTGAAAATTGTGATGAAAATGATGAAAAGTGTTATAAAAAGGAAGAAAATAGTTATGATGTAGAAAATTATTATGATAAAGAAGAACATCGTTATAAAGATGGAAACTGTTTTGAAGAAAAAGAAGATTGTTATGAAGAAGAAAAATATGGTTTTGAAAAAGATGAAGATTTTTATGAAAATGATGAAATGGCTACCAATAAAATAGAAAAAGAAGAAAAATTTAACAAAGTTGCGAGGGAATTATTAAATATAAATATAGATGAGAATGAACGTGAGTATAGAATAGATGAAAAGGTAGATTACAAGGTTCGATGCCAGTTTATTAAAATATTGGAGGATGAGTATATAAATAAACCAAGACCAGAAAATCCCGAAGTAAAATGTGAAATTAAATTGTCTTTAGAAAATTCCAAAACGTTTAGTTGTTCCCCAAGACGATTATCTTATATGGAAAAGGAAAAGTTACAAGTATTGTTGGATGAATATTTGAAAGACAATATTATTAGACCGAGTGATTCAGAATACGGGTCACCTATAGTTTTGGTAAGAAAAAAATCAGGGGATCTAAGGTTATGTATAGATTATAGGAAATTGAATAAAGTAACAACGAAAGACAACTATCCGTTGCCACTAATTGACGATTTGTTGGACAGGCTTGTTAATAAAACTATATTTTCGAAGTTAGATCTGAAGCACGGGTATTTCCATGTATTTGTGGATCAGGAGTCAATTAAGTATACATCGTTCATCACACCGTTAGGTCAATACGAGTTTATGAGAATGCCAATGGGGTTGAAAAACGCTCCTGCGGTATTTCAAAGGTTTATCAACAAAATTTTTGACGATATGATAAGAAATAACAAAGTTATTATATACATGGATGATATTATGATAGCTAGTGAGAACATAGAAGAACATTATGAAACAATGAAAGAGGTATTAAACAGATTAGTAAAGAATAAACTGGAATTAAGGATGGACAAGTGCGAATTTTTACAATCGAGCGTAGAATATTTAGGTTTTGTTATTACGAGCAAAGGAATTCAGGCAAACAATAAAGGCATAGAAGCGGTGCAAAATTTTCCTGTCCCGGACAAGGTACATTTAGTTAGGAGTTTTCTGGGGCTATGCTCCTACTTCAGGAGATTTATAAAGAATTTTTCAACGATAGCTAAACCGATGTATGAGTTACTTAAGAAGGATAGAGAATTTACGTTTGGAGAAAGGGAATTAGAAGTTTTTAATAATCTGAAGAACAAATTAGTGGAAGCGCCAGTGTTAGCATTATACCATTATAAAGATGAAGTAGAATTACACACCGATGCCAGCAAATTAGGTTTTGGGGCGGTTTTGTTTCAAAGAAAAGATGATAATAAACTACACCCTATATTTTTTTTTTCCAAAGCTACCACAAAAGATGAAGCTAAGTTTCACAGTTTCGAGTTAGAAACATTAGCGATTATTTATGCACTAAGGAGGTTTCGGATTTATGTTCAAGGAAAGAAATTTAAGGTAATCACAGATTGTAATTCGTTGGCGCTAACATTAAACAAAGTTGAGTTGAACCCAAGGATAGCTAGATGGGCGTTAGAATTATTGGAATACGATTTTGTTTTAGAACACAGGCTAGGAAAGAGAATGCAGCATGTAGACGCGTTAAGCAGATGTACAAATATTTGTGTAATCGAAACTAATAGTTTTGAGGATAACTTAATTATTTGCCAGCACAGAGATAGTAAAATAAAAGAACTAATTCAGAAATTAGAGAAATCAGAAGACAAGTTGTTTGAAATGCGAAATGGGGTGGTGTATAGAAAAGGAAATGAGGGTAGATTACTGTTTTATGTACCGGAGGAAATGGTAGAAATGGTACTGTTTAAATATCATAATGAAATTGGGCACGTAGGAAGGGACAAAGTTATGGACGCAATAGTGAAGACCTATTGGTTTCCAAAAATGAAGGAAAAAGTTGTAAGACATATAGAAAATTGCCTAAGATGTATTGCTTATTCACCTAAGTCCGGAAAAAGTGAGGGATTTTTACATAGTATTCCGAAAGGAACGAAACCATTTGAGCTCGTACACATAGATCATTACGGACCAATTGATGCAGGAAGATCTCAGAAGCATTTGTTTGTTGTTATAGATGGGTTTACCAAATTTATAAGACTGTATCCGACGAGGACAACAAAGACCAAGGAAGTTATAGTAGCTTTATCAGATTATTTTCGTGCTTATAGTAGACCAGTATGCATTGTGTCAGACAGGGGTAGCTGTTTCACATCAGAAGAATTTGCGGAATTTTTAAATAAACTTTGCATAAAACATGTTAAAATTGCAACGGGATCTCCGCAAGCCAATGGCCAAGTAGAAAGGGTAAATCGGAGTTTGGGCCCAATGATAGCCAAGTTAACGGATTCTGAGAAAGGTATGCACTGGGATACAGTGATTGAAAACGTAGAATATTCACTCAACAATACCATGCAAAAAAGTATCAGTCAAATTCCAAGTAGGATGTTGTTTGGCATTGAACAAAAGGGAAAAGTTGTGGATGAGCTGAAACAAAAACTTGAGGAAATGGATAATGTAGAGGAGGGTAGAGATTTAAGTGAAATTCGAGAAAAAGCAGCTCAAAAGCAAAAAGAAGCACAGATGAAAAACGAGAAACATTATAATGAAAAAAAGAAAGAAGTGGCTGAGTACAAAGTAGGTGACTATATAATGGTCAAAAATTTTGACAGCACGCCAGGACAATCAAGGAAGTTAATCCCAAAACATAAAGGGCCATATATGATAGACAAGATTTTGAGATATGATAGATTTTTAATTAAAGATGTTGAGGGATTCCAATTGACACGTAACCCGTATAAGGGCATATGGAGTAGCCAAAACATAAAACCTTGGATTAATAGAAATAAGATAAGTTAAAATAGTGTGTAAGAACATGATTGTAATTCGTAAAGATCAGGAGATCTTAGTTGTCAGGAAGGCCGAATTGTAGCAGGCTCGTCTGTTATAGTTCCAAAGGCACAAACACACGTATAATAATATATATAACAACAAGTATAACTCTAAGTTTATGTATAAGCCCAACGATCAATGTTATAATTGTGTATGTATACGCAAATGTTATAAGTATGTATGTATACGCCACTGTTATAATTATGTATGTATACGGAGAGCTAGATGAAATGCAACCCTGTAAACCAGAGAGCGGAGGTAGAGAACGAAGAGAGATTCATTCGTCGTTTTGCAAGCGTGAAGTGTGGACGCGAAATAAAGATCTTAAACCAACAAACAACAACAAGTACTATTTAATAATAGCATAACTCGGACCCTTACACCTTTTAGTTAGCCCTTAAAAGCCTCATATCATTGTCCTATTGTCTGTTTTTAATCATTAGTCACTACATTTTTCGGTTATAATGGACTAGGCAATGACTCAAAAACATTTAAAAATATGGATTTTGAGGGACTAAAGGATAAATCTGTGAATTAGAAATGCGTGGCGAATGAAATCCAGTTAGCTAGTTGAGGCTTCAACCGTGTTTAGGCGGCAAAAGTCCCACTCCTGCCAATTTGTGGGTGTGAAGCCCATATATTTACTTAGCTCTTCGTGTGGCGGCTGCTCCTCCGCCAGTTGTTGTTGTTTGATTTGGGCGCTTCTATTTGATTAGGCCGCCTAAGCGAGCTACGTGCTTGGGTTAATTTGTGGCCCCAAGTGTTGGCCCAGGGTGCGAAAGTCATTGTTACTGGATGTGTATATACATTTATACATATCCATGTACGAATGTGTGCCTATCTGCGTTGATGTTTGTGTTTGTGGTGACAGCAAATAAATCGCACGCGTGTGCTCGACTCCCAGCCATCCACTCACAAGTACACTGCACTCGGAAATAAAACTATCCATTTAATAGGAACATTTTTATTTTTAATTTGAGGAGTAATATTCCTATTTAAAACAGTTACCGTCCTCGTTATAAATGTGATTTTTACCTACCAAATAAATGTACCTCCAAGCTGAATGAGTTTATGTTCGAGCAAATATTTATATATTTGGGTTATCACCCTCTTTTGAAGAAGACTTTCCTCCAACTTGGTATAAGATTTTTCTAAGTGTAACACACAAACAATACCACAAGCACAAAAATTGTGCATAGCACGCATAACAATGAGAAAACATTTCGAGTTCTAGGGGGGTTGCGAATGGAAATGGGCCTAGACAAACTACTTTTCGGCTACTTAGTGATAAATATGCTGGCTAATCGAATGGGAACTAGAGAGATTTGCGGATTAGTCGGGACACGAAGTCCGTTGGCCAAGTTACAAATCCTCTAACTAATTTCCATTCATCGCCATCGACACGAACTTGTAGAATTAATTTGAGGTCTTTGGATAAAGAACTTAGGCCCAACAAAGTATGGTTGATTTCAGTAAATGGTTATGTATTTAAGAAAGTGAAATTTACTAATGATATTAAAATATTTTCAACTATAAGAAAGCAACAAGTAAAACTATAAATCTACACACAAAAAAAGCGTGTCGCCGTAAAATCGATATGTGCATGTAAATTTCTGGTTACGCAAAACCCATATCGTTTTTACATGAAATACTCATTTCGACCATATCATATTTACCTGACCCCATATCGAGTTAAAATTATAATGAACTACGTTTCATATCGATTTTTTTTTGGGTGTAATAATGTTGGAACTTTTTGAAAATTTCTAGACTTAAATACATTTTGATGTCAGTTTATAGATCGAATAAAAATAGACCCCGAAAATTATTTGCTCGCCATAACGCTCAAGGCCATCAATCGTTACCCTTTGACTTACCCAGCGCAATGGAAAACAATCCATTTTATTATGCCTGGATTAGGCTAACACACCCCAGGGTATACACCATTTTAGCTCTTCCATCAAACATAATTTTCTAGTTGGTCAAAAAATAAAGCAGCAGCTTGGCTCAAAAGGACATTTGTCTCGAGTGGACGGCCATCACTGGAGCCCACATAACCCCTGCTCCTTCGTCATATTTGAAATACAAACATAAAAGTAGAGATTTGCTGACTTCAGAGCATGAAGCAGGGCAAACATAGTCCACATAAACAGATTGTTAAATATAGTTTATGCCGCAGGCTCAGAAAAGGAAATGGGCCCCGACTCTTCATATTTCTTTTACGATTCTGGAAGGATGTCGAGCTGAATGAGCAGAAGCTCAGTCCTGGGGATGGGATGCGATTTTATTGCTGGCAGAGGACGGGGATGGAATCAATGTCGGGTTTCGGTTTTATTATTTGCATACTGGTTTTATGGCCCCCATTTAGCGATGGGAACTTTCCGCCGCCCGTTTAATTCCCAATTAATTTCGGATTTTGCCAGTGCTCTCCGACCAGTTAATTAGATGTCCATAAAACGGCCGCTAAATGCCGCCGGGGGGACGGACAGCATCCACCGCGTGCGCCGCAATTTAAGCAATAAATGCGTTCGTCACATGCACAAATTAATTACAAATAGTTGTTTTTCCCCTGGCCCAGCTGGCGCAACCGAAATTTAGTTGCATATTTTACGGACTGGAAACGAAAGTTTCAAACACAGCCAGCCGGCCGGGGGGAAAACAAATGCACCATTACAAAAGCCAACAAATTGGAGACTCATTAAAAGCCAAATGGTATTTTTCAGTTTTCGGGAATGCGAAATACTGGGGGTTGTACTACCCGCAGGTGCGAATGGAAGGGAACTTTATGCTTCCATAAATAAACAGAAATATGGTCCATTCTCTTAAAGAAATTGGTCGATTTTCAGCAAAAAAAACATTAATTAATAACATATTTTAATAGTTGAAAAGAAGTTCGGAGAGATTTTAATGGACTAAAATATTAAATTATAAATATTTGTATTTAATTATACATTACTTACGATATGGAGGATTAAAACTTTATGATTTGACATTACTTTCATTATAGATAAATAACTTATAATTAACTTATCTTTATGTAATTCTTAAAGCATCGTTTGTTAAATGTTTATCCCTAACCAATTTATTCGGTTTTCCACCAACAATTACAATGGCGGGTCCACCTTTTTCCTTAGCCTACTGTCATGTCTAGAATAAATTCGAAGAAGATAAAGCTCACCGACAGAATAAGTCCCTGATTGTCCAATACCTATTCTTATTTTATCAAAATAATTGCGTTTTGAGGCTTAAGTACACAGGTCCATAGAATAGGAGAGCTAGAAAAGCCAAGGATATCCCACGAAACCCTTTCAATCAAGACTTATTTGTATTTACTGATGGATTGGGGCTACGAACCCTTCGAAAACTAACTTTAGTTCGGCGAATGCCATTCTATTCGACTACAGTAAATAAACGAGCCGAACGAACCCTTTCGGGATAACAAACCGCACAAAGAAACCAAACGAAACGAAGCGAAATTGTGGCATCACGTGCACTTTGAGCGGATTCATTAATACGCATTTGCTGTTTTGGCCTCAAGCAATTACCCCGAAATTTCGGGGGTTAACTTGGTCGGTTGCCTGGTCGGTAGGTCGGTTGGTCGGTGGGTGTGGTGGCTTGTAACGGTAACGGATACAAGCGAACGAAACTGTTGCGTTAATGAACTTATGAGTGGATACAGCTACAGCCACAGATACAGATACAAAAACAGATACAGATACAAATACGATACGGTGACCTACCAACCTACAAAAGGCAACAGTTTCGAACCGCAACATCGAGCATACGACATGTTGGCCGCAACGGTGACGTAGGCGTCGGCCAACGGGGCGGGTGGTTGATATTGTTTGTCGGCGCGTTGGCGGCATCTTTTTGGCCCCATCGCATCGAGAAAACAACACTTTTTCGCACAAGTAACGAGCGATGACGACGGTGATGTTCGACGTCGCAACATTTTGCTTTCGAGCGGATTCCGAATGCGAATGCGATTGCGATTCCGCTCACTCGCTCGCCAACGCTTCTGCTGGCTGCTCCGTGTCCGCTCCGCTCCGTTCCGTTCTCTAGAATACTGCTCCTCCGCTTTCCGCGATCTCATCCAGTGGATAAGAGCCGGCGGACGGCGATAATAGCCTCCGTTCGAAGCGTGAAAATAATCAAGTTCAAAAACCAATGCGGCGCGGCGAGGGATAAAGAAATTAGCCCAAACAAATATCAGAGATCATACGAGTAAAGTGTATTTTTGTGTGCCAGTGCATCTGTGACGCTCAAACAGCAGTGTAACCAAATAGAAAATAAGAGTATACTACTCGGCGGATCGAATTGAGTAGGTAAACAAACAAACAAGTTAAGCAGCCAACGAAAACAGCAAAAATCCCGTCAGAAAGGTGCGTGCAAGACTTATTTAAACAAATAGAATAAAACAAAAGCAATCAAAACAAGCCAAGTTCAGCTAAGTAAATTGCAAATAATGCATTACCAAATTTTGTTGGCCGAAAGGCGGAGAATTTATTTACGAGAAGAAGCGTTTATTTTTGTTGGAAAACGTTTTCGGTCTTTTTGGCGGCGGAAACAACGTCCGATTTCGTTCGATATACAGCTCTATATGTCTGCCCCTGCATTGGATCTATATAAATATATGCGTGCGAGGCACGGCTGCTTTGTATACACCACAAAGCCCATTTGTATTTATTAGATTTTATTTAAATATTCAAATATTCAGTTGTTAACGGCTCGTTAAAGCAAATTGTGCAGCATTCTTGGCCAGCAGCAGAACATAGCAAATTATCGTTAGTGATCCATCGCCATTCCTATGCTCGATTTTGATTTGTAAGTAAGAAAATCGAAAAAGAACACAAGAAATTCGCAGCCCGCGCGTTTTATATCGATTCGAGTAATCATTAAAAATTCCAAAGAATGCGACAAGTAAGCGCCAACGACAGCAGAAGTGTGCTCATAAAATATAAATATAAATAAAGTGTTTAAATTTAATAAAAACTCTTGATACCCAAAGAAAATGATGTCATTAAGTCAAAATCTCTCAAATTTGATATCTCCTTCGGTTGGGAATGTCATTTATCTCAGTTAGCGCAGAAAACCCCATAGACACATCTTATCGGAGTCATAAATAAGTATATATAGCCTTTCCTGTATGTAGAACACAACTGTTAGACTCTCGACCTCGAATCGACACTTTAAGATAAAGTTCTCGCACTACTTGCTGATTTTTTGTGCTCTTTTAAGCTAGAAGCGCCATTTTGAGATGATATTTCACCAAAGAACAAAATTGACATTCCCGGCATAAAGAATTTAATTATTAAACTTTTAATCAAAATATTAGCGGTTTGAATTTGAAGTTCAACGATATCTCATTTTGTTTGTTTTTAATAAAACGAAAATAACAAACTACATTTGAATTTGAGTACCTTGAATCTACCAAAAAATATCCACTGCCTTAAACACAAATATTATGAGCGAAGGAATAATGTAGTTCACTTTGAAAGAAGCTGAAACTGTGCACTATAATGTCTAGGCCTACCTTTAATTTGCAAATAAATTTGAGGAGCAGTTGACAAATCATGGGCAGAACTATAGTAGACTTTCCACAGGGTATTGAAACGTGCCGGATTCTTGGTCCGAAAAAGTATTTTCATGGGCAGAACGTGCTGGGGATTGTCACCCGGAGCGAGGGGGAACTGAAACCCGGCCTATGGGGGAATATTGCCCTGCGCCCCACGCGCCCTTTGCGGTTGTCAAACCAATTTACTTAGCCCCCTCTCGAACTACGGGACTGCGATATGGCAATTACAACCGAAACAGAAGCACAAACTGAAACTGAAACGGAGACACAAATTTAAAGCAATGAAAACGAGGGGGGCCTGGGTTTACATCAAGGGGAAGGTTGTGTACGTGCCTGAAATTATATCGCCTGCCTGACGTCCAAATTGGGGACACAACTCCGGCTCTCCGGCAGATTGAAGGGTTAGGAATGACATTTGCATTTGGTAAATCAATTACCCACCCACAAGGGAAAACAATTCGCCTCGGCTCAAGGCCGTTTTCGGGGTGCCTGCACTTCACACGTTTGCACCCATCAATCAGACATCTGCTCATCTATGTACGTATATCCTCGCAGCAGTGGCACCTCTAGCAGTTCAATCTGTTCGATTGGTCCGTGGCTAATCCCTGAGACAATTCCATCTGCTGGCCTGGTCAGCCATGTTGGCCAGGGTAAGCTTCTCTGGCCGTTCCACAGTTGACAAATGTCAGGGATGTTGCCAGCGGATGACCCCCAACTTCCAATTGGCCAGGCTATCTTTGTGCAGTAAAGAGCGCAAAGCTCTTTCAAATGTAAACCCATGAAATGAAGGTCAGAAGTGGGAGTAATCAAGCTATGAATGAAGCAAAAAAATATTTGGTTGAGGATTAGTACCCGCATTCAGTGATTAAGTCCACGAATGAATAGATAAAGTAATCCCCAGTAATTCGGTCCTTGATAAAAATTAATGAACAAAAAACAGCAGCTTCGACACTGCTCTGTTCTTTTTTTGAGAAGCCACTGAATTTCGCAGTGTATAATAACGACTCTCTACTTTGACAACAAGTTCTTGCTCAGCGCAAAACGAAAACGAACTTGTCAAACTGCATTTGCTTGATAAATGCGAGTGACTCCAAACGGCATCAATGTGTCGTTAACCAGAAATCGAATTCAATTGGAATTTCAGCCAAGCTACAAAGTATTCGTATCCAACGAATTCCGTACCGTCAGCCAAAACCTATTTGGGTTAATCAAAGCCCGTCAAAATGTATAGCCCTTAAGCAGTTTTTAATTGACGGAGGGGCAGTGAAAGTAAAGAACTTTTGCATAATCGCATAAATCCAAAATCGATGATTTTACAAGCGAGGGTTGTTCGTTGAGTAGGACGGTTAAATGACATTTTAATCAAAGGTTATTTAATGTAAAAGTTAGGTAGCTTTGCATGCCAAGTGAGTAAAAATTGAAGATTTATTACACAAAGCTGAACTTTCCAGCTGCGTTCATTTAATGCCGAAATAAAATGTTTCGCCATATTAAATTAAACTTGGAATGTGGGTAATGTAGGTACCATAAATTCTTCATTGGAACATTATTACAGTTCCAGTACTAACAGATTTTCATTTAATCAAATTCTATTTATGTTAATAAAAGTCTAGACTCCATTTTGTTGTATATACAAACGAAATCTCATGTTTCAGCACATTACCATTTTCTTAGATTTTTCTTCGAGTTTAAACATGAAAACAAGTAGGTTCATGGTAAATACAAAAATATTTGGCTACATGGAATAAATCAAAAATTTATGACAGTTTTGTCATTTAAATCCAAATTTATTTATACCGGTAATTTCTTGATCTTATTTATGCCAGTTCTTGGAAAGTCCGTCCTCAATGATTTAGGGTTAAATTAAATCAGATTAAGAACGTATTTCGCGTCTATTAATCATCCTTAAAAGTAGCTTAAAGAAAATGTTGCTGGTCCAGATTGAACGTGAGTGGAAAATAAGTGGAAGACATATTACCAGAAAGACCCGGCCGGATTCCTCTGCCTATAGCCTGGCTTCCGTTGGCTCGGCAACTATTTATCATCGCCTGTTACCTTCGGCCAGAATTAATTCACTTTTGTGCATTTCCCGCTGCATTCTTTTGGAAGTTCTTCAGAAAGAAAAGCAAGCAAAAAGCACCGGAAAACTTATGTTGAAGAAACGAATACTTTTGTTCCGGCACGAGTTCCGAAAGTCGGAGAACAAAAAGTTCGGCAAGGAACTCACCGATTTCCCCTTTCGGATATCGCGCTGACCACAAGGATGGTAGCGAGTCCATTCAGCGATGCCCAATGGCGCATTAATTAATCCGATGGTCCTCGACTGTCAATTTTCGAAGTATTTACATAAATTTGACATTAATAAACCACGGGCATAATGCCCGGAAGGATCACAAATTGAGTGTGAAATTTTACGCACCATTTAACAGGCCGAGGAAGGAGATCCTTTTAAGGTGAAATACGGGCTGGAGTTACGGCACTCGGGGCTCTCGGGTACGTAAAGCATTTAGCCCGACTGTCAATTACCCAGAAATAAATTATGAACACGCCCACACGCCTCCGAGAAGGCGAGGAAATGGAACCAGGCCAGAAGTGAGGCCAAATAGACATCTTCCTTCGTCGTCCTGCGAGTGTACACATGTGTGCAGACATTTTGGAATTATGCTGATATGTTCGCACATGTATACATAATTTTCGCTAGAAAAAGCGCTTTAGCAAGTCGCTTTCTTTCCCGATTCCTTTTCCCCGTTTTTCCCCTTTTCCGGGGCAAAAGAGTTTCGTTCTCACTTAATTGTTGTCTCGTATCAGCCTTACATACGTGGTACATGCCTCACAGAAGATGACAGCAGAATTCATCTTGAGATGTAGCAACTTGAAATTATGTTCGCGAGGGCATCACAAAAATGAAAAGCATTCGCTGGCATTTAAATGGTTCAACATCTCACATTACCATCCACGGGTTTACCCAGGGGAAATGTTCCCAGGAGTGTCGCCATTTTGGCCAAACACAAACCCCGAATATATTAACCAAATCAATTTTACCGCGGTTTGCATATTTGCTGAGTTCGAAAGCAAACATTTCAGCAGAATTTTACAAAAATATGAAATCTGCATTTCTCATATTTGGGTAAATAAATTATTTGATTTGGAATAATTGGGAACGCCATTTAGATTTAGTACTCGCTAAGTGTTTTATGGTTTTCTTGTTTATTTAACAAACACTTCTAAGTTTAGACACTTTTTAAAATAACCATTGTGTTTTAGTTAAAATAAGTCACTATACACACACATATATGTATTAATAATGAAATCATAATTATCATTTGCGGCTGTTTTCTATTAGCAATATTGAAAATATTTATGCATTCTAAGTAACATACAAGTATATTTTCATAGCACTATATGTTGAGCCCCTTATAAACAAGCAGTAAATGTAGGCAAGCCCTTCCAGTTCCATTTCAATATTGATATTGAATACATTTCGCCTTTCGCCAGTCGAATCCAATAATGTAAAATATTCGCTATGGCATATGGGTGGGTTTATTCTCTTTCCCAACCTGATGCTTTCAGAGGAGTAACCCATACACCTATACACATGTAAGTGGCACAGACACACACACAAAGCTGGGAGCGAATGTGTGAGTAAGAGCGTTAGACTTCAAAATCGCTGACAAGGATGGGAGGCCGCTCCTGCCTGGATTTCCTTCACCTTTTTACGCCGTAGCCGTCATCTTGGTCTTATTGCCAGCATTTTGTAAATGAATAGAAGACCACATACACATTTGCATGGGCCCAACACTTTATGTTTGTTTACAATTTCGTTTCCCTCTTTTTCGCCTCTTCTCTGCCCATTTGCATGTGTGTTTATACGGAACAACTCACACACACACACCGACTCGTGTTTATTTGTTATTGTTAACCTTACCTCAAACACATTTTTATGACATTCAATGGCAGCAGCAGCAGCAACCAATGCGGCGTATGCGTAATTATGTCGATGACGTCACAAGGCGCTAGATGAGCAGACCATCAAAGTTCCCGTTTGCAAGTTCCAAGTTAATTTCCATCTTAGTTTTGGCCCGCCAAAAAACTTCTTCGTGGCAACTTCAAAGCTATTTTCCTTGATGAATGAAAACTTTTTACGTTGTCGGCTTTTGCGGCCAGGAAAACCCTTCACAAACAGTTGAGGGTAGTTTTTTTTTGCGGGGTGGGGCTGCCGTGGGTGGGGCTCTTAAGTTCCCCTTCTCGTAGCCAACGCTGAATTTTCAATATAATTTTCCCATCATTTTGCACGAAATTGAAAATTTACGCCCAACTTTATTTTCGCTTTTAATTTGTGTGCCGCCTGCCTTCCCCTTTTACAGCCCCGTCAGCTGAGACACACCCTGTCATAAACAGGGTGCTGCATACACTTGCCAAAAGTGTGTACCTTTATTTATTTACTCTACGAGTAACAGGTATAAAAAGACGCAACTTAGAATGAAAAATAAAAATTTGTTTTTAACGCAAACGCAAATTTCTTGAACTTCCCCAACATCAAATTTAACAACATTTAGTTTTGTCTAGTTTAGTTAATTTTTAAATTTTGGTTAATTTTTAATTTCGTACAAACTGTTAATTTTAATAAGGTAGTTCCATTAGTGTATAGATTTCATGTCTAACATTTCAATAGTAGTTCTGCATTATCTACAGAATTAAGATGCATTCTTGTAGAAGATTTATTTATTTATTCTTTTCTCCGAGTGGCTAAACATGTGTGTATGCCTGCTTATTAAAATTTGCATAAAACACCTGAGTAGAAAGTCGCAAGGGGAGTCAAAATTTATGTTCAATTGTAATCAGATTGATTCCCTTTTGGGCGGGGGGAATGGGGTGTGCAATTTGTATAATTGATTTAACATTGCGTGTGCCCGAGAGTCGCGGATATAGCTCTTAATTGGGGTAAACTCCGGGGTTTTCCCAGCCTACGAAAATAGGTAAGCAAAACTCATTGGAATTTCACCTCAGCGAAATCTACATAATAATTTGTAAATGTTGACGTCTTTTAGTTCTCGGTGCCGCCTCAGTCTTGATTCGTGACACATTTTTGTTTTCATTTTCGTATTATTATACTGCCGTTGGTGGGTCTTTTGTTTGGGAAGTCCCGACGCCGCGAAGCCAGCGATAAGGCACGTCTGGAATTGGGTCGTGTTTTGCTCAAATGTTCATGGCGAAACTTTCCTTTTCCACAGCCAGGTTCGCACTTTTATTAGCCCGTGGCATGGAATTCGTCTGACTTTGACCGAAGTTGCTGCTCCACTTTTCCGCTTTCCCTGGCCGAATATGATGGAAGCAAACAATAAAATGTGACATTTCCCTGCCAAAATTATTTGCTTTTCGCTCTAGGTCGCGGACAATTGTTTGTTGGCCGAGAAAAAAAGGAAATGGGCCGGGAAAGTGGGTAGAAGTATCCCAACCCTTCGAAATAGGGACACAAAAAATGTGTAGCATACTTTCTGGCGCAAAACTGGGCAAAAAGGGGCGAAAAGCCAAAGGCCAAAGGCTAAAATAAAGCTTAACACTTGGGTGATTCGGATTTATGTTCATTTGACGTATTATTGATGAACCTTTCTAAAATGAATGTTTGTAACTTTTTTAATAAAAGGGTTTGTTTAATGTTTATTGAACAAATTTAAAGAATCTAAAATATGCTTTTATTAAAGCTGGCTTTATAAATATTATACAAGAAACTATTGAATGTGTTTGTTAAATTGTTAATATTTATTTAGTCCATAACGAAAAGGCAAAGCTTTAAATGCTTCATATAAAAATAATACAATTAAGGAAAAATCACATCTCGAAATAAAGGTTTTATCGCAGAAATGAAAGCAATTATTCCCCATACAAAAACTAAGCTCGAACTCAACAGAAAATAGTTGAAGGTAAACTTTCGTTTTCAACTTTCTTCCTTACCCTAAATGAAACAGTTTCCGAATCTAAATGCAAAAGCCCTCATTTTCTGGACACAAGAGAAATGTAATTAAATTGCCAAAAAAAAGAACTTGAAATAGAAACCCAAAAAGAGTTGCAGCCTTCGACACGAAAGCAATTTCAGAGCCACCTTTTGTTGCGGCCATCCATAAAATATGAAACATGGAAACTAAACACTGGAACCACTCCAACTGTGGGCGGTGGGCGGTGGAAAATAACTTTCGCAACATTGCGGCCGTAATAAATGCAGCATTGAAAAGTGCACTTGAAGCGCCAAGCATCGATATTTCGAAAAATGCCAACACTTCAGTGGAGTCGAGACCCAGCCACTTTCCACTTTCCACCTCCCACTTTCCCTGACCTGGCACACATATAATTTCCCTCCACCCCATGCAACTTTTCCCGGCTTCCGTGAGATACGGATCGCGGATGCCACGTAAAAAGTTTGGGATTGGGGTCCGAAACCCGAGCTTAAATAACTTTAATAATAACATGCGGTGGTCTGCTTTCGTGGGCAACGTTTTTGTAAAAGCATTTTGAGGCCGAAATTCCCAAAAACCGATTTTGAAAAATTCTTAAATAAAGACCAACATTCCCTTCCCTTCCAATGAAATCGATTTTAAAATGTTCTCTAGTCATTTATAACAGAATAAGGTTATGTACCGATAAATAAATAGATTACAATGCACTGATGTGCATGCTGCAGGTTCTATAGAAATTGTTCGAATCCTTGGCTGCGTTTCGATAAACGAACAAAGAGCTAGATGCTCCAATTACCGTGGCTCTGTTGATATTGATTAGGCCTGCGAGTCTGATAAATTCATGAGTCTTGTAAATTAGAGAGTTCTGGATCTCTATTGCTGTACTTCTCCCCAACAAACAATGGGCTCAGCAAAAAGAACCTCCAGCACAGAACGTGCCACGACTTCAGTAGGTTCCCTTGAGAACCGCCGCACTCCACCTGGCTTAAGGACCTGCCCTACTCACCTCATCTATCCCTACATACCCTTTCCCTTTGCAAAGCGTTCGGTTCACTTGGGGAGCTTGTCAATTACAAAAAACAGGATATTGGGTGGGAAAGATATGTATGCCCTTTTGAGACTAAGAAAGGAATTAAGGAGTACTCAATTGATTTATTTAATTCATTTCAATCTGTTTCAATTGGCTGGCAGACCATAAGCTCTAATAGCTACAACACTCTGGCAAATTCATTTAATTGCCTCCTTTCTATTCGAGATTGCGGGATTATTTTAATAAGCAATTGTTAGCACCACAATGAGATAGGAGTTCGTTGTGATTCAAGTACTTGTGGTAATTCAATAGAAGATATACCATTAATTTAAATTAATTAATTTTATGCAGTTATCTATTGGGAAGGAAATTTCAAATATTTAAGTTAAATTGATCTGCCCAAATTAGATTATTTTGTTTGCATTTGTAGCATTAGTTTAATATCAAATAAATATTTTTAGTTTCCTTTTTAGTAACAAGGAAAACCGAAAAGAAAATGCAATAACGAATTATATTAGGCAGCCATGTTAACTTCTTTATTTTGAATATTTTCAAATTCAATATATATATTTATAAATATTTTGCGCTGTCACAAGAGAGAAAAAGAAAATGTTTATATTTTGTAAAATTGAAAGATAAATTTGGTTGAAAGCCGCTATTGAATTTCTAGTAAAATATGCATAGAAACTACCGTGTGCTAAATTCACACTGAATAATTTAGCTGCCAATCCCTCCGAGTGGGCTAACGAAAAATGAAAATGGCCAAAAATCGCGAGAGTGGCCAATTGCATATTGAAAGGGCATTTCCGCTTCGTCGACTGGCCGGTGATCAAATGGCATTCTTGTACTTGATGTTTTTTTACGCTTTTGCTTTCTTGCCAAAGTTGGCCCACTCCCCTTCCCCCCTCCCTTCCCTCGACCCTGGCTTGTTGGCCAGGAACAGGACTAGAGCGTTTCGTTAGCTTCAAACGAGCATTTCGGGCCCGCCAGCAAAAAGCTGTTCATAAATTGCATGTTGGCTTTTGTGTTGGCATGTCGCTCCCGTGGACCCCGAAGAGCCCGAAGAGCCCGAAGAGCCCGCACAGCCCCCTCATCCGCCACCCGAGTGGATATGTGCCGGTGTGTACTCCATTTGGTTTTTTAATAGACCCTGCTCGCATTTAAACTGTTATGCTTGGCCTGGTCCGCCGGTCTGCTCCGGACTGGGCACAAAGGACCCTGCTCCTGGCCTTATCGTTTAAGCCAAATCAGTGTCGGGCTTTGGCACATATTCCTATGGCCGTGTGTGTGGGGATCGATGGTTCAGGTGGCCGAGGTACATAGCTCAAGTAGCCGAAGTAGCGGGGCTAACTTTGGTATAAATTTACAATTTCAGTGCCTGCCCACGGGATCTGAACACCATCAATTTCAGGTAATTCCCTCGCGCCTCGTGGGCGTTTCTCGGCGGCAATTAGCACCACCTTACGGACACATATTAATCGTTTCGTTCAGCAAATGTAATTAAAAACCAGTTAATTAGCAGAGTTTAAGCTTGGGAAAATATTAAACTAAATATTCCGCGATTGCACAAAATTAAATATTAAAAACCCATTCGGTGCGGTTAATTAGCAAGGGTAAATAACGCTCTGTGTGTATAGTTCATAGCATTCAGTTTTCGACCGATTGCTAAGTGGCGTGGGCAGAATTCGATAGCGGCCAATGTGCCAAGTGATTTATATTGACGATTAGAATTCGAACACGGAATAGAAACAAACATATGAAGCATTTTTAGTCGGGGTGTTCGATAACGTTTATATCGCCTCCATTACGGAATGACAAATGACGTGAAGATAGGACTGGGAGGTGATGGAACATTGAAAATAATTTATTACCATTCGAAGATATCTATCCGGCTAACTACAGCCTATAAAACGCTAGTTCAATAGTTGTTTCTCCAAAGATAAGTCGTTGTTTCTTAAAGAAAATGGAAGGAAAAGCATCGAAGAGGGGTAAGGTAGTTGATTATTGATACGCAGCATTTATTTATAGTTAATAGGAATGATACAATTATTGGTAATCTATTATGGTTAGTGATCAAATAATATTTCGAATATTTTAAGAATTTGAAAACATAATATATCGAAGGCATTTTTAGTTATTATTTTATATGAAATAGTTTTATTCACACTTGATTTGCAGTAGTTACATACAAATATTTTCCCATGAGAAATTAAAATATTAAAGGGTATTTAAAATTCGGTCCCTAAAATGTTGGCTTTATGAACGGTTATTGAATTGCTTGTTCATACAAAGGAAAACATTCAATTGATTTTCCGCGACCTCTGGAGACTGGAAATCCCCATTCTCAGGAGACACATTAAGAATACATTTTGTACCTTTCAGTTACGAATGTCTTTACGAAAAATAAACTATTATTGACAATGGATATGTGTAATTTGGTAATATTTACCAAACAAAAAGTGAACGGCAAATATTATAGCAACAATTAGCAAAACAAATGGAGCTAAAAAAAAGTGCAATTCAATCATAATGAAATGAAATGCCAGGCAAACAAATTACTCAATTAGCAACAGAAATAATTCGACCAACTTGGGCCAGCATATCGCGTTAATGAGAGCCAGCATTTGGCATTGCTGGTATTAACTATTCATTAATTAAAAAGCCACAGCCCGCTGTCTGTGTTAGTTGTTGCAATTAAAATGAATTTGCACCGGAAATGGAAAAGTTCAGTTTAGCCCATTGTTGTTGCTGCTGTGGCTGTTTTCAAATCAAATGGTTTTCTGCTGACTGCAACACATGACGTATACGCAATGCGGTCACAGTTATTATTGGGTTGGCTGAAAGCACGTGCCCCTGCGTGTGTGAGTGTGAGTGAGTGGGCCAAGAAGCAGCAGCTGAAGGAGCAGAACACGTTTTCGAGTGTTTATTAGAACTGTTTTCCTGCGGTTTCAGTTTGTATTGTTATGGCTGGGTGTTAGTTATTAGTGCAGTTCGCTGTTCGTCCTTTGGCTTCTGGTTTTTGGCTGCTAGTGTGTGTGTTTTTGCAGTTAGTCGTTATTGCGGCCTGTTGTGTCAAGGGTTGGCGACAAATTTGCCTCTTCACCCCACTCCCCACGTAGCCCCTGGTTTCCTTTCGTTCGCCGATGTGACATTGTTAGCCGCAGTTGTTCAAGCCGCGTCTCTGCGCATTTGTTAGCGCCACGAAAACGGCGGCAGAAAATAGTTCAAAGGGAAAACTCACCTGCAGGCAACGTTTCGGCTCGGTTTCATTAATTTGCATATTTAGCAAGTCACTCGGGTTTCGTGCGGCGCACTTTCAATTTCCTCCCAGCTTTTCCGCACTTTATTTTTAGTCAGCCGGCTAACTGCACTTGGCGCTCATCAAAATTCACTGTCGGAAGTGGTGGCTGCCAAAGGAAATCTGCACTTGACTCCGTTTGCTCTACTTGGCCATTAGAAATCTGCATAAATACAATATACAAACAGATAAACAAATATAAGCAGCTATATATGCAGGATGGTCGGAAGCAGATTGCTTCTGCACTGCGGCATCAGCTTATGCAAATGACCCAAGCGAGCCATCTATCATAGGTCAGTGGATTATGCTAATTCTTTAAATCTCCCCCTCTCCTCCGAGATCCGAGGAAGGGAACGGCAAACGCATCTATTTCGACTCAGGAATCTATATTTGAATAGTCTTGGCTTCCGATAAGCTCAAACCAGAGTCGTCACATTGGCATTCAGAAGTCAATTAGTGAATGGCAGAATAAACAAATCGTCAACGAGTGAAATAGACAGTCGCTTAAATTAATTTAAATGTTTTTGCTCTTTGAATAGATAAAACATAATTATCCTACACGGTTGTTTAAGAAATATAGCGATTTAATAATGGGAATATTTAAACCTTTTTTAAGATAATTTAAATCAGTATTTCATAATGTCATATAAATAAATCGAAAATCTTGAAGATGAATAGACTTTACAAAAAGGATTTACCACAAAAAATATTGAAAATATTTGAACAATTATTTTTTGTTCTTTAACTTATTATCATTATAAGTTTGTATCTGTTCGCAGTTAAGGTTCTGGCACAGGATATCAAAATATTTGAAAAGCAATGGACTATTCGACAGATTTGAACTAAACGTCGAACAAGTTGAAATCTGCTTCAAAGTTCTTCAAGAAAAACTTTCGAACTTATGCTTGGTTGGGCTGATGGGACTGAGGAGGGTTTTTGGGACGCACAACGAAAACAATTATTATCAGTGAATTTTCATTTTCCCCTCCCGCCCCACATCCCCTTTGGGCTGTTTCCGCTTTTCTTCTTATTCTTAACCTCGAAATCAATTATTCCCAGTTCGTTTAAATCATATTAATTATAAATTGAGTATAACGAAGCGAGGCAAAGCCGCTTAAGGAAAAGAGAAACCGAAATGCAAATTTACTCAGACGCTGGCTGAATTTCTGATAAGTTGACTTGCATTTCAAATTTGCTCGGACCGAGATTACGAAAAAAGTTGTTAGGCCGAAAACTTCGAACATGGAAATGCAATTCGCCTCCGTTAAATCAGCTTAGACCGATTTTTCCTGAGAATGTGCAAGCGTAAGGAAACCCTAATCGGATTAGAGTTTGGCAAACTTAAGGTAGACCAAATGATTACCGAGAACCAGCCGAAAAAATAGTTGGCAAATTCGGGTCCGCCACATGTGAAACTTTTTAAGCAGGGGTTGGCAGACACTCGGAAAAAAAGTTGTATTAAAGCGATAGTTGATTTATATTTATTCCCGTTTCTCGTAGAGTAAAAGGGTATATTGTATTCGTGCAAAAGTATGTACAAGGTAGAATGAAGCGTTTGCGACCCTATAAAGTATATATATTTTTGATCAGGATCACTAGCCGAGTCGATTTAGCCATGTCCGTCTGTCTGTCCGTATGAACGCTAAGATCTCAAAAACTACACCCAGAAAAATTGAGAACGAAAAAAATCAACATCGACCGATCTTGTTTTTAGTATTTGTATTCTCACTTTTTTCTTCTTGATATCAAGATGAAAGCAGTGTTGATTCTAGTATTCCCAGTCTAAATCAATCTCAGTTTTGATGTTGTAGAAGAGGGACGTGAGGGAAAGACATCGAAAAAATGAGAGGAAAAGGAGAGAGAGGCCGAATTCGTCTCTTGTAGTTATCGGGCAGTCATGGTTCTTGATATCGGTAGCCTAGGGGACTAAAGCGTACGGATTATGTTTTGTAAGCGTATAGTCGGAAGTGTGTGTTCAGTCCCACGTCGAGGCGGACATTTTTTGCGTCTTTTTTTTTTTACTCATTAATATTCATATATAATACAAATTAGGATTTAGTTAATCTAGCACACACGTAAATGGCTAAATAAGAGTAAAAACCAAGAACCCAAAAGAACAAAATGTGAATGTACAGCGCCTCACGTGATGCCTCCTTGGCGCAGCTAGTAGAGTGTTTGACTGCAAACTGTGAGGTAAGGGGTTCGATTCCCACGAGCGACCAAGGTGTTTTCCCCAAGATAATAAGTTATTTGATTTTTATATTTATCATTTGTTAATTATATAATAATTTCAGTTATTGTTTCAGTTAAAATTAGAAACTAAATGTGTTTATGTACGAACAAAGTGACGTCATCCATGTGTTTAAATAAAGGAGAGAAAAATAAGTTGAGAAACGGGGGAACCAACGACAACACCGACCGACAGGAGGGGGGTGCAACAGGCATAATTCCCGATTCCTCAATTTTTTTTTTCTTCTTATTCCATTTTAATCTTGAAATCGACATCGATTCGATGTTGAAACCGAGAAGACGTCATCTCGATATCGATAGCACACATACTAAAAAACTATGCTCAAAACCGAGATGACATCGATGTTGATTTTAGTATTTTCGATCTCGGCTAGGTTTTGTGATCGAAAATACTAAAATCAACATCGATGAGAACGGTTTTTTTTCTCGGTGTACAAAAGCTAGAGTGTTGGGATTAATCACACATATTCTTGGGCTTCTTACGCAGCGCAAGTTTGTTTCAGCCGAGGGTCACGCCCCCTTTAACGCCCACAATAAAAGGTGTCGAGCTCTTACATCTTTAAAGATTTTGGAAAAGTATAAATGTTGTGTTTATTTATACCTATCAAAATGTAGAAGACATTTTTCAAGTCGGACCTTTCATTAAAAAGTTATTAGCAAAAAAAGGAATTCACGCTGCAGCAGTCGCTTTGCTGCATGCATACCTCCGTCTCCCTCGCACTTCTATTAGCTGAGTAACGGGTATCTGATAGTCGGGGTTCTCGACTGTAGCGCTCTCTCTTGTTTTGGATCTAATTAAGACTCAATTTTAAATATTCCATTCCATAATTCCATTCAAAATCTATAATGTAAAATAAATTTATTGAGAAGACTTCTAACTGCTTTTCCAATGTGCACTATCAATCTGATTTTGGGAATTATTGGCCATCGAGGGCAAACATTCTGCTGGCTTTGTCGGAGCACTCGAGTGTGGTATCAGTTAATTTTGGAATCTGTCAAAAAGCATTCAGCGAATTAAACCCAATTGGCACAGCCACCACAGGGAGAAGGAGTTTCCGCAGCAGCAGCAGCAGCCAGCAGGCAAATAAACATGGCACATGACACTGGATTACATTTCATTTCATTTCACATTTCCCCAACAGCCACCCACAGAAAGGGGTGGCAGACAGTAGTCAGTGGAAAAGCCAAACTGGCAAAATGGCAAACTGGCAGCAGTCAGGTGGCGCAGAGACTGCTAAATTTTCAAGTGCAGCAGGCAGCTCTTTTAGGCGCAGCTCGTGGAAATTGGACATGAAAATGAAAGGCGCCGAGGGGCGGGGGCTTTCGGGGGAAAGGCGGAGGAGAAGCGCACGGAACGTGGCAGTAATGCAGCAGCAAGTGGCACAAGTAGCAGCTGCCACAATTTGCTGCAGAGCGAAACAAGACCAGACCCCCAACGAACTTGCGATGCCCTCAAGGAAATGGGGGACCCAAAATGGGATGACCGCAACGTGGTGGGTCAAACAAAAATCTGCTTATTTGAAAAGTTAAAAGAAAATCAAATAAGTCACGAATAATATAAATTAATATTTACAAAACGAAATATTGAGAATAATAAATACTTGATAGGTTTTGTAGCTTAAGAGTAGAGTTTCACTTTAGAATGTACTTCTTAAGAATATCTGTACCTACTTTTTAAAAATATCTTTCGTTAAAAAAGGAAACTTAAAATAAAGGCTACGTGTGTGTAGGAATCTTTTGTTAAACCTATAATAGCAAGAGAATTTCCATGCTTCGAATTTTGTTGTAAGAACTTTCTCCTTATCAACAAAGAAAAGAAGCATCAATCAGCTTCTGGCCAATAAACTTTGTTCATCTAAATATGAGTTTGTTTGCACAAGAAAAAGTTTACCTTGTTCTCAATTATGTCAATAAATTCGATGAGTGCGAACAGTGAAAATCGCTTTTTCCATTCGCTGATGGACTTTTACTTTTGCCGAGTCATCAAGCGAATTATCCGGTACATTTAAATTCCCAACGAATAGATGGGGATTTAAGAGAGACCACAAAGAATATTTATGGCAGAAGTTCTAAGTCCGAGCGGGCGAAAGCAGCGGGCTCCTAAGCCGCCCAGTTTTCCGAGCTACCCCGACGGACTTTAGAGTGCAAGGAAAATGCGGAAAATGGACCGTGGCCCACTCTAAGTAGTTCGTCTGCCCAAGTGTCAAAGCGTCGCCAGCCGCAAGTGTAGCATACTTTTCGAGCGGTCAGTCTGTGCGGCTGTGGGCTGTATGTAATATGTATATTGTATACTATAGCGCTGTGTGTGTGGCCCGGTCCGAGTGGGGAATTGTTTCGTTTTCGTTTCGAAATGAAAGAAAATGCTGTTTAATGTGCTTTTTATTATTTACATCCGCGGCCCGAGGAGCAGGGAAAACAGCCCCTAACAAGCAGGCAACCCAACCCCCCTTTCCACTAACCGCAAACTCATCAACGTTTCTTTATTATACCCGTTACTCGTAGAGTAAAAGGGTATATTGTATTCGTGCAAAAGTATGTAACAGCTAGAAGGAAGCGTTTCCGACCCCATAAAGTATATATATTCTTGATCAGGATCACTAGCCGAGTCGATCTAGCCATGTCCGTCTGTCCGTCTGTCCGTCTGTCTGTCTGTCTGTCCGTCTGTCCGTCTGTCCGTCTGTCTGTATGAACGCTGAGATCTCGGAAACTATAAAAGCTAGAAGATTGGCGTTTTGCATGCAGATTCTAGGAGTTCCTACGCAGCGCAAGTTTATTTTAAAAAGGTGCCACGCCCCCTCTAACGCCCACAATCGCTTATATACGATTTTAAAAATTTCAATATTTCGGAAAAGTAAAAATGCAGTTTTATTGTGTTTATCAATACCTATCGAAATGTAGAAGAAATTTTTCAAATCGGACCATTCGTTAAAAAGTTATTCGTGTTCAAAGTTTCTATCTCCATCTCCCTCGCACTCCCTTTACCTGAGTAACGGGTATCTGATTGTCGGGGCACCCGACTATAGCGTTCTCTCTTGTTTTTTCTGCATTTCCCCCGTTTTTGTTTTTTTTTTTGCCTTGTATGTGGCACAGTTCCGGCTGCGAGGCTCTCATTTCTATGCAAATTCTTAATGCCGCAGGCGCAAAATGTTTTTATTGTATTTAGTGGAATTATTCACGCCAAACTAACTTTTGTCAGGCTACAGAAAAGGGAATAGGTTCATGTATCTTGGGTTTGTTTTGATTTTCAGCAGACGCAATTCCTTTGATGCCGCCACATTTTTAATGGGTCGAATTGGCCTTTGTGGAAATCCCCACCCACCCTCTTGGTTTAATTTCCATCCGAGGTGTTCCGGAAAAACTGACATGTGCTTTGAGCTTTTTTGATTGCCGGCAATCAAGTGTAATGACAAACAGTGCAAATATTTTCTCAAATCACTCGGCCACCCCGCAAAACCCCGCCATAATGCACCAAGGAAGGGAAAATAGCAATAAGTCGCGCAAAAATCAGATCAATATTATCGATCCCCGCACTCAAGAACTGCACAGTATATACATAACAATAAGTGATTCCACGCTACAATTATATAATTATTGCCTTGCAAAGAAGCGACAAGGATTTGTCAATTGAATGGAATCAATGGGGGTGCTGAACAAAGTCATACATACGAACTCATGGTTACATGAGAAGGTATTTAATATAAGAATTTTCTCAAAAGCTTCATTAATTAATTAATTAATTTAAAATTAATTTATACTTGCAAAGTGTATAATCATTTCTGTCAGAAGTTTCCAACGCAGTGAAGTTATCGTTTCCGACCCAACAGAGTATATATATTCTTTATTAGCTTCAGTAGACGAATCGATCTTGCCATGTCCGTCTGTCCGTCCGTATGTCTGTCCGTTTCTACGCAAACTAGTCTCTTAGTTTTTTAGCTATCGGGATGCAACTTTCTCGAAAGTCTTCTTTCTATTAGTGGTAGTATACCAGTCGGAACCAGACGGATCGGAAAGCTACACTGGAATAATCGGAAAAAAATGTTTAAATATTATATTTTCGTTTTTTTTTGACATATGTACGCTTGGGGACAACACTTTTTTAATAATTGTGAATTTTGCATTAAATTTTATCAAAATATACTATACTATTACTATAGCAGTAGGTGATAACAAGAATAATAATATATTGCTAAGTCATGAAGCATCGTGGATTTCTGAGTAAATAACCGATATCTTTTTACTGCACTAGAAATGTACCCTATGCAATTTAACTAGTCCTAATACCGCCCACCATTCATAACCTGGCCAATCGGGCTTTGTTAATTAATTAAACGAAGCTATCTAAACGAACTAATTGAAGGTTGGCTACTGCAACCTGTTGTCCCGCCTGCCACCCACCTGCCACCTTATTGCACAACCTGATGGCCCCTTCAAACGACAGCGAAATCTTAATTGTCAATCAATTTCAGCTTATTTAACATTCATGATCCGAGTATCAAGCAGAATGGACAATGTGGCCGAACGGGAATGAGAATGGGAACGAGAACATGAGAATTTGAGCTCAAGAGATGCCGCCAATTCCTGGCAAGCTCTTGCGTAACCCGAGTCGCACTATATGCTACTATATGGCACTATATGGCGACGGTGCATGCATATCGGGGTATATGGTGCATGGCTGGCAGCGACAACGTTGCGTATGAGCAACTTTGAATAATTAACTCACTTCAATGGCTGCCAAGCGTGCTGCGGTGGGTCTGGGTCCTCCATTTCGTGCATACATATAGATACTCTCGATTCTCCCCATACCCTCGATATATCTCGGCTCCTGTCCCTTGATGTGGAACGTAATAAAGTGAAGTGGCGGGGGAAGTGCGCGGGTGTGGTGGAATATTTTGCTGACAATATAAATTGCATTTTGGCCATTGTCACTTGGCCCAATAACTTGGCAGCGAAAAAGTTCCTCCAACCAAACATCGAAAGCCATAAAATAGTTGAAATATTTTTTTAATCAATCTGGCAGCGGGTGACCTCTAAAAAGTTTCAATTTAAGGAAAATGAATAAACGCTTTGCAGTTCACACAAATCGTCGAGCCGGAGAAGTTTTCCGATTGAGTGAAGCCAGGGAAAATCTAATTATTAAATTCTTCTAGGGCAATATTTACTTTTGACTGGGTCGGAAACGTATGTTTGCACGGTCATGGTGGTGTAAATATATTAAAGGCGAAGACAAGAGAAATCTCTAGAGATTTTGTAGTGAAATGATTTGTGTAGTGCTCACCAAATTAAAGAGAATTTAAAGACTTTTGTGTATGTTAAATATATATATATATTTTCGTTTTTTTTAACTTATTGATTAAAATTAAACTTTTAATTGTAAAAGCATCAGATACTATTGTTAACTGAAAAAAAATCTTGATGATCTGCAGAATTCTGGATTTGTTACCTTTCAGTCACGAGTCGCACTGTATGTCGACCTAATCAAATATGTGGAAGTAAAATAATTGCCCGCTGAAGCCTGCTGAGAATGTAACGCAATTTGGCGATAATTAAAATTATGCCTGCTGTTGGCCATCTAAAGGGGGATGGCGGATGGGTGGTGAGCGGTGAGGGGCTGGACGGGGTGTGATGTGTCACGAATAACGCTTTAAGCGGCTTATAGGCCTACCCGCTGCCCCTCCCCCTCGGCGCCGCCCCCTCGAAAGGAGCAAGGCCACGTCGAATGTAATTATCATTAGTAGAGACATTGCTGAACAATTTTTGCGTGTCCGCACGTACACGGTGTTCAGGACTCAGGACTCGCGACTCGGGGACTTTGGAGTCCTCGGACAACACGGAAGGGGCCAGGCCAGCCTAATCTCTGGCGAAACAAAGCCGGCCACACCCCTCCCCAGCCCACTTCTGATGTTTGCCCTTGGCAGCTGTTCAAACAAATTACAATACATTCGCAATTGTTCTTACAGAGCGGCGGACATTTGATTGATGAAAAGGCATCAACAAGTACAGCGGCAACAATGGCATTAAGATCTTAACAATTTAAACCAACAAACACCAGAAATAAATTCGAACCGAAAAGGGGAAGAGAAAACACAAATATCGCGGGGAAATTAGCGCACTTAAAGTGATTCATTGATAACTTTTTGGCACGCCATCTGACAGAGTAGGTATGGTTATAATCCCCGGTCCCAGTCGCAATCCCATCACCATCGTCATCATCATCAGAGCAGGTCCAATCAGTGTCACACGGCATCGAAGTGGGCCAAAGCCCAGGCGATATTACGAAATAAAAGCGAAAAGGCCAGAATAAGGAGGGTGGGGGAGTAACTGTCAGGTGCATGGATAATGGGTTAATGCCATTAGGTGCAGGGTAATCAGGGTCTGTTTTGAGGGAGAATGGATCCGACACGGTTAACCCGTCATTTCCCGTTGTGGCAGATGCACCCGATGCCTAGTCACATTGATTGAGCGCTCCTAACCAACATGAACTGCACTTGGAAGGATAATCCCATTGGAGTTAAGCTGATTTTTCCATAATACTTTTGTTGGATTTCTTTTGATAGGTACAAATAAAAGGCATACAAATCGTTGTAAGACCCTGAATGTATCACATTAATTAAATTATTAATTGTAATACTTAAAACCTTCGCTTTTCGTCACACTTTACAGCAAGTTCGCGAAACGAAAACAAATGGATTCCTCAGTTTTGCAGAATATTTCAAATAGACATGCTGAACAATTCAAATAAACTTTCCACCCGTAGTATGGATTCCCATACTCATCTTCCAATTTGCATATATAAGTTTAAGTGAACAAATTAAGGGCAGGAACCGCTTCGCCATCGAGTGCTGTGTAAACAAGTCCTGCCATGAATCACTCATCCCTAAGCAGATCAAAAACCCAAGACTCCCAGGACTTCACGTTCCGTTGAAATCTCTTCCCTTACCTTGCTCCTTTTCGTATGAGTGGGAGTTGAGAATACACTCGACGTTGCCAGGCATTTTAGTTTGATTAAAAACATGGCCCAGGAGAAGAAGGTGGGACTGTGGGGGTTATAATCTCCAATGCTTATACTAGTATCAGTCTGCGCCTGCTGGCGATTGATATGCAGATATAATGGGACAGCAGTGGATGGAGTTGGATTTACCGCCAACACCTTGGCGACTCTGCATCTGCCAGGGTTGCCATGTATGTAGGCCACGGCACCGTCTTTGCAAACAGACACAGAATCGCACACCTGGAACCTGAATGAAATTATTCCATTGAATGCCAAGGAAAGTACAACATGAGGAAACTTTTTCCATATGCACAAGAAAAATGGAGAAATGGAAAGGGAGCACCGGGGGCGGAGAAAACTGAGTGCCGCATGCAGTCAACTGTCAACGATTTTCCTTTTGCCAGCATTTTGTCCTAGATTTCATTATTGCCAGCAAATTAATTGCACACCGAGCCCAGCACAACCCGCTTACTACCCATACACTTGAAAAAAAGTGTATTAGATGGTTACGAACTTAAACTTTTTATATCTGCGGGGCTTAAGTTCGATGTTCTTAATTTCTTTAATTTATGAAGTAACAAACTTCTCTGAGCCCCATTTCAGCAATTTGAGGTTCAGCTTAGGCCAAATAGTTGAACTTAGCCTTTTATAATTTCAAATAATAATATATAGGTAAGGGATCTGTTAGGTTTTGCTAAGTGCATTCATACCTCGTGGGCTATGAATAATTCTGTTTGCTGGTGGCTGACCGACTAGACACGCCCACGCCTGCCAAAGGACGACTACTAATTGCCCGTAATGAGCCAGTACTGCGGACCAAGAAAGGGTTTTAAGGGCAGTGGGAAGTGACCTTCTTGGAGACCACTTTCTTCGACGACTGCCGTTGGTTTTGTCCTCTGCCCATTCAACAAATGATTCAGTTAAGCTATTTTCAGGCTAATCAAGTTGACTTTTATACGAGACATTCCCTGGCATTATCTGCAAACTTCCCAAAGAGCTTCGGCGAAGCCAACCAACCAGCCAGAATAAGCCTTATCAAGGCTAAGAGAGTGCGACTGGCTCTCAGTGACTAAGCCGAATATTACGCCCATAAAAATGTTACTTTAAGCTGATAACAGACGAGAGCACGGAATGCCGACGGAAGGAGAGCAGTCGAGCATGCCAAATCCTGCTGCGAAGCAAAAATATAATCTCAATAAGCAAAATATGGTATTATTGTAAGCAGAAATGCCCAAGAATCCCTCTCGAAAAACAGTTAGACAAGAGAATTTATCAAGTATTTAATATTATACGAATAAATATAGATTTACTACATTATTGATGGCACAACTTTGGTGGGGTTATTTAATAAAAAGTATTTCTTTTATGTAAATATTTTAAATATATAAAAAAATCTTTACCACAAAATTGGTTTTATTTAATGAATCTAAAGTTTGAAGTTGCCTAGCTTGCACGTTTTTAAACTGTTTAAATAGACCCTTGCACAGAAACAAACAATTTCCTTGCAGATACACACACTTTACATACTCCCCATTTGCATAATAAATTCATTATCCCTGTCCTTGACTGTCGCAAAATTCATATTTCATAAAAGTGAGCGATTTTCATTATGCCGCACTCCTTAAAAGTGACTCTCTCGTAGTGCTTGAATTTCATAAAAATGCGTGATGCTCAACTATGGCAACCATCGTCGTCATGATGACAAACGATGAGCAATAACCAGACCGCCTTTCGCCCTTCCCGCAGCAGCACCCACACTTTCCCCGGCTGGTAGACCAGCGAAAGTGCATAAAGTGCATTGCTTAAATTGAACTTTTGCGCTGCCAACACAATCTGCTGCTGCAGCGGGAGGGCCAGACCGCAGAGACACCTCCCCAGGAAGACCTCCGCAGTCCCCGGGTCCCGAGTCCCAGAACATGACACCGCCGGCGATAGCGTAACCGATGAACCAAAGTCTCGGTGACGGTGGTGCCTGACCGAAAAGTGCAAATGTCGCATATTAAATTAACGCTGCTAGTTGACAGGCACCCCCATCCCATAGAGCACCCCGTTACCCAGCTCCCGAGGTCCAAAACAAATTAGTCGAAGCGTAAAGAAGCAGAGCATAACCGCCACAACGATTAAATGGAATTAAAAATTGCCGATCGAAGGTATCAATGTGTATATTGACTTGTCAACGCTGCAATTTGGTTGCTTTTTTTCAAGAGAACATGGTTGTTTCTCTATCACTCGATTCCCTTTTGCCTGAATTTACGAGCCAACCTTTTTTCGTCAACGAGTGGTAGTCATCAAACAGCTGAAAATAGCATTATATCAGCATTTTTTAAATGGTCAATGAAAAATCTTTTTAGCTACAAATTTGAGTTTTTCAAATATTTATAAATAATGTTTTAAATTATAAACTTTCAAACTACAAAAATTAAAACAATAACCTGAGTAAGACAACATTACATTCTTTTTAAATACGTTATCAACTATTTTGTATAAACCTTTTCCCAACAAAAAATTAATGAAATGTAACTTTGATGACTGCATATCTCCGTCTCCCTCGCACTCCCTTCAGCTGAGTAACGGGTATCTGATAGTCGAAGTTCTCGACTACAGCGTTCCCTCTTGTTTTGATATGTCAGTCCCCAAAGTTCATATATCAAAACCGTTGAATGGTCCCGCAGACCTCATTTGAAATGCAGCACAAGGCGACTAATCATAATGAAATTACTCATACGCAAGGTTAGCCGCCGACCAGACACATCTACTCCCGACCAGAGAGAGTGGATGCTGTTGACACTGGGTATCAGCAATAATTCAAAATTCCGTCTAGACTCTGAAAGAGACAAAGAAGATGAAAAATAAAGATGCTGCCGAGGGAAAATTGTGCCATTTCATATCATTGTTTACGCTGCCATTTCTGAGGTTGTGTGCCATTCGCTTTAAAGTCGTTAAACGTCGCAGACACACCAGCACAATTTTTAGAAACTTTACGACCGACCCACAAGAACTCGTCTAGTTTCTGCATTAATTGACGCAATCGATTTGAAAATTCAATGGGCTGGATTGTACCAGGCCTTTGTGCCGATCCCACGTGTAAACAAAAGCCAGCGTTTTTGTGGCCATAAAAGCAATATTTATATCGCTGCAAAGCAACAGAGAATTCCTAATTACCGCCAAACGCATCCATCTTCATGAACAGGCCCCAATAAAGGCAAATCAATGCGCATATAGATCAGCAAATAATAAATTTAGCTGATATACATGATGCATGATATGTGATATATGATATAAAGTGAAAGATATACGATGGTGACGGGCAAAGTGACCTGTGGCCCAGAGGACCGGACTGAATTATGGACTGGCCACTGGGGAAAAGTCAAATGAAATGAAAATTCTATTGACAAATGACTTATTCGCCGCTCTTCTTTCGCCGACAAACCATAACAGAAAATTATATATCTTTCAACTATTATCGCACATAGCGAAAATGCCAGCAAGTCTAAGCGCAAAAGACCCAACGATTTTGGTTAAATATAGACGCATTCTGTAGGGGTGCTTGAAATCGGCTACGTATACAAAAAGAAACGCATGTAGCGTATAGCTAATGAGCGATGTGGGTCGTCGACATAATTGATGACTTGATAGATGCAAACACACACGAGTCCTCAACTTGGCTATATGGCACAGGTTCAGGCCTACTTAAGTGATTGACTTCTGGGGTTAAGAGCCCCATAAAGAGAATAGTATAGGAATGGTCAGCGAATGTCCACTTCCCACAAGAGCTTTAATGATTTTTGGTGGCAAAGTGTGTTTTGGAATCTCTTTGTACCTCTTAAGAACATTTTAATAAGAAAAATATTTTGTAAGAAGCTCCAAGTATTTCCGACAATGTTTTAATTAGTTGATAAAAAATAAAATCAAGTAATTACACTTAGTATTAATTCATAACTAACTGCCCCGGTAAAGTATCGATATTCTATTTGTTAAATAAAAGGGCAATCGATTTTATTTATTTTAAGTAATATTTGCAGCTTGAGCAAAATTAAAGGTAGTTTAAAATTCATACCCTGCATGATACAGGTATTTTTCAAGCTGTCAACATTTTTGACTTTTCCATTCCTCATATTCTCGAAATTCTTTTCACACAACGACAATAGGCAAGGAATGTGAAGCGAAATATTGCAGGATCCTGATTGAACCCTGCTCAGGCATTGACCAATTTGCAACTGGCTGTCAATCCGGAATATTAGCTTGCATGTGTGTACAAACACTTTTATCTATCAACCATATTTATGGGCGTCTGCACAGTGAAATATTCGCAAATTGTCTTCAGTCATGCGGAACGGTGGCGGAAAAAAAACAAAGCCAGTTGCAGTCGAAATTCTGTAACGAGAAATTCACCAAATTTAATTTAAATATGAAATTGAGTTTTTAAAGTTGTGAAAATATTACTTCCATTTCAGTTGACATGAATTTACTAGCACAATCAGAATTTTGAGAGTTATTTTTAAAGCAATCCATCTTAAGTCAGGAGTTTCACTTTATAGGCGATATCTCTTAAATTTGTATATATTTTTACACAACGTTTAATTTGTAAACCGACCCCATAAAGTATATATATTCTTAATCAGGATCGATAAGGGAGTCGGTATAGCCATGTCCGCCTGTCTGCCTGTCTGCCTGTCCGCCTGTCCGTCCGTCCGTCTGTCCGTCTGTTTCAATACCGTTTGCGAGCTCACATCACAGTCGTCGTAAAACATGTGCACGCAGATCAAGTTTGAAAAGCGCCCCGATCGGACGTCTATATCCTATAGCTCCCATAGGAACAATCGGATATAACTTGCAAAAACTAAAGATTTTTCGGGCAGTGTAAAAGCAATTGACATGAATCTTTCCAAATTGTAATCTTTTGTGCATACCTTAATCAGGGTAAAAGCGCGTTCCGATCGGACGTGTATATCCTATAGCTCCCATAGGAACAATAGGGTGAAAAATAAAAATTCTTGTTTTTCCCATGTATACCATTTTTATACCCTTGCAGAGGGTATTATGATTTCAGTCAGAAGTTTGCAACGCAGTGAAGGAGACGTTTCCGACCCCATAAAGTATATATATTCTTTATCAGCATCACTAGACGAGTCGATCTAGCCATGTCCGTCTGTCCGTCTGTTTCTACGCAAACTAGTCTCTCAGTTTTTAAGCTATCGGGATGAAACTTTCCCAAAAGTCTTCTTACTATTGCAGGTAGTATATAAGTCGGAACCGACCGGATCGGACAACTATATCCTATAGCTCCCATAGGAAGGATCGGAAAAAAATCGTTAAAAAAATTCTAGCTTCGGTGTTTTTTGAAGTAGTACCTTCTAATCTTGGGAATATTATTTTTTATATATTTCTGAATTTCGAATTAAATATTTAAAAAATCGGATCACTATATCATATAGCTGCCATAGGAACGGTCGAAAAATTAAATGGAAATTAATAGGAAAAAAATTATATCTTTGTTGATTTTTATTACATTCTCTTCTACTCTTGGATATGACTATTTTTAAACATTTCCAAATTTCGATTTTAATTTTAAAAAGATCGAAATACTATATCATTTAGCTGCCATAGAAACGATCGAAAAATTAATGTGAAATAATAGGAAATTTAACATTTTTGCGATTTGTAAATTAATAGAATGATCTGCAAGGGTATATAAGATTCGGCTTGCCGAAGCTAGCTTCCTTTCTTGTTTTGTTATTTGTTCTTTTATGTTTTGTATTTATGATATTCTACTCAAATTATCATTCGTGAAATCTACAAGGCAATTAAAACTTCGGCTTGCCGAGGTAAGCTTCCGTCCTCGTTATACCCTTGCAGAGGGTATTATGATTTCAGTCAGAAGTTTGCAACGCAGTGAAGGAGACGTTTCCGACCCCATAAAGTATATATATTCTTGATCAGCATCACTAGACGAGTCGATCTAGCCATGTCCGTCTGTCCGTCCGTCTGTCCGTCCGTCTGTCCGTCTGTCCGTCTGTCTGTCTGTCCGTCTGTCCGTCTGTCCGTCTGTCCGTCTGTCTGTTTCTACGCAAACTAGTCTCTCAGTTTTTAAGCTATCGGGATGAAACTTTCCCAAAAGTCTTCTTACTATTGCAGGTAGTATATAAGTCGGAACCGACCGGATCGGACAACTATATCCTATAGCTCCCATAGGAAGGATCGGAAAAAAGACGTTAAAAAAATTCTAGCTTCGGTGTTTTTTGAAGTATTACCTTCTAGTCTTGGGAATATTATTTTTTATATATTTCTGAATTTTGAATTAAATATTTAAAAAATCGGATCACTATATCATATAGCTGCCATAGGAACGGTCGAAAAATTAAATGGAAATTAATAGGAAAAAAATTATATCTTTGTTGATTTTTATTACATTCTCTTCTACTCTGGGATATGACTATTTTTAAATATTTCCGAATTTCGATTTTAATTTTAAAAAGATCGAACTACTATATCATTTAGCTGCCATAGAAACGATCGAAAAATTTATGTGAAATAATAGGAAATTTAACATTTTTGCGATTTGTTATAGAATGATCTGCAAGGGTATATAAGCTTCGGCTTGCGAAGCTAGCTTCCTTTCTTGTTTTTTATTGAACTTAAACATATTAGTGTGTACCTTTACGGGATGTACACATTTTTGAAAATATTTTGAGTATGGTACGAACAAAAACACAAAAGTAAAAATATTAAACATAGCAAATCAACAGTTTCCGGTAAGATAGATCAATTTTTTTGAATTCTGACTACCGGATATGGGTGTCTGATTTTTGTAATAAACAAAACCGAGAAGAAAAATAATAAAAATTTTAATTATTGTGAAAGATAATTTTTTCCTTATAAAATAGCAGTTCAGCTTTACTATCATTTTTAACGATTTTAAACTGATAAATTTATTATCATTTATTACAACTTCTTAAAGCGTACCCGTACACTTTATTAAGGTCGTACCGTATAGCGAAACCTTCGATGTGGAGACGGCGTTACAACAACTCGAACCATAACGCCTCCAATGACAAAGGAAAAGCACAAAAGAGCGGACACAGTGCTGCCATCTGTTTGCTCTTTGTTTGTTGATTGGTGTTGCACATGGCGCGAAAGCTTTTTGGGGTCTAAATTGGGTGGTGTGAGGTGGGTGGTGGGGTCTTGGCTGATAGAGGGGGAGCTTTTCTGCCCAAACCCAATCAGCTGGTGGCTGCCAAAGCTCCAGCACAAACGCTGCGTAATTTTTTGTTGTCCGTTAAAGCACCGTAATGCAAACAAACATATGAGTGGTGATTTCCACTCTCCCCCGTTGGTTTGTTTTGTTTTTGCTTTGTTTTCGTGGGACAACAAGGCCCAGCTGAGTGGAAGAGAGAGCGAGAGCTTTGTGTGTTGTAAATTGGCGCTCTGCTCTCCGCTCTCTAAAACCTTCTCAATTACTTCCCTCTTCGCTCCATCCCCCTCCCCATCATTTCGATCTCTCGCGAATCTATTGCGCACCTTTCAAGCTGTAAAGTGGAACCCCTTTGACATGCAACCCACCGCCCTCCATGTAACGGCACTTTATGAACTACAAGGTCACACAGAATTTAAATCAATCTATTTAATTTATTTACGCCGCTTGCAATTGCTCCTGTCACTCGGCATCGCAATTGGCCATGTGTCACTTGTAATGAGTACCCACTGTGGCATGACCATTGACTTTATAACTGGTTTTCCTCACGGCCCGCCAGAGGCGCACTCACTTTCCACGGGGACACCAGGGCGCCCAAATTGACAGTAGAATGAATCACAATTCCATTTAGTTTGTTGGTTTATTTTCTAGGGCCCCTGTCAAGTGCACACGAGACAAGGTCATTGTAAATGTATTTATTTATTTTTAATATTTCCCCACCCCTCCCTGCATTCTATTTCTGCTCTCGCCTGCGCCAGAAACCTCAAAAAATAAGCGAGAGCAAGCCAAACAAATAATTTGTTCTGCCGTCTTAGTTTAAACAAAATTTCGTAATTGAAACAGAGTATTTATTTTTGGTCGGCAAGGTCGCTGTCAAATCGTTTACATGGGGGGCGGACGTACGCAGCGCCCGAAATTGGGCCCACAGATCTGTAAAGAGAACTTGAGCCTCCTAAGCGCAAACCACCACCAAAGCTTAATCTACTCAGTTGAGACTACAGAAAATAATCAAAATAAAAGTCATAATATATTGTATAAAATAATCCATTTTTTTTAAAACACTCGTTTTTAAAAGTCGTAATATATTTTATAATAAACAAAGAGTTGTTAGTTATATTATATTATTTGATATAATTGATAAAATCATTTCGCAATTTCGAGTCGTAAATGTTCTGTGTTTCATGCATGGTGACTACAAGCCTTATAAGTAGGGGGCCGTGTGAAGTACGCCCCGAGTCGATTTTTTTTTCTTTTCTAGGCTTATTCAAAATTAACCGATAAGTTCTTGTCTGATCGGATTTCGGACGGGCATCAGACGAGAACTTATCGCTAGTGACAATTCCTTCTCCTGCATCTCGGCCCAAATTCACTGGGAACGGCCCCCTCTTCAGCCCCGAACCGCTCCTGTGCGCATGTCGAGCGACCTACACACAAAAAGCACTAAACAGGCCAGAATCCGAGTCCGAACACGAGCACACGACTCACCCATATATACTCGTATATACACTGAGGCACTGCACCACCGACCGCTGAGGAGTTGGCGCGGTTCTCGGTGGTTAGTTGAGCGTTTGGTGGCACTGCGAGCGGACGGAGAGCGTTTTGGAAAAGCAGAAAAGCGGAAAAGCGGAAAAGCTGGCCACTGCGACAAAGGTTAACCAGCAGCAGCGACAAACACAAAACGACAACAAAGGGAAAACGCATCTAAGCTGGCTGGAGAGATTCGGAAAAAAACCAGCCAAGACCAACGCACTTTGGGTTTCTTTGTTACGGTCGTTTTTTTAACATCAATAACGAAACAAAAAGACTCGAGTTAGTGCGCAATAATTAACAGCAAAAAACACAACGAACGTGAAACGTGCGCAATAATTTGTTTAAAATCAATGAAGACTGCAACTGCGCAAAACTGAAAAATTGCATCATAGCCAGCACAGAACGGAAAGGCCAGGAAGAAGTCTATGTGCGAGGAAAAGTGGAAAATCAATAGGGGCAAAATAAGTAGACCCCATAGAGAACTATAGAGGGGGATCTGAGATCTGGGATCTGAACCTGTCCTGCATACCCGAACCGATTCGAAATGCCTTCCCTTTTGGAGGCGCTGGAGCGCAAGTACTTCGCAGAATGCGAATTCGAGAATGCCCACCAACCGGAACTGCACAAGCGGAGTGACCTGCCCAACGACTTTACGGTCACCAAGTGCGGCGGACGCATGGAGTTCTCCATCTTCATACCCCGCCTGTCGCCCCTGACCAGTGTGCCAGCGCTGCTGGTCCTCAACGACTGCGACATCGACTCGGCCGGGGACTTCGAGAGCATCCGGGAGAAGTGCCAGCGGGTGAGGGAACTGGATCTGGCCCAGAACAAGCTGAGCGACTGGTCGGAGGTCTTCAGCATACTGGAGCACATGCCGCGCATCGAGTTCCTCAACCTGAGCAAGAACCAGCTGGCCAGTCCGATTAGTACGCTGCCCACGGCGCCAACGATCAATCTGAAGAGCCTGGTGCTGAACGGCACCT
The DNA here is from genome assembly GCA_037075285.1 of Drosophila lutescens. NCBI lineage: Eukaryota > Metazoa > Arthropoda > Insecta > Diptera > Drosophilidae > Drosophila > Drosophila lutescens. The sequence goes on from JBAMCF010001083.1 coordinate 2,598,496, forward strand.
ACCTGGACTGGGCCTGCGTGGACGCCCTGCTGAAGCACCTGCCCGTGCTCCAGGAGCTGCATCTCAGCCTGAACAACTACAGGCAGGTGATGATCGATGCCGAGGAGGCGGAGCAGCGGCTGCAGGAAACGGAGACGCCAGAGGAGACGGAGCGGCGAATCACCAAGGCCCATCCCGCCCTCAAGACCCTGCATTTCACCGGCAATCCCGTCGAGCACTGGCAGGAAATCTGCCGTCTGGGCCGGCTGTTTCCCAATCTGGAGGCCCTGGTCTTGGCCGACTGCCCCATACGATCGCTGCAGGCGGAGGAGTGCGGCGAGACCCACAAGTACTTCCCCAGTTTGAAGCTGCTGAACCTCAGCTCGGCGCAACTGGACAGCTGGACGGCCATCGATCAGCTGGCCAAGTTTGGGCAGCTGCGCAATCTCCGGGTGAAGCACTGGCCCCTGTGGGAGAGTCTGGAGTGCACGGAGCACGAGAGAAGGCAGCTTCTGATAGCCCGACTGCCCAATGTGGAGATGCTCAACGGCGGCGGCAAGATCAGCAACGACGAGCGCGTCGATTCCGAACGGGCCTTTGTGCGATACTACATGGACAAGCCGGAGGACGAGCGTCCCGAGCGCTACGAGGAGCTCCTGCGCATCCACGGCAAGCTGGATCCTTTGGTCAGCGTGAGCCTGAAGCCGGACAAACGGGTCAAGGTCCTGTTCACCTACAACGATGTGAGCGAGAGCCGGTTCGTGGACATATACCTGACCGTCAACGATCTGAAGGCCAAGCTGGAGAAACTGGTGGGCCTGGCGCCCAACAAGATGCGTCTGTACTATCTGGATCAGGACTACAAGGAGTTTGGGCCCGAGGAGATGCGGTTCCCCAACAAGCAGTTGTACAGCTACAACATCCAGTCGGGCGACGAGATCATCATCGATGCCAAGAAGTGAAATGGGGGCTTTTACTTTTTGCTTCCGGAACTGGAACTGGAGCTGCAGAGGATTGGCATTACCCCGCGAACCGCGCTTCGTCCCCCCGCCTGGTGCTACAACTTGTGATCTTGTACACGATTCATTTATACTTAACGTACTCTACTGCTACTGTTAATGTGCTGTTCTGTTCTGTTCCCCCCGGCGAACCACTTTGTAAATACGTTTTCAAAAACGGCCAAGCGAGCATTACTGCGCACCCACATCGTATATTTTAATTACTGCCTAACCTAAGCCACACAAATACATACGAAGACACAAACACAAAACAAAACAAAAAAAAATGCATTAAACAATTTTAAAATTTACCGATTCTCTCCGTTTAATGGTGATGGGCAGCACTTTCCGTTGGGGATCGCTGGAAGATAAGATAAGCATGAGTCATAGAGTGGAATCAAAACAACTCAACACAGGCGCATTTCCACGGATCGTGAATAGTGAAGAGCTTTCGCGATTTCTCGATAACTGACTTCAGCACAATTATATTGCTCAAGCTTTGAAAAGTTGCTGAAAAAGAGACCTGAGGAGAACTGGCTCTCCCGCTTCCCACATGCAATTAGCAGAAAAATAACTATTTATGATTGTTATATGTCCATTTAGCATATATTTGCTATTTATTTAAGGACTTGAGGATTTATTTAATAATAATAGAATTATAACTTTGAACCATAGTATTTGTGGCGCTTTAAATAACTTTTATATATTATTTTTATTTTTTCAAAAAACAATAAGTGTGTTTAACTATCATTTTAAAAACTTAACAAAAAGTTCATTTATACATTCATTAGAAAGTTAACTTTTAGGAATTGTAAGTCCAGTTTACAAACTTAAATCGTCATAATGCTACACATGGTTTGGGCAAAAGTTATCTAAGGTATAAAAAGGTATCAAAATGTATTGTATGGTACCATTTGTTTTAAACTAAAAAAAAAACGTTTTTTGGCCTCTTGTTCGACCTATTTATTTATTCCTATTTTTATTTTTATTTTATTTTGTTCCATCATTCCTTAAAATAAAAATAATAACATTGTAAAACCTAAGCTGAAGGCCATATCCAAATTCCCTCTCAAACTCTTAATCAAATAAAAACGCCTATTGAAGACAACAAAAGAAGTTTTGATATCACCTCTTATAAATGCGCTTTAAAATTTTCTTTAAATTGTACAGCTTTACAGGCATTTTCCATTGCAGCGATCCGAATGAGAAAATTTGGAAAGTGTATTTATTTACTGGATCGTATAATAGATATTCGTCACAAAAGATGTTGTCAGAACTTTCGTATGTAGAAGGTGCAATCGTCACTAGTTTTGTACCACGTTAAAAGGTGTTTTTGCTTGAAAGTACATAGTATTCTCTGCCGGTGCAATTCGTCACTACAGTAATTTTAATGGCTGATTAGCTAAAAACAACTTAATTATACCCGTTACTCGTAGAGTAAAAGGGTATATTGTATTCGTGCAAAAGTATGTAACAGCTAGAAGGAAGCGTTTCCGACCCCATAAAGTATATATATTCTTGATCAGGATCACTAGCCGAGTCGATCTAGCCATGTCCGTCTGTCCGTCTGTCCGTCTGTCTGTCCGTCTGTCTGTCTGTCTGTATGAACGCTGAGATCTCGGAAACTATAAAAGCTAGAAGATTGGCATTTTGCATGCAGATTCTAGGAGTTCCTACGCAGCGCAAGTTTGTTTCAAAAAGGTGCCACGCCCCCTCTAACGCCCACAATCGCTTATATACGATTCTAAAAATTTCAATATTTCGGAAAAGTAAAAATGCAGTTTTATTGTGTTTATCAATACCTATCGAAATGTAGAAGAAATTTTTCAAATCGGACCATTCGTTAAAAAGTTATGCGTGTTCAAAGTTTCTATCTCCATCTCCCTCGCACTCCCTTTACCTGAGTAACGGGTATCTGATTGTCGGGGCACCCGACTATAGCGTTCTCTCTTGTTTTTCTTTATTTTTCTTAAAAAATAAAAAACTTTTTTAATAACAAATAAATCTCTTGCGCTTGAAGGGCAAATTTATTTATATTTATTTTAAATTTACATTAGCTTGTTTGTACTGTCTATACAACGCACATACACACAAAAAAAAACTATGTAAAATCAACATAGAAAAATATTAGTTCACTATTTTCTAAATTTTTCATGTATTTTGTTGTTTTATTTTTTGTTCATTGAATAGTATTTAACAATTAAAATTGTGGCAAAATAATAGTAACGTCTCAATTAATATCGTACCAAAACTATTTTATTTGTTCGCGTGTATTTTGTTGTTTTATTTTTTGGGGCATTGAATAGTGACACCTCAATTAACATCGTAACACAACTATTTTTTTCCTTCATGTATTTTGTTGTTTTAAAAATACAATTATAAATTGTAGGTCAACTATTTTTCTGGTCTTAGGGTGGTTAGAGTATCCGACTCATAATCTCTGGGTCGCGAGTTCAAGTCCCGCTTTTGCAACTGATTTTTTTCTTCTTTTTTTTTGGTAAAAGTTGATTTCAAGTCTACAGATTTTCCTCTACGAAAATCATTCTTCTATGGCCTACTGGTTAGAGTGCTCGACTCCGATGTTTGAGGCCCCGGTTCGATTCCCAGTTGAGGCAAAAGACCTGATTTGTAAGTTTAAGTGTCTATAAATAACTTCCATATAAATTAATATAACAAACTAAATTAAAACAAGTGCGAACGCTGTACTCGGGTTGGTGTCCCGACTATCTATTGGGGCTAAAGGGAGTGCGAGGGAGATATATATATAAACAATTTTGATTGCGTATAACTTTTTAATGAATGGTCCGATTTGAAAAATGTCTTCTACATTTCGATAGGTATTGATAAACACAATAAAACTGCATTTTTACTTTTCCGAAATATTGAAATTTTTAAAATCGTATATAAGCGATTGTGGGCGTTAGAGGGGGCGTGGCACCCTTTTGAAACAAACTTGCGCTGCGTAAGAACTCCAAGAATCTTCATGCCAAATACCAATCTTCTAGCTTTTATAGTTTCCGAGATCTCAGCGTTCATACGGACAGACAGACAGACAGACAGACAGACAGACGGACAGACGGACATGGCTAGATCGACTCGGCTAGTGACCCTGATCAAGAATATATATACTTTATGGGGTCGGAAACGCTTCCTTCTAGCTGTTACATACTTTTGCACGATTACAATATACCCTTTTACTCTACGAGTAACGGGTATAAAAATACAAATAGTTAAAAAATGAATTAAAAAAACAACAAATTTTTTCGGGTAAAATACTATTTTGTAGGTCATCTACTATTTTATAGGTAACCTATTATTTTGTTTGGGCATTGTTCTATTTTTTATGGGTTGGGGCAGTTTTCACTATTAAATAGTTGATTTTACATAGTTTTTTTTTTTTGTGTGTAGGTAATTTATATATTCGGGAACTACACACAAAAAAGCATGTCGCCATAAAATCGACATGTGCATGTAAATTTCTGGTTACCATATCCAAAACCCATATCGTTTTTACATGAAATACTCATTTCGACCGTATCAAATTTACCTGGCCCCATATCAAGGTAAAAATGATATTACTTAATGTAAAAACAAACTACGTTTCATATCGATTTTTTTTTTGGTGTACGCATTCTGCCTAGTGAAATTAGATGATAATTAGCGTGTCTATAATCCGTAACTGTGTTTTTTGCTGATTCATTTAAAATTTGCATTGATTTATAAAGTAAATCAAAGATGAGCCATTCAACTCATTTATTGTTCAGTTTTTCTTTGTCTTGTTAATAAATAGCATTTGAAATGCATCAACAATGATTACAAAAGCTATTTATTGGGATTTCCTTGTTTAAGATCATTGACTTTATAAACAGAGTAACTAATAAAAACATGAAATATTTAAATATTACTTAAAAATTATTCTTTCTGAAACAAGTCTGAAACAAAGTGTTTTATTCGATATAGCTTTTATCTTTCTTTAAAATAATATTAACATACGATTTGAGAACTTTTACTTACCCGACACAGGTATTCTTGATCGTTGTTTGCAGTTTTATTTAAGTTGTACGAATGAACCCTTCTGGAATCCAAAATCAAGATTAAATAGAACTCTCCCATTAGCGGCTGGTAATTTTCCAGCACACCCGAACTAATTGCCAAAACTCACCCATATTTGGTTTGTTTGTGGGGTATGGCAAGTGCCTAATGTTAATGACGTACGATCGTTTGGCAGCACGTTGGGCAAAGACAAAGTCGAGAGATCGTGACTAAAGCGAACCTGACCCGCCCACAACAGCGAAGGAGAACCAAAACGAAAACGTCGCTAAAATACGCGAAATTTTATGGCACTTTGTTGATGACGAGGTGCAATATACTTGGGTATATAGGGTATATATTAAAATAAAAACAAATAGAGGTCTACGCAGACTTGGCTGTCGTAAAATGCAAGGTGTGTGGAACGAAGAAACTGTTTATGTAGATAATTAATAAAATTTACACATGGGGTTTTGAAAGTCTAGTTGTTAAGGAAGGTTTTTTAACCGGCCGACGCTCAGCCGTCGATCGAGTTGCGGTTCAATCGTCGTTGGAGCCAGACGTGTCCAAAGTGTCAAAAATATTAGTTGAGATTTACTGAGAGCTCGTACGGGTGGAATGAGATCACAATGGATCCGGACAACGATGTATATGCCTTCTACGACATAAAGGGGTACAAGGGGTATACCAGAAACCATAATTCCAGCTGTAGAGCTTTTTCGAGTGCAAGCAACTAAATACAATGTCGCTTTTGTGTGGATTACAGGAAATGTAGACCGGGCAGGCCGAACTCGGAACGAATCCTGCAACCGCGAATGTCGCTCCTAGGAAAGCCGCTGAACTACAACCGCGGCACCCGCCGCGATGTTCGCTACCGGCGCCTCCAGAGTCGCCTCTACAACTTCCTGGAGCGGCCGCGCGGCCTGCACGCCATCTTCTACCATGTGATGGTGTAAGTACACTCCCAATAATATTTTTACGGCATCCGGTAGCCACTTTAATACTCTAATCATTCTGAAAACGTTTATAAGTATTTTCAATTAAAAGAATACAATCCATAACTTCTTAAATAATAAAATAAAAGTAGCTAGAGACGCATTTAACGCATTTTTAAAATAATTGTCCCAATTTCGTCCTTTTAAATTATTTAAATGATAATCTATTTTTAAGGGTACTATAATTAACTTAATATTTCGACAAAGCTTAGATTCAAAACCTGTTTATTGTTATATTAAATACATTTTCAATATTATATATTTAAAGACACTAAAGTGTGCTAATTTGTAATTGATTTTATATTCAACAGTAACTTATTAACGTTTTCTGAATTCCTAAATTTTGCCTCAAGGTTCCTGATGGTGTTCACCTGCCTGGCGCTCAGTGTGTTTTCCACCATCAAGGAGTACGAAGAGGACGCCGTCTACATCCTGTTCCGCATGGAGATCCTGGTGGTCATCTGGTTCACGATGGAATTCGGAGCGCGACTTTGGTCATCGGGCTGCCGATCGCGATACCAGGGCTGCCTGGGTCGGATGAAGTTCGTGAAACGACCATTCTGTATTATAGGTGGGTTAACTTTACAACTAAAGTTACTAAACGTAAAGAACTACATCGAATTCGCGTGTTTCAGATATTGTCACCATTTTAGCCTCAATTGTAGTATTAGGGATGGGCACTTCGGGCCAGGTGTTCGCCACGAGTGCTTTACGTGGCCTCCGGTTCTTTCAGATTCTTCGGATGGTGCGCATGGATCGACGGGGCGGCACCTGGAAGTTGCTCGGCTCGGTTGTATATGCACACAGACAGGTAAGTTAGCTTGCCATCTTTCTAATAAAATGAATGCCTTATTGTAAGTGGAAAAATCTTATGTGGGTTGCAAACCGTTAAAGTTGATACTAGTAATTGAGATAACAGCAGTTTAATCATCAATTGAAAACGTTTGATAACTGACATTGGAGCAAACTTGTGTTCTAAGATCTCTTACATATATTTGTTGACGTTTCTTTATGCAGGAGCTGATAACAACCATGTACATAGGGTTCTTAGGTCTAATCTTTGCATCATTCCTGGTCTATATGTGGGAGAAGGACGTTAATGACAAGTTTAGCAATTTCGCCCAGGCCCTCTGGTGGGGAGTGGTGAGTATTAAGGTTACATAAATATTAAAAGTACTAGCTCACCATTCGCGGTTCAAGATCACACTTTGCACAGTGGGCTATGGAGATATGGTGCCGATCACCTGGCAAGGCAAGCTAATTGCCTCCTGTTGTGCTCTTCTGGGAATCTCCTTCTTCGCTCTTCCCGCGGTAAGTGTTTATGGATATGTATATCTACAAGAAACACCATTAAATTTAACTTTTTTAAACTTAGTGTATTTATATTTAATAGTGTTTGCTATTTTATAATATCAAATTGGTGCCAACTATATACACTTCATTATCCAATCGTAACTCTTTCTAGGGCATCCTTGGAAGTGGATTTGCTCTGAAGGTGCAGCAGCAGCAGCGGCAGAAGCACATGATCCGGCGACGCCAGCCGGCGGCCACTCTCATTCAGGCCGTGTGGCGATGCTATGCGGCTGACGAGCATTCCGTGTCGGTGGCCACGTGGAATATCCACCGGGTGGCCCTGCCCAGTCCGCCGGCTTCGTAAGTATTGAATCAATTTCGAGCGATTCTTTTTGGGGGCGGAAAATCAGTTCGAAACTGAAGTTTCTTTTGGGCATATTTTACAGAGAGAAGTTCAACGACTGTTGTACAGTAACGAAAAAACACTCACACAGTCACAAACACACGCACACTTACTCACTCACACAAACACAATCTGCATTGTTGTGTTTAACCAAAGAGAAAACTTGAAAGTGTGTTTATGAGCTGTCTAGCTAGACACCTTGAGAAGCGCGTAGAAAGGCACTAAATTCGGTAAATGGTCATGTACAACTCAGGGCATGAAATTGGAAATTTGGACTAGCCGTTACCATGTACAGAACAAGAACACTAATTAACACGAAACACTCAGCTAGATAGTTAGAATTAAAGATATTATACCTAGAGTGTAGCCCGATCAACTATATCCACCCGGCTGTCTCTCTATCCGTCTCTCTTCTCTCCACCCGATTAATCACTTATGTTCTATATAATTTAATTATTCCCATAGATAATATAATTTTTGTAAACATTTTCAGTTCTGAAAACTGGGAGCGATTATTAAAAAACATAACTGAATATAGGTAAAACTTGATAACCATAACAAAAGCAATCAAAATCAAGCCAAGCAAGACTTAAAGCAATCCGCCAATCATTCTGTACGGGCGGTGCTCCTCAGCCCCCTAAAAGCACCCACATCCGTAGACATGGCTCCCACATCTAAAACCTAAATTGAATCAAGTTAATTCGCAGCTTTTCTACCATCAGCACCAGTTTCGTTCTATCTCTCTGTCTTTTTCTGTCGCTCTCGCTCTGTCGCCTCGTCTTTCCATCTCTGTCTTTCGCTGCATTCGAAAGAAAACTTTGCTAAATTTTTTAAACTTTTCCCAATGACCGAAGTACGATTAATCAATGTAATACGAATTGATTCTTATTTTGTGTGTTCTGCTGCCCCGCGCCCAAAAAAACTCCATAAAAATGCATATAAATGTGTGTATAATCTATAATTAACACGTGAGTTCAATGAAGCCAAATGAGTGAAAAGCTTTTTATTCGATTATCTCTCTTTCGCTCCTTTTACCCTTTTATAACCATGCCAACTGAAGACACTATCCAATCACTCACTCCTACCCCGAACTTTTACGATTTTTGACCGTAGCACCTCGTTGCCTCTTATCCCATAGTCCCGCTTTTCAAAGGTCAAAGCATCGTCCAAGCATCTGAAGATTTTAATAAACAGCAGAAGTCCGAAAATTTAAATAAAATATGCTAAAAGCATACTCGTAATTAAATGAATCCCATTTTGTTCATATCATTAAAAATAATTATTCATTAAATATTCACATATTTGTATAAAATAGTTATATAATACATATCTAATTCCTAATTCTATTAATTCCATAATACATTTTTAATGTTTTCTGAAAGTAAAGTTTTTTTTTAAATAAATAAGCCATTTGAAATAGTCCTCTATGAGCATTGTGCAACCTAAAATATTTTGTATGTATTGAACAAAAGTTTAATTTGCTTAACTAATTTTATGATTTTCAGTCCTAATTTCCGTTTCAAAGACAAGTACAATAAAAACAGTTTTTAGAAGGTGATTCACAGCCGGTAGTCAGATAAAACCTAACAATATTTGAAGATAAATACGAGATAACTTGTCTGTAAACAGTGCTATAATAAGCGATGCTTTCATTTTGAATTACGGGCAGGTAGTCGGAAATTCACCGACTCCTCAGCACTTCATTTCTCTCTTGTAAGTGTTGGAATAAATGTTGAATGTTGTTGCCTCAGCACCAAAATGCCAATTTTAAATACTGTATCCTCACCCCTCTATGTATGTATAAGCAATTACACAAACACACACACAGCTAAACACCTACACCTTAACTTTGAACCACAGTCGTATCCTGTTGACTAACTATTTGCCAGATAACCTATCTCTTTACTATAAGAACGACTATGTGATAAGCGTTAGTACTTGCGTTTTGATTGAGAGATTTCTCCCCCTCCCTTCGATGCAGACGGGCGTCCTCCAGCTTTAAGCACAACACGTCCTTCGTGGCCCGGCTGCCCACCATCCGGCGGCACAAGAGCCAGACGATCCAGGCTCCGGGCGGAGGCGACGGCGGCGGAGTGTCCAAGCCGCCGGGCTCGTCGAGAGCCTCCACAAGGTACACCCGCACCATCCGGGACATCAATGCGTCCGTGGAGAACCTGGGTAAGTTGGTGGGCCATCGGGCAGCTCTTTCCGATTTCCGTTTATGTTTCCCATTTCCATTCCATTGCGAATTTCTGTTTGCACACAGCCCACTTGCACAGACACACACACAGCTTACGAGGATATGAAAGTGCGTTTCGTGACTTTAAGGCGAAATATTTATATATTGGGTTGTCAAAAAAGTCCTGCGGTATTTTTATTATATAATTTTTTTCTTTTTTCACATCGAGCTTTTAAGTGACTCAAAGCTTCTTCAAATGGTTTATAACGGCTTGATGACTTAAGCCAAGCTCTTGACCGATGCTACAGCTACTACTACGCCGGTTTTATCGCAATTTTCTACGACAGGCCTTCCTTATTTGACCACCTCTGCACGAGAACGAAAACGGGGAAACCATCGTTGTGCGTTGGAAATGGAAACTGTATCGTTTCCATAAACTGCACAAATTTTATTGGCGGCTTGAGATGCATTTTTGCCTTTATCGTACTGTAGTACTGTAGTACTGTAAAATATGCCGTATTTATACCCGTTACTCGTAGAGTAAAAGGGTATATTGTATTCGTGCAAAAGTATGTAACAGCTAGAAGGAAGCGTTTCCGACCCCATAAAGTATATATATTCTTGATCAGGATCACTAGCCGAGTCGATCTAGCCATGTCCGTCTGTCCGTCTGTCTGTCCGTCTGTCTGTCCGTCTGTCTGTATGAACGTTGAGATCTCGGAAACTATAAAAGCTAGAAGGTTGAGATTTCACACACATATTCTTGGGCTTCCTACGCAGCGCAAGTTTGTTTCATCGAGGTGCCACGCCCCCCCTAACGCCCACAATCGCCATAAACGATTTTCAAATGTGTCTGGAGGCCACATCTTTTAAGATTTTAAAAATATATAAACGCAATTTTATAGTGTTTATTAATACCTATCGAAATGTAGAAGACATTTTTCAAATCGGACCATTCATTAAAAAGTTATACGCAATCAAAATTGTTTATATATCTATCTCCCTCGCACTCCCTTTAGCCCCAATAGATAGTCGGGACACCAACCCGAGTACAGCGTTCGCACTCCCTTTAGCTGAGTGACGGGTATTAGATAGTCGGGACACCAACCCGACTATAGCGTTCTCTCTTGTTTCTCTTTATTTTGCTCCATGATTGCGACGCTATAACTCACGAACGACTTAAAAGAAAAGACAATCAATCAAACACGTCTTAGCGCGTGAAATAAGCTTTCCAAAAAGGTATATTATGACCAGATGCGACGAAAAAAAGAACTACGCGCTTTCAGCGCCAACTAGCGAAAATACCGCAAGACAACATAATATAAAAGTTTCACCTAATTTACCTAAAATATAATCGTTTACTAATTTCGTAACTTCTAAATATATTTTTTATTTAGTACAGAGTAAATTTTAAATATTTCTTCGGTGTCATTTCTTGAAAAAGAGTCAAAATTTTAAAATAAATTAAATTACTTGTTTCTACAAAATAAAATATCATCGACGCCTTAAATTAACGAAACCTACTGTTCGGCCCAAGCATGTTGTTCTTTCCAACTTTATTGTTGAACAAATAATAACAGAAAAGTAGGAGTTCTTTTGCTATTTACACAGTTTCCAAAAATTTAACCAACTAGGCAAATCTCACATCTAAAACAGGAGATAATATACAAAAAATACAGATTATATGGAAATCATATGGCTTGACCGAACCTAAAACTATTATTTAAAGCCAATTTTGTCTCAAGAAATTTTGTTTTCTTTCGTTTTGTTCTGTTATGCATGCAGCGTTCTGCAATAAATTCCACTTAAATAAATTGTCAATAAAGTTTTATTGAATAAACTGCTCATTAATCAAGCAATAAAGCATTCTAGTCGGTTTTGATGCGATTTTTATTGAGTTATTACAGTTCTATAATGCCTTGGCAAGTCTATAACTAAATTTTCCGAATCTAGCCATTACATTCTTATTTGGCGTAAATTAATTACGGAAAAAAATGTTTTCTTTTCATAGAAAATGTATTAACTACTATCACTATTATCACTTCTTTAACAAAATTAATAAATTTGATATTTACATTCAATCAAAAGACCTAATAAATTCAGCTATCAAAAAATATTAATATAATTGCATATATTAACATTTTTTTAGACTACAACATTTTAGGAGGATTTATTTTTGAGATATATTACATTTGAGTCCAATTCACGTCGGCAGCCATAAATAATCACCAACCTACACAAACTTAATCCCATTAAGCCCGAAGTCTTTCTTAAATTTACCAACAAACAAATACAGTAACTAAAGAAATGTAAAAAAAAACATTTAACCAATTAAAAGAATTACGTTTTCGTTGTTGTTCTTAGAAGTTGGATGTTTTGATTTCTCACTGTGGCGCATTACTTTTGATTTGTTCTCACAATCGTGTTAAATGGTCCAATATTGTACGACCCATATTTAGAGTGTACCGTACCGTGTCTCTCGAATCGCAGATATATATTGGCAACCATCCGATTCCAGTTACAGTTACAGAAACGCTGTTCCGATTCGCAATGAGTGGAGTTTTGATTGTCGAGTTTAACGTTTGATTTGAAATTTTGCAGAGGTAGTACAAAACGGCAAATCCATGAATCCAAGTTTCAGCGAAGATTCAGTTGCTGAAACCACTTGCTTAAAAAATATTAAAAATTCAGACGGTAAGTCTACAAGGTCCTCTCCCCCAGGTCCTACAATACGAATATCCAAAAAAATAAAAAAGATAAAACGATTGTTATATCACACTATTATTGTATTTGAGTGTTGTGGTTGTGTCAATGTTGTGAATCCAATGCATCCCAGAGATAAGATTGATTGAACTTTGAATTGATGTTGTTTGTTGGTTGGTTGCCTAACACGACTACTCCCACTCCCCCTCCCAATGGGTCCTATAATCCAGAAATCTTAACTTAACTTAGCCAGCCAGCCCGCGACGCTGGCGAACTGCAAGATCAGCTCGAGTGCGGGCTCCCTGGCCCAGTTTCCTGATCGGGATCAGGATCGGAATGGGGATGGGGATCAGGCTGAGGAGCAGGCCAAGGTCGGTGGTTCTAGGAGAAACCTCACCATTCCGGTGGTGCTTTATGGTTTCCTGCACGGCAGCTTTTTGGGCTCGACGCTTTCGCTGCGTAATCCACGCGTGGCTCCGGCCAACGATCGGGATCTGGAAGCTGGCCGGGAGGAGGAGGGAGAGGTCCAGAGAGATACTTGCCAACGGAGCAACACCTTGCCGCTGCCCGCCAATCCGGGGAGTCCCAGTTCCAGTCCGCACCCCAGTCCGGGCAGTGGACGCACGGGTCGCTTTTTTGCGGCTGCATCGCACTTTCTGGAGACCGGATTCAGCACCCCAAATCCAACTGGCGACGTGGCAAGTGCGTGCTAACCACAGAATCGAAACTCCGAAAGTACCTGCAAATGTATCTCCTCCGCCTGCGCTAGGGCTGCATGCTGTCCACCCCCAAATAGAGTATCCCCTTCCCCCAGCAGTTTGATTTGTAGTTGATGTAGGTATCTGTTGCCACCTGACCCACCTGAAATCCATACCCCTCCATCACACTGCGACACCTCACACCACAACGCTTGCTTCAGTATCTGGGCTGGAGGATCCTTCGGCCTCGCATTTACTAACTAACTAACTAACTTACTAAGCTCTCTATCTCTATATATTAATGATAATCCATATGTATTTACTAATTGTTCCATATGTGTGTGTAACGGTACTTTTGTATGTGTTGTTGTATATTTGCGTTGACGTTGACTTGATTAACCATATCCAAAAAAAACCAAAAAAACCAATAACCAACAAGCGAAGCTAGCAACCAAAACCTAACGCACAAGTCAATCTCTCTGATTCACAAATTGCCCGCAGATGAGGAGGACGAGCCGCGCTGCACGCAGCTAACCAACCGGCACAAAACCGCCATCAGGTTTATACGCAAGGTGAGGGTCCAGACTGCGGGACTTCCCTGCAATACTGTGAATTTGTTCTAAAACTCGGGTACTTGTTTAACCAACAGCTCAAGTACTTTGTGGCACGAAGGAAATTCAAGGAGGCCTTGAAACCCTATGACGTTAAGGATGTCATGGAGCAGTATGCAGCCGGTAGGTGGAAATTCAAAATACAAGCCAAAAATTATCATATTTACGAGTATTTTACTCGAATTCCATTTGCACAGTTGTAATTATCTAGAAAGAAGGCTTACAAACATGATTCTGACAGAAAATTATATAATTCGTTATGTTATTTCTAAAATAGTTCAGATGACACATCATCCCATCATGCCCACTCATATACGTTTAATGATAGCCAAAACATGTATTACTCCAGTGCTTTTCTATGGAATAGAAGTTTTTTCAAACTGTGACACGATCAGTCAAAACCAAATTAAGGTTGTATTCAATTGCATAGCCAGGTATATATTCAACCTACCACCAAGAAATCATGTTTCGTATTTTTGCCTAAAAATATTTTATGTCGACCTTAATGATTGGATAAAGATATCTATAAATTAATTTATTTTCGAAAAAGAACCTTAGTACCTCTTTGAAAAACTGCAATTTACAGCCTCTAGAAGAGCAAATAATTTAACTTGCATAAGACCTAGATCATTGACTGCCGAGAGACAATATTTAATAAATGCTATTCTATCATGGAATCAGCTCTTCAGCCATATAAAGAATATTTGCAGTGCTATGCAATTCAATTCTACACCTTAAAAACACTGTTAGGTAAATCAAAGTAAAATTAGAAAGGGACTTACGTTAGTTTTTTCTTTTCTTTATAAAATTAGTTTTAAGTCATGTAATAACTAAATATTTGCACCTCTTTGTGACTAGCGCATTAATTTATAAGTTCCAAACTTAGCATTAGAGTGACACATAATAATAACATACAAATACAATACAAATATTGACTTAAAGTTTCCCAAGTTGCATATGGATATCAAATTCCAACAAATTTCTCGAAAGTAAAATTCAGAACAGGCCTTATAAACATATTAAAAAAACAAGAGAGAATGCCCCGATTACCTGATTTCTTAGCTTTAGAAATCTGAATGAACAGCCCCAGCTCTCTAGCTCTTATATTTACCGAGATCACAGCGTTAGCACAAACAGGCGGATATAGCTAGATCAATTCGCCTGATCAAAAATATATATATCTTATAGGGTCGGAAACGCTTCTACCTTTACATACTTTTTAACAAATTAAAAAAAAAATACTATTTGGAACCCTTTTAAGAACACGTATTAACTTATTAACCAATATGTAATTTCTGCAGGATAGGAAGTACTAAAGTGAAATAGTAATTTCTCTTTTTTCCTTGAATATATTATATCTAAATATAAACTCTTCTATTTTAGGACATGTGGACTTGTTGGGTCGCGTTAAAATGCTTCATTTGCGGTGAGAATAACATTAACCATGGTAAACTTTAAATTATTATTTCAAAACTAACCCACAGCTTGGATCAAATCCTGGGCAAACAAGGCTCCAAGGCCAAGGATGTGTACGCATCCAAAATAAGCCTAGCCTCCCGCGTGGTTAAAGTCGAACGGCAGGTGAGCAAAAGTTGGAGAACATAATTCAAGTAACTTATAATTACTTTCCTACAACCCTTAAAAGGTAGCTGATATCGAAGAGAAGCTGGACGTGCTGATCAAGGCGTACATGGAGGATCGTGATAGATTCCTGGCTCTTCCGCTGCCAGCCAAGCCCAAAATACATTCCATTAGTCCTAGCCACAAGCCCCTGCACCACGCCCACAACCTGGCGATGATCGATGTGTGGAAACGGACCGCGGCACTCAGTGTACATCCAGAGCAGGTGACCACCACACCGCTTCTGAATCCCTCGGTAACAGATGGCTCCGATCTGCGATCCCTGACAGCCACACAAACGGTCACGACGACAACCGATGCGATCGCCACACAAACCCCCATGCCGCCGCACATGCAGCATACAGCGACCAATACAAAGGTAATACTAACTATCTAAATTATAGTTTTCCTAATAATAACTTATTTTTGTAGTCTTCCGTGCTTAACTCATATCAGCTGGGGTCTGAGAAGCAGCAGCACAATGATGTTTTTATGACTGAATTAGAGAATAGAACCAAAAAACGTGTTACGTTAAGGTGAATACCGATCTTTATACATAAAACATAGTACGTATAAAAATATCCAAAATTCTGCAGCCTACATAGATCCACTTCGGAGCCGTATAGCAAGCAGGAGCAAAGGATTATCATACCCGACGAGGGAGCCGAATCGCTGGACAGCAGTGCAAAACCAACGCCGCCAGATAGTTCAAGTAATTAAAATTAGATAGTTCTTGTTTTCTTAGAAATTTATTAATTAATTTTGACTATTAGAAAAATTATCAAATTGCTTGCCGATCAAAATAAAACATGAACAAATTCGTAAAAGGATTTAATTTTGCTATTATTGAACAAATTGGTTTTATTTTGTCACTCTTGCTTTTATGGCAAGAAATTAAAATTAAATTACTTTTGATTTAAATTTAAATTTAAATCGACATTAGTGCTTGAATAAACTTTAAAAATCTCCTATTTAGTTATACTAATCGATGAGTACGAGGACTTCGAGGAGGAGGATCTGAACTGTGAAGGTGAAATGGATCATTTCCCCTCCTGGGAGATCGACAGTGATATTGGGGTGGAAGTGGATGTGGACGCGGATGCCGATGGCGACTGTGATGAGTCCACCGAGGACACAGCCCTGCTGCAGTGTGCCACGCGCACCGCCATTGTTATAACACCAATTAGCCCAGTAAGTTTAAGGAAATTTCCTTAACGTCGTTAATAATAATAATAATTTTATTTTCAATTTCAGGTAAGCTCCGCACACAATCTTCAGCAATTAAATGACCAAACTACAACGCTTAATAAATCAAATTTGCTTCCGCCAGACTCTGGATAGTTAATTGCAATTAAAGTTAGCCTAAATGTAGTTATTACATTATCATTAGAATTATGTATTATGTACTATGGAATACATATTAATGTCATTTTCGGACATCATTTGTGTTCAAGTAATTGGTAGCAAAAAAATGAAAATCAAATTAATAAACATGCTTTAGCAAAAAGTCTTACATTACCGAAATCTGTCAGCCTCAATTCTTAGTGTCTTCCTCTGGTATCTCGTCGATATACTCGTCCTCCTCCTCGACTCCCTCTTCCAAATCTACACCATCTGGATCATCTCCGGCTTCTTCTATAAACTCAATATTGTCTTCGTTGATACGAAGGCAGCGCTTTTTGGATGTCGTTGGATTATCGTCACCGACATATTCATCCTCTTCGACCACATCTTCTTGAAGCAAAATAATTCCCTTGTGCATCCTACGCACATGAACATTCAACTGGGAACTGTTTACAAAGGTGCGTCCACAGCCGCCCTCGAAGTAATCACGGCACATGTACTTGGAACCGTGAGATCGCTGCATGTGGGTATTCAGGCCCTGCCGACGTCCGAACCTCTTCTTGCACACCTTGCACTCAAAAGCAAAACGCTTGTAGTGCTGACCAAGAACGTGAACAGAAAGCGATTTCTTGTTCCTGGTCGTGAAACTGCACTGCTCGCAGCTGTAAGACTGTCCATGAAGCTGCAGGAAAGGTGGGATAATTTCAATATCGATTGATGGTGGAATATTCAATAGTTACCTTCTGATGTGCCTCCATTTCGCTTTTGTGATAAAAACCCTTCTGGCAGACACCGCAAGAATAGCGCTTTTTATTCGAATGCACCACATTTACATGAGTGTCATAATTCCTTCGATTTTTGACGATTTTAAAGCATTCTGGACACTCAATGGGTTCGTGCCAATAGGCATGATGTTTGGCCAGAGCATCCTGGCTTTTGTATGAAGCATTGCACAAAGGACAAACCACGTTGTCTAAAATTTAAAATGATTACTCCAAGTAAGAAAATTTTAGAAAATACAACACACACCATTATTGTGGCTCCTTGCCACATGCACAGACAAGGACATCTTTGAGCGGCATTCCTTAAGGCAAAACTGACAAATCCATTCTGGGGTAGTCTTGGCGGTCTTCTCCGCCTGCTTATTCGAGGATTCGTGAGTGCGTCGCTTGTGCGTGTACAAGGAGTTCCAGTTTACATAGGCCTCTGAGCAGTTCTGCAGTCAAAAGTTCTATTAAATTTCAATTTGATGGCCGAACGCAGGACGTCTCACCTCCTGATCGCACATGTAATACACACAAAGCTCAAGCTTGCGATGAGTCGAGTCCGTGCGAAGCTGTTGGTAGTTGCGCAGGTGATGGCGGTACAGTTTCATGTGGGGAAAGTCTTTGCCGCACGGCTGGCACCAATACAGTCCATCCTTATGAACACCTGAGTCCCGATGGGCCTGCAAATTTACCTTTTTTTTAAAGTACGAGGTGCAGTACTCGCAGACGTAAGCATTCTGAAGGAGTTCTGTGTTTATCTTGGTACCAAAGCAAGGCGAATTCACGGTATCCACATGGGCAAGTAGGGTTTCGCTGCTGTTACTTAGCAGGCCACAATAACTGCACACATGAACATCCCGTTCGGTGATCAGATGCTTCTTCATATGAATGTTGTAGGTGGCTTCGGTGGCGAATTCGCGAGAACAGAGCTCGCAGCTTATAACGCTGCCATGCATAGCCCTCTGAAATATAAACAAAAACGTTGAATATTAAATTTGAGCGATATAAAAACAGGTACAAAAAAATATATGGAGCTTTTCGCATCCTGTAATTAAAGTGTTTAAAGTCCATACCATATGTCCATTTAATCGACCACGCGACTCAAAGTTCGCCATGCATTCCCCGCAAGAGTATGTTGTGCTGCTCACATTAGCATGCGACTTGTTGTGCTCCATGAAAACTGCGGGGTCCCGAAAAGTGCGGTCGCAACTAGAAGAAATTTGGAGGAGAAAACATTAAATGTAGAAAACAATAAATAAATCAAGCCTACTGACAGGTCGCAAAATAGGGTGCCCGCTGGCTCATGGGCGTAATGCAAATGCTGGAAAAGTTCATCGATGTTGGTGCTGGCAAAATCGCAAACGAAGCAAGTGCGAGGTCTATGCTTCTCCAGATGAAATTGGTTGTGGAAATTGAAGCTGTAAAAGGGAAATGAATATACACATCAAATAATGCATTAATAAGATAAAGAAGCCGACTTACCGCTTCCAGGATGGAAACTCCAGAGAGCACATTTCACAAAATAAGCGAATACCTCGTTTCTTTTTGATTATATGAGCACAAGAATGTTTGTTATATTGCAAAATGTTGGAAAAAGTCATTTTACATTCCGGACAGCTTCCATAAATTGGAATTCTAAGTAGGAGAATCTCTAATTAGATTAATAATACCTATAAATGAGTTAATAGTTACTCAGCCACGGGTGCGTGCAAAAGAACCAGGTGCATGGCTAGGAATTGCCGTCCTTTCAGCATCTTGGTGCATCCTTCAATGGGACACTCATAGACATCTTTTCGGGTTTTATGGGTCTTTAAAATGTGACTCAAAAGACTTTCAAATGTGGGACACTTAAGCGAGCAGTGCTTGCATACGGTACACCACTCAAAGGTAAGCTTCTCGAAGCTGGTCTTTACCACGGTGGACAAGTATTCCGGAATATCATCAATGTTATCCTCTGTAAAGAATACGATTTTAAAGGGTTATGGTTTGATATTTCTTGTTGCCAATCCTATACCCACTTTCTTTGATATCAACAAAGTTGAAGAGTACTATATGGCTGTGCTCGACTTCGTCGATTTCTCCATCACTTTGACTTTCCTCTGCTTTCACTATCAATCTGGATGGTTTGACATTCACATCCTCCAAATTCGGATCCAAAATATCTAAATGGCATGTAGTTAAACATTTTAAAATGGAAAAAGTATGTCTAACAAACCCTCGTGTTCGTATATGTATTCATCCTCATCCAAATTGGGTTCTGCAACGGGCTCGATGTTTAGAAGAACCATTTGTCCAGCAGTTTCCGTTTCCCCGGGGTTCACGGGATCTTCACAGGACACTTCTTCAACAATGGTTTCGCCGTCAACAATAGCCTCGTCATCCTGCAGGATGTTTTGCATCAGGGCATTGATCTGCTCCTGATCTCCCTTATTTGGAGCCAACCTGGCCCCACTTTTAGTGTGAGGCACCTCCGGAGAAGGGCTCTTGGCTGGCGCAGGAGATCTAGATGGTTTAGGTGTTATCTGTTGAGCTGCAACCATTGCATTCCTTATGCGGGCACTTGGTTCCCGGGTGGTAGTAATGGGCGCAGGACGCAGGACCTTGGCCAGATGCTTTGACGCTGTTGCCTTCCTGACAGGTTTGGCAGCTGGCGGTGTTGCCTGGACCTCGGGGATGACAATTGGTTCCTCCTGCTGGACCTGGACCTGACCCTCCTTGTTGGCCGCATCCCTTTCCCTCTCCAGTTCATCGATGTCGAACAGTCGAATGAGATTGTTGACGCAGACTTCGCAGAGGAGCTGCGGTTTCCGTGGGTCGGGGGATACATCGAACTGGAAGTGCTTGGCCAGCAGGGATTGCAATCCCAGTTCGATGCCGAACTCGTCGAATATTTCTTGGTACTGGTATTTCGTATTGAATACGCTGCAATGCAGGCAGCTATTGTTTTTCGCGTTTTCCGACATCTTAATCTTTGTCCGTCACCAGATAGAAGGCGTTACGGCATTTATAGGTCGTTATAAAAGTATGTAACATTTTCTTCCCGTCGCCAGTCTGGTATTTTTTTCAGAGTGACCGTATGGCGGCGATTTTGAAAATTAAACCGCTAAGCCAAATTTTGGAAAATATTTCCCTTGTATAGGGGAAACTTATTAAATGCTCCTAATACTTCAATTAAAACAAATTTTAAAATGTTTTATAGCTACTACATTTTAATACCATTGTTTATGTTTTGCGACAATATTTTTCAGGACAAACACAAATGCAATCTGCTACTTCTACTAACAAGTGCTTAACTAGTTATTTATTTTGTCTTAAAAAGAACAGCTATTTCTTCTATTAGTTCATTTCTACGTATAAAGGCCTCATGTTCAGAAATGAGTATTTAATTAGCCAGTTTTAGTTCTAATCGCGAAGTCATTAAAGAATGCACCAGAAATTCTTCCATCAAATAGACCTTCCCGATTTTTCGAAATTTAACTGTTTACTCGCTTTAGCAACGCGAAATAGCTGTACGAGCAGTTGACAATCTGGAAGAGAAAAACTAATTAGTTTAACCAAAAATGAAAAACTTTCAGGTGGCCTACAGAACCAAAGGCCTCCAAGCTGAAAACAAAGGTGGGATTAAAGGTGCGCAGAAGCATCGGCGAATTGAAGCGCTGCATCATGAGCAGGAGAATCCGGCGGTTGGACCTGTTCCAACCTGTCCACTGTGAGCTGTAGATGCCGTGACACAGCCTGGAACTCTGTACAGTCACCTCGTTGGAGGCGTAGCAAATGATGAAGATCTGCCAGAGCATTACCAGTTGGTAAATGCAGGTCTTGGCCATAAAGATGGCATCCCCATTGGCAACGGACATGGTGGACATGTCATACAGGTTGGACACCAGCACCAGTACGGAGCACATGAGTTGCACGGATCCCGGCACTTTGATGAACAGCTCCACCAGATTCTTGAACTGCACAATTCTGTTGTAGTAGCCGGCACATTCACGCAGCTCCCTGGCGATCTTCTCATTATCCTGGCCACCGATCACAGGTCCCAACTTTTCCAATCTAAGGACCAGCATTTGGATCTGAACCTTCAGAAAGCAAAGCAAGGAAAAGGCCACCGAGTCGTAGGTTATGTTCAGGACGCAAGTCGGCAGCAGGCAAATCGAGTGGAAGAGGTACTGCAATCCGTAGCAGATTCTCCCCTGGATGCTGCACACCTCGAACATGGCTAGTGGTAGCTCCTCATAGTTGGTGAAACAGGGAACCAGGAGGATCAGTGAAGCCGTGCCAAAGGACATGATGCCATAGAAATTTCTCATATAAACAACCGCCGCTCTGGCCGATTCCAAAATTTCCCTTTCCTGTTCAGTTTTAAATGCGAACTCATTGGACATCATCATCTCAACCAGACCAACGAGCTTCCGACTCTCCAACTTCAGGTGCAATAGTTTCGTCATGCAGGATATTTCGGTGGCGAACATGAAGAATACTTTCAGGATCTCCCGAACTTGGGAGATGTTATTCAGTAGCTCCAAGGCAAAAAGCAGCAGCATTATGCACAAGATAACCAGGATAAAAGCGAACCGCATGGACTGAAAGCGTCTCTGGTGATCCGTGGCCCGAATGGGAAGCTGCCAAACGCCCAGAATTTGAAAGTACCACACCTGGTACTTGTAGAAGTCACCTACGAGCACTTGATGCTGAGACATGCTGACGATTTTCACTTTTCCAGCCAAAACCCCTCAAGGAAAGCCTTTTATAGGCCACAAACTCAAACGATAATGAGGCTAATTATGGAAATTGAATACAGTGCACAAAATTCACAGTTGAACTAAGAAAATAACCCACCGAGCTGAAAAGCATTAGATCGAAACCAATGCTGGGATTTAAGGTCCTTATCTTCAGAGTCGAGTGAAGACGTTGCATGAAGAGCAGCACAATCCTTCGGGAATCCCTGTTCCAGTCCACCCAAGACGTTTTGTAAAGCTCATGGGGGAGCTCCAAGCTTCGGTGCGTTACCTCACTATTTTTTGGGGAATAATATTGCAGATGTGAACTCGATTTGGAATGTAGCCTTACCCACCCGGCATAGTAGCATAATATAAAAATCTGACTGAGCATGCACGACTGATATGTGATAAATTTAAATAGCGCCAGCTTCTCGTCGGACAACTAAATTGTGAAAAAGGTATGGAAACTATTGGAATTTTTAAAATTATAATTGAAATAACTTAAACTAATAAAGGGCAAAATCACGGGAGTCACTTGGCGCTTTAAGCCCTTTCTTAGTTTTTATTTTATTTATCTTATGGAACATATTTTCGTTCAAATTCTTTCAAAGTGTTCAGATTAAGCTGTTAAAAAAATCTGGTTTGATTACACTGGTTTAGCTAACCCTTCACTTTGTTAAGCTGTATGTCTTAACATTTTAAATTATTAAGGATAAACGATTTTAAGTCAAAATCTTTGATTCCAGGGCAACAAGTATACAGAGTATTTTAAGTAGGAAAATAATGTTTTTAAAATATAATCCAAATTAGTTTTTAGTTACTAAGGCTAAGTTGATAACACTATTTTAACAAATATATCTAGGTAACTAACGAAAAGCCATATTTATACCCGTTACTCGTAGAGTGAAAGGGATGAACGCTGAGATCTCGGAAACTAGAAAAGCTAGAAGGTTGGGATTAATCACACATATTCTTCGGCTTCCTACGCAGCGCAAGTTTGTTTCATCAAAGCGCCACGCCCCCTCTTACAATCGCCCTTAAGGACTTTAAAAAAATCCTGGCGCCGACATCTTTACAGATTTTGTACAAGTGTAAATGCCATTTTTTTGTGTTTATAAATAACTATCGAAATGTAGAAGAAGTTTTTAAAATCGGACAATCCATTAAAAAGATATGACCAAAAAATGAAACAGACACTGGATGGCGCTAGTAGCTTTGATGCGTGCATATATTCATTTCTCTCCCACTCCCTTTAGCTGAGAAACGGGTATCTAATAGTCGAAGTACTCGACTATAGCGTTCTCTCTTGTTTTTTTTTTAATATTTGCATCCTCTGATTACTATTCTTTTTGGGTGATACATTTCTAGGTGTAATGTGTACTCACCAGAGCAATAGCATAAAAATTGGACGTCAGAACCAAAACGGAACAGAAGATCTGCACTGAAATCGGTTTGCAAAGGAGACGCTCCACAGTTTTGGTCAATTCGACAATTGTCATGTGGTACCGGATATTCTGCTTCAGATGCTGCTCCACGGAGCTACCGGCACTACTCAAACGGCCCATCTTGTCCAGTCGCACCGCCATGAGATCCAGCTGGCACTTAATGAAGATGAACAGCGAGGAGCAGAGGGAATCGAAGCCTATATTGGTGAGACAGGAGACGGACAAAGCCAGGCATTGATAGCAGTACAGGAGCCAATAGCCAGGTGAGCCTGGATTGTCGCCAAATGGATTATATGTGCCCAGTGGAAGCTGGGACCAGTCTACGACGAATTGGGGTACTAGGACCATCCCCAGAGCGGCTAACGAGAGGGCCCCATAGAAATTCCTAAGATTCCGACTTCTTTCACAGGCAGCTGCCAGGATCAACTCCTCTTCGACTCCTCTTGGCCGAAAGTCATCATCATCCAGCCTCTTGAAGAGCTGATCCAGTTCCACATTATTGGCCTTAATACTCAGCAGTTTGGTGGTGTGCCCCGCACTTGTGGCCAAAACAAAGATTGCCCTCACAATCTCGGACATGTAACTCAGGTTGGCCACCACGTGCATCATCAGCAAAAGATCAAAGAGTAGCACCCAAAATCCCATCACATGAACGTAGTTAACCTGATGAATGATTCTCCGCCGGCGTTCATTCTGAGGCCACAGCGAGAATACGTTCAACAGGGCCTTTTGGCCCTTGTAAAAGATTTCCACTTTATTGCTCATTTCACTCGGGGATTTTCTGTGAACTTAAGGATAATTGATTTGGTCAAGTATTTATATGCCTTCTCTGAAAGTTATTAAAATGTCATTACAGGGTTTTTAATAGTTGGCTAATTGTCCTGGTGTGGTCTTTAAAGAAATGGTGTATCAATCTTAACATTTTGTATATTGTAAGATAAACCAACATACTTTTGTTTTGGAAATAAATCTCCGCCAATCCACAAACAATGGAAGGAAATGTAGTAAGCGAGAAGTATGCATCAGCAAATTTTTTCGGATGTCCCCCCCAATATTAAAACCTTGATTTGCCACGGGTTGTTCTTTATATAAACCAATACAAATGTTCAGATATTCGTTCGTATTTATTAAACCCTTTTTTTGCAGTGCACACCCTTTTAAGCTCAAGTGCGTCTGTTATATAAAAATACTAAATTATTCAGCCGGCGATTATTACGCAGGACAATTTGGCATGGTCCTTCGATAAAATATACATCAGTTCGACCCTTTTTAGAGTGGGAACTGCTTGGGATCGCAACAGAAGGTGAATCCATCATCGGGGTTATTCGGGAGACCCAGGGGACAATTAAGTGGATGGCAAATATCCAGGCACTGTGGCCTCTCTCTCCGGAAGGTATTATTATAAGTAAGGAAGACGTACAGCCCATTACCGCTGGCATCTCGCACCACCTTGTAGGTCCATTCGGGCACTGGGATCTTGGAGCCGGCAAGGAAAGCTGGCTGAAGGAAGCCCCTGGCATCTGGCAATGTCAGGATGCCGATTCCGCCGGACTTGACTCGGTAATAACTCGACGGCGGAATTTGACCGCGCACCCACCTCTCGATTTTCTCCCAGTTACCATCGTTAATTGACTTGAATTGCGGAACCACATTCAGGTAGCGAAAGGTACTACCCATCTGGTCCACAAAAAGGAAGTCTGCCGAGGCCACCATATGCCCTCGATTAATAACCAGGGAGTTTGCACTTGGTAAGTAGGACTGGCCATCACCGTAAATGCATTTAAAGGCAAAGAATATGTTTGACTTATAGTAAGCGGAGGCCTCCTGCGGACTGAACATTTCATCAGCCACGAAGTCCACGAACGGGCGCTTAGGAACTAAAGGATTACATTTAAACAGAGGTATTATAAGGATGAGCTTCAGGTTCACTCACAAAATGTTTTGTAATAGACATCGCTCTGTGAGTACAAGACCCTTCCTTGCCTTGCATCAAAGCAGGTGCGATATAGCTCCAGACTTTTGCCGTCTATCGTATAACCCACGACATACAGGGTCCCTGAACAATCGCCATCCCGGATCCGCGTTATCATCGGTTGCATTGGATTGTCACATCTCATGGGGAGCGGAACAGAGAAGTGTCCATCGTCCTGACACAGAGTTTCCACCATATCCGAAGGATTGCAGTACATGAAGAGAGTGACCCCAGATGGAACAGTTTGCTTGCGCTGCAGTTGGAGAGACCCGCTGGCATCGCGGTAGGTGAAGACGCGATTCGATTGTTCTACCATATACTGTGCTATTTGACAATCGCCCTGCACTTCCCAGGCTGCCGGGATCAAACATATTCCTACGCAAATTCGTACATGATATTTGATTAACTCACCCAGCCAGCAGAACAAAAATAGGTATACGACGATGAGGTTATCCATCGGACCCTATTAACTTTAAATTTTGAAAATATTAGACCAAATTGTGATTCGTACTGAATGAGAAGTTACATCATACTACACTTTCGGGGAATCCCCATAGCAAAATCGATCTCTATCGATATATTTTAGTAGTCTACGATTCACATTTTTCAACCCTTAACTTCACTTATGTGAAATATTTTTGATTTGTAACCCAAAACCAATAAAATAGTACACAAAAACACTTTTTTGACAGTCCACTTGTGGATAACACTTTATTGCTTCTATCACATACAAAAGTTGTTGTTTGGTTGCTAGTTGAACTCTGCTTCGAAACAAACGTATTCGTGGTACTGTACTTGAAGATACATAATAATCATTATTGTATAATTATGTTGCTTTTTTTTGGGTTTTTTCTTTCTACTTCAAATAATTGATATTGGTTGGGTTATACAAACAAATATATAATCGTTATATAAGTGATAAGCATACGCCATAGAAATAGAAGTAATTAAAAGTAGAGAAAAGAACGAATCGAAATGCAATCGCATCAGAGAATTAAATGTGCATATGTAGTCGTATATCGTAGGTGGTATAAAATACATATATAATTAACAAAACTTAAAGTGAGGACTGAAAACGAAATCTTAAATATTTTGCACTAGTTCTTTAACGAAAATTTGGGGATTTTAGGGAACAGGGTTTCGGGTTGCTGGCTTTTTACTTGTTCAAAATTGCTGCGCGAAATCTCATACAAATTGAAGCTTACATAAAAAACGATTTCGATATGCTATCGAACTGCTTGTAAATGCTATAAACTATACTTGGTTGCTTGGGTGGTGCTACTACAGTGGGTCTACGTAACCATAAGATCGCTTAATTGTTGTCCTGCTTGTTGATCAGCTTAAGAATCACCTTGCCGGCCTGCACCTCCAGGGCATAAAGGCTACCGTCCTTGATTTCGTTGTTTAGCACTTCGTCGGTGACGGTCACAAGGATGCCCGATGGACCCGATATGTACACGCAGCTCTTGTTGGCGTCGTTGAAAATATTGGAGCCGCTGCCCGAGTACTTCGAGTGCATCCCCCAGTTGTTGAAGAGGGCGGCAGCAGAAGCAGCGGTAGCTCCACCGGCTCCGTTCTCCTGGGCACTGGCCTTAGCCATGAACTCATAGAAGCATGGCATCTTGAACAACTTCTGCTGCAGCTCCTTGGCCGTGTTCGACAGCAAGTATATGGCATTGTAACTACATCCGTCCAAACTGGCGTACAACGTTAGCCTGGGAGCAATGGTCCTATAAGGGGGTAGAGATTTAGAAAAGATTTCGAATTTCACCAGATTTAAGCACTTACTTGGCGCGCAAAATGTTAAACATACGAATGCCATCGGCCAGGCCGCAGATTTGAATTAAATCCTCCTTGGACATGCTATAAATAAATCACAGAACAAAAATAAATCACAACCTCACAAATATGAAATATGTGGGTTGGGAAACGAGATAAAAATAGCATTTATATATAAATAAGCCATTCAAATCCATTATAGACAACTAGAAACCAGTCAAGTATCTGATGAGGTAGGCCAGCTATCTTATCGAATCATTTAATAATGAAAAGATCTATGGTTATGTTTAATGTCCGCTATAAATTGGTTGTGGAATCATGTTATCCTATAGTTTTTTGCTATTCGTTCCGCTATCTGTTAGATGCCAGGCAACAAACAAGATTACCCAAATGGTTATCTGATTGAAACATTGTATAAAATAGCCCAGCCAAATGAAATGGTAATGAAAAAACTAAAGCACTCTTAGTTTATCAGGAAATCGATTCTTGTTGACATATTGTAAGGGAATTATATCAGCTATTCAATTCTTATATAAGTGTTTTGCGTTGTAACTGTCATGAACCTCAGCATATCAAACAATGGTTATCATGGTTATCACTTCTTCGATTAGACAATAGATTTGTACTCACATTCGAGTCCTAACAAAAATGGTCGCTTAAAAATGGGGTCACTAAGAAGCAGATTGGGGAACTATTTGAAATCTTGCTGATTATTTAAGGACTTATGTCATAAAAAGTTGCTAAATCCCTATGTACTAGATCACATACCGCATGATATCCGCTCCCGAGAAGTGTGCGAACGTTGAGAGATAGGACGTGAGGCGATGATTGGTCAGCCACTGCGTCACTTGCGAGGGCGTCGATTCCGGCATTATGTTCTGGTTCTGATATGGACAATAAAGGGTCGTTTAGTTAGTTGGCTAGCATCTTTTTTTCGTTTTTGGAGGGCAGTGGGGCAATGACACCTACATAATCGTCCATGTCAGCGGGCACATGCTGCGGTGAGACCATGTTGGTGGCGTCCATCAGCTTGAGGGTGGGCGAGTTGGTGGAAGTCACCGAGTTGATGGCAATGGGGCTGCTGCTGGTAGCCGGCGATGCTGCACTTGGTGCAAACGAAAGCATTCCATCGTACTTGGGTATGTGCACGGGCGAATTCGGCCAGAGTTTCATACTGAAAAGGGTAGGAGAAAAGCAGGAAAGGATTTATTAATGTGAACTTCGAAACGGGTTCCTGCAGATCCTACAAATCCAATAGAGCTCGTTCTGTATCTGGCGTTGGCAGGAGAAACGATCCTTCAGATGCAAGCGCATGTTCACGAATGCGAGGGACTCCATCGCGGAATTCGCATTTCAAATTTCCCATCGCCCCGCTGCCCGGAGAATCTGGTTTGCTCTTCGGTGAACCACTCGCCTTGATTACAAGCCACCCGATACGCCCTGTTGCGGCTGATTGGCCATTCAAACCCGTTTGGAAACAATTTTATATGGCTGCCTTTCTATCGGGGAAATTTTCCAGACTTTCGTCTTTCGCCCCCACACTCGTTTCCGGTTTTTTGAATGGATAATGCCTGGCCATAGGATGGCTTTTCTGCCGCCGATCGATATAATCGATTCTAACAAATCAAGACCTTACACAACCCCATATCATTTGCCATTATTATCTATAGTGTTCGGCCTGCAAACAAACAAAATCATTGAGCAGAAACGAAAACCGAAAACCGGTTAAAAGCAACTTTAAACTAAAAATAGCTTGGAGCAAATGCAAAAACAACAAAGCCCACGGCGCAAATGCTCTTCCCTGATCTCTTAGCGCCCGATGATCCTTCAATGGCTCTCTATAGATCTCTCGACATCTCTCCCCTCTCTCTATATCTCTTTCTCCCGATTCTCCCGATCTCTCGCTGGTCGAGGGCTTCTCTCTGCATATACCTATGCACTCGCTCTCAATTCGATTGATCTTTATGATTTGGCGATCATGCAAATGACAAAATAAATGATTTCCTCTGACACTCATAACGGGAAATTTCCACTGGAAAGTGCGTTTCAAAATGGTTGGGTATAGGTATACATATGTAGTCTTATGAAGTCAATCTCTTTCTATCAGATACTTATTATATGGTCTGCTTCCTAGCAATATACGAAATTTGATGATACCACAAAATCGAAAGTGTATATTGGCTTAGGTTGTTTGTTTATATTTCAAATTCACAAATAAGCACAGCGAATTCCAATTCAGACCAAAGAAAGAGCTGTACTACTAGCAACCAAAAAATTAATATTCAAGCCCTAACAATTTTAAGTTAATATTTAAATATTTAAAATAAATCAAGGGCGAACTAATTGAAAACCAAATTCCATGAATGAACATAATTGAAATGGCGCGCCTTGAAAACAATAGCATGCCTTATCCCAATTGACCTTTTTTGATTCCGTAAGCATTTGACCCAGCAAAATGTATTGAATAGAACCTAAAATCTAAATCTTAACCCAGATCTAGAAAGTACTTCATATAAACATGGTTGAGACCCTACCTCAGGGCTCTGAACCGAACTGTACAGGCAGATAAGGAGCAAGTATCTACGTGATACGTAATATGCACTTGATCTTAACTGGATGTTATGTAAATGGTTGGGACTGCAGTCGTTGGTTCGTAAATCAAAAAGCTCGGGCCGTAGCTGTCACATAAATAAGACTTGTGGAAAAATTTGCGGGCTCAATTGGAAGATTGCCGGACTGCGCAGCACAAAAATATTGTTGCTTAATTCTGGAGCAGCAGCTATGGCAGCTGGAGAGATTCACTCTCCCCAATAGTGTCTCTACATATATATCATTGCTTCTCTAGAGAATCGAAATACTCACTATTCCGGACTGTAGCAGCCAGTTGTGGTGGCAGGCATCATCAGATCCAGCGATATGTCGTTCATAATGGTGCACTCGTAGCTGGGCTGGAACTTCTCCTGCTCCGATTGTGGACGCTTCTGGATCTTCTCCCGATCCTGTTTATGCTTACGATCAGCTCCCTTTAGCTTGAAAACCTGTTGGTAATTAAGATTTAATATAATATATCCTTGTGCCTCAAGAGGGAAATGATAATTTAGCAGACAGCTCTCTTGGGCGGACAAGTCCTTTTCAAATATTAAACTCTTTTAAAACAGAAATTTCCGAATCTCTTTGATATTTGTAATAAGACTAAAATAATAGATGCATCATAATTACAAATTTTACTAATAGTCACAGATATAAACAAACAAATTTTAAACTTGTATGGTTTATTTCTTGTAAAGGTTGGTACACCTCATAGCTTATGTTCACGAACCCTCCGTAACATTTCATTAGTTTTCTTTAAGCAAAGGTGGTTGGAACTCAAAACACAATGGGTTAGTGTATTTAGAAGAGCTCAGATCTAAAACAGCAGGTTAACTGGCAAATTTTTAAACCACCCCACCCTGATCTGACATACCTACATATATCATAGATTAACGGATAAATTAATGTCCGGCCAAGGAAGCTTTGACTGAAAAAGTTTTCTCACTCACCTTGATCTGACAGGCAGCTGCGTGAACCGCCTGCTTGGCACTGCTGCCGCCATTGGGAGAACGTTCCGGAGATGCTGGGGCAGTGGAGCCACTGTTTCCGCTGGCGTTGCTGTTGCCGCTGGCACTACCGCTGTTGTTACTGCCGCTCGAGCCGCTGGTGTTAGCACTGCTTGTGTTTTCTATGTAAGTTTCAATCTGCAGTCGGAAGGGCACACCCTTCTCGCCGCCGTGCTTCTTTGGGGTAAATTCGGTTGAAATGCAGTTGACCTTGATGTAGACGCCGACCTCCTTCAACGGGTCCCAGAAAATCTCGACGGTGTTCAGTGAGCCGGAGCTCAGTGGCTGCGACACGTGGCAGAGGCCGTACGAGAGCGGTACGTCCACCTCAATGATGCGTTCGCCAGGGCGGGATTGTTGCCATTGCTGCATCTGCTCGCGCTCCATGAACTGCAGGCGGCGCTCGTGGAAGCAGATCTTGATCACGCTCTGCAAGAGAAGTGGAAGGGGAGGCGGTGTTGTGAGTAGTGGCAAGAAGTGAAGTCACTCGGAAAGTTTTTTCGCACACGCAGAATTCACATGTACACAGAGGGGCTTGCCTCCTAGTCACATCTCTCAAGTCGACCGGCTTAATTGGGGCTTATTAAAATCAATTGAGCCCCCCAGATACACATATTCGGTCACACAGACTCGATGACCAAGTCGCTCACTTGACAGTCGAATAATTCACCGCATCACATGACTCTCCGACTCAATTGGAGGCTGCGGACAGGGACTTTGGACTCACCTTCAGTATCTTATCCCTGTAGAGGGACAGGTCGCCGATCTTCTTCAGCTTGATCTCGTAGCTCTGGCCCTGGTTGAGGTACGTCAAGGTCTCCTCGTTGTTCTTGGTGGCAATCGAAGTGGCCGCTGCCAAAATGTACTGAAATCTGAAAGACCAAGGCAGTGATTATAATCTGGTACCTATTAATCTATCCTAATATAATATCTATTCTAGGTGCCGCAGAAATCTCGTTCAGTTGTATTTAATATTTATTTTATTTTTATTCAGAGTTTAAGGTCTAGAAGTCTAGCTGACTTCATAGCTTTAACCACTCGGGTACTTATTTTTTTTAGTATTTTGCGAAAAAAAAATTTTTTTTTTCAATTGATTAAGTAGTATAGTACAATATTTGTGCAACACTTTTATCTTTAGAAACAATTTATTTATCAATTGATTAAGTAGTTTAATCCAATATTTGTGATAAACTTTTCTTTTTAAAAAGAGAAAAGCCATATGTGATACTTACTTGTGATCTTCGGAATGGGTAGCTCCATTGGCCGAAACGATCTCGATTTTAGCTGGATCCAAAACGCTGAGTTGCTGTTGGGGCTTGCCCTTTTCGTTCAACTCATACTCTGTGTTGGCTAATGGCGAACCCTGCGGTGAGCCACAACCGCAGACGAGACCGGAGCTTACATCGTGCTTTCCAGTTCCAGCCGAGCCCGATCCGGTAGCCGAGTCCTGGCCCGGATTAACTTGCGGCGGGGAATTCTGGCCCTCATCTAACTTGGCAATGGCCACGGATGGCGATCCTACTGCATTGTCCAGGGAAACCTTGGAACTCGGCTTGATCTGCTCCGTCTGCGGCTCCTGCTTCAGGGTGGTCAGCGTGGGCGAGAACGACAGGAAGTTCTCACTGTTCGCGATGGGAAAACCTTAGTTAGCACAGGTTGAAAGTAGTTGCATTTTGGGGCTTATCTTACTTGTTCAAGTACGAGTTGCTGTTAAACTCAGCGTTCAGATCGAAGCCAATATCATCGCTCCAGCTGCTGCGACCTGTAAAATCGAAGAATACCGAAAATTATATTTCAACCCATATCTGGCACGTTTGCGATTTCTTTTAGATTTAAACTGTTATCACAGAGTGACGCTCTCGACCTTAAACTATTGACGTCAAACGTGTGTCTTGGCCAAATAAATTCTGTGAAGAATTTATAGCATGCGACATTTTTAAGGCCAGTTTATAATTAATTGACAAACACGTAACTATAATTTTAAATAGCTTCAGCTAATGCTATTTTGAATACGGGTCCCCATTATAATCTAATAATGCCTAATTATGGAATACAGTGCGTAATTTTGAATGTTTTTGTGTTTTTAAATCTTTAAGTGTTTTTTTAAGAACATAAACATATTCGATGTGGCATGAGTACCTGTAGAGGTTTCGTTATGGAAAATATACAAATATTTTTAAATGTATTTACAAAATGCCTCCAAAAAATGTGTACTTTAATTAATACATGTTTTGTGATGCCTCGTTAACTTTTTTAATCTCTCTACAGATAGAAATTGTGGATGTGTGGGTTTCATCGGACAATACATATCTCGATCACAATTGATTCAGAGTTATCCAAGACCGAATGACGCACATCGAATTGTCGCTGCTCACTCATTTCACATTCGCGATAGTGTCACAGCCAATTGATCGATTAAAAGTATCTGTAAATGTGACCATATAGGCGCACCAAATAGAATGGATGCTCCCGGTTAGTTCCCTTGACAAATGGCAAGGGGAAATGGCTTCAATATCATCTTATAGCCTTCGCTTATATAAACAGCGAATGTGGGAAAAAGCCGGGACAAAAGCGAAGGCCATTAGGCCCGTCGAATGATCTAAGATCGGTGCTTGCGGTTGCCCCATAATCATGGAGTTCTGAAAAAGTTTTCCTAATAGCGGATTGTTGTACGCCAAAACGCTAGCATTTAGTCTTATCTACGCCGAGTGCCGCCTGGTGGATGATAAGCCATCAGAGAGAGGGGCCGAGCACGAGATTGGAGTCCAAATTATATGGTCGGGTACCCCACACAAGCCTGTCTACCTAAATCTGTTTGTTCCGAAGTGTATCAGTGTGCCAGTCACTCGTTTCGGGGTAATTAGAACGGGGACCCTGCGTGTTTTTCGGAACAATCTGAATGCATATCTACAAAGTTTAAAGGGTTTCGGTTAGGGGCTTGTTCAGGCCATTGGAAAAGTACTGCGAGAAGATTTTATTTCTTTAGTGGCATTCTATTTTTAAAGCTCTATTGATTAACACGGGCGGAGGTGCTAAGTTAATTAATGTTTTATGGCGAGTTTTAGCCATCGCAGCCTGTTAATTTCATTACGGCTACCGAAGCTCCGACATAAAAAACCGTCGAATGTTAATAAGTTTATGAAACTATTTAAGACGGGGTCCTCCAAAGTGCAACTCCCCCTGCGCCAAGTTTGTCCAACTTCTTCAAACCTCCTCAAGTTTAACCCTTTGCCCAGCGCAACCTTTAATTGTGATCTCACGCATATGTCGTATAACTCCAATGTCTGATAGATACAGACTAATTAGCGATCGTATTCCACTGTTTATACTTAACTTAGCACCCAACAACAGAAAGACTCACGTTTGTCTTATGGACTTACGATCGAATTAGTCGTTAGATTGGGTACATCTGTCTAGGCATTCCAACATACATACAAATGTATATATTCATACTTATACAGGGCTGTATAATCAAAGAGGCGCAACTCGGAAACGGGTTTCTCCATTACGGCGGCTTCTAATTTGCCCGTACACGCGGGAGGGCAACGAGTTTCTGACTCGCTCCCAGATTCCAGCTGCAGTCCCAGGAAGAATCATCAGGTCCGATCGAGACTTCTTTCATTCTTGATTCTTGCTTTCATTGATTGTGGGTCACCCTACATTTTATGCAAATCACTAAGCTAATTTACTGAACAGGTACAATATAGACATCATAATAATGACACTTTTTTGTATAATTTTATCTTTTATACTTGCATTGAATTAATACTTTATATCATACATTTTTATTTTGCATTTTTAAAAAGTATTTTTGGTTTTAATATGATTGTTGGACCTGTTTTAAGTTGTGGGAAATATTCACAAGCTTCTGGGCTTCACTTAGGATCAAATGAAATACGTTCTTAGCTTGAAAAGTCAGGCAAAAACTAATTCACATTTTGGAAACCGAAAGCAAGGCCCTCTTAATTTGGTGATGGGACTGCAGTTTTGTTAGGGGACTTTATTTGAAGATTAGTCACTGTGGGGAATTCCTAGTCATCTTATTTTATTATCTGCATAGAAATTTAGACACTCAGCTTCGCCACAAGCGTAGATTTCATATTTGCTCGAAAAGTTCAAGCACCAGTTTTTGAAAATATTTTTATTCCTGGAATCCATCATATTTATGAACAAACGGTTTGCTCT
This sequence comes from Drosophila lutescens, assembly GCA_037075285.1. Lineage (NCBI taxonomy): Eukaryota > Metazoa > Arthropoda > Insecta > Diptera > Drosophilidae > Drosophila > Drosophila lutescens. The sequence continues at coordinate 2,633,813 of JBAMCF010001083.1, forward strand.
CGAAGCGACTTAAAATTTGCAAGTTATTGGTGAGTGATATAGGTTAATAGGTTTCTTACCCGAGTGCTTCTCGCGCTTCTGCTTGTCCTTCTCCTGATGAGCCACTTTGGTGGGCAGCTCGCCGCTCTGCGATGCTGTAGGTGAGTTTTCACTTTGGACAATGTCCAAGGAGTCCCAATCCATTCGTCTTTTGCGTGAGCCGCTGTTCAGGTAAATGGTCTGCACGTCGATGATATGCGGTCCCGGCGAGTCCTTCGACTGGGCGTCTACGACAATCGTAATTTGTTCGATTAGCGAGCTGGTCTCTACGAGATCAAGGGATGTCGAAGGTGATGATAGCAGATGAGGTGAGCTGATGAGCTGATTGATCTGGGTAACCTGATTGCGGCATTGGCTTACCTGTCCACGATTCCTCAGAGTTTGGCGGCGAGTCAACAAAGTTGATCACTTGCTCATAATCCGATCCAATATGCTGGTGATGGTAGCCGCTGATGAAGTGGCGGTTTTGGATCTGGAAAACCGAAACGGAGGGATTTTAGTTCGAAAACTGAATTTCGACGCCGTAATCAATTATAGAAGCGAATCGGAATCAGAGAGACAGCAACAAAGCGTGTCTAGCCGCCAACGAGGCTATGCCCTCTCAGCATTATCACTACAGTCCAACTCGAATACTATATATGTAGGTCCGAGTACGAACCTTGCTGATAAGGCTTAAGCTCTTCTAAATCCCTCTTTGTCTCTTTTTCGAGAGAGAGTGGGTAAAAACACCCATCGATTCATGTTTGTTTGCCGATGAGGACTCGTTTTCGGCTTGATTCCATACAATTATGCGTTTGAAAGATAAGTTCGAACACGCTCGATGTGGGTAAACAAACGGAAAACGGTTCAGCTTGAAGAGCTGGGCAAAGAAGACCCAGAACTTGTGGCTATATTTAAACGAACATCCAAAAAAAAACAGATATCGACTTGTTGAGTGAGTCGGACTGATGCCGTAACGTTTGAAACTTTTTATTAAGCGCTGTTCTGCTGTTTTTCCCTCTATCTATCTGTCTACCACAACTTTGTTATATGATACACCCCGCCATATAGTAAAATTAGCAATTGAACTACATATATGTTTATATTTGCCCCAAGGCAAACAGATTTAGCTGGGGAATCTTGAAAAGTTTCGTTCAATTGTAAGGAATGTATTTAACAGGCAAACTAACGATGTTTTGAATAACAGTTGTATAAACATTTCAATCTATAATAAGTCTGAATTCTGTTGGATTTCTAAGTTAAACGTACAAAAGTGCCCTACACTCAGATTAAGTTTTCATTGAATCTAGTTTTCTAATTGACATTTTTGAGAAATTGTGATTATATTTGCAACACGATTTTTATAAGTGGTATCAGGTATTTTAGATGGATACTAAAGCGTTGGTGATCCTTAAACTCACCTGGTTTAGGTTTTCACTTACACTGTTGTTAGTGTTGGTGTTGTTGTTGGTGCTCTGATTATTGCTGCTATTGTTGATATTATTGTTCTGATATTGATCTCGATTTAAATTGTTGTTGAATTCCATTTGGTCTAATTCGTTGAAAAGGTTCAAATCGAACTTCGTTGAAAGGGTGCGTTGTTCTTGTTGAATTTGTTCCTCTTGTTGTTGTTGATGTTGTTGGATGTGATGTTGTGGGTGGTGGCTCAAATGTTGTTGTTGTTGTTGATGATGAGAATATTGTGGATCAAATATGCTTTGTAAATCCAACAGACCGGAGTTTTGCGATAGAAACGAAAGCGCCATTCGGTACGTGAGTTAACGGCGTTGGAATCGCGTTCTTTTCTGCTTAGTCCTTTGTTGTTATACCTTTTGTTTTTTGTTAGATAGCCGCCTGAATTATTGGATGGATTCCTCCAAACCGAAGTAAACAAAACACAGCTTCCGACCGGAGTCCCTTCGCCAGCAATTTTGCTCAAGTTTTTCGGTGCAACGCGAAATGCAACCAAGGTGATTGATGGTAATAGTAATATTCGAAGTAGAAAATGTTTATTGATCGACTGACACTTACTGGTTACTTGCTTAGGTTAACATTTTGGCTTCTTCAAAATGCTCATATGACACACTTACTAAATCGTTCGTCGCACAGCACTTGGATATACGAGGGCTAACAATATGCACTTGACGTGAGTTCTACTAACAACCAAATAATATCTCTAGTTTATTCATATGTATTTCATATGTATTTAATATAGGTAAAACATGTATAACTTGCTTTTTTGTAACTTTTTCTAACTTGGCTCACAATTGAGTGGAATTGGAATTGTTGCTTTTGTGCGTATTGTGTTCTTGGGGCCTTTGGGAGGGTTCGGGGATGGCCGGGGGCAAGTTAAAACAATACGAAAAACGAATTGTATAGTTTCTTGATACCGGTGGTCTCGCGCTGACGATGGCTTCGAAGTAGGGTGTTTTCGATTTTTAACAGCATCTTGGTCCGCAGATACATATAGCTCGATTGCGACTGATATTCATTTGACATGCGATGCAGTCGTATTTCAGATTTCTCCATTTACTCTGAATCGGTTTGCCCGGCTTGCAAGGTTCAAATGTTTTGGATTGGTTCTACGGTACAGGTCTCACTCGATCTAGTGAAACTTGTCGTCGTAGCTGGGGCGATTCTTTAGCTCTGGTTGCTGGTTGTTTGGACCACTGTCAGATGGCGACGGACATTATATAGCAGTTGTTTACGCTGGAATCGAATGTATATTTATATGTGAATACTTCACTGATAACACAGGGTTCTCGGTTGTTTTCCTGGGCGATTTGCTTACGACGCTTTTGAAGTTGTTTCTCTGTTTGAGTTCTTTTTGGATTTGGGATTTATTTCGGGGGTTGCTTTTCGGTGTTTATGTAGTCACTGCCCGATATGCGACATTCTAATTAGCAGTTAAAGCTATGGGACACTTGTAAGGTTTCGCTTCCAAAAAAAATTGGGATTTTCAACGTTGGTTATGTAACCTTCGTCTTTCCTTATTCCTTTGATTAGACACTGTCAGAAGGCTGACATTATTCCGCAGTTATTGGCGCTGGATATTGATCACTGATGGCGAGATTGTGGGGGTATTTTTGGCTTTAACTTGTAGCTTTTAGACTCAACGATTGGAGGACCAACGGTTTTAGACACAACTAATCGGTTTGCTCGACGATTTAGCTCTGGCTTGCACTGAGTTTGCGACGTTGCTGTGAAGTTGATTCGCTGGATTGGATTTTCGCTCTTTTTTTAGTATGGGTGTTATCGCGGGCTTTGCGAGTGTGTGTTGGGGTGTTATATACCAGGCGGGGCGAGATGCCAGTTTCTTGGATCGTCACTTTTTTTATGGGGGCCTAATTTTTGCGGCAGCGAACAGGTTTTTTCGGGGCTAATTATTCACAAAAAAGGCTCTCGGCTTTCATTAGGAGTTTTTCGTTTGCTTCACACGATTTTGCACTGAATTTTCGACGAAACGAAACGGAACGGAACGTTTTTATCTTTGGATTCTGTTTTCGCGATACCGATAACGGTGTGTTCGGTGGGTGGTGATAACTTTGGCTGCCAATTCAATGGGTTATATATTGTTTTAGATTTTTGTTGGTTCTTTTTATGGCCGGACTGGGGTTTTGAGCGTGCTAGAGGAGCACTTTTAGTCCGACGAAGCCAGGCTTCGAAAAGCCCAAAGAGACGAGCATTTTGTGCGGCAGAACCTTGGTCGAGCGGCAGCCAACGCGGACACGAGGTTAAAATATCAATGAGTTGTGTGAATTTTCGCCGTTAGCGGGAAACTACAGATACACCACGGTTTCGGTTCGGAACCAGAAAAAAATTACGAAAAAATACAGAGCGTTCCAATCAAGACGACGGCGCTGCTACAATACAACGAAAGATCCCAGATCGCGGATCGGCGGACGAGTCCGGCAATAACAACAAGCGGCTGCGATTACGGAGGCGGAACGGGAGCAACTACGCTCACAGTGACACTTTTCGGAATTAAGCCGACCCGAAGATGCTGATGCTGATGTTGATGTGCTCTGCCCGCCAGCAAATTGATGCGGAGGCTGCTGCTGCGCTGCCTGTGCCTCTGCCGCTCCGCTATCACTCTAATTGATTGTGGCAACAACAAAGTGCTTGTATTCGTATTTTTATTGGAGTGCACACATCTACACGCTTTCTCTCTCTATCAATTGAAAGGGCTTTGTGTTGTTGCTGTTGTTGTTGCTGCTGCTGCTATCGCTGCACTTGTTGCTTGACGTTCCGTTACTCTCAGTTTGAGAAGCCGTCTCAGCTGTTTTGCACGTTCTTTTGTGGGCCTGCGCTTCGAGGTGAATGGCAAAAGGCAGAAATGCTACTACTCAATAATAAGTTAATTAATTCAAGTTGCTGCTGTGTGGTGTTTTGTGTTACGGAACTTTTTCCTCAATTTGTTGAACTTATTTGTTCCTGCTTGTATGTATTCGTATCGGTTTTTTTGATGTTTTAAGGCTGCGCGCGTCGATGACGTATTTAAAATTTGGCACGCACACTCAAAGACGTAAACACCAAGGAGAAAAAGGAGAAAAAGATTTCGGGGTCTCGCTAGTTCGCGCTAATTAAGCTTTTCCGCTCGCGATAAACACTAGAAAAAACCGTCAACGTGTTAAAATTTTCTGCTGCTGTTGCTTTTGATGATGATGCTGTTGTTTTTGCTGTTGTCGTTGTTGCTTTTGCTATGGCTGTTGCTTCCAGATTAGTTTGCACTCCCGCATAAAATCGCTGAACATGTGTTTTAACGGCTGTACAAAAAGTACTGATTTGGTGAGCGGACGTCACAACGCTAATATTAAAACACACTAGCTAGCCCGTTATATCTCTCTCGCTCCTCTCTCGCTCCTCTCCCGCTCTCTCTCTCTTCCTCTCTCGCTCTCGCTCGCACGGCTCCAAAAGAGCAGCAACAACAACAGCAGCACAATTTGTGGCGCTCTTCTCTTCGGCCCACAAATACCAATGCAGAATGGTTGCCCCCCCAACGCGTGTGTGTGTGCGTCTTTGTGGAATGCAATAAAAACAAAGGCAAGGCTAATTTGCCATGCCACGCACTTTTTCCAGGCTAACTTACATATGTATGTATCTAGCCGAACTCTCCCGTTTTCGATTCCAGTTTGTCTAAAGTTTTTGGGGCTGACTTGCAATTGCTGTTCACCAAAAAGGCAACAAAGAATCTGATTGCTATTTATCAACAAGAACAGCTGTTGCCGTAAGTCGCTGCCCCAAAGAGCATCTACTAAAGAGAGTACTTGCAGAGCGCACCTGCTGTTTTTGTGTGGGCGCCAAGTGCTCTTCAAAGTGGCTCAGGGCATATGGCGTCGATCCATCGCTAGAGTGGACCTGCTGAACTCTGTAGAAACCATTTGATAACTTCTATAACACGAATTTACATTTTTCTGTTCTACCTCCCATTTTAAGTTCGATTTCGCACCCCTCACCCCATTGATTCTTTGATCAATGATAACATTGTTATTCCCAATATACAGGAGAGGAAGATAACTTCGGCAAGCAAGTTTACGTTATTGTTATTCTTAATCATACATATACATATGATATATTGATATATATAAAACAAAAACACCTCTTAATGAGGTAAAAAAGAAGTGACGATCGCACCATCAACATACAAAAGTTTTGATTTCACATTTTGTGACAAAAAATGCTTGTACATTCCACTCAATAAATATACTTTATAAAATATAGAGAAGTTTTTAGCAAACTCGAGGTCATGCCGGCTTAGACTTCAAGAAGTCCAAGACGTCGGCATTATTCGGTCCGCTTCTGTAAAATATTTAAGCATTTACAAATACGCCACGTTAAAATCGAAAACTTAGTATGCAGATAGGCATATTAACATAATTTAATGCCTATAGTCCAGCTTTAAAAATATCCCATTTTGTTGTTTAGTTCAATAACTTTGCATGTACAATGCATATGGGCAATTCTCTGCTGTCGCACGCGACGTTCATACGCTTTGCAGTTGAAAAAAAACAAATTTTTCCGGGACTTTTTATACCCGTTACTCGTAGAGTAAAAGGGTATATTGTATTCGTGCAAAAGTATGTAACAGCTAGAAGGAAGCGTTTCCGACCCCATAAAGTATATATATTCTTGATCAGGATCACTAGCCGAGTCGATCTAGCCATGTCCGTCTGTCCGTCTGTCCGTCTGTCTGTCTGTCTGTCTGTCTGTATGAACGCTGAGATTTCGGAAACTATAAAAGCTAGACGATTGGTATTTGGCATGAAGATTCTTGGAGTTCCTACGCAGCGCAAGTTTGTTTCAAAAGGGTGCCACGCCCCCTCTAACGCCCACAATCGCTTATATACGATTTTAAAAATTTTAATATTTCGGAAAAGTAAAAATGCAGTTTTATTGTGTTTATCAATACCTATCGAAATGTAGAAGAAATTTTTCAAATCGGACCATTCGTTAAAATGTTATGCGTGTTCAAAGTTTCTATCTCCATCTCCCTCGCACTCCCTTTACCTGAGTAACGGGTATCTGATTGTCGGGGCACCCGACTATAGCGTTCTCTCTTGTCTTTTTACTTAAATTTGTTGTTTGATTCCTGCGGTCAGTCGTTCAAGTTTTGTATCTGCTATTCTTTAAAAGCTTGGTCACAATCTTCAGAAATTTCTTTTGAACTCAACCTTAAGATAATTATCTTATTGATTATAATTAATTTTTCGTTCTGACTGACAACTAATTCTTTATCTTTTGTATTCCAGTCAACTTTAAGAATTGTGTATCGATTTAATCCGATTTCAAAAAAACTTTACAGCTATAAACCTAATATCTCAAATGCCGATTAATTTTTGTCCACCGATTTCATTCATCTTATCCCCAAACGCCGTGTTAATTGAGGCCTTAATTGACCAAAGCCATGTGTCGAATTGCCGAATTTTTGGAAATTGACTGGACTTGGCTTTATTATTATTCCCTGTTGTAGTGCTTCCTTTTACATTTCTTCAATTGAAGGCAATATTAAATATTTCTCAATTGTTTTTAAATTGCCATCAATAACGGGACCCAAGTGAAATTAATTTATTTTGCACAATGAAAGTCAAAGACGCAATTTGCTGCAATAAATTGGCGCGCATGGAAACGCTCATCGAGATTGGTTGCACGTTTTTTTTGGGACGTTGTGGCATCTGTCGCTTAGGGTTTTTCGGCGACTTAAATTAGCGCTCTTAATTCGCACAAATTAGCAGCATTTGGCTTAAAAATACTCTTTATGGCCATTGATTAAAACTGTCGGCTGCCATAAAGAAAAGTTGATAAAAAATTATAAAACGTAATAAGAAGTGAATGGAGCTACAGGTCCGAGAATTAGCACAGAAATTAGATTAATTAGCATCTGAGTTAGTTCGGGGTTAGCAGTTTGAATCGGGCGCTCAAAACAGAGACGCTTTGCAAACCTATATGAAAACGTTTGGCAACGCCGAATTTAAGATTAATCAGACCAATATTTGGTATACTTTAAAAAGTTTTGAAGTATTTACCGGTAGTTAACGGTTTGCCTTAACCAACATGGGCTAACTATTCGTACTCAGGATCGGAAATTATGGATCCCGATCGAACACTTAAGATATGTAAACCCTTCTTTTTTTAAAAATAACTTTAGATGTTGCTCTTGATTACAGATAACACGCTAACAAGGTTAGATAAAGTGTTATTTATTTAAAAAAAAAGATAATACGAATAAAAGGTTTTCAATTTGTTATATAAGTTACTTTTAAATATATTTAATTTATTCTTTAATTGCTTAATTATTGCTATAAACGGAAGCAAGTCCCAGCACTGCAACTTCTCCCTAAAAGGTCAAATCCTTCCCAGGGCCAAAATCCAGGACTCGGTTATCCACAATCCCCCCAGGCCCACTTAACTGAACTGGATGATTGAGGAAAAAGTGCACTCAGCCTCAGCAACAAGGTTTTGCTGTACAGGTCAAATGTGGTCCCTTCGCTAACATAACCAAATATGGGGCACTGCTTCGGATTCCAACATCATGCGGATTCAAAGATTACAAAACAAGGCTCTGCGCACGATAGCGAGAAATGAGGTCCTGGCTCACTCCAACCAACCAGCTGCATCCTTGGCGAATGCAACCACCAAAGGAAGCGTCGACACCCTGGCGATCTCTGGACTAGAGGACGTCATCAGACCCGCGTCCTGAGACAATAAAGTAGTATTGTCGACATCTTACAATTTGTATCCCCCACACTCATGTTATGTTTCCAGTTATTTGTTTCTATGTTCTAAATATGGGTTTTATAATCATCAATGGTTGATCAATGTTTTTAACAAAAATGCTATAAAAAAAACCTTTATTGAATCATTTCGTAATCATTTAAAATCTTTTTGTTGGACTCTGACCTTCTTGACCGTGTAGTATACAAAGATAAATTAAATTGAAAGAGTCCCCCAACTATTTTTCCTTATTGATTTTAGCGGGATTGCACTTTGGTCACACTACAAAAGCGGGCCAAAGTTTGTTTATCATTGTTAATCGGCACTTTGGCCACAAAAATGACCTCCATCAAGGTAGGTATCTTCCTTCAGGTTCGGGAAACATGCTTCCATGTTAAAGAGTAGATTGAATTTGCAGTGCAAATGCGCAAGGGCGACGAGTCCTACGCCGGAGCTCTCCGTTCAGCGCTTGATGGCATGGGTCAGGTTGAGATCGACACCCAGGAGGGCCGTGTGATAGTTCAGACTCAGCGACCTTGGTCAGAGATTCACGACAAAATAGAAGCCACCGGGCGCAAGGCCGTGCTCTCGGGATTCGGTGGTCAGTCGGCGGTGGCCCTCATCAACACCACGGGCAGTGTGGTGGACAAAACACCGATCCAGGGAGTCGTCCGTTTTACCACCATCACGGAAAATGAGCCCGGAGTGGTGGTGGATGGCGTGGTAGACGGACTGACGCCGGGTCTACATGGATTCCACATCCACGAGAGCGGGGACACCTCCGCCGGCTGCTCCTCCGTCGGAGATCACTACAATCCCCGACAGTCGCCACATGGAAGCCCCGCAGCTGGTGCAGACTACCGTCATGCCGGCGATTTGGGCAACATCCGGGCCGATGAAAGTGGCAGGGCCACCTTTAGATTTGTGGATCCAGTGCTGCAGGTTTGGGACATCATCGGAAGGGCTGTCGTCCTGACCGCCAGTGCCGATGACCTCGGACGTGGTGGCAACGAACAGAGCCTGGTCGACGGCAACTCTGGGGAAAGGTACGTGAATGACTACCCCTTAGATTTTATTTCTTTAAACTGGATTTCCCGCAGAATTGCCTGCGGTATAATTGCCCGTTCGGCGGGAATTTTGGAGAACTTCAAGAAAATCTGTGCCTGCGATGGTGTTACTCTTTGGGATGAGCGGAATAAGCCACTGGCTGGCAAGGAGCGCTCGCAAAAGCTTTAACTTTGTTCCACTTGTTGATCTTGTAAATAAATTGTAGCTCTTCATGTATGGCTCACAATTTTTACTTTATTCGGGGATGATACAGAACCTTAGATTTTTAAGTGTTCGGCTGTGAATTTAAAGCTTAGAAACATTCCGCTCAAAAACCATTGCCTTTTTAGATAGCGAGACTTGAATGCTTTTAAAGTTTTATTTAAAATATTTCTTTGTTGATTTTTTTTTGTTTTTCTTAGTTAAAATTACTTTGCTTTTAAATTATTATTATCTGTTTTGCTCTGCCAATAACTACAGGATTCGTGTGATGTTCGGTGATGTAGTGTGGTGGTTAACTAGAATTGTTTTTGCTGGGCGTTAAAACCGAAGAACATACAGACACATTTGTTGTACTTGATAATAATAATAATAATAATGATTAATATTCGAAATGCCTAATGCATTTGACATTAATAGATATATGTGTATATATTAATTTGATTCCTCCGTTAACACTACGGCGCATGCCCCGATCCCAAACCCACATCCTTGGGGTCAGGTGAACGAAGGCATGCACGCATTATAGTAAATAAGTGGTAAAAAATATGTAAACTGTATATGCGTATGTCCTAATGCTTATTTACTGCGTTTGCCGGGCGTATTTACATATCTGTTGGCCTTTTGTACTCTACGTGCTTTCTTCGCCTCCTCTGGCTCCTCGAGAGCCTCCGACCCGGGCGCCACATTGTCTGATGGCGTGGCCACCGACATATTCTTCGACACTGGACTGACAATCACGCCACTGCGCTGATGATTGCCATAGAAGAGTTTCGGCGAGTATCCGCCCACAGCTTTGGCAGCTCCTCCATTAACACCACCGGCCACCGGCAGCAGTTGGGATTGGGCAACCTCCGCTGCCTTCGAGGTGGACGCTATGGCATTGGACTGGCTCTCTGATGGCAGCTTGCGCTTCAGATTCTTGGCCGCGGTGCTCACGGCCAGCAGCTTGGCCGTGGTGGACTCGTCTGGCGAGGCAAACTCCTTCAGTTCACCCACGCTTACATCGCTCTCGGCATCTACATCGTCATTGATGATGATAAAGTGCTCCGGATCCACACCCTGGTTGGGCAGCACTTGGAAATCCTCTGATGGCACAATAGGCGCCACCTTTTGATTGCACGCACTGCACACGGCAGGAATGGCCGGACTTTTGGAGCGCCGGAACTGCAGCTCCGTCTTGCACTTGTTGAGCTCCTGCGAAACAAAAAAGAGAATCAATGCCAACCCATGTAATTTCAATTCCGCGTTCACTCACCTGCAACAGGGTGGAGAACTTGCGAGACATCTCCTCGTTCTTCTTGTCGTTCTCGTCCAGCCGATTGGCATACTCGAGCGTCTGCTTCTGTTGCTCCGCCAGGAGACTCGATTGCTCAGCCAGCTGCTTGCTCTGCTCGGCGGCCTTGCGCTTGCAGGTGCGGAGCTCGGTGCGCAGCACCGAAAGCTGGTTGTTGTACATCTTCATCCCCTGCTTGATTTTGCGGATGCCCTTGCGGAGCACCATGTGGTTCTGGGGCGGCGAATTGCTGGCACTGTCCTCGAGATCTGAACTGATGGCAAGTGTGGCTGTGGAGTAGAAACACCGATTAGTTTGAGGGTCACCGGGAGATAGATCGGAACACTTACGACGCTTTGTGGTGGTGGGCAGCGTGTAGAAGTCCTTGTTGAAGTAGGCCAGCCCCGGCAGCGTGGACTCTATGCGGTCCTTAAAGTATTCCATGGCCATGGTGGAGAGATCGAAGAGCTCGTCGGTTACCCGATAAGGTCGCTGCAGCCTGGGCGTAATACTGATATAGTTGAGGATCACCTGCACCTCGTCTAGTATCTGGAAATGGAGACCGTTCTGATTAATCTTACTGAGTTTGCTAAGGCTCAGATGACACATTCAATTTTTAACGTCAATTTATTGTAGCAATTTTTCTTTAATGGGACTTCAAAGGAGCGCGAGAAAGAATCAAATATTTTTGGCTGCTCTACTACTAACACCAATAATAAATGCGCGATATCATATTAATCCTGACTCGCTTGCACTTCTTTAAACTCACACAAATGAAAAATTGTCACAATAAATTGACGCTAAAAATTGAATGTGTCATCTGAGCCTTAGTAAATAGCTGGACTTACGGCGCCCGGAAAGAAGCAGCAGTGACCCCGCTCGATGTGTTTGCCCATGGACATCTGCAGCAAGGATAGGCGCATGTAGCACGTCTCGATGATGTCGCACTCGCAGGCCAGCGGATGATTGCGGCGGGCGGACTCCCTACGCGGCATGCTCGCCTTGATCGACTGGAAGCGGCTGAACGTGGTCTTGATCTGCCTGGAGAAGGCTGCGTTCAGCATGGCCATGCAAATGTCGTTCATGCGATGGGACACCTGCGAATAAGCACATCCGGGATTCGGGTTAACGGGCGGTACAGATACAAAAATGTTTCGGGGCTTTGGGCTAAGCTAAGATTTCCATTTCGTTTTCGGCTGCTGTGCCCGCATCCATCCACGAGCTAGTGGTTCTGCCTGTTATTAAATTATATCAGATTACATTTGTCGCCGCTACCTACAAATAACCATGCATACATACACAACGAACTGTGGAAGGGAGACGCGAGTGCAGGCAAAGCGGCCAACGAGAAACAAACACCGAAGTGTAGTTACCCTCAGGACCTTGAACTAAAGCAGTTCCTCGAAATATATCCGTGGAACTATTTTTTACCTAGTTTGTCTACGCTAATTGTAACTCTTAGAGTTAATTACTTAGGGAAGTTAACTATTTCCAATATTTAGTTGATACGTCTTAGTAAATAAATATTTAATAACCAGTTTTATACCCGCTTACTTCTAAAAACAATTTTTTTTCTTTTGTTAAGTTTAAATTCTTTATCGCCAAATGAACATGGTTTTTATTATTTCGTATTTGGAAAATATTACTTTAAAATGTGTTTCGCAGGGCGCTTCATCGACCAATCTCCAGTTCGAAGTACATTTGGAAGTTTGTCTATCTTAAAACCGCAGAGGAAATAGCTTTTATAATCTAGGAACATTCAAAAACTTAAAAGGCTGCAAATCATCCAACAGAGATGTGGAGTCCCTTAAATGGACCTGTTAAAATGTAATTCTTGTCTGCCCATTTCCCCCCCCACCGAAGTCAAGATGACACTCGTCGCTGCTAAATATAAACAATCGCAAGTGCATGAGCCCTCGTGACAAAGTTTTAATTGCCTCCTGCCAAGGGAAATCCGAAATCCGTTGAGGGAAGTACAACGCATGGCGAAAATAATGCACATAGCAGCAGAATATCAGAACAGGCATACAAGTGCAGGTAGTTTGTTGGTTGGATAACCCAGCCCGTACCACGCTTGCACTTGGGCAAATTGCTTTTTATTGATTTAATAGCCAACGTTTTGGGTGGAACAAGGGGGCGGAGCAGCGCTCGGGCTGCGGGGCAGTGCACTTACCAATCTGAGATTTGAGACTTTCTTAAAGTCCAAGTAACTGAGGGTCTTCTCAATCAGCTCGTTGGGCAGATCCAGAAAACTGAGCGAGTTGCTGGTGGTCGTGTTGGCTGTGGGTGACCTCTGCCGCTGCATTTGGATGGTGTACGAGTGGTGGCGGGTCACCACGCTGGCGGAGTAGGCTAAACTGGCCGGCGAGGTCACCTGACCAGGTCCCTGAGCCTGGTTCTGGTGACCCTGATAACTGGTTGTTCGTCGCAGGACGGAGGTTCGGTTTGCGGTACTCTCGGGGGGCTCTGGCAGCCCAGATCCAGATCCCGATCCGGATCCCGATCCCGAACCGCCAAAGGGGGGAACCCCCTCCGAAGCGGTCGTACCGCCTCCACTGCACATTTGGCGGGTGGACACCATTTCTTGCCAGTGGCGTCTCGGTTTCGGCGCTTAATGGACAGAATGCGTTTGCAGCAGCGTCTTAGAGTTGCTGCAAAAATGGAACACACACAAAAAACACCGAGTATATCCATTAATTCGACATCATACATATATCTGTACATATAGCGTCTCTTTGCTGCTTTATCATTTATCCCCCCGTGAAATTTCTTTGAAATTTTGTGCTACGCACTTCGAAACTCGAATTCGAGCTGGCTTCGTACCCGTTTTACTAAATGGAACTATTGCATTAACATCGTTTTTAGCCGCACTTCACAGTGGACCAAAATATCTAGTACTTTCGGGTGCAATTTCTCTACGCTGACATCCACTTTAACTCAGTTTTTTAGAGCACAATTGAAACTACATACACAATCCGTGGCAAAAAAAAGTCGAAGTGGCTAGAGCTGGCAGAGCAGCGATGGCACCATCGATTACAACGATGTTCTGCAGAAACGTCGATTGTTATAGCCGACCTCCACTGCAGCATTTCTTTATTTCTAGATGTTTCCAACGCCTATGTGTGGCACTTGAAAAATGAAACTGGTTAGCTAAAAATTAAATACCCTTAACATTGGACTAATATTATTCTGCCCAAAAGTAAGTAGGGACTGTCTGTTACCTCATCACTTAGTAGTTAATATTTACTTCTGTAAAACCAGTTCAGTTTACAAAATATATTACAATAGCCGTGTTCAACAGAACAACATGATCACTGATTTAACGTATCATAATATTTCACTATTTCTCAAAAATTGGCTGAATATTGGGATGGGATCGCCGAAATTCATTTGCACTTATTTTCAGATATCCCTTTTTTAATACCTCCATACCTATTATTATGAACTTTTATGTGTTCCCCCTTATAAGCACTTATCATTAAAAACTATTTGATTAATTGTTGACTCATTTTGATTTTTGAAACCCTTGTTATAATCTTGACAATATATATGTCAAATCTATTTATAACTCTTCTTCTAGACCAATTTAAGACCGATGGATATCTGCAAGGCAGGCTTAGGTTTCCGCATACCATTAAAACACAAAACTGGCTTAAATTGTGCCTACAGGTCTTTGATTATGTATTTAGCACGTCGATATAAATAGATCATGGCTTCGTTCGATAACAATACTCGAAAAACACTTTGCAGATAGATTTTGTTCCGTTGAGTGGGTAATTTGTGTAAATACTTTAACATTTAATTTAGTTGGGCTGAAGAACCAACAATTTACGATAACATACGAAACGGTGTCCGCTAACAGGTCCGCAGACTCTTGGGTACGGCTGCAATGTAGAATTAACTATTAACGTTATTCAGTATTCGAGATTCATGATTCAAGAATACACGATATTTGGGAAAATCATAAGAAAAAATCGACTGGCGGGCAATATAAATAAGTTATGTATTTGTGCGTATTGTATGCGTCGGTAGATGATGAAATACTTTCGTATGTGCTGCTGTCATGGGCCTCTTCGTCTGATCGAAGGTCAAAACCAAAAGACGGATCGGATGCGGTGCCAAAACAACTGAAAAAGCGAACACAGAGACAGATTCGAGGGTGCGGGTAGGAGAACATAGATGCTTCGATGCAGCGATGGAGGCGGTAAGCGGAAGTGGGTAATCAGAATCCGGATCCGAGTTCGCTTAGGCGACGGCGTCGGTGTCACACTCCTCCTCGACGGTGATGTACATACCCTCCTCCTCGTAGGCGGAATCGTGCTTGGCCAGGATCCGCAGCAGGGGACGCAGGCGCAGCCACCACTGCTTCTTCGGGATGCGTTGGCTGGAAGAAGACAGTGTAATTCCATTTAGTTTAGTTATTTTTGCAAAATTATTCGTAGGCAACTCTATGGAATATATATTTTAACTGTTGAAGAACACAAACATTAACGAGTTTGAAGAACACTAGCACTTTGGCGTTGACTTCTGTAGCAATTTAATCTAAGGACGCAATTTTAAATAATTTATTTTGGAAGTACGATTTTTCCTTTTAATTATTGTATTAAGCCGTTTTTCATTTCTTTTATTAGTGGAAAAGATAAAACCATTATAAAGAAAGAAATCCTCAAGTATTTTTCTAAAAAATGTATGATGGCTTGTCATTCCAACAACTACTTCTATGTACTACTATGTATACTCACTCGAAGTTGGTCTCGGCAATGAGCTCGACCAGGGGCGAGAAGCGGTACTGCCGCGACACGATTCCCAGCAGCGTGGCGGTTTCCGGGGCCTTGCAGTTGACCACTCCGTTGGCGTCCACGTTGGCCTTGATCTGGGTGGCCAGCCAGTCGACGCACTTGGCGGCCATCTTGGTGCCCATGTTGCGGTCGAAGGGAGTGGGGGAGCCGCCCTGCTGCATGTGGCCCAGGATGTTCATCCGGCAGGTGAAGAGGCCCTTGCCCTCCTCCGAGTACAGGCGGTAAATGAAGTCCGTGCTGTAGTTCTCGCTGGCCTTCTCATTGCGCAGGATGAGACCGCGCGAGACGCCCTCGGCCATCTTGGAGGCCATGTGGTAGACATCCTGCTGCAGGTCCTTGATGGAGAACTTCTCCTCGTAGATGTAGGCGGCATCGGCTCCGCCGGCCAAACCGGCCAAGGTGGCCAGGTAGCCGCAGTAGCCACCCATCGTCTCGATGACGAACACTCGGCGCTTGGTGCCCTGTGCCGACTGGCGGATACGGTCGCAAATCTCCGTAATCTCATTCAAACCGGTGTCACAGCCCAGCGAGAATTCTGTGCCGGGCACATTGTTCGAGATCGTCGACGGGATAACCACGATCGGGATGCAGAACTGCGGGTAGTTGTCCCGCTGGTCGGCAATCTGTCCGGCGGCATGATAGCTCTCGAAGCCACCGATGATCAGAAGTCCCTGGATCTTGAACTCCTTGAGGCGAGCGGCGATCTCCTTGAACTTGCCCTCGGGCAAAGTGCGCTTGGTGCCCAAATAGGCGCCACCCTGGCCAACCCATCCCGAGACATCGGACCTGAATGGGGATTAAGGTAAAAGATTGGTAACATTCATGCAGAAACCATCAGGACTTGAACTCACCAGCCCAGCTCGCGGACATTTCCGGCAATCAGACCCTCGACACCGTCGTTGATTCCATAAACCACATCTCCCCGGTAGATGGCATTTCGCACGAAACTGCGCACCGCGGCATTCATGCCACAAGCTGGAGCTCCAATGTGCATCACAGCTAGGCGGTAGCCCTCGATTCCCTTGCCCTCGGCGTCGAAGTTCTCCTTCGGGGGCTTCAAGCGCGTCAACATCTTGTAGGTCTCCAGATTCCGCTCGAAGGAACGACCGCGCAGCTTGACGGCATCCGCCCAGCGCTTCTCCTTCATGGCCTTGGCCACCGCCTGGGTGCGCTCCACGCACTCCATCAGCGGCACGCGAACCGCCTGGTTGCCGTCCAGGGAGATGACCACCGGCACCGACTCCTTGGTTGCCTCCATCAGGGCCAACGTAGCCTCGGCTCCCATGCGACAGGCCTGCAAGGGAAAACAGATTTAGTTCAATATTAAATGTAATAAATGAATATCTGGCACACACTTCAGAACGCTACATAAACGATGTAGCTTTAAATTTAAACAAATATTTTTAATAATTTAGGCGTTGAAATTTAAAATGAACAAAATAATTATTAAAACCACTCGGACTTTAAAACGCTGCGTCGTGTACAGCAAGTTTAATAAATGCAGGCGTTAAAAAGTATGCTACGAAAAACGTATTATCAAGAACAGCAATGAAGTGGTATTCAAATTAGATATTTCAGGTAATCCAAAGGAAAATACTGACCAAAATACGATCGAAGGCGCTGGGATTGCCACCGCGCTGCACGTGACCCAAAACCGTGATGCGGGCATCGTGCTTCAAACGCTCGTCGATCACTTTCTTCACATCCTCGGCAGTGATGGGATGACCCTCCCGATCCATGGCACCCTCGGCCACGATCACGATGTTCAGGCGCTGGCCAGCTGAACGCTCCTGTTAGAAAATCGGTAAAATATAAATTATAGTATATTTACAAAATACTTTTATTGGATAATACAACAACTACAACAGCACAAACAAATTATGAAGAGGCTACATGAGTGGAAATCATCATTTCTACACTGTGTATTTATTGGATGATCAGTCATTTGATGTTTGAGTTATGTGAAACTAAATGTGTATTAGCAAGCTTATGATACAATGCGTTTCAGGAAAAAATTGCGATGAATAAAGTCATTTTTGAAACACACTGCAGCTTAATAAATGGATTGAAATATACAAAAATACACAATTCGCAGTAAGTCGAGAAATATAACATTTATGAAGATTTACAGATCGATTAAACGAGGATGAGCGTTAGTGGAGTTGGGAAAGTTAATAAAGGAACTCAGTGACATCATGAGGAGTACAAACAGATAAAACAGAGACCCAAAGACCCAAACAATAAATTCAAATAGCTGTTAAAGCTGTTTATCGCCATGGAAATTTCGGCACACCAAAGGGCCAAAAACAAAGCAGTATAAAATTTGGAATTTTAAAATTGACAAAAAATTAACTAGAAATGGATTGGATAGCGAAGGACTCTAGGCCTGACCTGCTGAAGCTTGACACAAATCTCGTCCTGCCAATTGACTGACACCGGCTCCTCGGGTATGAACATAAAATCAGCCTCGGTGGCTATGGCTGCCGATATGGCTAAGTAACTAAAAAACAAAAGATTAAGTACAAAAATAAAAAATGTTTCACAAATGTCGGGAGGTTCATTATTGGGGGATTGGGAGTATCTGGGTTAAACTTAAGATTAGTTACAATATGATTTTGGTATGCTGGTACAGACAAAAACTGTGCGTAACTCATTCCGTATCTCCGAGAAAAATCGTGTGCAATAAGCAGAAAACAAGATAAAGCTTTTGTATGGCATGTGTCGCGTTCAATAAGTGTATTCAAAAAAGTGTACTTAAAGTACCAGTGTACTACTCAGGCATGGGTATCTAAGTTAAGCGACGACTACTGCACTGAAGTATAAAACTTTATTTCAAAACAGGAATAATATCTCGACAACTTTTTCCTTTTAATATAATTAATCGTTCTTCAAACCAATTTTTACTTTATTATTATTATTTATTGTCATAGGGTTTCTAACGCCATAAGTTGTTAGACTTATAAATCACTGCTCTAAATTCTCAACATACTTTCACTAATCCTTTTGATTTTTTACTAAAGTTGTCGAGAACATATTCGTAATACTGTAGCGATTTTCTCAGTGCAGATGGAATGGATAATAGAGCTGCATCTTGCCTGGGCCAGCTGAGAGCAGAGCCTGTCTGGCCAATCGACCTTGGGCGGCATTTCGGGAATGAATATGAAATCGGCTTCGCACGCCAGTCCGCCCACAAGAGCTAAATAGCTGCAAAAATACATTACAAATTATTAGTCAAAAGGGGAGAGGTGGTTTTTTGGGGGAAACGGGGACTCTAGGATCGATCGACACGGTGTTTTGGCCATAAAAACAGAAATGGGCGAAATGGGCCGACGACATTCAACAGATTTCCGTTTTGGGCTTGCCTGTTCCAACTTGAGGACAAGTCGATCGGGCCAATCGTGCGGTGGAGGAGACTCGGGCAGAAAAACGTAGTCTGCCTCGGAGATAATGCCAGCTACCACCGGCAGATAGCTAGAGATAGTCGTTGCAGGGCATTAGCTAAAATCCCAATTAATCACTGACACTTAGGCTAATACAAAGGGCGCCCAAAATCGCACATTTCACAAGGATCAACTTACCCGCAATGACGACCCATGACCTCCATGATGAAGGTGCGCTGATGAGAGTAGGCGGTACTGGAAATGGCGTCGATGGCCTCGATGATGCGGTGCAGGGCCGTATCCGTGCCGATGGTCATGTCCGTGCCACAGAAATCGTTGTCGATGGAGCCCACCTGTGAGTACACAATCCCATAAGTATGGAAACCCAACGAAACCTCTTCAAAACTTACCAATCCAACGATATGCAGCACATTGAACTTCTCCTGCTGCTCGGTGGTAATGGTCTTATTCTTCACCAGCTCATCCAGCAGGCTGGACCATTCCTGACGGAACAGATTGGCGCCGGTAAGGGAACCATCGCCTCCGATGACCACCAGATTGGTGATTCCCTTCTGGATAAGGTTGTTGGCAGCCTTCAAGCGACCCTGGCGCTCGCGGAAGTCCTGGCATCGGGCGGAGCCAATAATGGTGCCACCACGATGGATGATGGAGGAGACCGAGGCCCAGTTGGCTTCCTGGATGCAATCGCCACCATCAACCATTCCCTGGTAACCCTCGCGGATGAAGTAGACCTTAGCAGAGAAAGACACGAAATATTTGTAGATATTGTGTAAACCAAGAGAGTTTTCTTTGTGGCGCATGAAATCATTAGCACTATTTAACGTGAATCATCAAAATTTAATATTAATCCAATATTTATGCTTCATTTTCACATTCGAGTAAATATCGTGATATTTTTATAAGAAAGAACACATTTAATATTATAGGAGCTACTAGCACTAATCACTTCTTAAATATTAAATTATTTAATGAAAAAGAGTTTAAGACATATTCTTTTGAAAATTAATTAGATCGATTTCATTGATAGTTAAAAAAGGGAAAATAGAAAATAAACAATAATGATGTATGTTGAATTGCTTGGCAGCCATTTAAACGCAAAATGTTATTAGCATACTCATGAAATGTATACAACTTATCCATATAGGATAGCAAGGAAATGGCCCATCGACGCGTGTCATAAATTTCACTTTTATCGACCCTCAACAAATTGAATTTAATAAATAGATTTTAATCAATTTAAATTGGGCACCAATTGACAAATTATTTGCATATTTTAGAGCGCAAAAGAAGTGCCCAACACCAGAAATTCCCTATAACATCTAAGAACTTATTTGAAAAGGAAAATAAACCGAAACGAAAGCAAGAGCGACAACAAAAAACGAAACAAATTAGCCGAAATCCGTCGCATGTGAGGGGCCCGAAAATAAACCCAATGTCAATGTGCATATTCACATATATTCTTGAATTTCTTTTCGTACCGATTAGAGATTATCTAACTGGCTTAACAGACCGATTGCCATGGTTCAACGGCTGCTGATAAGCAAATTACCAGGTGTTTTACGTAAATTTTTCGGTTCACATGGGGTCGGATTGCCAGACACGATGCTGCGGGGGCGGAAAGTACTTGACAGAGGTCACCAACTCACCTTGCAGCCCAAATAGATGGCCATACGCACGCAGGCTCGTACGGCGGCATTCATGCCCTGGGAATCCCCGCCGCTGGTGAAGACCGCCAATCCTTTGTCCTTCTGCGAGCCGCGGGCCAGGAATCGTTGATTAATCTCGGAATTCATTTTCTCGTTTAACTATATCTGTATCTCGGATATTAACGGATGTCTCACTAGGCACACACACACTAGGATCAACCAACTGTTATGCACTATGGTTCGGGAAAGAATTTCCCTACTGTCCACCAATCAAGTTTTTTCAACTATGTTAACCACGCAGCTGGAGAGCTGGGTTATATCCAAATGGGCTATAAATACTACTACTGCTCCTTTCCGTGGCTTTTCAGTTACTAGCGATATATATTCACAGGCGGTATTCACAAGTTTCGCTTTTGCTTTTGACGTTTCAAGGTGACCTTCAGGCCAGACGCATACACAACCCACACACGGACACACGCACACAGTCACGGGCTTTCTGTAAGTGCGTACTGATGCAATGCAAACTTTGGGTGGTTAAAATCTCCCACGGTCGCAGCAGCACGATTTCTTTAACTTTTTCGGTTTAAGGTCGAAAACTGGATGAATCTATCTGTTACGAACGGACTTTTCGCGAGTAGCAACGAGCGGAAAATAGCGTTTAAGCAATTTGTTTACGTTCAGCCCACAAGCGATCAGCTGTTGGTCAGCTGTTATCAATGGGGCGAGTAAGAGCTTTCGCGAGCTTTCACCGATGGGAATGGGGAAATTTTGGAGCTGTCAGGTCATCGGTGGTTAGCGATAAGCGATATCGATATGGGAGCACTTTGAATTCTAACTGAATTTTATAGGCTAACAAGTAAGAAACTAAATTTACACTTTAACAAATCTATCACTCACACTTTCCTAAATTGTTTAATATTTCGTATGTATATAAGGAAAATTAAAGAACTTACAAAAGGCCTGACAGGATGTGCACAATCAAAAACATCATGAAATGTTTTCAAACCCTTTCGCAGCTCGTCGAGTGTTTTGCCACACTTCTTTTTTGGGTCGGGCTTTTCCTTCTTTCTAGGAAGTTTTTCGGAAAAGTTTTTAGCATTAAGAAAACCACTGTGCAAATCAGTAACTGGTATGTGTCGTCCACATGGTCTCCAAAGTTTATCAGTGTTTTCATCTTTTTCTTTACCACTGCCAGGACCTTCGTTATCTTTATCACCGGATGAACCACTGTACGACTTTATTAAGTGCAGATTACCATTATTATTGTTCTTTAAAATCACATCTTTTTTTAGGCTGTGAAAGAATACAGTTTAAACGTCCTTAGATGTGAAGATATTACATACGGTTTAGGAATGAAATTGCCCGAATGTGTTTGCCGGTGATCGATCGTCGAAAAGGTAGTCTAATGGAAAAGAAATCCTGAAAAATCATTCGATTATATCCGGTTTTTTACCTTCTGGCTAAGAAGAGCGTATTTGTCAAGGTTTCCTAGTAAAAATGTTAAAGATTGTGGTCCATGAAATTTTCGGCCTTTTGGTATCGTCCCATTAATTTCCAAAAAACTGAATAAACGAAAAAAGGGATTATTGGGAAGGTCTAGTGCCCATGCAACTACTTACAAAGGTTTTAATTTAGTTAATACTCGAAATTTAATTGAATGCATGCCAAATTAAATTTTGCCCCTAAATATTTAACATTTTTATAAGTTTATCAATTTTTATATATTTTTGGCACTCAATTTCTTAATTTTTGACATTTTAGCTAAAGGAACATTGATCCAAAAGTAAAATCCAATAAGAAAAACATTCGGTTGGTTTTTTTGTATTATTTATTTAATTTTTTTGTTTTTTTTTTGTTGGTAATTAAGAAACTGTAATTTCAATAAACTTAAATATTCCACTCATACATCAATCTTTGCCTCTGTTATATGCATACAATTTACGCCTACACCCGGTTTTTTTCATCTGGTTGTTTTTACTCTGTTTCATGAATGTATTGCAGTTTCACAATATTATTATTTTATATGTTCTGGGATTCGACTTATTAGCGTTGCGGCAAAAGTGTTTCTTTTATTGAAATATATATTTTTTTGTTTGTTTTTTTTTATATTCCTCACATTCATAATATAGCGATAAAGTCAATTGCGAAAATATACATTTACTTTTATCATACATACATATGTTCTGTATGTTACCGTTTTGTTGGACAATAATATATTTTCTTTCAATACACATGCAAAGTTTTCTTGTATTTAAATTAAAAATTTGAATAGTTAGTTCACAATATTTATGTATTTTGATTCAATCTTCATAAACTTTTTTTTAGTAATATTTCCATTGCTGATTTGCAGGCTGCAATTGTCATATAATGAAGAAGTCGAAAACTTTTTCGAACTATAAAATAATCGTAAAGAAACAATCGCCAGATTTTAGGAACAATTGATGGCCAGTTTCTTTGTTGGGCAAACGTTTTCTGGGCTTACATACTTGAAATAGTTACACCCAACTAACGAAATAAATTGGAAACTTGTGCAGACATTGCGCACAATAAAACTCGTGCCTTCGCCATGTTGCACATTAAAAAAAGTATTTGACTTCCACTACCGAATAATTAGACTTCATTTCGATCGAAAAATTCATTTGACAGACAGTTGGTTATATGTATGTATTATATGAGTTATGTTTTTCACAATTGTTTATACCAAGAAAAAACAACAAAGAAATTGCAATTGTAGATTTAACCCTTTTGTTTTATGTAAGACATGTATAAAAAATAGCAATGAACAATTATATATTTTCTGTATTTTTCCGTTCTCTCCACGTTCCTTTAACAGATATGGTTCCTGATTCATGGGATTTGAACCGATTTCCGCACGTGCATTATAAATGCGCCCTGTCTGTGTGTGTCTGTGTTTGCTTCTGTTTGTTTGTGTGGGGGGAGGTTGAAAAACGAAAATCAAACCGAATTCGAATTTAAATAAAACATAAAATGGAAAACTAGGTTTTTTTGGTTTTATTTGTTTAGAAAAAGAATTACAAATAATACATAAGTTTTTGTTTTTATTTTTGTTTTTCTCATTTGGTTCGCTTGGTTGTTGTTGTTGCGGCTGTTTCTTTTGCAGTTATTTCTGTTGCCATATGAAAATTAAATAATTAATTTAGACTTGCAAAAACATATAATAACCGATTATCTCATTTCATTTCTTGTGTATACAGTTAGGAATATTATTTATTTGTTTGTTTTGTAAGGAGGAAATCCACACGAGGCATCGCTAGGGCGAACAAATTCGGAGCATACGGAGTTCGGTCGTTTCGATCGGGAAAAACACACACAATTACGAATTATCTGCTAGATTAATTTGATTCAAAAACCGGAAAATCCTACTAAACTCCGAAATACTCCGCATTCGCTCGGCCCACACAGCGATGCTGTATTTTTCTGTATTTCTTAAGCAGTTGCAGTGGCTACATTTGAGTTAGATCGGCCGGCTTCTGTCCATACATTTGACTATATGTATGCAGGGCTAATAACTACCCGTGAAAATCGGGGGAACAGCCTCAAATGCCGGCCCATCGGCCCCAAATGAACTGTGAAGCATCCTGCCCTCAATTCGTATGTAAATGTCTCAAATGTTCGCGCTATCTGCCTGCCTGCTGCTCTCGCCTGGATTATCGTTTCATTTCAAATTGTTTTGCTTTGCTGGTTTGCGTTTTATAATATTTGTTTCTCTTTGTTGTTTCTGGTTTTTGTTTGTTTGTATTACTGAATAATATTTGCATAGTCAAAAAGGAAACATTTGCTTAGTTGTTTGGTTAGTTGTCGCCGCCCTCCTGAGGCTCATCGCCGTCGCCTTGGGTGTCGGACGTCCATAGGGTCAGGTTGTCCCTCAACAGCTGCATGATGAGTGTCGAGTCCTTGTAGGAGTCCTCGTTGAGTGTGTCCAGCTCGGCTATCGCATCATCGAACGCCTAGGACGCCAATTAAAAATTGTTTATTAGTGTTTATTCTCGAAGGTTTCGAATCAAAGGAAATGTTTGGCAAGGCGAATGCAAATTGGTAAAACGAAAGCATTTTCAAAGTGGCGTTAGGTTCATCATACATTCATAATTGGCTTCACTAAACAACTTCATCGAACTAAACTAGAAAGCAAAGTGTGTAAATCAAAATAAAAATAACAAGAGTGTTTTATGACCTTAACGAAATAAAAAACGAAAAGTGTTCACCAGCAAAGGCCGCAAGTAAATTATTTCACAGGCAAAGTTTTTGGCATTTCTCATGCAGTTCGAGGGGAAAAGTGGGAGGATGGATACATGGCGTTTCAGAAAGTTTGGAATTTCAGTAGCGAACAAAAGTATGTTCGTGAAAAAATAGTTTTTTACATGTTACTGAAGTGGAAAAGTAAGTAGCTTAAACAGTCCGAAATTTTAACATTTTAATAGTCATTAATTAGGGAAATGTGATAGCAATAGAGTAATTCTTCTATGAACTTGCATAGATTTTTTCTTTTTGAACTTTTGAAACGCCCGGGTGTTCAAATGTATATCTTTAATTGGGTTAAAGCTCATTTAGTTGGTTTATTAGTCGCTAGATATCTTACTCAGTTTAGTCACAGAACAACAACAAATTGTATCTTTTCATTGTATGATTAGTATTCGTAAGCGAGTTATTTGGTATACATAGAAGAGACATGTATAAGTTGAACTGAACCTGTTTAGCTAAGTGACAAGCCCTCGCTGGTGAATTGATAATTTCGTAATAGAAGACGGAAAAGTTGAGTGCAAGACCTAATCTGATTGGATGTGTGGGCTGCATTTTGGTTTTTGCAATATCGAACGCCTCCTGATAGGCTTTTTTCGAGTCCTCAACGACGGCTTAACGATTTACACATGATTCAGTTATGTAAAAAAGTAAGAAACAAATACCAAATGTTAGGAAACCATTTAAAAATAAACAGAAAAATTCTTAAATATCGATGGATAGTGACTTTTGTGTGCCTTGCTCGCTTGCCATACATTTCGATTAATCGAGCTAAGTCTCAGAGTGCTATTAACCTGTTTAGCCAATTGGCAAGCTTTGTCTGGCGAGTTCAAAATCTCATAGTAGAAGACTGAGAAGTTGAGGGCCAGACCCAATCGGATGGGATGTGTTGGCTGCATTTTACCCTTGCTAATGTCAAATGCATCCTGGTAAGCGGTTTGCGAGTCATCGACAACGGCTGTGTTTGCAAGAATATTTGTTGTTTGGTTTATAAAGAGTTTGTTATTGTATAATTCGGGTGTATCAATGGGATTGGGGAGTTTCTGATTGAGTGCTTTCCAAGATACTTACTGTTGCGTGCGTCTCCTGTGGCAACCTCGGCTAAATACCTGTAATAATCACCCTTCATCTTCAGGTAGAACACCTTGCTCTCGGGATTGCTGGCTTTTGGAATAAGGTATTTGTCCAGAAGTCCCTGCAAGCAAAGAAAACAAGCGCTTCAATTAATTTCAGATCAATTACGGGCCTCAACCGCTACAATTAACCAATAAGCCGAGTGGCTTATAGTAAACTCTGTTCCGGACAATTTTCCATTTAAAAATCCATTAAGCACGCGTTGAGTTTAATCCAATATAAGAGCCCCAATCAAAGGAAATCGCACGGGGGGAAACCCCAAGCTCAACCCTGGCAGTGGTCTATTTTTTGATCCATGTATGCCAATATAAGTTCCATATACACACAAGCCAACCTTTGTGTGTGGTGGAAAATGGAAAAATGTTCATTTTAAAAATAGATTTATTGATTGTAACAAATTTTATATTTCACTAGAGCAAGAAAGAAGAGCAGAAAACGAGGCCCACCCTCTGGAGAAGACACCCAACCAACCAACACCCTCGACAGCTGAGCTTGCCAAGGGCGGGGGTCTTTAGAAATACATATACATATATATATTTAGGAGGCTGACAGGTTTGCCAGCTTCATCACCGTCAATTTAGATGAACACCCAAGTGAGTTGTGGGTATAAAAATAATTAGATGGACCAATTACAACCCCATAAATCCGTCAAAAAGAGACTTGCGCAGAATTGCGGACCACCACTTACCAAAACTTCGTAGCAGATTTCCCTCAGCTCCTTCTCCACACGCTCTCTGTACTCACGGGCGAGCTGCTGTTTTCTAGCGGATGCTTCGGTTTTCTGCTCGATGGAGGAGATGACACGCCACGATGACCTGGTTTGGGCATGTTAAACATACCCGGAGAAGGGGAGAAACACACAGTTTAGCACTTGAACTCCAATCTATGGTGCGACATTAATCAAGCGGTGATTGATCGACTCACCTGCGGGCACCGACCACATTTTTGTAGGCAACGGAGAGCAGATTTCTTTCCTCATTTGAGAGCTCAACGCCAGTCTCTGTGACGGATTTCATGGCCTGGGCCATGTCATCGTAGCTGCGCAAAGAACATTTAATTAGTAATTAAAAATACATTTAATCTGCTGCAGCACAGGAACTACATTTTATAAAAAGAACTAAGCCCTAAAACTTCGGGTTTAAGTAAGCTCTAAAACGTTATCATATCAAAGTGATATTGTAACAAAATAGGAACTAAGAATTCTGTGAAAACGCATCAAATATTGTTCAATGTCCAAAAGATTTATTATTATTAATTATTATCTTCTCTTGCCAAAAGCTAAGCAACTAACCTTAATAATCATTCAAAATATTAAATAGGTTATAGAAGCCCTTCAGCAATTCTGCTATTTGTTAGGATTATATTTAGAGGACTCAACACTTACCGTTCTGACTGCTCGGCCAGTTTAGCCTTCTGGACCAGCTCTTCCTTATCGACTGTCGACATTTTGTTTGATTTTTTTTTCGGTTACTTCACAAAACTAATAAAATACGCCACACAGTTCGATATGCCGCTCAAAAGTTGCTTACAATGGCTTTCTGCAATAAATTAGATCGTAAACAAGAGCATTAGTAATGAGTTTTTAAGTGGAGGAGAAATGTAGGTGAGGCCACCTTAAACCGTTATCTCGGCTAACGGTTCTTGGCAGTTTTAAAAACACCTGACTGACTAACAGACTTCTGTTGCGGATTACCTGTCTGTTATTTAGCTTGAATTTCACAGTCAGCAGTAGTTGCACAACACTGCGAATTTTTGTTGGTCAATAAATTCTGTGATGTGAGTTTCCCATTTAACGGGTATATCAGGACTTTTAAGGGGAAGTTTATTAAGAGTTTACTTAAATGTCACAAGTAAACCTACATTAATAAACGTATTGTAAAGTAAATATGTATATGAAAATAATTTCATAAAATTTAAAGTGCATAGTAAGGTATTGAAACATGATTCTTAATGGACCTTAAACCAAATTTGGCAACCATTTCTAAATGACTTATTTGTATGCAATAAGGCTGAAGCAGATTCCAGATTCCGAATATCCAATATACCCACAATGCACTTACAGCCAGTATTCCAGGGTATGTCGTACGAATTTAGTTTGTTGTCATGCTTCCGCTTGACGAAAGTGTTGAATTTAAAGCTGCGATGACTCATGGACTCGCAGCAGGTCTTTATTGACTAATCGCTGACGGAATGTCTAATTTAAAAAGGAAAAAACCAGCAGTGGACATGGCCGCACGTGTGACAACTATGCAACTATTTAAAGCCCAGTTTATGGGTTATGGAAGGCCGGAGGTGGAGAGAGTATTTGGCAGCTAGATGTGAAAAAAACACAAGTTCGACAACAGCGATAAAAATAAACCATGAATAAAAAGAGAGGGGGAAATGGAGCAAAAGTCGGCTCGCCTTAATGCGTTTTATATATTTTTGTGTGTGTGCCAAAGATAGATATTTATGTACGTGCATAAAGACTGTCTGTTTGTGCTCACCGTAGTGTGTACAGTGACGCACTCAATTAGTTGCCCACTCAGTGAACTTCTATCGATTAAACGTGCTGTAATTATTAGAACAAAAAACGAAAGGAAAAATCGGAAAACATGCGACAATCATTAATCCGCTCACACGTAACCCAATTATACATTTTTGAGATAGGATCTAGCCAAACTTTCAATGTAGGATCAATTTCCGGCTCGGCAGTTTGAAAGGGACGTGAGGAAACGAAAATCGATTAATTTCCGCCCGACCTGGAGAAAGCTTGAAAGCAAGAACTCGTCCCATAGAGGGGTGAAAATCGGTGTGTGGAAATGCACATGGGCGTTGCTGGTATTTTTAGACAACTTGCGCTCTGGACAAAATACATTTTGTTTGCCCGCCCGGCGGAAACCTCGAAAACCAAGCACAAGAATGCCAGCTAATGCAGCCAGCCGATGATTGAAATGGAAAATCTCAACACATCGGCGTCATAAAAGCACCACCAACCATCCCACAGAAACAGCGTTCAATTGGATTTACAGTCCAGCTTGGCTAACTGCTACCACAACATGTGGCAAATAAAAAGTGGTTTGCCTTCGAAAAGCTTTTAAATATATAGAAATATTTATAATGCAAACAAATACTCTTGTTTATGAGAAAAAGATTAAAGTAAGGCAAATTAGTGATAGCTCTCTCTGTATATTCTAACTCATGGTCTAAGTCTTAGACTCTAAGAGTTTAATCATAAAGCAACCAACGCGGTTGAAACTAGTATGTTCTGAAGTTCAATAGTAAGTGCGCCGCATAAAAATCAACTAATTGATGTTGGAGCATTTTATTGTATTGCGGTCGACCTCCAAATTAAAAAAGCATTGACCCTTTGTCAAAACAATAGGCGGTGGGGCGTGGCGGGGGGATGGAGGAGGGTGGGCGCGGTCTGCCAACGCGTTTTTAGGTCAATTGACATGTTTTTCTGGCTGTTCGGCAAATGCCAAAACATTAAGCCAGCCGTAACGTAAATTAACGTAACACTCCCCTAAATGGTCACAGATTTGTTTGTAGTTTTTATCGGATACATCAAAAAGAAAAAAAAACTCGTTTCAACCACGCATATTGCTCATCTGCTTGAATGAATATATTGGTAAAAGGGAAAAATTACAGGTGGGAGGGGGTTTCGATGATATTTAGATATACTTTGGAAAGGGTAAACCCATATGGTTAGGCCGACTCCGGGGCTAGAAAACTCTGCAAAATCCATGTCGGTGCTTTGGTACTTTAAACTTTATCTGCGCCGGCCGACACAGCATGCGCAGTAGCTTAAGAACCCCCAGAACCCAGTCCTCCCGACGATGTAGAAATTCCTCTACACTGTAGATACCGCTATATGTACTACTGAGTCTCTACATGGGGCGAAAAAGTTACTAACTTTTATGGGGGCTGTGTGCGTGCGTCTCGGTGCGTTCGTGTGTGTTGGTGCGTTCTGGGTGGTGGTGGTACTGGTGGGGATTGGGATTGGGATTGGTGAGATGGTGTTGGTGGGGCCGCCAATCGTGTTTCCAAGTGCGGCGCTACAGAATTATAAAAATAATCGGGAGAAAGGGGGGCGGGGGGTGGCGAAGAAGAGCGGGGAGCCCGAAAAGAGAGCGGAGAACGCCGCAGAGAGGGAGAGGCCGAAATGTATCTACCACAGGCGGCCGCCAAGTGTGTTGAGTTCGGCGAGAAAACCCACCTAACCGCGTGTCCCCATCCAAGTTGATATATATATATATTTCTTGGCGTACTGTGTGTACATATAGCTGGCTATATATGCGTATATATAGAAGTCGGCTATGTCCGCCGCCTACAACTTAACCGATGAACTGCTGATGATGATGATGAGAAATACGAAGCTACAAGCGAATCTCACCGCATCACATACATGCACCAATACTCGGGCAAATCGGGAATGTTCTTTTCTTTCATTCCTTTTTTTTTTGCACAAATTCACACTTTTTAGTTTTTGCGTAGCATTTTTTTCAACTTTGGATCGATGCCTGATGGGAGGTAATTCGATTTTTTTGCGGGCCGAAGTATAGATGCATGTAAGTGATTACTCATAGGCGGTTTTACACGTGTTTTTTCCTTCGGGTATTTTAGCAATTTTTCGTTTTATAATTCCATACACACACTGGCAGGCGCACACACATAGATACAAGGCACTCTGGGCCAGCAAAAATGTTACTTACATTCTCGATTAACTGAAACTGAAACGACAACGAACACTACCAACGAACGAATGAGAATGACGGACGGCAAAGGTTGCACACATTCGCCGCGCCGCTGTATCTGTGTTTCTGCTCTCTCTCCCCACACTCACACTGGGGCACATGCGCCGCCAATGAGAGCGAGCTTCAGGGTTGCCAACCTGCCCGTTGAAGTAATGTTGCCAGGTGTGCAGGTAGCGCTTCAAAACCGAACTTTGAGATACAAATGTATACTAATTAACAGCCAATCTCAGAACTTGTAGATAAAAAGCTTTGAAAAGAGCCAGCTTTTATTGTCAAGTCTGCCGTTTTATCAGTTTATGAAGTAATAGTTTGTAGTTCGTTTCCAACCTGTTGAAACTTTCGAGCGCTTATCTAGCTGCCAGATTACGCTTTTATCTTGACTTTATGGCCTCCGCAAGGAGGAAACTAATCGGGAGATGTATGCCATTGATAAGGGGTGGCGGTAAATTGCCTTAATTCTAATTTGGATTTCATTGAATTCGTGCACTCACACATAAAAACGCGATATCAGCGGCACTTATGCTTTTCACGAGAGGTGAGCAAGGGCCGCCAATTATGGGCGTGAAGTTGAGATGAGAATTTAAGTTCTAGCTTGACCTAGAGAAATGATTTCTGTTTATTTTTATTCCCCATATTTTCTAATTCATTTAGTTTAATTTCTTTAATAATAATTAACCTTCATTTCGTACTAAAACAATATTTTAAATAATCTCTATTATGCCCAAACTTAAGTAAACCAACTTAAAAACTAAAGCTGACCCTATTTTTTTGGAAAGATTGCAATATGTTGTGTTTAACATCTATAAAAGATAATAAAGGGAAAAGGCATATATGCCAAATTTAACATTATTAAGCAAGAATATATAAATATTTTCACTCAAACAAAAAAACTTTTTTGATTTTCGAATCTTGTGGGTGACGCGACATATACTTTGCTCACGCTCCCATCTCTACTTTTTACTACAGCTCACAAAGAACAAGACGGAGAAAATTACGTCATCGGCGTCCTATTTGCTGGCGGTAATGAAAAACTGCTACGTCCGTTTCCATTCGTAATAGGATTTTCGCAATGCGAATATCGCACGCAACCAAATGTTACAAGCCCCGCGGGCCGCTGGCATCCAATTAGAAGGCCATCGAATCGATAAAGTGCGTGGGCGGCGCGGTTTTTTGGGGAAAATTTTATCCGCCGACAATATGGCGGTCGCAAGCCGACACACGACGCACTAGGTGAATTTACTCACTGCGCCTGGGATTTCAAGCGTTTTTCGAATATCTGCGTATTCCTTGGGCTCACAACACTCGACTTTTAACTTGGTTTTTAACGGCTACCACTTATTAATTAGTTAATTCACCTCTTACGGCTCGGACCTGAAGGTTCTTCTTCTTAACGCGCAGCTGTGTTGGAAATAGAGGTGGAGAAACATCGATGCATCGATGTTCTACAATTTTTTAGAAACATCGATGTTTCTCGGCGACAATCGATGCCTTAGTCACATCACCAATTATAAAGGTGGAAGGAGCATGTAAGCGAAAAATGTGTTTTTAATTTAAGTTAATTACTGTCATGCGCGGTTCCACTGGTCAAAAATTAAAGAAAATTTGCTATTCAAAAAGTATGCAACAAACTGTTTACTGTATTGGTGGCGTAGGAGGGAAGCGGTGGATTAAGCTATATCATAATACTCTCCTATAATACTAATGTTATTTTTTTTACATTTTTTTTCCGACTAAAACCTTTGTTTTTTTGTTAAACCAAAAAGGTCTTGCAGTTGGGCTATTTTATTCTACTTATTTATTAAAATAAAAATAAATAATTCTTTTTTCAAAGCATCGATGTTTTATTGAGGTTTTTTTTTAAACATCAAAAACATTTTCAGGTAATGTAAACCTCTTTGACGACGAATAGTTAAAATTTGTTCTACTTTAGAATAAAAAACAAATTTCTTATGCATTCCATTTGCCTTATTCAAATTCGAATCAGTTCAACTTTTGCGCCAAACAACTCGAACAAAACAGGGCCACAGGGTGATTAGTCTATTAAAATCGGAGCTTGGAATAGGGATGGGCTTGCCGGAATTTTTCAACCCGCGCGGCTCAGAAATTCCGATACACGAGGGCGCTATTGCTATCGATGGTTGGTCAGACGTTTCCACCATCTCTAACAAGCCGCACGTGTTTACGTTGTGTGGGAAATATTTCTTGAGTTTCGCTCCGAAAAACCTTGATTTTTAACAGATACAGACATGCCGCGCTCCAAACGTGATAAGAAAGGTGAGAGTTTGGATATTAAAGTATACGATTTTGATTTGTAATAAGTGGTATTTTCATTCCCTCAGTTTCCTTGACCAAAACCGACCGCAAGGGTCTGGCATGGAAACAGCGAATCGTGGACGACATTCGCTTTTGTGTGGGCAAATACCCGAATATATTCGTTTTTCAAGTTCAGAATATGAGGAATAGCTTGCTGAAGGATCTGCGACAGGAGTGGAAGAAGAACTCCCGCTTTATCTTCGGCAAGAATCGCGTGATGCAGATTGGATTGGGTCGCACCAAAAGCGAGGAAGTGGAGTCGGATCTGCACAAGGTAAATGAGGGTTAATAGGTAATTGCTGTATCCAAAATTAATGGTATATCTACTAGCTCTCCAAGCGATTGACCGGCCAGGTGGGTCTGCTCTTCACGGACAAATCCAAGGAGGAAGTTCTGGAGTGGGCCGAAAACTACTGGGCCGTGGAATACGCACGCAGTGGCTTTGTGGCCACGGAAACGGTTACCCTGCCAGCTGGTGCATTGGAGGACTTTGCGCACTCCATGGAGCCGCATCTGCGATCCCTGGGCCTGCCCACCAAACTGGAGAAGGGCATCGTTACCCTCTACAGCGACTACACGGTCTGTGAGGAGGGCAAAGTACTGACGCCCGAGCAGGCGAGAATCCTCAAGCTGGTGGGCAAACCCATGGCCAAATTCCGTCTGACCATGAAGTGTTCGTGGACCAAAAGCGAGGGCTTCCAGCTGCACGTCGAGGATGATGTGAACGATGAGGACCAGGCCGACAGCGCCATGGAAGAGGACGCAGAGGCAGAAGCCATGGATGACAACGACGACGACGATGAAGACGAGGAGGATGATGAATAAATTAGTTTTAGGCGTAGAATTAATTTTTTTTATGTATATATCAAGTACAGAAAATATACGTATATTTTTAAAGTACATTACATATTATCTTACGTTCAACACAGATAATACTTGATTAATGGTAGCTTAGACTAATAACTAAGTAAACAAAACACTTAAGAAGCATTTCAGATATTGCTAGAACCCAAAAAGGCACAAAACTTCAGGTTGCATCGTCCGAGAGGATGTAGAGCACCAGAGGTCGTTCGTTTTCGCTATCCTCCTCCAAGAGGTCGCTGTTACTTAGGGAGATATCTTGAGAGGCGGAGGCCTCCAGCTCCAAGGCATTTGTGGTGGCACTTAGAAAGAGCTCCAGAGGCATGGTTTGCTCGGAAACTTCTTGATTCGACGGAGCTTTAGTCTCCGGTGCCACTTCTTCATCCTCGTCTTCAGCATCCTCCTCCCCTGCTGACAACTCCAAATGTTATTGATCCGTCGAATTGGGCGGAACTGTGCAACCGGCGGCAATGTGTTCCATCACCTGCTGCTTCAGCTGTGCCACATGGTCCTTGAGGTTCTTCACGATGCTTCCCAGATCGACGTTCTCACCCTTGAGGATCTTGACGCGATCCTCCAGCTTAGAGATGCGCTCCAGCTTGCGCTTGCGGCACTTGGAGGCGGCCACGCGGTTGCGCTGCCTCTTGCGCTCCAGCTTAATCTTCTCCTGCGTTTCCATGTCGATCGGACTGACGGTGGGCGAGCCGGCTGGGTTGACGGGCTCGTCCTTGATTACCGAGAAGCCGTCGGAGAGGTTGGCGTACGTGAAGGTTCCTCCGCTGATGCCATTGTTCACCGCTGTCATGGCTGCAGCCGTTGTTGCTGTATTGCCTGTGGGGTTGACGGCCGGAAAAGCCTGGGAGTTGGTGTGCAGATTCTGCAGGGCCTCCTCGAAACCCTTGCCGAAGGCCTCCTGCTCCACGGTAACCGGACCTGCCTTGGTGGGGAACACCTTGCCCGGCTGCGGTGTCTGGATGAGGTTGTTCGACAGCAGGATCTTCTCCAGATCGGGTGTGTTCAAGGTTTTGGCCTGCAGATCCGGTGAGTTGATGACCAGTGGGGCGAAGATGCGCTTGTTCTTGGCACCCTTGCTATTCAGATCCAGGGAGCCGGGACGCTTGTTGGGATTGGGGGTGGACGTGCTCAGGTTGGGGGTCTGAAAGTCCAGCGACATGGGGGCACTTCCTTCCTCGCCGACGGGCTCTGTTTTCGGTACGATCTGCACGGCAGTTGCTCCGGAACTGCCAGCATTGGGGTTACTTAAATTCGCAGCAGCGGAAACGGGGGTTTTCATGTTTGCTTGCCCTGGGCAATGACGTCAAACTAATTCGGATGAAAACCGAAAAAACAATCTGATAAAAACTCGTTTCGTTTCGTTTCGCGATGAGTCATGCGAATAACTCGCTCTTCTTCTTACTCACCAAGAGGGTGCGCACTTTTGGGGTCGGCGAAATTTGATTAAAATAATCTCCGCTTTGGTGTTTGCTCGCTTTTGCTTAACCACTTCTTAATCACCGTGTTTACCGCACGCTTACTGGTTTTTAAGATGCCTCAGTTTACTTATAAAAATATTTATTACGCGCAAAGTTGTTGTGCTCAGAATAGCTGTAGAATAGGGATGTGAAAAATATGTAAAAGTACCGATATATTGAATATCGATAGTGGACGATGTCCGTGCTAACTATGGGCAGCATTGTTCGCCTAGCATGGGCTCAAACCGGTTTTAATTGGCAGCACACAAAATTGAATTCAAATGTTTGGCGGCCAATAAAAAGAACACAGATCTTTACAATTTTGTGTTTAATTTAATTGAATGTCATGAAAGGTGAGTGCAAAAAGGGATTCCGCTGGTCTCTCACAGCTTTCTTGACTTTTCCCGTGCACCTTGCAATAAACGAAGAGGCGATCGATTTCTTTTTCAGTAATGGGCGACGGTAAACAGGAGAGGAAATGTGTTTATTAGTCCGGGTTTCATAATATTTCCGCTCGGAAGGAATTACTAGCCGCACTGAAGGACCCATTATGTTGGAAAGACCAGGGAAACCTTGACGCTCATGATTTTTGGGGTACAATCAAAACGAAAACCAAGTTCTGACGGACAATCCCCAGCTGCCTGCAAAGCATCCAAAACCCAAGTTAAAAGCCATCGATCTTTGGGATATCCCCGATATATTTATATTCGACATTTATGATAACTGTATAGCAATAAATATTTTCAAATACGTTTTTTTTGGGTTTTGCTCTTCAAACTGTAGCATATACATCAAGTTCAAATATATATATTCGTTTATGTAAATACATTAATAATATTTTGATTTTGCAACCAAACGCCTTGCTGTTGTTCAGATTGGTATAGTATATATGCTCGCCCTAAAAGATTTACACATTTATTAAACTCCTTGTATATTAATAATCACATCTATAGATTTGTTAGAGCTTTAAATATTTGTCTTAGTTATGTCCATTTATTGTAAGCACGTTGAAACACATTTATGTATATGTTCATCTGTAGACAAGTAGTGCGGGAGAGAGAAGTGTCTCTGATAGTTAGTTACTCGATGCTCTGCGAGTGATGTCCGCCTAGATAGTATTATTCCTCGGTGTAGACAAAAATCGTTATATATTTTGTGTGTCGTGGATGAGTGGTCTGTGCACACCCAAGTCGAACCGAATTGAAGCATTCTAGCGTTGACTCTGGAGGACTAGCTGCCAATGTGAGCTCTGCTTTCTTTCTGCTTAGAATGTCAAGCGAATTAAAGTACTTAAAAAGCTGGTTGTGGATTAATTACTTGTATATCCTGGTTACGTTACGCATATGTATGTTATTTCGGTTATGATCACGTTTGTATACTAAAACACCCATAAAACGTGCAAATATGTTTCGAAAAATTCCATTTCACACCGAACATTTAAAACGAAATAAATCGGG
The DNA here is from genome assembly GCA_037075285.1 of Drosophila lutescens. Classification (NCBI taxonomy): domain Eukaryota; kingdom Metazoa; phylum Arthropoda; class Insecta; order Diptera; family Drosophilidae; genus Drosophila; species Drosophila lutescens. Next base: position 2,670,660 of record JBAMCF010001083.1, read on the forward strand.
CCTCTTTCGGGCGTCTACTGCGATGAACTGGATCAAATTTGTATATATATATGTATCTCTTTAGGTATCTGGTAAACTCTAGTTGGCTGCTGCCGCCTCGAAGGGCGGACAGGAAAATCCATCAAAATATTTATGTCTTTATATGCGACGACTATTTAGTTTTGAATCAATTGTTTGATTTTTGCTAGTTCAGCATGGTTTGTATTTTGTATTTATTTTTTTGGGCTCATATTTTTATCTTCTCTCTCTGGGTTGCATTACGGTTTTTCATTTTTCATTTTTCATTTTCGATTTTTGTTTTTCTTTTTAAACGCACACAAAAAACGTTAGGAAAACGCTGGGCGGCAGTCTGGAACAGTCCGCTTAGAGCCCGATCTCCCGCATGGCCCTGTACAAGCAGGGGTTCTTCAAGCACTCCCGAGGACCCAGCTGCCGGCCGGGAGATCCCCGCAGGATCATCAGGATGGAACGGGCCGCCGACTGGCACTCGTTGCTGTCGCCGCAAATGCCATCCGCCTCCGCCAAATACTGATAGTCGCAGGCCACCTGCGAGGCACCCTGCAAATGGAATTTTGTTTAGTGGATATATCCTTCTAATTTGTATAGTTTATATAATAAATGAAAGTTTGAATTGTAATTTCGCCCATCCGAAACGTATATGCCCTTGCAGATCAATGCTATTAAATTACAAAATCCAAAATGTTAAATGTATTCATTCGACATTAATTTTTCAAACCTTTCTATGGCAGCTACATAATATAGTCGTCCGATTATTGTTAAATTTAACTCAAAATTCTAAACTAAATTTTCGTACAAAACCCGTCTTAGGCTCTGCGAATTTATCACCCATACGCACTGTTGCCTTCGCACAGAAAGTTATTTCCATATACCTACTATTTATTTGTTGTTCAATCTAATGTTTTTACCGATTAATCTAAAAAAATGCATTATTTGAACAAACTTAAATGGGAGGACGATTTTTTTCGACCAAATTCGAAATGTTATACGTGTGGTATGAGTAATTTTTAAGGAAACTTTAAACCTTTTTCGCAATGCTTATTTTTATAAATACTATTTTATTGTTTTCGAATTCAATTGTTGCACCACATTAAAGGGAGAGAACCCTAATGTACATATATGTATGTATACTTAGATACTAAATTATTCATATGCTGAAAAACATTTACGAGTATATCAAACTAACCACTTTTTTTTGTTATTTAATACCAGGAACAGTTAAGCATAAATAAATATATTCGTGTAATTATTTTAGATTACTCCGATCTTAATTTTCGATTGTACTTAATAGAGCACATTCTAGTGCTTGAAACAAAAATGAAAAATCAGTGATGATTGGCTCTCCCATTGCTCAGGATGTTTTGCAAGCTTAATAATTTACTTAATCTGGTGGTTATTCTGTGTTTGGTTTCAGAGGTAAACCTCTCTACAAAACATATGTATTATTAATTAATGATCACATTAATTCTAAAATAGAATGTATCCAAATTCGAGTGGACCAACTTTAAATGCACTTCCGTGGATTCAAGTTTCAGCACAATTGAATATTGCTACATAAAGTCGATAAATCGAACATACAAATATCTGTCTTTCAAAGCGAAATTATTAAAAACTCCAGTGACTAAAGTAAAGGTTGGTTAATAAAAAAAATTGGAAAAATTATTAAATAAAATAATTAAGATACTATTTCATTTATAGATAAACTTTGCTTTGTATAAACGGCTGAATGGATACGTGCCGTTTCTTTACAACATAACAGTGGATTCATGTCGTTTCCTGAAAAATACGAATTCTCAACCGATTTCGAAGTATTTTTATGAACTTATTATGTCCAACTCCAATATGAATCATACATGTCCCTACGATGTACGTTTCTTAAACAGAAAACCATGAATTTAATAATTTTTTTCCTTTTTAGCATGATCTCATTATCGACAAGTTATCTACTAGCTTTATAAATAGCCAAATGACGGACGTTTTACCCTTTCCTGAAGGTCGATACTTGCTTCAAACCCACTGGTATGCTTACGATATTCTTCGGGCAAAGATTGGTTTTTATGGAACTGTTTTTTAAATGGCAGTGTATTATATAAATATTATTTATATAAAATGAAATCGAAATACAGCCTATATCCAGAAAAATACATTGAGTAATTATGAACAGATCATACATATTTATATGGGTAAATGTATTTAAACACTTAATTTGACTGAGCATAGTTACATGTTCAGAAGTCACGAGTAATTAAACGTCCAAAAACTGATCTAAGCTTTCCGTTTCTGATTAAATCCAACTTCCATGACAAAATAGATATATTATTATATTTATACCCTTTACTCGTAGAGTAAAAGGGTATATTGTATTCGTGCAATAGTATGTAACAGCTAGAAGGAAGCATTTCCGACCCTATAAAGTATATATATTCTTAATCAGGGTCACTAGCCGAGTCGATCTAGCCGTGTCCGTCTGTCCGTCCGTATCACCGCTGAGATCTCGGATACTACAAAAGCTAGAGTGTTGGGATTACCCACACATATTCTTGGGCTTCCTACGCAGCGCAAGTTTATTTCAGCTGCGCGACACGCCCCCTCTAACGCCCACAATCCCCTTAAACGATTTTAAAAGGTGTCTGGCGCCCACACCTTTAAAGATTTCGGAAAAGTAAAAATTCAGTTTATAAATACCTATCGAAATGTAGAAGACATTTTTCAAATCGGACCATTTGTTAAAAAGTTGTGCGCGATGAAAGTTTAATATCTCCATCTCCCTCGCACTCCCTTTAGCTGAGTAACGTTTATCTGATAGTCTGGATACTCGACTATAGCGTCCTCTCTTGTTTTTATTAAATATTTATGAATCAAACTGGTTTTCTTGTTGTTGTGAAATCAAAACAAGACCTATACCAAGGCAGAAAAACAATGAAATATATAGTTAAAATATGTTATATTCAAGCCCAAAATTTCAATTTTTCACTGATGATGAAAAGCGAATTGAGCACGATGAGTATTTGATTTCCTACGGTGAACAAAACCTATTTTTTAATTTGAAAAAATAGGTATACCTATTTTTGAGGGCGACCCTAAAAGGGCAATCAACCCTAACAAATAATCCTCTCAACTTTGATTGATTCTTGATTCAAAATGAACCTAGTTCAACCTATTAAAATTTTGAGATGAGTTTTGGGTCGCTTAATATTTCAACATGCATTGAAGGCTAAACATTTAAGTTTAATTGATAATTATTTTGTGATTCTCCGCAAATGGTGAAATAAGCTCTATAGTCGTACCCAATTGATACATTTTTATAAATATACCTACCCATAATCACTGGTAAGTTTCCAGTATGTAAGAACAAAAAATATGATTTATTGGATAGATCACTTACACACAGATAGCATATTTGGTGAACGCCGCAAAGGGGCAGGAGCTCCTGGTTGATGTCCCCGGAGATGAGATCAACGCCGCGACAGCGCTCCGCCATGGACTCGATGATGGGGCACTGGTTGGAGCCCACGATGTAGTTCTTGTTGCCCAGATAGGCGTCGTTTAGGGTCTCGTAGGGAGCACTGCCCAGGTTGAGGGCCTCGTCCATGGTATTTGGCTGCTCCGGATAGCGCAGGTACCCACTGCGCTTCTTCTTCTCCATGTCCTTGGGGGGCTTCGAATCCCTGGAGGATTTGCAAGTGTAATTGCTGTTCGAAGCTTTAACGCATATATTCCACTACTTACTCCGCCAGTTGCTTTGCCTGCTCTGCCTGCTCCTTCTTCACGGACTTCTTGGCCAGCCAGTAGTTGGAATCCAAGGCGTTCTCCTCCGATTCCGGTTCGATGGTATTGCGCATGAGGTGATTTTCGTTGTCCACCGACCTCCTTAGCTTATCCAAAGCCCGGCGCATTTTCTCCAAGCTGTAAGCAGTTGCCAAGCGAGAGAGGACATGGTCCTTGATCCTGCGAATATCATCCTTGCTGTTCAGACCCTCATGGGCACCCGTGTACTTGATGGTCTCGTCGATGATGAAGTCTTCGATGGACTGGAGCTTCTTGTCCATGCTGTCCAATTTCTCAGAATCGAAATCCCGCTTCTTCTTCTCCGCCTCGGAGCTTTCATTGTCGTCCTCGTCATCGTTATTGGTGCTACTGTCCGCTTCGCTGCGTTTCTTGAGTTCCCTGTTGAGTAAAATGTAATTGAAAATGGTTTAGAAAGGCTATGTAAACCTTAGTCTGTACAAGCAGAACGCACTCATTCTTCTGTGCCGACTTCTTCTTGCGATCCAAGCCAAAGTATTGCGACCAATCGATAGACTTCTTGGCCCGGAGCATCAGATGACCCACTGTGGGGGCATGCAGGTGTTTGGAGCCACCAGTGCCGCCGGACAAAGTGGCCGCAGCTCGCTTCTTCTTGCGCCTTCGCTCCTCCGCTTCCTCCGCGTCCTGGTCACCCTCGCCATCCTCCTCATCGAACTCGTCGTGCTCGTCCTCATCGGAGCTCTCCTCACCCTCCTCATCGTGCTCATCCGCCTCCGGGTCCTCGACGTTCTCGCCGTGCGCGTGATCGCTACGCTTGCGGTGTCGATATTCGGGTGACATTCCGGGGAGACCATGTCCACCATGATGTCCGGCATGACCGCCGTGCTGGACCATTTCACCGGCACCTGGAGGAGACGAAGTGGATGTTTCCCTGGGTGTCACGTTCACCCGCTGGAAGTTGATCTCCAGACGCATGTCTCCCAGGGCGGTGGCGGTGGCCGTGGCTGGCGGGGATTCGGGAAGATTGGTGGCAACCTTTGGCTGCTCGTCCGCCGATCGCTTGCGCTTCTCCTCGGGATGCGATTGGGGCTCCCCTGGCTGGCCAAACAGCTCGCTCAGCTCTTGGGCTACTCGCTCATCGGTCCTGCCCAGCGGGGCTTCCGGATTGCCGGCATTCGTGGTGCTCCTCTTGGCCACCGGGAAGCGCTTCCTCTTGTCGCCGTTATAGGGCAGCCATGGGAGAACCGGATAGGAGCGCTTCTTCTGCATCAGCAGGTAATACGGTGGCACTCGCATCCGCTTCTTCTGCTCGAACAGTTCGGCATCCTGGGGCTCCGGCTCCTGTAGTGGTTGGTTTTTGGCCTGGTCCAGGTGGTGCCACCACTGACGCACTGCATCCCTATCCCTGGCCTCCTCGATCTCGCGCAGAAACTGATCTGTCAGCTCATTGTGCGCGGGCTCTGCGTTCAATGGCTGGTTCTCACGCTCTCGAAAAGCCGAGGGTACGGAATCTGGAAGAGATTAGTGGGCAAAATTGTATCACAGATGAGGCCATTAATATGCTTCACTAATTTACAGAATTAAAAACCATAATTTTGACTTGGAAAAATTGTTGGATGCCATTAAACCCTTGCAGAGGAAAGTATAATTTCAGTCAGAAGTTTGCAAAGCAACAGGTAATATATATTCTTGATCAGCACCATCTATCGTTTCTATGCGAACTAGTCTCTCAAAAGTCTTCTTTCTATTGCAGGTAGTACATATGTCGGAACGAGCCGGATCGGACCACTATATCTTTGGCTCCCAAAGGAATAATAGAAGAATAATAGAAGAGCATTATAACTTTGTAGGAAGTAGGCGTTTGGATTTAAAATTTAAAAACAACATTTTAAACAGGCAATAATATATCTTGGATCCCTGGAACAGCATGTGAGAGAGACAGAGAGAGTTGGAGTTGGACATATTTTAGCTATTAGGCTAACATTGGTAAGATCAAGAAGAAATATTTATTTATTAACCAATTTATATTATAGGTAGGTATATACTTATAAGTCAATGTGCAATACATACATAAAATTAAAGTTACCAAATAATTTGATTTTGACGTGGAAAGTATTAAAACGAAAAGGTTGAAAGCCAAACCACTCGCTTATGTGGTGTTAGCTTTAATTAAATGCATTTAAATTTGACAAATATCTTGATTTTAAACCATTTGTTTCCCCAATCAATGAGGAATGACTTAACTTTGACCTTGGCAAAACCAGAATATGGGAGGAGGACTGTCGATAAATCTTGGCCATGTGTGTGTGGAGGACATGCATCAAGTTGTTGGGCCGGCCATTAAATCAAATGACAGGAAGACAGGCAGGATCTGTCGGTTCTGGGCGGCTTCCAGCTGATTGCATTCATCATCGGGACTCTCGAGCGAACAGTGAACCCACAGCCTTCATCCCACTCACCACTCACAAGTTAATCGGAGCTAAGTGGTTTTAGCCAGGCTATTGTTGGCCTTATCCACTCCATGCTCCCCCCATTACCATTCGCATTTCAAGTGGACACATGCCCGCAAGCACACATTGCTATCCACAGTTTGGGTCAGGATAATAGCACTTCGGGACGGGGCCCCATAAATTATTTTCGGGGATTCGCATTCAAAAGTAGCCACTTTATGAAGGTGCTAAAACTTTTCTATTAGTGCGGCTCTCAATCATGCTTATCGTAAGAGGGTGTTCTTGAGATTCTAGGTGATTGTCTTTATGGCTTTGAAATAAATCCTCAACATTGATACAAAATTTAAAACATATCAAACTCATAATGAAATAAATTGATTATCAACTTTAATTCTTTGTTATTATTTTTCTTATAAAAAGCAGGAAAATATTTAAAAGTATATCTAAAACCCAAATGGTTTACGTGTTATGTATGTAATACAAACTTTTAATAACCTCTAAACAACAAATTGGTTTTTCATAAAAGCTACATTTTAATGTGAATTTAAAACTTTGCCCAATCTACAGTTACTGTCTTAGTGCAATTGAACCTAATAAATAAAATACATTATCTTAATTTTATAACTTAAAAAAAATACCAATAAGGTGCAATGCTATTTGAAGGACCCTCATAGTGGGTATCCTTTTCTGGGTGCGTGCTTTTTTGTGCCGTGGCGCTTACTTACCGAACTGCTCGTCACGTTCCCGAAAAGAGGAGAAGCGCTTTCTCTTCTCATCGGCCAGCTGGAGATTATTCGGCCCCAAATCTCCTCCGTCCTCGAATCCTAGTCCCAATCCCAGACCCAGGCCCAATCCCAGGTTGTGATCCTGACCGTAGTTGTCCTCGTCGCGTTCTAAGTACTTGCCAAGTGCCTTATTGACTCGATGGCGATTCCGATTCCTATTCTTGCCAAATAAATCGCCTTCTGTGCGGGGTGGGGAAGAGGTGGTGGTGTGGCCAAAAGAGAAAGGGAACGGAAACGAGGAAAAGTAACAATTGTACATGTGACTGTGAGGGGGAAAATGCGGAAAATCAGTGCTTAGGGTTTCGGCTATCCAAGGCACGTGCACTCCTCATGCGGCTTTCCTACTTTTTTCCTCGCCTTGATGGATATCATTTTCAGATTTCGGCCACGACTTGCGTTTGTACAACCTATACATGCAGTTGACAGTCCATCCTAAACTCCATCCACATAAATCTAATAATAATCATATTTCTCCATATCCATAAAGTGGCATATGGATAGAGACTGCCTCACTGAACACAAGTTCGTCGGTAGATTACGTATAACAGGCTTGATGTGGCGTTATATATTTATTTGCCTTCTGCATATTCAAAGTGGGATATTTTCAAGTCTTATTGTTTTTAATAGCAGGAAATTTTAAATTTAATTGTATTGGTATTACTTTATATTTATTTTAAAAGTGTTTTTCAGTTTGGAAAAACAAAAAAAATGATAATTATAACTTTTATTTCTACCATGTAGCTTAAATTAAATATGCATATTAACGCTGATTAGTATCAGCAACTAAATCCTTTGAAATCATATTATCTCCATGGATAAAAAACTTTGAGCAATCAATTTCCAACTACTACGTTATTCTTTTAACAAAAACAGGATAATTAATCAACAAATACAGGGGATGCCTTAAATATTGATAAACTACCAAGTAAATAAGGGCGACTAAAAGGTCTTGCCTCGCGCACACTTGAAGGTTAATCAAAGTTCAAATTTCTTGGGGGAATTGCTTGATTAACTTACGCCAGCTAACGTGCGCGCAAAGGTGAAGGTCTCAGCTTTTCCCTAAGGGAAACCAATTTCCCGGCAAGATTTTCCCACGCCCCCTCACTCACCTTCGTCCCAGTCATCCAAAGTGGGTGGCGGCGGGGCATTCAGAGGATATTTTGCCGCCTCCCGTCGATGCAGTTCATCCACGGCAGCCTGCAGCGAAAATGCGGCGGTGCGCTGTGGTATAGCTTGGATGCACTGCACCACCGCCAGCAGCACCACCATGGCACCACTGGGGCCTACAAATCGGTTGGCCATTGACTCGCTGGCTGCTGCCTTCCTCTCACTCTGTCACTAGAATTCTAGACCTAAATCTGCAAGATGGGACGAAAAAAACAAAATGTAAATGATAAGGCAATTGCATGAGATATATATTAGCATTTTATCGACCCCATAAGTATATATATTCTTGATCAGGATCACTAGCCATGTCTGTCTGTCCGTATGTCTGTCTGCCTGTCTGTCTGTCCGTCTGTATGAACGCTGAGATCTCGAAAACTACACAAGCTAGAAAGTTGGTATTACCCACACATATTCTTGGCCCTCCTACGCAGCGCAAGTTTATTTCAGCCGAGCGCCACGCCCCCTCTAACGCCAACAATCGACCACAAACGATTAAAAAATGTGTCTAGCGGCAACATTTTAAAGATTTCGGAGAAGAATAAATGCAATGCGCTTTATACCCATCGAAATGTAAAAGACATTTTTCAAATCGGAGCAATCGTTAAAAAGTTATGCCCGATCAAAGTTTTATATATCCGTTTCCCTCACACTCCCTTTAGCTGAGTAACGGGGATCTGAAAGTCGGGGCACCCGACTATAGCGTTCTTTCTTGCTTTCTAATTATTTAAAACAAGAGAGAACGCATAGATACCCGTTACTCAACTAGAGCGACAAAGCAGAAATGCGACACCTAGCGGTCAAAACGTTTAGTTCAAGCTTTTTAATGAATGGTACGATTTAAACAATTTTTGGATAGCTGTCAAAACAAAATCTCATATACACTTTTACAAAATCTTTAAAAATGCGGGCGCTAGGCAGATTTTAGCGTTATGGGTTATTGCGAGGGTATGTATTGCAAAATATATAAAAAAACCAATATATACAATATCATCAAAAGTGTGGGCGCCACAGTTTGTAGTTTATTTATTTGGATATCAAATGCTAATAAATAAGTTATTTAGCTTTTCTTCTACAAGAAATATTACTAAATGTTATTAGTACATTTTCTACTTTTTGCTTAATGCAAAAGTATTGTGGCTTTCGTCAAACTCCATTGAATTCCAGAACTTTTTTCATCGAGTAAAAGAGATGAAAAACTGGTTAGATGAAAGCCAGTTAAACGGTTAAAAAAGGCATTAAAATGGATTTTAATGCCCGACACGTTTCCGACAGGTGCGTAAAAAACTTTTAATTACATTTGCACTTTAAAGTAAGGTCCTTTTTGTGCATGAATGTGTGTGTGTGTGAAAGAGTGTGTGGGTTTGGCTTGCGTTGGCATTTGTGAGTGTGTATCAGGTGTCATCTTTTCGCGGCCACTTGATGGCGTGTGAAATTCCATATTTCCCCGCTTAATTATGCAAACGAGCAGCAGGTACCCGAAGTGCCGGACTATATCCTGCTGAAGGTATTTGAATAATCTGCCCATCTCAGTCGACTAACTAATGAAGCGAACCCCTCAGCCTCCTGCATACACAAAGCCCAAAGGAAGGGGCATGTAAATCAATAAAATTCCAATGTGCCTGCAAATATCCAGCATGCTTGGCAAATTACAGGGGGAAAACTTCATCGGAGGACTTGAATTTGCCCCACTGACTTTTAGCATTCTTGGCCGCTGACAAAGCCAGGCTGACAATTATGGGAAAGTTGAATTGCTGCTCGGATGCCAACTGCCATTGAAATGCTCATCCCGTCCTTACTTCTCCGTTTCTTCAGTTTTTCTCGGTTTAATGGCGGCGCACATAAGTATGCTACGCATTTCTAAGAAAAGAAAATATGTGTGGCCTGGCGTGGAAGGAAAAGGAAAATATATGGTAATCACATCGTGCCTCCCACCACCACTAGGCTCCACAGTTCTTTCCACTTATCTCGTACCTGTGGCCACGCTTGCCTTTCATTTCCACACCCCCCATTAAATGTCAAGGCAGCCGCAGACGCAGCCGTCGCTTTTCATTCGCTTTTCTTTCGGTTTTTCCTGCGCTTTTCTATGGCCACTCCCGCTCTGGTGAAGAACCCTATTTGCGTCTCGCCTGCAGCTGTTTGGCTCGTTGCTGCCCCTTTCATTGTATTATTGCTGCTTGGCTGGCTTTTGTCTAAGGAAACGAGTCCCCTAGTTGTTGATGTTTTTGTGTCTGTGCCTTCGCTCTAATCCAGATTAAACGCAGCTGCATAAAGCAGATTTCATTTCCCTCCAATCGCAGTGGTGCTGGCAGGACACTTGCCTGTTGCTCGGGGTGATGCGGTCCCTATAAACTTATACAGCATTTAAAATGTACTGAGAAATTAGTTTTAGCAACTCTGTACTAGCGCTCATCCTGTTGTAGCTTTATTGGTTATTATTTTATTTTGAAGTAATAGGATTTATTTCAGTGCTGCCATTTTGTCCTTTTTCCGGACAGGTCTGTCCTTTTTATAACGGCTTTATCCGGAAAAAAGTTGAAGCATCCCCTGTCCGGAAATCTTTCCTTTTTTCAACAATAGGGTTTTGAGTGTTATTTTTGCGAGTCGTATTTGTATTAACCAATTTTTATATGCTAAAACGCCTTTTTAACCAACATTCTTACAGTTCTTACAGTTAGGCACTTAAATAATACTTATTTATACGAATGTTCAAAGTGACGTGAAGCAGTCGATGGATTTTTTTTATATTACGATTTTTTCTATAGCAAAAGGAAGAGAAAAACATTTTAAAATTATAGCAATTTTTATTCTCTGCTTTTTTTGTCAGAGAAAAATTTCTCATTTTTACTACACTGTTTCGGGCTTGACACAGTAGTTGAATTTTTTGAATTACCAATGCAATTACTTGAAATACTTTTATTATTTAAATAATAGTAGAATATTACGTATACGCACAAAAATTTACCATGGTCAAATGATCAAGCGAAGCAGGTTGTTATTCGGGCGGAGTAAATCATTGAATTTAATATATCATAATTGAATTTAATATTTAATCCATTTAAATTCAGTACAAAACATAACCCATTGGTAGAAACAGAAAAAAGTAGATGTATTCTCCTTTTTTTTAAATTTTTTTTTTGGCCTTTTTTATTTTTTTTTGTCCTTTTTTCCCGTTTTTTTTGAGTGACTGATTTATTTCCAAATTGTCTTATTGAAAAATTGATCCTTTAATTACCATTTGAATTTCTTATATTGGGTGTGAATCTAAGAACTTAAAAAATGTTTAACATTTTTTTCCTAAATATTTTGATATTATTTAAGTAAAATATTATACAAATGTTGAGTTTAATATTTAAGTTCAAGCATTACAAACAGTGCTTCAAAAACTATAGTGATTAAATTATAATAACAAAAATGAAGTTTTGCGGTAAAATTAATTGAAAGAACAAACGTTTAGCGAAATTTGATATTTAAACTAAAAAAAGTTTGAGTGGCGAGCAGGGCGTATGATTAATATAAACTCTTTGCGTTTAAGCCCGTAAATCCATATAATAGTATATTCTCACTTTACACCATAGCGATGTTGTTTGATTCAAGGAAATAAAGACACTAAGAAGTACGGGTTAGGGGACGGGTACCGCCACATCTTGAGTGGCACGGGGCGTATGATTAATATTGATTGATGCCCTTGTCGTCTTGCGTTCCCTACATCAAACGGAGTCAGTGCTAATAATTTATTGAGTTTCAGCTGAACAGGCTCTCTCTTCCCCGGCAATCAGATTTCCAGACCGAACAACTGCGACCCAGCAGGGCATTTAAATTAGCGCCCTAATTGAATTTGTCGCAGCAACCATGGATACTACTCTCTCTATACATACACACATAAAATATGCCAACATATAAACCAGATCCTCCTTTTGTGAAAATTGGGACAAATTGAATCGGGCTTTTGGCCGGCGACTAAGTGAATGCATTCTGTCGGCAGAGGAAGAGGCTAATTAGGGGCCGGGAAAAGCTTTTTGCCTTTAAATATTTAAAGCCAACGAAGGAGATGTCCTGTCCTCGGGCCAGTTACCAACTTGTTAGTCAGGTTTCTGCGAGCGTGTGTATGTATCATTTATTCAGGGAACTGCCCGAGGTATTTTGTCAACAGGCCAACAAACAATTCATCAGTTCCATTGTCCAATTAGTGAAAACAGAGAGTTGCAAATGAAATGTACGCAATTATTTAGCCTCCGCTTGTTTCTCCCACGCATAAAAATATATCTATATATATGCACACGCCCACCAGCGAAATCAATGGAAACGGAAAATCTTTTGCAACATTTGCGTAATTTTCACCCCTCCGTCGGCGCACAAACACTGCTCGAAAATGTTGCACTCAACTCTTAACTCACTTGGATTGCTTTGACTATTCTTTTTATTTTCGCGACGCTCGAGTGCAGTTTTCCGTGCAAATTTTTCACTTTTTGCCAGACACTTTTCACAACATGGCGTCACGCCTACGCCAGCACCACAAATAAAACGCTCGTCGCTGCCAGCCAGTAGCCACTGTACCCACCTCTGTGCTCAGCCAAGGCGGAACTAAGAGTGTCGGCCAGTCTCTGGAGCTTCCATGTTTTATACAGGACCCGCGAGGACCGACGGGACCCGAAACTCAGCGAGAGCTTCGTCCGCGTGTGTGGGAGGTGGAAAAGGAGAAAGATGGAAAGGGGGCACAGAGAGAAAGCTTTCAGCTGCAGCCAAGCTTTGTTGAAAGACACTGAAAAACCATTTAACAATACAATTTGGATTTCGAATTTTAGTTTATCAAATGACAACAATCAACATTTTAACAAAATTTAAAAGATTCTTTATAAGTAATTACATAGTTTTAAAGATAAAAAGAATATTGTTTAATATTATATTAAACAAAAACACCTCTTAACGAGGTAAATAACTGATATCTGATCTGATATCAACTTTTGTAACGAAGAACTATTATATATTCGACAACATGAATACACTTTTTAAAATTGTCTTATCGTGCCTAGTAAGTCAATTTTAAAAAGTGTATTTATGTACACTCCCGGTGCGATTCGTACAACATAACAAATTTTGTATTTATTTTCCAAGTTTGTATAATCTAAGAAAAACAGTGATGTTTTTGACGTTAAACAAGAGACAACGCAATAAACGGAATGGTCCGATTTGAAAAATTTCTTCGATAGGTATATATAAACGCAACAAAGTTGTATTTATACTTGTCCGAAATCATAAAAGATGTTAGTGGGCGATTGTGGGCGTTAGAGGGGGCGTGGCGGTCGGCTAAAATAAACTTGCGCTGCGTAGGAAGCCCAAGAATATGTGTGGGAAATCTCAATCTTCTAGCTTTTATAGAGTCCTATATCTCAGCGTTCATACGGACGGACAGACGGACATGGTTATATCGACTCGGCTAGTGACCCTGATCAAGAATATATATACTTTATAGGGTCGGAAACGCTTCCTTCTAGCTGTTACATACTTTTGCACGAATACAATATACCCTTTTACTCTACGAGTAACGGGTATAATTAGTGGTATTTTCGTGATCTAGGGCTCCAACACTAACAGAATTTTGCATCAATTCTTGGGGAGCATTTTGGCTGTAAACTAGTGTTATTAATATCAAATTCAGGGGTGTCACAGAAAGCGACAACGGTTTTAAAGACAGTTAGTTTGGAAGATATTTTTGTGACACTTCTGATAAGTTTTACTCTAGGTAACGGGTATAAAAAGTGGAAAAATCCTAACTTTAAAAATCAACCATAAATCCAATTTTCCATGAATTTGGGCCATACCCGGGTTGTTTTATTCGGTAGGATGTAAACTTTAATTTAACATTTTTCATCTTTGTCGAGCTGCTGCGTTGCCATTACTTATCCAATCATATTGATCTATATGGCAAAGTTAAGCTCTGATCTATTGACTTTCAAATAAAACGAAAACTGGCCCAATCGGGGTGATATGTGCCGAGATATAAGAAGAAATTCGAAAAAAGTCAGAAATTTAACATTTTAAACTTTAAAAAATCTTTAAAAAAAAAACTGTGCCATCGAAAAAAAAACAAGAGAGAACGCTATAGTCGGGTTGGTGTCCCGACTATCTAATAACCGTCACTTAGCTAAAGGGAGTGCCAGTGAGATAGATATATAAACAATTTTTATTGCGTATAACTTTTTAATGAATGGTCCGATTTGAAAAATGTCTTCTACATTTCGATAGGTATTAATAAACACTATAAAATTGCGTTTATATATTTTTAAAATCTTAAAAGATGTGGCTTCCAGACACATTTGAAAATCGTTTATGGCGATTGTGGGCGTTAGGGGGGGCGTGGCACCTCGATCAATCAAACTTGCGCTGCGTAGGAAGCCCAAGAATATGTGTGTGAAATCTCAACCTTCTAGCTTTTATAGTTTCCGAGATCTCAGCGTTCATACGGACGGACAGACGGACATGGCTATATCGTCTCGGCTAGTAATCCTGATCAAGAATATATATACTTTATAGGGTCGGAATTATAATTATACCCGTTACTCGTAGAGTAAAAGGGTATATTGTATTCGTGCAAAAGTATGTAACAGCGAGAAGGAAGCGTTTCCGACCCCATAAAGTATATATATTCTTGATCAGGATCACTAGCCGAGTCGATCTAGCCATGTCCGTCTGTCCGTCTGTCCGTCTGTCTGTCCGTCTGTCTGTCTGTCTGTATGAACGCTGAGATCTCGGAAACTATAAAAGCTAGAAGATTGGCATTTTGCATGCAGATTCTAGGAGTTCCTACGCAGCGCAAGTTTGTTTCAAAAAGGTGCCACGCCCCCTCTAACGCCCACAATCGCTTATATACGATTTTAAAAATTTCAATATTTCGGAAAAGTAAAAATGCAGTTTTATTGTGTTTATCAATACCTATCGAAATGTATAAGAAATTTTTCAAATCGGACCATTCGTTAAAAAGTTATGCGTGTTCAAAGTTTCTATCTCCATCTCCCTCGCACTCCCTTTACCTGAGTAACTGGTATCTGATTGTCGGGGCACCCGACTATAGCGTTCTCTCTTGTTAGTGGTATTTTCGTGATCTAGGGCTCCAACACTAACAGAATTTTGGATCAATTCTTGGGGAGCATTTTGGCTGTAAACTAGTGTTATTAATATCAAATTCAGGGGTGTCACAGAAACCGACAACGGTTTTAAAGACAGTTAGTTTGGAAGATATTTTTGTGACACTTCTGATAAGTTGGCTTTGACATGCTGTTTCAACTTACTCTATATAGATTGTACCATTCTATTAGTTTTTAAAACTTTTAAGTAGATCCAATTCATACAATTCAATACAAATTTTTACAATTTAGTATAAATGGGCAAAGCAACGCAGTTTGTAGTGGGCTTCATAGGCGCTATGGGCGCCTTTTGCCTGGGCGCAGTGATCGGATGGTCGGGTCCTGTGGAGATGGAAATCAAGTACTTCGAGGCCTACAGCTTTGTGCCGAACACAACTGAATGGGGCCTGGTGGGATCCCTGATGACGCTGGGAGCAGCCTTCTCCTGCGTTCCGGTGGGCATACTCATTGGGAAGATCGGGAGGAAGACGACAATGCTGTGCCTGCTGCCACCGTTTTTCATCGGTTGGCTGCTGATCATCCTGGCGGTGCACATATCCATGTTGCTGATCGGACGCTTCATAGCCGGATTCTGTGGAGGAGCCTTCTGCGTGGCAGGTCCCATGTACTCCACCGAAATCGGAGAGCTCCAGTACCGAGGCATCTTGGGCTGCTTCTTCCAGCTGCTCATCGTCAATGGGGTTCTGTACGCCTTTATCGTTGGGGCCTTCGCAAACAACCTTTACTTCAGCATCGCCTGTGCCATTTTGCCGATAATCTACTTTCTGATAATGATGTTTATGCCGGAATCGCCAGTCTATCTGGCTCAAAAGGGCAAGACCGAGAAGGCGGAGAAGTGCCTGAAGTACCTGCGCGGCAAGGATGCCGATGTGAGCGGTGAGCTGAGGGACATGATCGCCGAGGCCCAAAAGGAGAGGACCAGCGCTAGGAAATTGCTCTGCCGAAAGGTTACAATCAAAGGCCTCTTCCTGTCCATCATGCTCATGGTTTTCCAGCAGATGACCGGCATCAATGCGATCCTGTTCTACACCACATTCATCTTTCAGTCGTCGGGATCTACTCTGGAACCCCGATACTCGACAATTATAGTTGGCGTTGTGCAGGTGGTGGCCACGGTAGTCTCAATCCTATTGATCGAAAAGCTGGGACGCAAGGTACTGCTCCTGATCTCTTCTGTTATGATGGCAATCAGCACCCTGATCATGACCCTTTACTTTGCCCTGCTGATGATGTCTGGAGTCGGCTGGTTGGCCCTGATGTCCGTCTGCATTTTCATCATCGGCTTCTCGGTGGGATTTGGACCCATTCCCTGGGTCATGATGGCCGAGCTGTTCGCGGAGGACGTCAAGCCGCTGGCTGGTTCGATAGCCGGAACTACGAATTTTCTGTGTGCCTTCATCGTCACCCTGCTGTTTCCCGTTTTGAATGAGCATATCGGAGCCACCGGCTGCTTTGGAATTTTCTGCACTTTCGCAGTATGCGCCTTTTTCTTTGTACTCTTTCTCATCCCCGAGACGAAGGGCAAGACCCTCAACGAGATCCAGGCCAAGTTGGGCGAGAAGAAGGAGTAACCTCTTGAAATCCCGAAATAAGCAACTTTTAACCAAATCGATCTCTTAATGTGTATCTTTGATCATGACTCTTTCAAAATTTGACCGTAATCTTTGAGAAAGTATGATAAATGTTGAGTAATATAATCTGGGTGGAGATACACAAGAATATGTGTCCATATGAGTCTCCCTCTTAAGTTTCTCAACTCATAATCAACTAAAAGGATGCCTTTTTAATTCAATTTCACCATAAATCTCTCTAAACTTGGCTTATCAAATTCCCAAAACTCTGTTTTATTGCCACTTGTTGACTGCCTGGATGACTGTTCTTTTTACGGATGCCACCCACATACAACTGTTGACTTACCATTCCGGCCCACTCAATCCCTGCAGATCGGCCAGTCAAAGCACTTGCAACACGGAACAAAATCTCAACCGCACCGCACCGAAACCAGAAACGAACTGCAAATTATCTGGCTCTCCACCCAAAATAAATGCACTTCGATACGTTATTATCAAGGGGCAATAAGGGAATAGTCAGGTAAATAAACAAAAGCTCCCCGGCCGACTGTCTGCCATTTCCCCAGCGATTTTCGGTCTGAGTGCGCATGGCCAGGAACATGTGACGGAGCTGCAGCTGGGGATTATGTACACACTTTCTGTTCTGGCCAGGCCGAAAGCACATACTTATTCCGGGAACGAACTGTTGCTCCCCATCAGCAGGAGCCATTTCCAGCCACCTGTTACTTCGCCCGCCCTCCAATCGGTCTGCATTCGCCATACAATTATTTCCGGCGTTGGCCTCTTCAACTAGCATTCGACTTTTGACTTTGGGGTGGACGTAGGTAGAACATAATCCAACTTGAACTGCAATTGCTAACAAAATAATGACGTCTTAAGGACTAGAAAAATATTTATATCGGCTAAGCAAGAGATCTTATTCAATGCACCCATAACTTGCTATTCTGAACCACCTTTACTATTTATCTAAATTTGTAATAATTAATTTTTTTTGTTTTAAATATATTGAGATCAAAATACATTTCTCAAGAAATGCCTTTACAACAAAAATCTTCATTATTGGGTAAATTAATTATAACAATCATACTGTAACTGTTCTGTATAATCGTCAAAAAAAAATTTATGTTGAGATTAAAATACTTGTTTTTTAATATTTCTCAAGAAATGTCTTTGCAACAAAAAGCTTTATTATTGTGTTAATTAATTTTAAACAATCTTTCTGTAACTGTTCTGTTTAATTGTCAACTAAAATAGATGGGCAGCTTTACGTTTGAGTAATTGGTTATTTGAGCAATCAAGCTTATCACAACAAAACCACCTTAATGTTTTCATGTACTTGTAACGTGCATGCGTGATTTATGCATGTACTGATGACTGTACTTTTGGAACCTGTCAATCTCCGTCATTCTTTCCCCTCCTCGAAGGACCAATTGTCCGAGTTCCGATTTCCGGGAACGGGTGGGCAGCTGCTGGTGTCCAGGTGCCAGGTAAAATGGGAGTGGGCGATGCTTTCCTGAGGTTTCCATGACGATGATGCAGATGCTGCCCGGGACAGGAGCTAAAGCTGCGGCACAACTCCCGGTCCGGATATTATTCAGCTGCAATGCGATTCCCTTTCCCTTTGACGAAATTCTTTTAACAATTTTATAATAAAGCACACCGTGAGATGGAATTCAATTAGGACCCTGCGTACAATCAAAACAACGCGCATGAATGCATAATATTAATCCAAATTCCCTTGAAACATTAAGGAATTTTAAAGTGTTATAGAAAATTGCACAGTTCAGCTATAATAATTTTAATTACCCATACAAGTCATTGCATAAGCTTTCCCCACATGTCATTCGCTAAAGATATACTAGATTTTTATTCACTTTTTCATCGTACAATTAAAGTAGAAGGAGTATATACAAAATAAATATGATTTTCATGCGATTTCCGCCTCATCATTGCAGTATGCATGATTCAGATTGAGATTAGTTCATGAGTGATTAAGACTAGGGACTATCAACTAATGGATCCACGCTTCGATGAATCGCATTCACGAGCTGTCGCGGGGACTACTAAAGCTTAGGCTGGTCCTCTTTCTTTCGACCAGGGATAATCTCTCTCGTTTTACACCTTGAAGATGCCAAAGTAGCTTCTGTTGTTCGCCTCCCGCAGAACGGCATTGCGATCGTTGTGAATGTCCTTCAGGTGGATCCGCTCGTTCCTTTCCAGGTGGATCAGTCCACTGGTGTGGCAGGTGTGCACCTTATTGGGCATGTTGGTGGGCACCGTGTTCAGGCACTGCAGGAAGGGAGTGTCCCCTTGGAACACGATAAACCCGTTCTGGTCGTGCGAGTTGTTGTAGCATATCTGGGCGTATACGTAATATAGGCCAGGATTGGTCACAGTCAAAACGCCGTCGCGCGCTTGAAAGTGCCCTTCATAAGAGTTATTCTCATTATCATTTCCTATATACATGTCTCCATGATAACCTGAAGATGTTAAGAGGGAAATTTATGAAATTGACTGGAGAGAATGAAGATTCCTACCCATGCTTCCTTGGTGTCGCCTTCTGCTGCTCAGGTGGAAATGGGCGGCTGGCCTCGAATCCTCGGATCTGGCTGAAATAAGAGATTCACCTGCGAATTAACAGAGGTGCGAATAGAGATTTGGTATTTGATTTCTGCCAATTGTATTTCGCATTTCTTGACTACACACCTTTGCGGACCAATAGGCGACGATGGCGGGAATGCATTCTGCGACGATGGTGAAGTGCCGATGAGCTGTAGAAGTAGATGAAAATAAATTGTTTTTTAGTTACTTAGGCGGGTAAATATGAAGTTATAAATAAATTATTTTGTTATTAAACGTCATTGGCGAACAAACTTATGGTCTAAAGTTTGTTCGCCAATATTGCTTAGAATCCTTTAACGATTATGTTCCCTCTATACGATTTTTAGGCTCCCAAATCGACCCGCCTTAAGTTACATACTTGAAAGCTTATTTTTATACATATATAGGGTATTTTCATCACCTACACAGCCGCCACTAAACGACTTTGAGTTTGATTTTTGGTCGAAATAATAAAACTCAGAAAATAGGTTTTTTTTTTTTTTTTTATGTAAAACCCAAGGAAAAACTGTTATTTTCCAAGCGGAAAATACAACTCAGAGAATAAGTTTTATTTGTCAAGTTTTATATAAAACTCACAAAATAACGATTATTTTTTGAGATTTAAATAAAAGTGGCAAAAATAAGAATCATTGCAAATATGTAACAATCAATGCTTAATAATGCCTGTGGTGTAGTTGGTTTTATTTCTAGGAGTCTTCCTTTTCGCTGATTTTTTTGTTTGAAAAAACAAAAATAACAGTTATTTTCGTTCCCTGGTTTAAAAATACCTATCGAAATGTAGATTTTGTAAAATCGGACAATTCATTAAAAAATTAATAAAAAACAAGAGAGAACGGTATAGACGGGTGCCCCGACAATCAGATACCCGTTACTCAGGTAAAGGGAGTGCGAGGGAGATGGAGATAGAAACTTTGAACACGCATAACTTTTTAACGAATGGTCCGATTTGAAAAATTTCTTCTACATTTCGATAGGTATTGATAAACACAATAAAACTGCATTTTTACTTTTCCGAAATATTGAAATTTTTAAAATCGTATATAAGCGATTGTGGGCGTTAGAGGGGGCGTGGCACCCTTTTGAAACAAACTTGAGCTGCGTAGGAACTCCAAGAATCTTCATGCCGAATACCAATCCTCTAGCTTTTATAGTTTCCGAGATCTCAGCGTTCATACAGACAGACAGACGGAGAGACGGACATGGCTAGATCGACTTGGCTAGTGATCCTGATCAAGAATATATATACTTTATGGGGTCGGAAACGCTTCCTTCTAGCTGTTACATACTTTTGCACGAATACAATATACCCTTTTACTCTACGAGTAACGGGTATAAAAAGAGAGAACGCTATAGTCGAGTGCCTCGACTACTAGATATCCGTTACTCAGCTAAACTACTTTGATATAAATAATTTAGATTTTGCATTAACATAATGTTAATTAGAGTGACCAGAGGGAGTCAAAAAGGACAAACAGTTGAAACAATCCAGTTGTATCCGGAGCTCTCAGTTGCAGTTTTCCTTAAAGCATCACAGCTTTTCAACACGGCGGCACAGCTTTTCGCGGCTCGTGGGCGTTAGAGGGGGCGTGGCATCTTGATAAATCAAACTTGCGCTGCGTAGGAGCCCCTTAAATCTGCTTGCTTAATGCCTAATGCTTAATGTTCATCCAGATGGACAGACGGACATGGTTAGATCGACTCGGCTAGTTATCCTGATCAAGAATATATGAACTTTATAGGGACGGAAACGCTTGCTTCTACCTGTTACATCATTTTGCTCGAATACAATATTGAATATTCCATTTTACTATACGAGTACCGGGTATAATAATGGAATGCAAGCAGTGCAAGGTAGATTTACTACTTGCATTACTTTATCTTTAGCTTGGAATCGGGTATATGATAGTCAAGGTGCTCCATTATAGCAATCTCTCTTGTTTATATTATATGTCTCACCTCTCCTTGGAAACAGCCTCCGTGGATGACTTTTCCTGAAGCTCCGTGTGGTTTCCCTGAATATTCTGCTGCTCATTGCGTACATCGGCAATCGAGCGAGATTTTCTGTGTTGGGGGAAATCCAATATTATGTTAAATATGTGTAATACATGAAAATGCGCGTCGCTCTCACCTCTCCTTCTTCTTTTTGTGGGCGTTATAGCTGGTGAAGTCTTCGAAAACATTGTCATCATTCGAGGCTGCGGAAGCACTGTCCGTTTCGCCATCGCCCTCTGCTGTGGTCGCGGATGTGGGCGTGGTCGATTCAGTGTGTGCATTGTGCAGCTTGTTTAACATATCAGCGTAGTCCTCATAATCAGTGATGCCATCATCTTCAGAGCCATAGCTATCGTCGTCCTCCTCCCCATCTGCAATGGGATCCAGACCATCATCATCATCATCTTCATCGTCCCCGTCGTCCGTGAGGCCATCCACCTTTTTCGGATAGTCGATGAGCGCATTCTCGTACTGCAACGAAGAGATGGGATGGGGTCAGCATTTTGGGTCAGAACACTTGGCCAAGTACGTGACTGCAGCTGGCACAGTCCTGTCTCACATATATCTCGCATTCATTTGGGACGTTCATTTTTAGACACACGCCCGCGGTAAAAGCTGTTTCGTCATCATCCTAATTGATGGCGCCTCCCTCAAAGACATAATATATGTACATATATAAAAACATATTCAAAAGCGAAAAGACTCTCAAGAGAATTGCCTATACAGATGCCCAGCCATCAAAATATAAATAAATCTTAAAATCTAGAATCGATCTCTTGCCATTAGGCCATTTGATGAGATCCGATCAATCGTCACATAAAGCCAAAAGCAATCGCTCGCCTTGAACGACTATATTTACGGATAGAGCCTGGTACTTTTCCTGAATTATTGGGGCTTTTGCCTTTTGTCACTTGAGGATTTGTATCTCATAAATTACTTGGACCGGCTGGCGCCTCGTCCATACCAAATGTATATCATACTTTAATTGAGTGTTTCTCTAGGGAAAGAGACATTATAATAAAATTAATGTATCACAATACGCCAGAGGCTTATTGAAAAGCGGCTAAGAAAAAAATAAAGAAGAAAAAACAGATGAAATCGCTCCGAAATTATATTTTAGCACATATTTCTATAAATATTTCTGTATGTCCCACACAATAACCACATAGTCTGGGCACTTTTTGAGGCATTCTTTTTAAAAGTGAAGAGCTTGCTCTACCGACTAGGAAATACCTTTTAAGATTTGGGTATAAACAAATGCCAGAAAATGTTATTTCAAATTGGTTAATATTAAACACAAAAACAAATAGCTTAGCGATGGCCTAATAATCACACAATAACTGCTCCATATACCTGCGTTAAAAAACTCAAGTACTCGCCTCTGGGAATAACGAAATTATTTCCGACTTTGTAAACAATGCGGGAGATCTTTATTTGCCTCACACAAATGTTACAGTCTGCCCATCGATAAATAAATAGTGGCTGAGAGTGATTTATACAATGGCTCACCTCCTTTTGGAACTCGTCAAACTCATCCAGATAGTTAATGCCCAATCGCTGTTGGAGATTATCGACGACTCGCTTCAGACTCTTCAACTCCTTGTCCAGCTGCGTGACCCGCGATGTCTGCCAGATCTGCAAGAAAATTCAATTGATATAGACTTATCTAAACTCGTTTCTAATCATCCAGTCATTAGCACTTTGGCAATCAATTTAATAAGCCTCAATAAAACATTTATAGTGTGTGCTAGGGCTCAGCACATCATATAACACCCAGACCCGCGAACTTTTGACACCCGAAAATATATAAAAAATAACTGAACAAACAGATTAAGGCGAGACGAGACGAGCTGAGAGAGATTTTGTGGGGAAATACGCCGAGGTACGGACACTTCGCCACTCAGGCACATAATCTGCTTAATGGATCATTAACATTCGGGCCGAGCAGAGGCCTTATATACAGACACTTCTCATTTTTCGACTGCCACCCGAAATCAAAAAAGAATGGCTCAACTTAAGCCACTGTGCGCAGACGGGGAAAAATATACATATGTCGGTACAAATAAAAACTTGTACTGAATTCTTGTATAAATTATGGACAAGAAACTTGTTTGAGGCTCGTGTTTCGGATTCCAGTAAACCACTTTCCATTAGGGCTTATCGACCGATCTGTAGATCGATCGTAGCGCCTGCAGTGTGTCACTTTCACAGAGGCCTCCAGATGATGAGGGTCAACTGCGTTGAGGTCACTGCGATTGGATGTCAGGATATGGAAGGGGGCAGCAAAATTGAATTAAACACAGAACAACTTGAAGTCTTAACAGAGATTTATGGGGAAAACGAAACTTATGGCCCACGTCAGTGGCTGAAGCCAATCATTTACAAGTCAATTGTACGATTTCCGTTCACTTAATCCAAAGTTGAGTGGGTCATGTGGGATTTGTAGGGAAGCGGCCGATTCAGCTCTAGAATCTTAATTATTTGCAATTCAAATCCGCCTTTCAGCGTGCAGAGTCATTCCCAAGTTATCAGCGAAAAGAATAGGCATGACCCAACATCCCAGTCAAAGATTTATCGGTTTTCGAATGCATAACAGAACAATCCCCAGTGGCACTTAAATTGGTTCAACAAAAACAAAACAGACATGTACCGATAAACAATTCTCTACCATCTGCATCCGCTTTATTTGGATTAGCTGGATCATTAGAAACCGATTTGGCCTAAAGACGTGTCGGTGATGACATCGCTTGATCAGCCAAGAAGCCGGCGACTTTTCTGTTCTAAATATAGTTCCATGCCAAATTATAGTTAACGTATCTGCGACGGTCACGGATCATAAAATCTGTTTTCATTTCAATTTATGCATCTGGGGAATTTCGTTTTTAATTTGGCATCAACAAAGACTTTGTGACAAACAGCTCTATAAGCAGAAGCGTGCCAGAGGTTAAATATTCATTTTTAGATTGCGATTTCGGGGGTGTCTATATATGTGGTATGATTGTTAAAGTCCAATTTGCATTTA
The DNA here is from genome assembly GCA_037075285.1 of Drosophila lutescens. Lineage (NCBI taxonomy): Eukaryota > Metazoa > Arthropoda > Insecta > Diptera > Drosophilidae > Drosophila > Drosophila lutescens. Next base: position 2,695,176 of record JBAMCF010001083.1, read on the forward strand.
TATTTATTCGTAATTTATTTTCGCAAGCTACTGAAATAAACATTTCCGAAGAATAGGAGTCTGTTCAGAGTCTAGAAGCCAGTTCATGGCTATTTGATCTCTTCTTTTTGCCTTTACCGGTAAAATCTTGTTTCCAAATTGAAGATAAAACTCGTTCCAGACAGATAACACACAACACGGAGTCGAAATCATAAATGATGTGAATTAACTACCAAAATAAAGCATTCTAGGAATTATTATTAAAACTTTTTTAAAGTAACTCTTATCAAGTGGGTGATAATGGCACAATAATTAGTAATCATTGTTTTAACTGGTTTAAAAAATCACATAAAATGGTTTAATCTGTTCCACTTTGGCTCCGAAAATACCATTTAACATAGCCAATTAAACGATTCATTCATATCTTTATTCTGGGAAAACACCCAACCATAACTGATATCCCCACGCCTTTGGAATTCCGACGAATTTTTGATCGTCACACGGTAACAAGAAGTAAGTGTTATGATATGGCATTGCTCTATTACTGTAAAAACGATTAATTATAATCTTTGTTTTAACTTTATAACTGCAGTTAGCATGCTAAGATTATTTATACTTCTGTTCTAGAAATACAAACAAAACGTTTTCGTATAGAAACCTACTTTTCTCTTGCTAAATGGCTGGAACCTTATCTATGGCACATAGATATAGAAAAGTTATTAAAAATGACTACAATCGGGGGTAACACTGTCATTTTTTTGGTGGAAGTCCAACGTACATACATACTTCAATACAAATTTAACCCAAAATCCTAAAGTTTGTAAAATATTGTCATGACTGGAAACGTTAGCTGTACAAATAAAACGATAAACAAAAGCGAAAACTAATTTAAAGTGATAGGAATATCTGATCGTAAAAAATACGATGTTTGAAAAATATGTATATTATTGATAAAGTGAGATATGTACCTTCTTTTTTTTTTGAAAATAATAATTAAATAGAAAAAATATTAAGCCTTGTTGGAATCTTGCAAAAAAGTTGTTTTATATATTGAACTTACATATGGCAGCATCCTAGGAAAAACGTTTTGTCTTGTATGTACATATTTACATATTGTACATACATATATTTGGTTTGGAAAGTAGTGCAATTAATAGGTTATACTATTTACTCTTGGTAGATCTGTTGACCTACCCTACACTATGATCCAAGGGGAACTTACCGTTAGAGCGAGAATGGCAATGACCAGACCCAGACCGATGAACCCCAAAACAAAGGGGATCATCTGGCGGGTGCGTCGCTGGGCGGTCGCCGTACTGGTCGCTTTGGCCGGAAAACCATCGTTGGCACTCGTTGGCGTTATAAACGGCTTGAGGGTCTCGGCGGTCATAATTGATGAACACTGCGGATCTTAGAGCGGCCGGGGCCTTCAGATACGGATGATATTAATGACGATCTTGCCCGCCCACTCAAGGGCACTCGACAGCTGTTCCCACTCGAGCTTTGTCGCACTATGAACACTGAATTTTTGTATCACCCCTCACAGAAAGATGATAAGCTGTAACATCTACAATATAGATAAACCACTCGGGCTGCTGCCCTTTTGAGAGATGATATATTCTTTGTCTAGACGGGCGGATTTTCTTCGCGCTGCTGCTTGTTTTTCCCTTCCGCGAACGCCAATTTGCACAAGAGATCTGCGAGAACGAGTTTCGCGAGCTATTTTTCTCGTTTTATCAGTTCTTGTCTGCGATAAAAGCCAAGCAAAACACAATGTTGACGAGCTGCACTTATTTTTAGTAATTGCCGATGGCGAAATTCGATCTTGGTAGTTAACTGAAACGGTTAGCTTTTTTCTGCTTGGCAGGCACGCACGCGCTTGCTTTCGATCTCCGATTTTACCGGTTTTTTTGAACGTCCGTTCGCGTCGGCGGTTCGAAAGAGAATGAATATGGTGATATGAATTGAGAACGGGAACTGAACTGAGCGAACGGCACTTGATTTCTCTTGTGCGAGCAGGCAGGCGAGCGAGCGAGATAGAGCAACTCTGCACTTCTCGCTCTTTCGCACGTCGAGGATGCGGGGCATACTTAAGGGCGCCTGCGCTATGTACTTTGTGTAATTAATTTTTGGCAACTCTCCCGGGGGTGGTGTTTCTGGAGGTACAGTGGGCACTGGATAAAATAAATAAGAAGAAATGGATCAAGCATTATTAAAGGATGAACTTTCAAAAAGCACAGTTCTACAGAAAGTCGAGTCATGCTAATTTGTATGAATTAACGATAGTCGCTTAACGATGTTTGAGTTATAAAAAATGCGAGGTATTTCCTTTTAATTGTTTCAGCATTTTTTGAATACATAGGTAAATACATAGGTAGGTATTTTACAGTGGTTCAGTTAAGAAAGTTCAGTTTCAAATACATATTATGGACTTGATGTTATTATGTATCTTGAAAATATCGAGAACCCACTGCTACCTTCCCACTTTCCAGTTTTTCCCTAACCAAGATGTACTGTACGACTCGATTCGATTTCCATTATCCATATGGCGATCATAAGTAGCAAAGCGTGTTTGACTTTTTGCGCAGTGTTTTTCATGATTCTTTTATTTCTTTTTATGTGTTTTGTGTACTTAAAACCTCCCCCTGGGTTTTAATAGGGGTTGCTTGATTGCTTATTGAAATCTGCACCACTGTACGCGGTTGAGTTTCACATCCCTAGGGTTTCTTTTTTGTGTGGCTTGCTTTGTTGAGCTCCCCTTATGACTCTGGTATTGAACAGATCCCCGATCTTCGATTCCCGGGGCGCAGCTAATTGAGTTCCGAAAACCGTCGCATCGTTGACAAACCCATAGATAAGCCAACTGAACTTTTAGCATTTCATTAAAATCGTATTTATTATAACTTAGTGTGCTCGTCGGCTTATCACCGCATGTCTAAGTACGGGTTCTAATTGCGGGAAACGCAGGGAAGCCATAAAACGAATACATAATGCTGATCCGATCCGATCTGCCACCGTCGCGACAATCTGTCTGTCCGGCTGGCTGCCAAAAAGACCCGTATCGTAAATCTGACCGACACCCTTAGAAAATCGGGAAAGATGCAAATGCCGACGCTAATTAGTTTCGAATCGACGGCGACGACAGGTAGCCACAGGTAGACTTGAGGACAAAACAGCGGGGAGCGGAGTAGCACACGCTTCCGGTGCCAATATTAACCCATTAATCTAAATGAGAGAAAATACAGTTAAAGACTTTAAAGTTAATTTAAATTGACGGTAGTCTAACAACTTCAGTTATAACCAATATGTTTATACCCTTGCAGAGGGTATTATGATTTCAGTCAGAAGTTTGCAACGCAGTGAAGGAGACGTTTCCGACCCCATAAAGTATATATATTCTTGATCTTTTGAAACTTTCCCAAAAGTTTTCATTCTATTGCAGGTAGTATATAAGTCGGAACCAGCCGGATCGGACAACTATGTATATCCTATAGCTCCCATAGGAATAATCGGAAAAATAATGGAAAAAAAATTATAGCTTCGTTGTTTTTTTTTACAATTTTACCTTCTTCTCTTAGGAATATTATTTTTTATGTATTTCTGAATTTCGGATAAAATTTGAAAAAAATCGGACGAATGTAACATATACCTACCTGCCATTTGGACATTTGGAAAATTAATGCGAAAATAAAAGGAAATAAATAATAACATCTAGGACATGACTGTTTTTTAAAATTATTGAATTTCGAATTAAATTTAACAAAATTTAACTCGGACAACTGTATTATATAGCTGCCATAGGAAGAATAGAATAAATAATGTCAACATAATACGAATTTTAACATTTTTGCGCTAAGTAAAATTATAGAAATGATCTGCAAGGGTATATATCGGCTGGCCGAAGCTAGCTTCCTTTCTTGTTAATACTAAAATTATAGTTTTTTTTCTATCAAATTAAAATAATTTTATTTATATCAAGAAGTAATTTAAAATAAGCACAATTTTTATTTTAATCAATGTAGCTAGGCATGATAACGGTTTGAACTACATACATATATATTTATCTAACTATTTTATTGTATTTCCCTTTCTATCATATTTGAGTTTCTTAACTCTCCCTATTTATAAAATTTAACATATTTTTGTTTATTTACTCAGAGGGTTAGCCCGAGAGCATACGCAAGAAGCAAGACGATCTCAAGGCGCACTTTTCAAAGTCAATGCCGGGCAATTGACGTTGCAAATGTACAGACACACAGTCATTCCATTATATGAATTCTCCCCCTCTTTGTAGAATAGCATGTGTCGGAGCTCCAAAGCTCTTGGGCTTTGTGTGGATTCGAGACTCTGGAACTCGGACCCAGAGTTCTTCCATATTGTGGATTCTTTATGTGCCAGTCGTTTATCTCGATCATCGACGAAATTTATTAGACAAGCACCCCAATAGCACCAACGATGCTTGAAATTAATTTCTTTGCAACCATATCGCCTGAGGTCTCAGTTCGGTTTACATCGGATTGATTCGCACACTCATCCAGATGCAGAGCATGAACATATATTTGGGTGTGTGTTTTATCTCGCTTTGGGGTGATGAAAATTGGTTCCGATAATTAATATACGACAAGCTATTATCTGTTTCAACAAAGTGTGTTCAATGTCGACGCCAAATGGCAAAAGCTTTAAGATAATGCTATCCACTTTATCGGGCGATCGCATTTCGTTTACGACAAAATTAAAAAGATAATACGATTAATGGGTGCTAACAGACATTAGGTTTTGAATTCCTGATGAATGGCACTAAATAAGAACTAAATAAAAAAATATGTATTAAATAACACGAAAATTCTAAAATCGCAAATTTTAAATATTTAAGTTTTGATAAAAATGCTTTTGTTATTACATATCTAAAATGAGAAAGTGGATTCTTACACTTTAAATTTAACCAAATTACAAATCACAGTAATCTAAAAAAATACATAAATTAGATTTCTTTTGAATTTTTTTAAATTTGTATGCTCAGTCAATTTTAATGAATATGGTAAAATAAAAAAAAATCAGGGTATTAATAAATTTTATATTTGAATAATTCTCAATTTATAAATTTCATGAACAAACAATTTCGGAATTTGAATTTCAAAAGAAGTTGAAATCCGTTATTCTTATGGTATATTGGCGGTATTATTTTCAAATTCAAAAATATGTATTATTTTTAGTATGTTGTCGTTTGCCGATTAAATTGTCTGAACGGTCACACTTTCGCCCGTATTCAAACAGAGGTGCAGCCCTGGTCACTCTGGGCACGTAGTCAAAAAATAAAATGAGGTTTTTTTCCGGCGTATTCCTAATTTTATTAATTAAACTTTTCGAAAATGCCAGCGCCGGCGAGGTGGAGGTCGTCGGTTGCGGGGGATTCATCAAGAGCCACGCCGACATCGACTTTTCCCGGGTGGAGATCAAGCTGTAAGTAGCAGCTCCCTTCGAAGGGGGATGACCTGATAAGATTTTAGGCGCATGGTGGCCGCTAATTGAATAATAAATTAACCGACCCGTATGTGATTAACCTAATTCTAACACTCTCCGCAGACTGACCAAGCAGGGATCCCTGAAGGACAAGACGGATTGCTCGCCCTCGAATGGATATTACTTTCTGCCCATTTACGACAAGGGCGACTATTTGCTCAGCATTTCACCGCCGCCGGGTTGGAGTTTCGAGCCGGAACAGGTGGAATTGAACTTTGACGGCAAGACAGATGTCTGCAGCCAGGGTCGTGATGTGAACTTTGTGTTCAAGGGCTTCGGAATCACCGGACAGGTGTCCCTCGCCTCCGGCGGCGGAGCCCGTGACGTGGACGTGGAGCTGCAATCGGAGCAGGGCGAAGTCCGCCGCACGAAAAGCGATGCCAGCGGCGTCTTCTCCTTCACACCTATTATTCCCGGGAATTATGTAGTCAAGGCCTCCCATTCGAGGTGGCACTTCTCCAAGGCGGAGCACAACGTGGTGGTCGTCAGTGGTAACACCGAGCTGCCGGCCAACTCCCTTGTGGTCTCGGGATTCAATGTGGTTGGCCGCTTCGATTCTAGCACACAGCTTCCCGGAAATCTGGGTGTGGCTCTCTACAAAAAGAAAGGAGTAAGTCCTGTCATTTTCGCCAAATTGTGGTTCCTGAGTCACAGATATTGATAAGGAAGATCTAGAACAATACGTTTGAAAGTACGAATTGAAACTTTTAAAGGTTTCAAAAGTATTTTTCTCTTTGCTTCTAAAATTTGTTATCTATTTAATTCAATGGTAAAACAGTTGTAAATTATTATTAATATAAAACTACTTATTTTTCAGCAATCTCTAGTGCCTAAATGCGAAAAATCGTCATTAGCGCCGGCAAATAATGCCAATAGCGCCTACGAATCAGCCTCTTCGTGCTTTTCCCAGTTGGACAAATCTGGTGAATATAATTTCAAGAATGTGCCATCCGGCAAATACTTGTTGCAGGCTATCAACCTGGATTCTAAGCTACAGCTGCACTTGAGTCCCAAAATCTTGGAAATAGAAGTGGGCAAGGACACGCTGCAACTGAAAGATGAGTTCAAAATAACGGGCTTTACTGTTTCTGGTCTGGTTTTGTCCTCGGCCGGTGGTGAGCCTCTGAAATCGGCCGTTGTTAAAGTAAATGGAAAGAAGGTGACCGAAACTAATGCCCAGGGCTTATATACATTGGAGAACCTTAAGGCGGGCACTATCAACATCGAAGTGGAGTCCTCCCAGCTCCAGTTCTCTCCCCTGCAAGTCAAGGCTCAGATAAACACGGCCTCCCTGCCCACAATTGTGCCATCTGCTTACGAGGTGTGCGGTAAAGTTATCTCCCCAAAATCGCACAGCGTGGGACTAACCAAGAGCGGCTCCACCTTCCACACGACGGCCATTACAAAGGCAGAGACCGGAACCTGGTGTGCTTTCCTCCCTGTGGGCAAATATACCATTGAAGTCCTGACCACGGATGCCGACAAGGCGGCTGGAGTGCAGTTCTTCCCTGTACAGCAGCAGACGGAGGTGCGCGATGCACCTGTCAACGGCATAGCCTTCTCCCAGCTACGCGCCAAGATTCGCGGCGAACTCCAGTGTCTGTCTGATGCCACCGCCACCTGTACATCCGCTGAGGTTACTCTGCAGGCTTTGGATCCCACCGGTCAGCCCACGGAGAATAAGTGGAAGGCCAGAGCTCATCGTAAGTTATTAAGCTAATGTATAAAAATTATACTAAATCATTCAGCCTTAGAAACTATAAGTTCAATTGCAAATTTGATCCTTCGTCTGAACAAAAGAAATTAGTTGCAGGTTTTTAAGCAAGATATTTTAAAAGGACTGAAAAGTGTTGTAGAGAAATGTAGAGGTGTGCTCTAACATCTTCTTTAAACACGGATTTTAAAGTGAAATTATAATTACGGAAGATATTTATACTTTATTTTCTATCAAGAAACAGGTTTATTATAAAACTTTTTCACTTAACTATAATTACCACATTTAGTTAACTAGAACATTACCACGTTGACAAGTGTGATAGATTACAATCATAGATAACATATCGTTGGCGTAATAGCTAAGATTTATTCAAGATAGTCTTCCGCCCAACTATTTCTTATCGAAGAAAACGATTTCCTAGCATGCAACTAACACTTTTAAATTGCAGGTGGCAAGTATGTGTTTAAGGATATGCTGCCAGGACCCTATGAACTGACCATTCCCCAGGGCAATCTCTGCTACGAGTCCACTCGAGTGTTCCTAAACGTTGCTACCGCCGAAGAAGATGCGCCGCCATTTGTGCACAAGGGCTACGAGGTGTCCATCATCTCCAGCCATCGGGCATTGGTAAGTCCTATAATAGACACTACTTAGAATGCCAATTACTCAATTGATGTTTTACCACTCTCCTTTAAGATGAAATACACGCACGTCACAGGACCCTCTGAGCCAAAGGCACCTACTGAAACCCTGAAGATTGCGTCAGGAGTGAACACCTTCTGCGTGAACAAGTACGGAAGCTACGATTTCAAGCTGGAGGGCTGCCACACGTATGACAGCTCGTTGCCCAGCAAATTCATCACTCCCGAGCCGGAGCAGTTGCAAACCCTGATTATCAACGCAGTGGCCCACAAAACTGGCGTCCGCGTTCTGTCCACAGAACCCACTGCTGACTCTATTAAGCTTGTGCTCGAAACGGAGTCGGGCCAAGAGGTTATCACACCCACTGCTGAATCCCACAAAGTAGATGGCAAGTTCGCATACCGCTATGACACGTATTTGAAGCCAGAACAGGTTCTTCGCATTACACCGTTGAGTGATGTCCTGCTGTTTGCGCCGCAACAACAGGAGATTGTTGGAAGCAGCGATTGTGTGGATATTGCCTTCAACTTTGTGGCTACTAGGGGTTTAATTCTGCGTGGAAAGGTGGTTCCGGCCATTAAGGATGCCAAGATTACACTGTCTTTCCCAGATCAGCCTGAATTGCAGAGCCTGGAAGTTCTCACGTCAGTCAGTGGAGAATTTAAGTTTGGTCCAATTGAAGAGTCTCTGGCCTTTGACCTTACAGCCGAAAAGGAGTCGTATGTGTTCAGCGACTATAACCGTCAGTCTGCTTCGTTCAGTGCCCACAAACTGTGCGAGATTTCCGTGATCGTAAAGGATGAGGCCGGTCAGACGTTGGGCGGAGTCCTCCTTTCGCTAAGCGGCGGTGAGAGCTATCGCAAGAACCTGGTTACCGGAGATAATGGAGCAATTAACTTCCATTCCCTATCGCCATCGCAATATTACCTGCGACCTATGATGAAGGAGTACAAATTCGAGCCCAACTCCAAGATGATTGAGATTAAGGATGGCGAAACGGTTACAGTAACCCTCACGTAAGTGCAATTACTAGTAGTTCTTCAGCATATCTTATGATTTATCTCCTTGTTTTCACAGTGGCAAACGCTTTGCTTACTCCATCTTTGGAGCAGTGTCTTCATTAAACGGTGATCCCTTTGCCGGCGTGAATGTTCAGGCCACCGCCGAGGAGGGCTGTCCCCAGCAGCAAGAGGAGGCCACCAGCGAGGCAAACGGACAGTACCGCATCCGTGGCTTGCAGCCCGGATGCAGTTACTCCGTTCGTGTGCTGCCCGACAAGGACAGCGTAGAGCGATCCATACCCGGCCAGCATTCAGTGAAGGTGGGCAGCGATGATGTGCGTGACATAAACCTGGTGGCTATAAGCCCCCTGAAGATTGTGGACATCACCGCCAGGGTGACGGCCACACTCAACGAGCACTATAAGACCCTTCGTATTGTGATGTACCGCAAAGGAAACTCCGATTCCCCGGTATTCTCCCAGCGTGTGGGTACTCCGGTGAATCCTAAGGCCAGACTGAATCCGGGCATCACTGTTTTCTTTCCGCGCATTCCTCTGGACGGCAAGAGCTACGTGGTAGAGCTGCAGTCCACTCTGTCCGATAAAACATACACCTACAAGCTGCCATCGTCTACATTTGTGGCTGACCGGGGTTCCGTGTTCATCCAGCTGGAATTCAAGCCGGAGGTGCGCGCCGCTGAAGCGGATCTTAACCAGAACTCCATCTCGGCCCTAGTGCTGATCGCCCTGGTGGCCATTGCCTTCTTCAAGCAGGATCTGGCAACCAGTTTCCTCAGCTTTGTGTGGAGCAAGCTAAACGATGTGGCCGCCGATCTTGCCGAGCGACAGAAGAGCAAGACGCAGGTCCGCAAGAATGAGCCGATCAATCAGCGCGAGATCGAGCAGATGGCCGACCAGATCAATGCCATTAAAAAGAAAAAGACCAAGAAGATTTAGTCTCGACTGATAGTCGCATTAGTTGATCAATTTAGTCACATTTCGAGGTATTCGCGGTAGGTATTCATCCGGTTTTGTTTTTCTGTGAGATTTTGTTTAACCCTGTTGTAACTTAAACTTTTAATTTGAATTGCATTTAAGAAGACTTTGTAGTTTTTCATTTTCCATACATCGATTGAGGCAAGTTTATTTTGTGTTCGTTATTCACTCTTATAGCTAAAATAAATAAATACAATTAAATAGATTAATTAAACGGGGGTGTTCTACTGCATAAGAATGTGCTCGGCAATGGAGCTGAGTTTGCGGTTCTTGTGCTTGGCATGTCGCCTTTCAGCTTGGAGGTTGATCTCGTTCTGGGAATCCTCAACTGCGGCCTCGGTGGCTGCCTGCTCCTCTTCCTCTTGCTGCTGCTCTTGATGTGCCTCCACCTCTGGGCTGTCCTCGGCGTTCTCGTTCTCTACGAAGATGCACTCGGGATTGACGGCAGCACACTCGCCAAAGCTGGTGGCCCTGGCTTGAGGGTTTCTAGCATTGGTGTACTTCTCAAAGAATCCGCGACCCACAATGCGGAAGGCCATGCTGGTCATAGGATTCAGTTTGGAACGGAACTCCATTTCGCAGACGAAGCGACGACGACACGCCTTGGAGTCCAGACCCAAGAAGGCGAACATGAAGTCGGCAATCCTGGAGAGAAATCCAAATAATGTTACCAATTACAGTGATTACTTACATCCTCATCACTTACTGCTCTTCAGCAGGCCTTTGGCGAGCCACACTCTCTGAAATTTCCTCATCCACAATTTCCACTTGTTCCTCCTCCTGCTGATCCTCATCCTGAATCAAATGGGCCTGATCTTCAGTACTACGCCTGCCGCGACGACGGATATCCACGGGACCAGTTGGGCCACTCGGACCAGCGGGACCTGAGGGAGATTCGCTGTGGTAGTCGCTGTGGACATCGGAGACAATGTCCGATCCAGCATAGCTACTGTAACCGGAATAGGGCTCGAAGCTGGCGCTGGAGTCATAGGAAGTGGGGGAATCGTAGTGCTCCGAGTGATCATGATCCAGGGAGTAGGGAATGTGATCGTGATGGGAGAAAGACGACGGACTAAATAAGGAAATATAAATATTAATCAATCGTCAAATATCATAATATAAGGGACAACTCACGGATGATCCAGAATGATCTCCTGGTTGCACCTAGCATGAGGCCAGAAATAGCGCAGACCCAGGTAAATGGCGCTGCCCACGAAGAAGGAAACGATCACCACTTTCACCTTGATCCAGTAAGCGATGGCAATGGGCCACAGGTGGCGATCTGTTGTAAATGATATATAAACATCAAGGAGGTTAAATAATTTTCCATTGCATCAGATCTAAGAAACTTTCACTGCTCGAAATTCTACTTTTTAAAGAGGGTTTCACGAAAATGTATTAAACAATATCAATGGCCAAGATTGAAAGTGAAAAGTGTTAATTGAGAGCGATACGTGATCGTCCAATTTGGATGAGGTGCGTCTGGCTTGGTTCAAATCTAAGGGGAAACTTTCCAAAGAAAGTGGGATGGTTCACGCCCGAAAGGTATGATTATACTGATTTCAAACGATCAAAATAATGGTAATACTTGCTCGCTAATTGTTATATAAATTGGGCTCTATTGATAACATCTGGAGGTAGTGAGGATATTTGCATTCGTAAGTTTCTGGGTGATTAATATTTCGTAACTTTGTTGGAAAAGTCTCTTTTAAATTTTTAAGGTGCTCACAGTTAAAGCATAATAATCCTAAACTGATGATTACAATGAAAAAATCGAATTCTATAATATTATTATAGTTTCAGTTCGTTGAATTTTAAATTTTTTTAAGATGCTATTTCTTTAGGATGCTATTCTTTTGAGATGTAAATCTAGTTTTAAAAATTGCACATTTTACTTACACCAGAACATGTGGTGGCGATGGCGGCGAGTGCGTCCCTCGAACTCCATCAACTCCCGGCCGAGATTCTCCCAGGTGTACTCCGCTTGGTTATCCACTTCCGCCGATGGCTCAACGTTTTTCGTCTCCTCGCAAAATACCAGGGTGAAGTAGACGACCAAGAGCACGGCTCCGTACCAAATGGTGTTCTTGTGCATGGTGGTGGATGATTTTATAGATTCTGGCGCTGCGACGATTGAAAACTGGTATCCCTTTGGCTTGGTTGGTCACTGCAGAACCGAATGATGCAGCTCGAAGCCGGGTCTCCAGCTTTTATACCACCGGCCGTCGGCGGACCGCTCCAAGTTCAGGGTGATAATTAAAACTCCGTTGTTGTGACTTTGCGCGCAGATTTTCACACATGCGTAGAGCCGGCGGATGACGAGTTTAATGCCTAAGACATGCATTTGAAATTTCTTTAAAGTAGTGCAATTTCACTTTCCTAAGTCGTGCCGGCGTTTCTAGCCACTTTTATTTTCAATTCAATTAGTGGTTATTACGAAACAAAAGCCTAAATTTGAGGTAATTGTCGGTAGCCGATTTTCCCAGAACAGATTTCAAAATTTATGTAAAAGCGCGCCAAATTCGATCAACATAGAAGTTCTAAGGGGTAATCGAAAAGGCACGTTGTTATCGTCTAAGAACTTCCATCTCTATTACAAAATATTGTAAACAGTAAATAAATGCCGGTTTTCTGAATTATGTCCAGCTTAAAGTCAAATGAAATGGACACCAATCCTGCTCCGGATCCCCAGGCACCGATCACCCGTAAGGGCTTCCTCATTTCGCTGAACAGCGGCACACCAATGCCCATTCCCGAGCAGAATCTGGTAAGTTGGCCCGATTCTAGGTAATCCCCTCCAGACTTTTTGATAAACGCGAATCTTTCAGTTTGGCCGGTGCCGTCCCGTCTCCGAATTCGAGAAACTGAATCGCGTGGGCGAAGGAAGCTACGGGATTGTTTGTGAGTTTGGGCCTAGACTCGAGATTCTCGAGGAATTTAACCCCCCTCTTTAACCGCCAATCCTCTACAGATCGCGCACGGGACACCCGCAGCAATGAGATCGTGGCCTTGAAGAAGGTCCGCATGGATCAGGAGAAGGACGGCCTGCCCGTCAGTGGACTGCGCGAGATCATGATCCTGAAGCAGTGCCATCATGAAAACATTGTCCGCCTGCGAGAAGTGGTTGTGGGTAAGAGCCTGGACAGCATCTTCCTGGTGATGGATTTTTGTGAGCAGGACCTGGCGTCCGTGCTTGACAACATGTCGCAGCCCTTTACCGAGTCCGAGGTTAAGTGCATCACGGTTCAGGTGCTAAAGGCCTTAAAGTACCTCCATGCTCGGTACATGATCCATAGGGATCTGAAGGTTTCTAATCTCCTGATGACCGACAAGGGATGCATCAAAGTTGGTGAGTAGTGCGTTCAATTGGATGCCACTTATTGGCTAACCCCGTTCCAATCCTCAGCTGATTTTGGCCTGGCCCGCATGTTCAGCAATCCCCCGAAACCCATGACCCCGCAGATGGTTACTTTGTGGTACAGAGCACCGGAACTCCTCCTGGGCTGCCGGACACACACTACGGCGGTGGATATGTGGGCATTTGGCTGCATTCTAGGTGAACTGCTGCTCGGAAAACCGCTGCTCCCGGGCAATTCGGAGATTGCGCAGCTGGACATGATTATTGATCTCTTGGGAGCCCCGTCGGAGTCCATTTGGCCTGGCTTTGCCGATCTGCCCGCTGTGCAGAACTTCACCTTAAGCCAGCAGCCGTACAATAATCTCAAAATCAAGTTCCACATGATTGGCCAATCGGGCAGGAATCTCCTGAACATTTTGTTTATCTACAACCCAAATACCAGAGCCACTGCCGAAGAGTGCTTGAATAGCAAGTACTTTGTGGATCCGCCGATGGGTGAGTTTGGTTTCTACATGTTTTACAATGTTTACAAATGTTTTCACCGGTATTAACACCACTAATTTCCACTTTTAGCCTGTGACCCCCGCATGATGCCCACTTTCCCGCAGCACCGGAACAATGCGGCAGCTCCTCCACCTACCCAGCCGCCCGCCGACATTCCCATTTCCGATCTGCTCAATGTATTCATCAAGCGCCAACGTATGGATTAAACGAGAACGAATTTATTTGAACATTATGCAATGCACTGGGTGGAAAGCTACAGGTACGGCCGGTCCATGGGCGTGTGCTTGGCCTTCCTATCGCGGGCGCGAGGAAACCAGCGGTGCTTGGTCGTGTGGGTTAGCTGCATCAGCTCCTGGCGCGCCACCTCCGGATGCTTGCCCTTAAAAGCCTGCATAGCCGTCTTCAGAGCCGATTCCTTGACCACCGACGAGCTCTGAATCTCGGCAATCTTTGGGAGCGGCTGTGTGTTCTCGTACGGATGGGGCGTGTCCGGATGCCAGGCGACTATGGTGCGGCCACTCTTGGTCACCGCCACAGCCTCCACCAGACTCTTGCCGCCGACGGCATTGCCCTTCAGGGCGCTCGAGGAAAATAAACGAAAACCTCCGTATAAACGTGCCGCTGACATTTTTACAGCTGGAGATGGCACAAGCGCACCGATAACTGAGCAGCTGGAGGCCTATCGGATTAACTGAACGGTAGTGGTGCTCTTTTGGCGTGTTGTAACTATATTTGAATGGCTTGAAGTAGCTAGGAACCCTAATTTTTTTATCATTGAAAATTCATTGAGGGGATTCCCTAAACTGTTGAATTGCTGAATTGTTGAATTTTGGTCAGCTGTTAATCAGCTGTTCCATAAAAAGTCAACTTTCAGAAATTTCAGCAATTCAACAGCCTCGAGGCTGTTGAAAATTAAAAGTGAACTAAGAAAAATCTACTCCCTGATTTGAATAAAAAAAAACAAAGAGTACTGCGGTTCATTTTGCATCTGGTTTTCAACTGTGTTGAATATTTATGTAAAAATTGTTACACTTTTGACCAAAATTCACAATTTCAGCAATTCAAAAGTTTAGAGAATACGTATTCTAATTAGAACGTTTTAATAATTATATGGCTATTTTATATGTAAATATACATACTCTTTACATTTACTTCCTATTGCTCCAAGATTCGGGCATCACTGACTGCTTTCCACTACTGTTTAATACTCGATACCAGGCGCGCTTACTCACTCCCTCTGACAGCTGATTGGCATTTGAAAACAAATTTTCCGGCCGAGATGTGGATTGTCTACGCTCTGGTGGTCCACGTACTGCTCCTGGGCTCCATATTCGTGATCTACTTCCGTTCGCCGGTAATCACTGGCCTTACTCCGCAGAAGCGTTCGCTGTCCTACGGATTGGAGGCGCCGGCGAATCGTTTAGTCTTGATCGTGACCGATGGATTCCGAGCCGACTCCTTTTTCGAGGAGAACTGCCGGTATGTGCCGCACCTGCGGGATATTTTCCTGCGCGAGGGCGTGGTGGGAGTGTCCCGCACTCGGGTGCCCACAGAAACCAGACCTGGACACATCACCCTAATCGCAGGGCTCTACGAGGATCCATCGGCCGTGCTGCGTGGCTGGAAGAAGAACCCCATCGACTTTGACACGCTGTTCAACCGGAGCTCACAGACCTATGCTTGGGGCGCCGAAGATGTTATCAGCGTGTTCTCCCATCTGTCCAACGGCGGGAAAATGCATTTCCGCTCGTACGACCACGAACTGGACTTTTCGCCGGGATACGATGCCTATGAGCAGGACGAGTGGGTGTTCAAGCGGGTCAGGTTTCTGCTCCAGCGGAAGAGTGAGGCTCTGCAGCACGCCAAGAATGTAGTCTTCTTCCTGCACCTCCTGGGACTGGACACGGCTGGGCATGTCCACAAGCCGGGAGCGCCAAAGTTTCGTCAGACTGTGGACAAGACGGAAAAGGGAGTTTACGATATCTACCGGGAATTCGAGCGAGTGTTTCCCGATAAGCGGACTGCGTACTTGATGACCGCTGATCATGGAATGACTGACTCGGGTATGCGAACATATTATAGATCGACATATAACCAATTTAATGATGTATCTTCTTACAGGAGCCCACGGTGCTGGTTCCCCGCATGAAACGGACACTCCTTTTGTTCTCTGGGGCGCTGGAGTTTCCCGCTCGGCTCCCAATCCTGGAGGCAAGACATTTATGCCCGACAACGAAGGTCCTGCAATGCCGTTGTACGAACTGGAGCAAGCCCAGCTCACACCCCTGATGTCCGCGTTGGTTGGTCTCCCACCGCCAATGAACAACTTTGGAACGTTGCCCGTGGGCTACATGAATGTCAGCAAGGAGTACGAGGCCGTGGCAGCCCATTTGAACGCTCTTCAGCTTTTGGAGCAGTATGCTGTACTGCAGGAGCAGCACCAGAAAGGTTTTTTCGCGGATTTCCTATCCGAGTTTGATGTTCTCCCAACAAATGCAGTCAAGACATACGAAGAAGGGATCTTAAAGCTGCACAAGAACAGAGAGTATTCACATTCTTTAGCGAAGAGCCAAGTTATTATGTCGCAAGCTCTTGAAGGAATCGATTATTATCATGGATACTATCGCAGAGCGCTTTTACTGAGCACCACTTCCACATTCCTGGGATGGGTATTCTATCTGTACCGCATGCTATCCAGGAACAGAGCTGGCACAGTGGAACTGATCCTCGAGAGGAGTACAAAGTTGGTGAGACTTAGCCTGGGAAGCTATGTGATCCTGCTAGTGATCTGCCTGCTTAGCCAACGAACACCGCTGGATATCTCCTTTTACCTGCTGCTTCCGAACTTCGTCTGGCTTAAGGCTTTGCAGCCTTGGAACCTCAACTTCTCCTCCTCGCCAGCATCGGCGTACAGTGTGCCAGCATTGCAGACCACAATGTGGCAGCTTATATTAATAATTGGTTGCGCGGAGCTAATGGTCTTCACGTTCTTCGAGCGGCGCCTGATCTCGGTCGGCTATTTCGCCTTCGCCTGCTATAATGGTTGGGGTAGCTTTCAACCAAAGTCCAGGGATTTCTTCTCCTGGCTGGCACTGGTCCTGATCTTGGCTTGCTTTCCACTGCTGCCCTTGTCAGTGGGTTATCAGAATGGATACCTGCTCTTAGCTGGAGTTGTAACGATCCTTATTAACTCACTTTGGAATACGAGAGAGAGATTAAGCTACAAAAATCACACAAAATACTGCAATGCATTGATCCTGCTGATTACCATAGTGTGTGCTTATCTTCACTCAATCGGCAGCAAGACTCCTATTCCTTTGAAATTGGCTAGCTGGATGTTCCTGGTATACGCCTTTGCGTCCATTGTGCTGAGCAAAGAACCAAGACTGGAGCAGCGTCTGGCGCAGATTGGTTTTAATCTGGGGTCACTTTACGCAACACTATGTACCTCCTACGAAGCTGTATTTGTCCAGTTGCTGTCCATAGAACTGGGTCTCTCCCTGAGGGCCCAGAACGCGCAGGCTGAGAGGTCAGTGCTTCGACTGGCCTTTACACTGCTTCTGTACACTTTCTTCTCGCTTTTCGGATCCGGCAACATAGCCTCGATCAGCTCGTTTGATCCCAACATAGCTAGTTGCTACCTCAGCCACTTTGCTCCCTTTGTGATCATGGGTCTTGTGCTGTTGAAGCTTCTCGTGCCAGTGGTCCTCATCATGTCGGTGGTCTATGCCCAGAGTGAGTTTGTCCGCCAGCACGAGGAACAGATCTTCATATGCCTGCTGCTCATCTGCGATGTAATGGGTCTCAACTTCTTGTTTTTGGTGCGCAACCAGGGCTCCTGGCTGGACATCGGTACGTCCATCTCACACTTTGTCATCATGGAGGTAACCACACTGGTGATCCTCCTGCTGTTCTATACCGCGAAACAGCTGCTGCGAGTTATCCCATCGGAGGAAATCCAAGTCAAAAATCTGCTGCTGCGTTTAATACATTGGGATGTGATCAGCGCCAAGCACCACTAGCCTTCAAACCGATTTGACAAACTTTTAGCTAAGCTTAAACATTTATGTCCGATAATATTTACAACACTAATTAAGAATTAGTAACATACACATGTAAATTATAGAATCTAATGCTAGGAATGTGTGTCTGTGTGTAGGTGAGTGTCAGGGTGGATCGATTTCATGAACAACAAATACTCGGCTTAGATATTACAACTATCTTAAAACCAAAGAACACGCAGAATATGTGGACAATTGATTTAACAAAAATAAATTTACTAATTAGCTAGTGACTTAAAAATGTATCAGAAATTTCAGTATTGTTTAAAATTTGTCTTGTGTTGCCTATTCGATTAAGTCACTTGTACCATTTTGTAAATAATTAAAATGAAACAAAAAACATAAAAATGAGTATCTTATATAATACATAAATTGGCAAAAACTATAAGTAAAGGTTTGTCGTATAATTGTTTTAATAAGGATCTTCAAAGACTCCAAAAGAAATTATATTTCTTCAAAAAAAAAATAAAAACTTGAAAAAAGTCTACATTTTCAGAGTTTACTCAAAAAATCGACCCACCCTGTAGTGGATGGGTTGTGTGTAGGATGTGTTTTCGTGTGGTTTAATGTGTGTCATGGCACGACGACATCTAATGAGTAGTAGTAGCAGCAGCAGCACGTATAGGAAATCGCCATTCCCAATTAATCTTTCAGATATCGCTCCACTGGATTAACCCCCTGGAATTTTGGACTGGCCGTTTCATCTGAAATTCGTCTTAAATCAGTATTAAATCTAGGTATTTTCAGTAAGGATAACTCACTTGACTGTGCCGGCTTGGCTGTGGTGGCACTTTCCCGCGGGGTTGCTTGCAGGCAGTTCAACCACTCAGCCAGCGAGATCTTCTTGTCCCCATTGACATCGCAGTAGCGTGGCATCTTTTTGCCACATCTGCGCAGATTGCTGTTTGTTGGGATAGTATTTAGGGATTGCCAATAAGAATGGGCTACGATGTAGTGACTCACCTGGCACTGGTGACCAGATCGCGGAAGTTCTTCCACTCTCGACGATCCCACGACTTATTTTTGTTTTTGTCCAGATACACAAAGCTCAGCGTGGCGATCCGCTCATCCTCCGTCTTCCACATGGTGGAATTGCTGCTGCAAAATGAAGTAATTTTGAATTTTGAAGATTAAAAGGAATTTCAAAATTTCAAAATTCATAACCTATATTACATTTATTTTGGTTTATTTTGGGAACTATCTTTTAAATTATTCACAGTGGTGGCGTTAACCCGTTCAAACGGGGCGGCCAAATAATTCTTCCGTCTTCACGGAAGTAACTTAATTAATAAAAAAAAAAAAAAAAATTATTCACAGTAAATTTATTTTAAATAATAAAATAGATACGTCTTAGAACTCCTTTGTAATCTGTAATCTATTATAAATAGGCATTAAACCTACCCGGTGGTGCTGCTGGGCAGGAGTGAGGTGTTGAGATAGGCCTTTAACTCTTTCAGGAACTGCGTCTTCCGCGGCTCAGTGCATCCCTTCATCGGTCGCACCACCACATTCTCTTCGCACTGAGGCCGCTTGTTTTTCACCGATGTGCCCGGAATGCTCTTGCCAGTATCCTCGTTGACGCACCAGCAGTACGAGGTGGACGTGGAAGAGTAGCACTGGATGCGCTGATAGCGACCATCTGGCAGGCACTGCGGCACAAACAGTACGTTCTTTCCGCCGTGCTGTGCAGCAATGGGCGAAAATAGTTAGGAAGGGGGTTCCTTAAAAGCGAATTTGGCATAACTTACGCCCTGCTCCTCTAGCGTCACCGACTGATCCATCCAGCAATTTGAGTCATTCTCTATGTCCTGGCTCGCCGCCTCCGGTTTAGAGTTGAGCACTGTAATGATTTGCGCGTTAGCATACATTTTATTTTGCCCTTTGAAAGCAGAATGATACCGAACACATAGGGAAACGATAGGCAATGATCTTATTTCAAGCTAAATAAATGCTGAAATGCTCTTTTATGAAGTTTAGTTTTCTATTGATATTTCTTACTATTGAGTACAAGGGATCGAGAATCAAAAGAGTTTTTACAAAGTTTTTAAGATCGATGCTTTTGGAATTTGGTTAGATGACACACAAATCTACGTACTATATAATGATGGGATGTGTGTTCGAGAGCTGGGCAGATCTGACCCCTGAGAATCGTCCTCTTCTCCTCCGTAGCCGGTCCCGCTGTCCTCGTAGTTGTCGTCGTGTTCTTCACTGCCACTCACATCCTCCGAGTATGTATGCGGACTGCCTCCACTGACGATGGTGTTGGTATGACCTCGGTGGTGGCCATTGACGTTCGTGTTGTGGATACTATAGTGGGTAGAGTGAGGTGGAGCGGTGGCTGCACTGCTTGCCAGAAGATTTACCACAGCACTACCTGGATTTAGGTGACACACAGATGGAATATGGTTTAAAAGCTCGAAATGATCCTGATATTCCTTTATTGATATTGGCTTTTCAAAGACATGCTGACAAAGTTAGTATTCTATCTAATCTAAGCCCTGGCGTATGAAATGGTTTTTGAGTTTTTAACGACCTTTCACCTATTATGACTTAAGGGCTAGTACTCAACCCAACATATTTTCATATGAAAATAACGTCAAAAAACTTTGTTTTATATGAAGTTTTTTGTTTTGGACTACTGGGTTGAATACTAGCCCTAAATAAAATCAATAAAATGTATTTACATTACTATTAAGGGCCCAATGGAATATGACGGGAATGCATTTTTTTAAATAACAGCGGAATGTCTTATTTACAGTTTGCAATATGATAGGTATACATAACTATTATTATTAATTTAAAGTACCGCAAAGTCTTGTTCCCCCCATTCCCCATTTTATATAGTCCAGTTTTACTTACGGTTATGAAACTCTTTGGTGAAGCAGATGCTCCACTCCAACCAATTCAGGTTCCCATCCTTAATGACATCACAGTATTTGCCAAAGGTCCGTCCACATCGACGGGGTTTAACGTTCTAAGCAAAATAGAGGGAGATTAAATACGGATCATTCGGAATAATGAAAAACGATTACTCACCCGCCTTAGGACCTTCTTCAGTTCTCTAACCTCTTGACGGTCGAGCAACTTGTTGCCATTCGTGTCCAACTTGGAGAACTTCCACTCCAGGATGTGGGAGTCCGACAGAGATGGCTGGCGGAAAAAGCTCTGAGCCTCGTTTCGGAACATACGCATCAGGTTAGTGTTGAACAGCAATCGATCGGATTTGCTGCAGGCTCTGTGGGCCGTAGATCCTGCCTCCGAACTTCCCTTGGAGGCGGCAGAGGTATCCGGATTATAGCCAATCTGATGCGATGCCAATCGGCGACGGTCGCGTCGATTGGCCCTGCAGCGGAGTTTTCCCTTTCGCCGGGATTGCTTGGTGTCATCCTCGATGGGCCTACCCTGACTATCGCTGCACCAGCATCCGTTGTTCCCGTAGCACTGCATCGCCGCAAAGTTTCCATCCTTCCGGCACCTGGGCACAAAGTATCCCGGATCACGTTCCTGCTGACGGCGAGCGAATTTCACTGCCTCCAAGCAGGCTAAAATGTTAGAAAGGGTTATTACTAAAAATATTTATATTTTATAACAAATATTTTAGTTATGGATCCAATTAAGTAGATTTCCTCATGCATCTTAAATTTAAAAGTTATGCAAATTGGACACTAATTTAAAACAATCTTTTTCGATTGCATAAAAAACATAAATTTAGAATAGAAATAATATTTTAATTATCACTTTATATGAACTGAAAACCTTTGAAAAACAAGCGAAATCTAAGAGTGCCGGTTACTTAAAAATATTAAGAATTCAAACAATATTATCAATACCACACTATATGAACCTAAGAGCTATTCGATAAGAAGGTGATCAAATGTCCTAAGAGCTAAGAGCTATCCTAAGGCTAAATAAAATTGTATTTTGATACTTACCATTGCAGGAGCCGCTGTACTTGAGGCTCACCTGGTGACCGCCGCACTGCGCCCGCAGCAGGTGACACCTGGTTGGATAGGTTTGGCCATCGGTGCCGCAGACGGGACCCTCGTTATCATCGCACTCGCCCTGTTTGGCTGCGCAGGCGGGGAGCTTCATCTGCAGGTAAAGATCGGATGGAGGAGGAGGAGGTGTCAGTTCAAGTCTCGGCCTTATAGTAGCTCCAGAGAGGGTGGGGTACTCGTACCGCTCCCCCTTTGGCAAACACGCGTAAAATGATTTACTGCATTTATGGCCAGGTCTGCGAGTCGCCAAGCGTCTGGGCTTTTGCCGCTGACTGGAATACGAATGTTGGCAACGTCTGACAGGGGCGGCGATTTGTGGGGGGCGGGGAAAAAAGGGGTTTTGGGGGTGGGCTGCAGCCCGCTGCCCGGTACCCGGCTAATGCGAAAATCAAAGTTGTCAGGCCCATAACTCGAACGCCCCGAAATCCGCACCAAAAAATTATGGCAGCCTGCTACTCTCGACCAACTTGCTGCTGAGTGCGCAAATTCTTGTTTAGCCCACAAAATCGCACACACGCGTGTATGTAAATCGCAGATATCTGTATCTATATGCCTGTATCCATCTATATATATAGATGGGGAGGCCCAGCACTTTGGGTTTTGCTGTTGCAGCGCCTTTTGTCGCCAATTTGCTGCGGCCAGCCCACAGATATTTATTTGTCGTGTCACTCGGACATTAATTAGTTTTCGCTGTTATTGAAAAGTGAAATGCGTCAAGCCATCTAAATGTCCCATAACTGAAACATGTTTCGGATAAGATATGAGCATACTAATTGAGGTGCTCTTGGTAGTTAAAGTATGTGAGCTTAACAGTCCAACTTTTTTGCCATTTTCGGATAATTTCGCAAATGCGCTTTCTTAAGAGTTTTTCAAGTTTTAAATAAGATATTTTCCATAGTAAAGGAAAACCGATCAAATAACAAGGAAATATTTGGATATCCACATCAGAAAGAAAGCCGTCCATAAACTGAATTCAGAATATCAGAATTTCCAAATTCAGCTTAGTAATGTAATGTAATGTAATAATCAATAAAAATCAATATGTACCTCAATGAAACTGAACACTTGAAGCTCGACAAGAAATGTTATACAATTATGAGAAGCACAAATAATACCTGTCCCAGTGTTATCTTGTTGCCCCAACATATATGTATACAAATAATGTAGAATGTCTGTAAACAATTCGAATTCTTTTTGTGATCAGCGAAGCACGCGCTGGAAACCAGAGTGCGCAGGTGATTTTCGACTCCCGACTGGGCACAGACAGATATCGGACAAAAGTATATAAATACGGCATATATTGCTGCAATCGGCAGATCGGATGGCTGTACTTGGAAGTGGGGAGCGGGGCACCTGGTTATAATAGTGAACATGAATCCCCCATTAGCCAATTAACGAATTCGGGTGCTGAAAAGCAAAACACCTTTGTATAAATTAGGTTTTATGTTATAATCCCACATT
The DNA here is from genome assembly GCA_037075285.1 of Drosophila lutescens. Taxonomy (NCBI): domain Eukaryota; kingdom Metazoa; phylum Arthropoda; class Insecta; order Diptera; family Drosophilidae; genus Drosophila; species Drosophila lutescens. The sequence goes on from JBAMCF010001083.1 coordinate 2,718,412, forward strand.
TATTTGATGCTATCTTTATTGTAAGTTAACAAGTACTAAAAATGTAAGAAATTTACAAATAAATTTGTACTACATTTAGGAAAATTAAAAGGCAACAATTTAATATCCAAGTTGTAATTATAAAACCCCCTCCAAATACATGTTTGCAACACCTCTGCACTGGGGAATGTCTGATTCCAAATGCAAATGACAGTTTCGCTTGTGATTATCTAAGTTTTAAATAGGGCGTTATCCCGAAAACGTGCCTGGATTGAAAATCTCCATCTGGGCACCCTGTTTACCCCTCTCGTTTCTTTCCCTCTGAGCCACAAATTATAAACGGAGACAGCTCAAGGATTGTTACCAAGATAACGACAAAATTATTGACTGACAGTTCTCACGCCGCTCGCCGAACAAGGAGGTGAAGAGGAGGCTGCGATAGGCGGAGAAGAATCACAAGAACAAGCTCCACACTTTAAATACTTCTTCACACTTTGTCATCATCAGCCAGCTTAGTGGCGTTGGTGAAAATGACTTAAAAAAGTAGTATTAAAATAAAAAAGAATGGGGTAGCTTTATGGGACGAATCTGTAATACTCTTGAAGGTGTATCATGCGCGGATCCACGATATGGGTGAAATATCACCCCCACTCGGGTGAAAAATGAGAAGAAATTTGGTATACAAAAAGTATACAACAAAAAAATTGATCTGACATTACCCCCACAAAATGATCCTAGATCCGCCTCTGAGGTTTATACTTCATTCTGAATCCGTTTTCTCATCTCCGAGAAACGCTTGGTAATCACTTAAAGTCCATTAAAACTCAAAGGCAAGACGGCCAAAATAGAGTTATTCGTGCTATAGCAGACAAAACGCTTTAAATTATTTTTTACTTACAAATTTGAGCCTAAAATTATAATAACCCTTTTTATAGGGTATAGGAAAAGGGGATCGCAAAGGCAGGGAAAATAAATCGTTTTTGACTTGTGACCATTTTGTGTTCTCCTTTTTGCACCTCCTCTTATTATTCTTCTTCTTTTTCTGCAGGAACAAGAAACACGTTCGACCGTCGGTCAGATGAAACAAAAACAAAAATCAAGGTGTGGGATTGAAGACAGTAGAAGAGAAGATCAGAGGAGGAGGAGGAGGAGCGGCGAACGGAGCCGGCAGACTCTCTTTTTGGAGTTTGGCAGACAGCGCGGCGGCGGACAAGCTGGAGAAAGAAAAGGAGAAGAAGATCGGCCGCAGCTTCTTCTTTGTCTGACTTTTGGTACCTTTGATACCTGGAATATTCAAGTGTTTTCTTAGGATTTACGAAGTGATCATTTGTACTTATATATATGTTTATATGTATGTATGTATGCCTTGGCAGAAAGTTTGGCAGGGTCCCTTACAAGCACAACCATTTTTACGGGAATAAAAGCGGAGCTTAAAATGTGATACTTGAGTAAAGGACTATCTCTTTTTTGTGATGCTACCAATCAACCTTTTTGTATACATTATTTAGTAGTAGATTCCGGCTAAGTACTTAAGTGCAGGGGTTAAAGACACACTTTTCTGTTTGGTACAAACGTTTTTGTTTATCTTTTCGTACTTCACATTTATGTCGATAATTACTGAATGAACAGTTTAACACTACCATCATCATTCAGGATGATCTAAATAGATTGACACATTAAGTTTAGAATACTTTTTGGAATAACTTACCAACTGATCGTCACTTTTTCCAGCGATAGAAACCGCCAGCCAGGTGACGAACAAAACACATCTCGCCAACATTTCACTTGCAGTTCGAATTCGTCAACTAATTGTTCTTGTGGTAACGGATTTTTTAAGTACGCGTGTTTATTACATCAAGTACGTTTTTCGTTTATTTCACCATCTTTTTCGCAAAGTCGCAATTAGATTTTCTTCCTAGAACTTTTACTCTGCCGCTCTCCGATTTATTTATTTACCGATTTCCGTGGGCTATTTATAGAGAGAGAGGTGTGTGCGTATGCATTAAGGTGTTGTAGATCTTCTGTTTATATAATGGGTCTTTATGTGTGCGATTTTTGGTTCGTTTCGATTGGAAAACCGCCCGAAAACGATCAAGAGGAAGCGAGGAGCGAGGAGCTGTGAGCGAGGAACGAGGAACACTGAGCAAAAGCAACCGTTCGTAGCCGAGTCCCACACACGACTGGCCATTTGCCTTGGAGTGGAGTGGCCCAAAACCCAAGAGAGCGGCCCCGGAGAGGTAGTGGGCGAAGAATCGGAATCGAGCAGAGAGATCGGCGGAGAGAGCGGGATCCCGTCGCCGCCAGAGTGTCTGGCGTGTCGCTTCCAATATCTTATCTTTGCCACTCCGACTCTTGGAGACTGGACGGCCAACACAGTGGAACGTCGCCAAGTTGAACCACGAAAGTAAAATCTATTAATTTCTGACTATTTTTAGATGTTGTTTTTAAATTTTCAATTACAGTAGAACCAGCAAAAAATCAGAAACATGTTTATTGAATAATTTATTTATTTTTGTTGTTATTTTTAAGGATCGCCTTAAAATTTGTGTTGTAGCTTAAAAAGTAATACAAAGTTGTATCTAGGAAAACCAAAGTTAAATATATAGGTACTTTTAAAGTACTCATATAGAGGTAATTTTACCAATCTAGTTTAACAAGACATTTCAAAAAATGTTCCCAACTTTGATATTTATTTTATAAAAACAAACAGTACAACAGTATATAAAGCTGGTGAGTCTTGTAATTTATAATTCACACTGATTAAGAGAAAATCGATTCATGTATGTAGATCAGAGTCACTTAGAGAAGTTACACTGTAGCAGCATAAAAACGATCACATTCACACACCGCCAGACAGAGAGAGCACTTGTGTGTGCGTGTGAAATTTATCTTCCTTTGTGCATCTCAAGAGGTTGCCTCACCAACAAGAGCAACAAAAAACATCTAAAACAAAGCGGCCAACAGTTGCACCAGCTGCTCAGCCAGCGGGGGAGGGGCAGGGGCGTCGGAGGAGGGGGACAGGGGAAAACGTGAGCCGTCGAGGGCCCCGCTCCTGTGATTTATAGAGCCGCTGGCTAAGGAGTCCGGCTGGAGAGGATTTTGAGGAGGAGGGGGCGAGGAGGAGTGCAGTTGCCGGTCTCCGTCTCCGTTTCGGTGTGAAACCTGCCAGACAGTCTGACGGCAAAGCAACGATAACTGCCCCCTCCGTTCCCCCCAATTTATACCCCAGCCCCTCGCACCACCGCCCCTGCCTCCGCTTTGTTTTCGGCTGTGCCACACTCCGTTTTGTGGTCTTCTTCGACGATTGTGCATGCACTTGGAAAAATGAAAACCTGAAGTGAACAAATTCTACTGTGCAACATTTGTAGGGTTTTGGGGACAAACTCCACTTTGGATTTCACAATCTGATAAAACATTTTTAAGTATAACTTGGCTAAATCTTAAGAGCCGGATGAAATGTTATTTTTATGTGTTCAGTATTATTATAGGTATGGACCTAAAGATAAAAATGCTAAACAAAATTTTATAGCATGTTGTACCTTTCCTTGTGAATTTTTTTAAACCCAAACTGCGGTTACACTTTTCTACTTATAAGTAGGATATTAAATTAAAGACAGGAAATTAAGGATGAAAGGAAAGAATATGAGATGATTATACCCGTTACTCGTAGAGTAAAAGGGTATACTGTATTTGTGCAAAAGTTTGTAACAGGTAGAAGGAAGCGTTTCCGACCCCATAAAGTATATATGTATTTGTCCGACTGTCTGTCTGTATGAACGCTGAGATCTCGGAAACTTCAAAAGTTAGAAAGTTGGGATTAATCACACATATTCTTGGTCTTCCTACGCAGCGCAAGTTGGTTTCATCCGAGCGCCACGCCCACTCGTACGCCTACAGTCGCTTAAAAGGACTTTAAAAAAACCAGGCGCCCAAATCTATAAAGATTTTGTAAAAGTTTAAATGCCATTTTTTTGTGTTTATTAATACCATCAAAATTAAAAAAAAGCGGACAGTCCATTTAAAAGTTATGAGCAAAAATGAAATGACCACTAGATGGCGCTGACAACTGCGTATCTCCATCTCCCTCGCACTCCCTCTAGATGAGTAACGAGTATCTGATGGTCGAAATACCCGACTATAGCGTTCTCTCTGGTTTTTAATTTGTAAAACACAACATAATCCGAAACATGCGGAGGTTAAATCTTAGAAATTGAAAGTTCCTGCTTGACACTCAATTATACCACGAATTTCGGTAATATTTTCTGCATGTGTAAGGACGGGTGAACGAAGAAGACTCTAGACGGTTATAAGGGACGGGGTAAAAACTCAAGTGGAGTGGACTGGCAGACAGTATGACGCCAAAATGCAAGACAAGACAACCTGGTCGATAACAAAGGTAAACAGGCAACGGCCAACGGCCAACCAAGGAGCAGAGCAACTGAAAAAGCCTCGGTCGTGGGATTCGATCGGGATTGTCGGCTCAGCTCAACTGGGTTCAGAACCAGATGCAGATACAGATATAGATACACGTACGCGCAGATACGGATTCAGATACTAGTACACCCGCCCCTGCCGCTGAGTGCCCAACTAATCATTGTGTGATTCTTGTTTGTTTTTTTGGCTGGCTTTATGAAAAGACTTTTCGGTAGAAATTATTTATTGTCGCCGGGGTTTATGTATCTGCGTATTCGAGTATCTCAGTGCATGTATCTATGTGGGCAGCCCTTTGAACTAGTGTTGGGTAAATACTGCTCATTTGGGTGAACATGTTCACTTGTTCTTTTTTTCCCAATGAGTCAACTCACTCAGTTTGCTCACTTGTTCACTTACTCACTTGCTCACTTGTTCACTTGTTCACTTGCTCACTTGCTCACTTGTTCTGTCCTTAACTTTTTCACTGGCTCTGAGAAAACAGCTCATTGTCTGTAAAACCGTATGGAAAATGCATCCTAAAAGTAAAAAAAATACTTTTTGTGCCAAAAACAGCAAGAGAGCAACTGAGCAAGTGAACTAAAAAGATCAAATAAGAGAGCCAAACTGAACAAGTGAACAAAAAAGAGCAAGTAAGAGAGCAAAACTGAGCAAGTGAACAAAAAGGAGCAAGTGAGCAAAAATGAACAAGTGAACAATAAAGAACAAGTTCGAAGGAACATGTTCACTCACTCAGTTTAGTGAGCAACTCTTTTTTGTTCACTCACTCATGAGCAACCCAACACTACTTTGAACACAATTAAACAGTTAACTAGAAATCGAGAGGATTTCGGATTCCGCTAGATCAGCGAATTCAAACTATTCGGGAATGACAAAATAAATATAGGATGCCTCTTTAGTTTATTTATTTCTTTTTAAGGTTTTTCTTTTATCGGAAATAGGAAATTGTTTGGGATATCAAAGAAAATATAAAACCACAGCAAGAGAGGAAATATACTGGCAATTAATATTACTTTTGAACTTAAATGCATTTTCTTAGAGTCAAATCTGTAGGTAAAGCTTTATGTCATAAACTTGTCATTCGCTATACTACTGCCTAAGTTTAAAGGTGCCGTAAAAGCCCCTTGAATTTGACTAATTACCAAAACTAGCTTGGCTTATAACATATTCCTCTTATCTATGAAAAATTGCCAATATTCTCGAAATGAAATAGTACTTTGGGCAAAGGTTTCTCCCATTCTCAGTGATCTGAAAAAATTAAAAACCCCCTAGACGTGCGTGGAAAGAAAGTCACCGGCTGGGAGTCCCTGGGCCAATCGATGTGGCTGCCAGTTTGCTATATAAACTCAGTAAAACCACGATCTGCTACAATAGCATCTCCACAGATATTCCATCATGAAGTTCGTCGTATTCTTGGCTATAGCTTTGGCCTTGGTGGCTTATTTGGTGCAGGCTCAGCCCGTTCCGGAAGAGGATCAGATTCCAGCAGATCTTCCACTGCTTAATCAGCATGTGCACCAGGAGGAGGTGCAGCACAGTCGCCAGAAACGGGCCACCTGCGATCTTCTGTCCAAGTGGAACTGGAACCACACCGCCTGCGCCGCCCACTGTATTGCCAAGGGATTCAAAGGAGGCTATTGTAGCGACAAGGCCGTCTGCGTGTGCCGTCATTGATTTTGTTTGGATGCGGACAACTAACAGACAAAACATGCACATTTTTAAATCTATCAAGATGAGAACATTAAATTATTAAAAGTTGATAATATTACAAATCTATTAAATAAATAATTTGATATCACAGGGGTAGCATGGTTCCCTTATGCAAACAAGAACAAGAGAGAAGGGTGCTCATAACAATTGTTGAAAATATTTGGCATTTAGATGAAACTAGTAAGCAATACAAAATACAATTTACGGTTCCAAAAAATCTTTAACAATGTACATATGGGCTAGGTAGGAGTGGACCATTCAACTCTCAAGCTCTTTCCAAGACACCAAGCGCATACACCGCACAGTGTAAGATTTTGCCAATCTAGGGGGACTTTTAACCAATGTTGAACTATGTTTTTAGAAATATTTAACTATTACAAAAACAGGCACAAAACAAAAAAAAATTTTAAGTTGGCGAAAATTATAACAAACAAGAGAGAGCGCTAAAGTCAGGTGCCCCGACTATCCACCCGTTACTCAGCTAAAGGGAGTGCGAGGGAGATGGAGATATAAAACTTTGATTGGGCATAACTTTTCAACGAATGGTCCTATTGTTTAAATTTCTTCTACATTTGGATAGGTATTGATAAACACAATAAAGTTGAATTTTTACTTTTCCGAAATCTGTAAGGGTGTGGGCGCCAGACACCTTTTAAAACCATTTAAGGCGATTTTGGGAGTTAGAGGGCGCGTGGCCCTCGGCTAAAACAAACTTGCGCTGCGTAGGAAGCCCAAGAATATGTTTGGGAAATCCCAACATTCTAGCTTTTGCAGTTTCCGAGATCTCAGCAGTGATACGGACGGACAGACGGACAGACGGACAGACGGACATGGCTAGATCGACTTGGCTAGTGATCCTGATCAAAAATATGTATACTTTATATATATCGGCCCGATAGGGTCGGGAATGCTCCCTTCTAACTATAACATACTTTTGCACGAATACAATATACCCTTTTACTATACGTGTAACGGATATAAAAGTACAAAAATAGTTAAAAGTTTCGAATTTTTTTAGGGCGCGTGGCCCTCGGCTAAAACAAACTTGCGCTGCGTAGGAAGCCCAAGAATATGTTTGGGTAATCCCAACATTCTAGCTTTTGTAGTTTCCGAGATCTTAGCAGTGATACGGACGGACAGACGGACATGGCTAGATCGACTTGGCAAGTGATCCTGATCAAAAATAGATATACTTTATATATATCGGCCCGATAGGGTCGGGAATGCTCCCTTCTAACTATAACATACTTTTGCACGAATACAATATACCCTTTTACTCTACGTGTAACGGATATAAAAAACAAAAATAGTTAAAAGTTTAGAATTTTTTAAAATATTTATATTGGATTTTTTATCTTTAAAACATATTTACTTTTATGTCCAACATAATCTTTGGGATTACTAGAATAATAACTCCAAATTTGAAGCCGATATCTTATATATATATATCAGTATACTGATTTAAGTCCCCCTAAATTGGCAAAATCTTACACTGTGCTCCGTTTACATGGAGAGACTGACTGAGAGACATTTCCGACACTACAAAGTATATATATTCTTGATCAGGGTCACTAGTTCTTAGTTAGACAGATTGTATAACAACTTACATTGCCAGATAGCCACTAAATTTGTCAGTGTCTAGTTATGCACTATTCGGAAATTGATTTTGCATATATTGTATTTCGCATAATTTTCAAATAAACAATGATATTATTCCAACTCTTACAACAAATAGACTTTTTATCATAAACCGGTAGCGTTTAACTTTACTATAAAAGACAAATGAATGCTGAACCAGGTAGTAAAGTTCTCCATTTGACATCTCACCATGAAGATTACGCTTACCCTGACTCTAACTTTCGCTGCGATTTCCGTATTGCAGGCTCAAACTATTTCGGAGGACCACGATAATCCCCCACTGCAGCAGGATCTTCAGGGGAATCTCTTCCAGAACGTGGAAAAGCAAGCCCGCCAAAAGAGAGCCAACTGCGATTTCAGCAATTGCAACGACTTGTGCGAAAGAAAACGACAGTTACTTGGTATCTGTGAAGAGGGGAAGTGTCGTTGCTTGTCGTTATAAGGAACTATTAGATACTCATTCCTAGCTAAAGGGAGTGCCAATTCCATTATGGCCATTATGGCCACAAACCTTTTAAATGTTTGATGCGACTTTTTTTGGCATGCCGATAGCCTCTGACAAATCAAATAAAATACAATTTACACTGGAACAAAATGTTGGTTATTGTGGGTGCCACAAACTTTGACGGATTGTGGGCGTTATAGTGGGCGTGGTACAGTGATGGAACAAAATCGCTCAGTACCAATAGCCGAGGCCATCTATAGATGACTATAGTCTCTCAGCTTTAAGGCTGTCACGATGAAATTTTCACAAAAAAAACTCTGCTAAGTATTTTTTTTGTTTTTTGAAATTTATATGTGAGTAAATATAGACGAGGCTCGGAGTGTAAGTTTTCCTATAGTCAAATTTGAAACAATTGCTTTCTGTCATAAACTTGACATACTACTCCCTTAAATGTAAGAGCGTTAAAAACACTTAGAATTTGACTTATTGCACTTTTATCTATGAGAAGTTGACAATATTCTCAAGGCAAATAGCACTCCAGACAAGGGTTTCTCCCATTGTCAGTGATCTGAAAAAATTAAAAACCCCCGAGACGTGTGTTCCTGAATAGCAAAAGAGACAATGGAAAGAAAGTCACCGGCTGGGAGTCCCTGGGCCAATCGAGGTGGCTGCCAGATTGCCATATAAACTCAGTAAAACCACGATCTGCCACAACAGTATCTCCACAGATTTTACATCATGAAGATCGTAGTATTCTTGGCTATCTCTTTGGCTTTGGTGGCTTGTTTGGTGCAGGCTCAGCCCGTTCCTGATGAGGATCAGATTCCAGCGGATCATTCTGTGGTTAATCAGGATGTGCACCAGGAGGAGGTGCAGCACAGTCGCCAGAAACGGGCCACCTGCGATCTTCTGTCCAAGTGGAACTGGAACCACACCGCCTGTGCTGCCCACTGTATTGCCAAGGGATTCAAAGGAGGCTACTGCAGCGACAAGGCCGTCTGCGTGTGCCGTCATTGATTTTGTTTGGATGCGGACAACTAACAGACAAAACATGCACATCCTTAAATCTATTAAGATGAGAACATTAAATTATTAATAATTGTAATTATTTCATAATTTCACTAAATTAAAAAAATAAAATGCGTTTGAACTTTAAAGTGTTATTCACTGATCATAATTACAGACAGTCAATATTATTAAATCTACACTGAATACTATGGAATTTGTGAAACAAATATCTTTGAGTTAAGGTACAACAAGAAAGTGGATACAAAATACTGTTAAAGACTGTTCGAATCACATTGAGTCAAAATAGAAAACCTTTTGAATCTTCCTTAATACTTTGCTAGACTCGGAAGCCTAGTTAGACGTAATTTGTTCGGAATTGTATAAGGTGTTTTTGTTTGGATAGAGTCATTTACAACTTAGAATGTTATGTAAGAACTAAATCTGTCAATGTCTAGTTATGCACTAATCAGAAACAGCTTTCGTATAGATTGTATTCCGCATATTTTTCAAATAAACAACTCTAACAACAAGTACACATATTATCATAAACCGGTTGCTGTTTACTTTCCTATAAAAGACAATTGACAACCGAACCAGGTAGAACAGTTCTCTATTTGACATCCCAGTATGAAGATCACAATTATCCTGACTTTAACTTTCGCTGCGATTTGCGTATTGCACGCTCAAACCATTTCGGAGGCTTCTGAATCTCACCAGCTGCAGCAGGATCTTCAGGAAAACCTCTTCCAGAATGTGGAACAGCTCGGCCGCCAGAAGCGAGCCAACTGCGATATGAGCAATTGTGCTGCCTTCTGTTCAAGAAAAAGAGGATTAATGGGTCTCTGCCGAAAGGGGAAGTGTCTTTGCTACTGATTATGATTTGTAGGAAATATTTTATTTTATCTTATATATCAGTTATAAAGATAATAACTCAAAAAAGTACTTCGGAAGGTTTTATTGTTTTATTGTTCTTGAATATCTCGGAAGCAAAAAGATTACCATAAGTTGAACATTTTTGGATATCCAATAAATCGGGAAGTTAAATGTCTTTTGATATTAAGGAAATATTCGGTTTCAGTGAGTGGTTTTTTGTCTAATTTTCTTCCTTATAATTTTAAAAAAAGGAAACCAATTTCCCTCGACTTTTAAGTCCCACGACTTATACCTTATCAGCTAACTGAAAAACACGAATTATTACTCTGTTGGCCAATTGACCAAATTGGCAACAGCGCCGCCTAGCGGAAGGCACTGGTACCATTTGCTATGCAAAGCATAAATTTGGGCGCTAGACATGTCTTAGCATATGGACGTTTGTGGGCGTATAGGTATTGACGAAACAAATACATTTCCGTTTACATTTTCAGTCTAGCATCAAGACTGTGGGCGCCACAGTTTTTCGCAATTTAATGAAGCGAACTTGTGCTGCGCAGGAATCCCAGTACAGACAGAAGATCCTGGCTAGATCGACTGGGCTACTTATTCTTCTAAATGATACATACTTTGTCCCGAATACAATATAGCCTTTTATTCTGCGAGTAACGGTTATAAAAATTCATTGAATAAAAAATTGTTAAATAGGCCCTTTTTTTGGCAGCTGCATTACCCCTTTATATAAAACGTGTTTTGTATATTGGACATTGATATTTCTTGGGGATTTAAACAAATTCTCTTAAGGTCAAACTTGAACCTATAGGTTTCTGCCATAAACTTGACTATTCTTAAACTACTCCCATAAATTTAAGGCCCTTAAAACCCCTTAGAATTTGTCTAGTATTGCAGTATTGGCTTTGCTCATATTATTTTCATCTTATCTTTGAAAAATTGCCAATATTCTCGACGCTTCATGTGTTTGCCTAGTAGTACTTCAGACAAGGTTTTCTCCCATTGTCAGTAATCTGAAAAAATTAAAAACCCCCGAGACGTGTGTTCCTGCATAGTAAAAGAGACAATGGGAAGAAAGTCACCGGCTGGGAGTCCCTGGGCCAATCGAGGTGGCTGCCAGATTGCTATATAAACTCAGTAAAACCACGATCTGCCACAACAGTATCTCCACTGATTTTTCATCATGAAGTTCGTCGTATTCTTGGCTATAGCTTTGGCCTTGGTGGCTTATTTGGTGCAGGCTCAGCCCGTTCCTGATGAGGATCAGATTCCAGCGGATCAGTCTGTGGTTAATCAGGATGTCCACCAGGCGGAGGTGCAGCACAGTCGCCAGAAGCGGGCCACCTGCGATCTTCTGTCCAAGTGGAACTGGAACCACACCGCCTGTGCCGCCCACTGTATTGCCAAGGGATTCAAAGGAGGCTATTGCAGCGACAAGGCCGTCTGCGTGTGCCGTCATTGATTTTGTTTGGATGCGGACAACTAGCGGACAACTAACAGGCAAAACCTGTAAACCCTTTAAGTTTTCAAGAAGTGAACATTAAGATATTAAAAATTTGTAAATATTTTAGAATTTTAATAAATTTAAAAAAATGTAAGCAAAAAAGTTTTGACTATGCAAAAATCGAAAATGATTTTTAAATAAAACTAGAACTTAGACCATGCGCGGATCCATGGGGGTATATGGAGGATAAATCGCCTTCCACTCGGGAGAAAAATGAAAAGAATTTGGGTGTTTAAAAAGCATTTGTGATAAAAATAACTTTGAGTTGGGGCACAAAAAGTAAGTGGATCAAAAATAATATAAAAGACTATTAAAAACACATTAAGTCAAAATAGAAGAACCTTTGAATCTTGCTTGATAGGTGGCTAGGCTCAATGACTAGTAAGGCGGTATTTGTTCGAAGTTTATATAAGATAGATTTTATACATTCTAACTTTAGAGCTTTAATTTTTAACTTACAATGTCATGTAACGACATGGTAGAACAGTTATCCATTTGACATTCCACAATGAGATCACGATTATCCTGACTCTAACTTTCGCTGCGATTTGCTAATTGCGGGCTCAAACTATAGTCTGCCACTGCAACAGGATCTGCAAGGAAACCCTATCCAGGATCCTATCCGCCAGAAGCGGGCCAAGTGCTCTACCATCCAAAGCTCAAAGGGGACGTGCCGTTGCTTTCTTTGATTTCGATTTGAAGGCTAATATAATAAGCAAAAGTCTGGTAGAGTAAATATATTATTTATAAAGATAGTTAATCCAAAATGCTATACACAAAATTCCATTCACAATTCGTAATGTTCTTTTCTTGAATAAATCACTTTAAAGTCCTAGCAAAATTGACATATGTACAATGTGCATACAAATGTACTTATATGAAATCTCTGTGCAACCTCATTGAATTTGACTCACGACCAATGAATGATCCCTTATCGCCACTTTCCGTTTAACAGGTTAAATAAAATTGAACCCAGGCAAAAAAAAGGTATAGCAACCATTTCCGCTGCATTTCCGATTTTCTACTTTTTTGCTTTATAAATGTGGCAAAGTGCGACTACAATTCGTTCTTATCAATTAACCGAACAAACAGTCTAGAAATGAATTGCAAACAAACGAGGGAAAAAGCAAGAGAAACACGAGCGGAGAGCGAGATACACGACGCTTAATTAACGCCAATTAATTAGTTAATAAGAGTATGTAGAAATTATCGCTGAACGCGACCGACTTGTGGGTTTCTTTTAATTTACGAACGATTTGCCGGCTAATTACGCGATTCTATTGCCTTTGCCTTTACATGGCCAGTCGAAAACAGAGCAGCCACTCGCGAGCAATTCCCCATTTGGACTGACTCTTCAGTTATCAGCTCAATATATAATGCTCGATCAAGAGCTAAGAGAAAACACGAGCGGTACAGCAGTTCTCCCGACAAATTGTTCTTGCTGTGATGCTGAGACAGAGGAAAATTTAAACTTCGCGCGCCGTTTACTATCGATTTTTTCTGGTTTAAAAATATCACTACCTATACGAAATATGTAATAATTGTTATGTCTCGACTTATTTTGGTGATCCAACCATCGGATTCCGGCTAGCAATCGGATTTCCCAAGCGTGAGTATGACCACGATAGTTGGATTTGTCGGCACACAGTAATTATTAATTTCTTCAGACTTGATGACAACTTTAAAAATGAATGGAAATAAGGACTGCGATCCTGCTGTTGATGGCCGCGAAATATACCCTCCCATCCTTGAGCTGCTGTATCTTTTAAGCAACTCCCCGACACGGGATACTGGGTCTGTTATGCGTCACCTCACCCCATTTTAACACTCTACTCGCTCATTTTCTTTTCCACTTTAATTTACAAAATGCTTATAAACAACATTCATTTAACTTCACAATTCCCTAACCTGGGTACCACAGGGACGATTACATCACACATGAATAAATAGTTATAAGTATAAATAAATGAATAAATAATATATATATAGGGTTACATGAGTATTTTAATTTATGTAGAAGTAGATTTGTAGTTTGTAGTTTGTGGGTGGTTATGGTTGATTATATTCGTGGTTTTATTAACTTTAAAACTAAACTTAAAATAAAAAAACCTGCCACCACCCAGATGTGGGCGGCGATAATCAAATTTCCAATAGATTTCTCCCAGTTTAATTCCTTTCCTCGCAGACTTCCAGATATCGAATTTGGCGCCGGAAGCTGCAAACACAAAAGCACTTTAATTTATATTTTCTATCTAAAACTTGCACTCTCACTTTGGAATTTTGTTTCCAGAGACACGACTACTCTTTCTCAGCTTCTAGGTGGTTCTGATCTGCCCTTTAGTTGCCCTTCTTGTAAGTCGGCTCAATTGCATTTTCGAGAGAGAGTTTTCCGAAATTTAAACCTATCTTGAGCCCCCTATTCTACTAGTTCCGCCACGAACCAGCACGACTCCGGAACCAGTTCTCCATTCCCAGGCCATCTCTAGTATCGGCATCTGTTGCTCCTCTCTAACCCAGGTACGCGGTCGTTTGGTATGTTTTGATTTTTGTTTATCTTTATTTTCCTTATTTTGGCAGCCCATAACATAATATTTTGATGAAATATTATAACTATTGAATATTGAAATACATTTCATGGCATCTTTTGCCATACATTAAGTTAAAATACTTTAAACAATTCAATTTAAAAGTACACCTCCCAACGAACAAAGCCAAGAGATGGTAACCTTAAAAATATTTCGGAACTGCACTGCCTGTGACGACTGCTCGACAAAACTAGAAATTTACTAGAATTATTGTGACAACTGACCTGAACCTAGCGCCCCCCGCCGGCTCGCCTTGGGCATAAATTAAGTAGAATTCCACACTTATCGCCAAAGAGCTTTAGGGAACACGTCGCTCTTAAGTCGTCGTAAATATAGGCACACGACTTTATCAACGCCGCACTTTCAAACCGAACGCGCTTGTGCTGACGTGGTGACGGCAATTAGTTTCCACACTTTAAATTTTAATCAATTAATTGAAAATATGCTGACGAAGGCAGTCCTGTTCGGCCTGCTGGCCCTGGCCCAAGGATACAGCTTCACCTCCCGCGAGGTCAAGTGTCACGGTGAGGAAACAGCATATACAAATCAGCAACAGGCGGTGAACTTGTTGACCCTGGACTCCAGATAATTGGAATTCTATTAATTGCAGTGTGCAAGGCCGTGGTGACGGAACTGGAGGAGGCCATCGCCAAGGAGGACACCCACAAGATGGCCGATGTCAGTGGCTTCCGCCTGGATGCCCAAGGAAATTCGATCAGCAAGAAGGTTCGCCTCATCAAATCTGAGATGTTCCTCACCGAACTGATGGAGGGCATCTGTGAGTATATCTATCTATTTCATCGGTTGGTTTAATTTGGTGCGCCGAAAATTAATATTATGTTAAGCTAAATCAATTATACGTATTCACGTTTTGACAAACTGGAGTTAGTTTTAAATATCAGAGACGGGTGAAAACCCACTGAGAAGGAAATTTAATTATAGATAATAGTACCCCTGAACCACTTTATTTTAAGTACTCTAAGGTACTGATAGACACAACAAAAATGAAGACTATCTAAGAAGATTACTATTATTTTGAAAAGTCTTTATCCCCTGTCGCTAATAACACTTCCTCATTCTTCCAGGTGAAAAAATGGACGACTACCTTAAGGCAACCTACAAGAGCAATGGTAAATTCACACTTCTGAAGATGATCATCAACGGCCAGATGAATCCCGACTCCTCGTTGGTGGACTTTGTGCAGGACGGCGATCTTAACAAGAGCCTCGGACACTTTTGCAACGAAGTACTTGAGGACAACGACGAGATCTTCGTGAAGGCCTTCCAGGCCGATGAGCTTGGCGACGATCTCGACATCAAGATCTGCTCGGAGCAGGCTAGGTACTGCGACGAGTCGCCCGTCCAGGAGGAGTATGACTTTGATGGCAAGGAGGAGCTGTAGCTTGTCCCAGCGATAGCCTAGTCAATTAACGAATTTCCTTGATCGCCGACAGTGCTGATCTTTGTACTGATCTTTCGAACGAAAACTATATTTAGTTAAAGTAAAAGAAAACCACCATGCCAATTGTTAACAAGTAGATACGACAATAAATTCCAAGTGCAATGCCCTTAAATAATTTATTAACAAGTGTTTAACATCATTTTTCAATTATTCCTCCTTGCTGTAAAAAAAAACTTTTAGGATGAGATGATTTTTCGGATTACGCAGCTGTTACTTACGACTCTTCGGTTACATTTCGCAGCATTTGGTGGCGAATCACCAGAAACGGAGCTCCAAAACCCACGACTCCCGCAATTAGATACCACAGGGTGAAGCGCATCGGGCTATTCAAGCCAAAGGGTAAGTTCTGTTAAATGTTATAGAAATACTAAGATTGCTAGACACCGGGGGACCATGGTAAAATTACCGCTCCGGGACAACCTCCTGCATCTCCGTGTCCATGGCGCTTCAGCGGGCCGCAAAACTTGCTTATCGGTTTACGAAGTGTGGACCACATAACAAAATTTTAATCTGCTTTTGGGAACTGAAATAATAAGTTATTTGATAGCTTATGAATGAGAAGCGACTCCTTGAATTTAAACGACTGAGTGAAAACTCTGTGTTCAATTATTATCGCCTACTATTTGCCATTTTAGGTAATTGTATGTTTAGATAGAAAAAAGAGACAAGTTGTTAAATCTTTGAGAAAGTAGTACTAAGTATAAATAAATTTTAAGTATTTTCCTAAACCATAATAGGAAATCGATTTTAAACCAACTTAAGAACACATTTGTATTTAAAAAACGATTAGAAAGAGCTTCTTTATGAATATTTTGTAATATTCGAACTATTTCGACCACATTTACGGTCTAATCACGACTAGATAGGTAGATTGATCCTTAAAATATACGATCTTGAATTAAAACATCCATCTCTCGGTTCTACGGTTACGGGTAACTTTATTTCGTTTCCACTTTTCACTTAAATCTAAGCTGTAACACACTGAAATGGCCTCCCGGCTCCTTTACCAGATAACGCTACATCTGAAAAGTGAATAATTTTATGAAAAATGGCATACATGTATGAAATCGAACAAACTAACCTTACATTTGTTGTTGCTGTCGCCTGGGGAGCACCTTACTTCTTGAGCAGCTGGTGCCTGACGATCAGGAAGGGCGATCCGAAGCCCAAAACACAGCCGATGGTGAACAGGGCGGTGATCCTGTACTTGTTCGTCAGTCCGAAGGGCAGATTCTGCAAAAATATTAGTTTTCCCGGTGTTAAAATTGATTATCCACTCTGTCCTATTTGGTCACGGAAATTATGTAACCCACGAAAAGCGCTTGTTTTCCAGTACTCACCTCCCCGGGAACTCCGCCGTGTCCGCTGAAGCGAACCATCGACTGGGAGAAGTTGCGTGCAATGACACTGCTGCGGCCCAACATTTTGCAATTTGGATTATTTCAACAATAATTACAGAAAAATAGAGTTCGCAGTTGGTGCGCGGATTAGAGATGACAGCTGGTCGATAGCTCCCCTGCTCATAACATCACGTTAACAGCGAAGGGGCTGCTGTTAGCAGCACCTCTCGGTATATGAATACTTATAGCCTGTTCGTAGTATGAACTTCATACAGATGGTGCTTTTGCAACTGCGACCAATTTTCGCAACAGCGACATTTAATGCTGCCGCAAACCCCTCACTTGAAAACAAATTTGAACAATTTCTTTAAAATGAACTAAAGGGTTATACGAATGTGTACAATGTACAGTACTAAATCCAAAACAGGAAAATAATTCAAAATGGTCTTCACTGTAATGCCAACAGTCCAAATTAGTTAACAAATACCAGCGATATTGTGTGCAGCGTTTATAACATGACAAATTTGATATTAATTGATTTAGAGCAAGTAGCGATTTTACAGTTTTTTTTTTTAATTTCCCAAAATTATGATATGTTTTATAGAGCAATAAAAGTAGCCAGCCAACTTAAACGAAATTGTCCCAGAGACTTCGATGGAGGCTGAGAGGATGTTTCGAAGGCAGGGGAAAACATTTCCGAGCGCCCAAATGAAACAAAGTTCTTCTATTTATAAACAAAAATGGGTGGATTAAAGAATTAAATATGGGCAATTCTCTGAGGATGTAAACCAAGCCAAAAAGCTTGAAACTTGATAAAAACATATTTCTATATGATTTTGCACTGATACTTGATTCTAGTTAGATAGATCCTCAACTAAGCTAAGTAATTTGAGTATCCTTGGATAATTTTCCAGGACAATACCTATAATATGGACAAAAAAATGCAAATAAAAAATAACTACTACAAATTTATCAACCAAACCAAATACACTTTTAAGAAGAACGAATAGGGGTCACTATGAAATTAACTGCATTAAAATATTCCTTCACGTTTCGCCACAATCGAAAGTTAAGCAGGAAGTCAAAAAAGTCACTTCTATTGGAGTCGCGTGCGATATTCTTGGTTTTTTTATATATCTTAAAAACGAAAAGTCAGCCTTAGCACGTATTTTAGCGCTAATCAAGACCTTTAATTTCAGCCTAGTGTCAAAAGAAAAGAAGTCCTGGAAGATGGTTTTTTTCACCTGCAAAGCGTACGAACGTCGCGTGCGACAGCAGAGAATTGCCCATATATAATTTAATCTGAAGTCTAGCGGCTGGACCGCTACCAACAAAGCAATGTTAAAAACTTTCTGAAAGTTTTTTTTTTATTTTTATTTTATTTTTAACATTATTAAGTTTGAAGTTTGAAATGGAAAAATACTTTTAAAATTAAAATTATTAAAATTTTAATCAAATTAATTAAAGAATACCCTTACTGATCTATCAGTTTTCATAAATGAATAACCTATATATTAAAAAATATGTCTAATTCGATATTATCGCGATGATTATCGATGGTCTCGGAAAAAACATAGAAAACATCGATAGGGTCACTATCGATGGCTTGCCAGCTCTACTGGCTCTACTCGAACATCCGTGTGTTGGGTTGTATTTTTGCGTTTTAAATCATAAAAAAACACAAATAAATACAGTGTTTATTTATTGCATGCAGGCGGTATGATTTGAAAACACAGAGTGCGTGATATTTAAAAAACTTGCTAATTTCGAAATGAGTCAACGCAACGCAGGGCAGCAACAATAACCACACACCGAGAGAAAAGAGAGCAGACAACGCAGCAGCAGCAAAAGAATTTTTCGATCTGAACGCAACGAGTGAATGTGCGAGCGAGACAACCTGAGATTTGTATAAAAGATAAAAAAAGATGAAGAAGATGCCGAGATAATTGTAAAACCCTGTGTGTTTGTGTGTGTGTGTGTGTGCTTGCGAGTGCTGAAAATTTTTGTTTAAACAATCTTGGCCGTGCCATTAATTCAAGGTGCACATAAATGCGGATGTGGCCATTTAAACGACAACCGGTATTTCGTCTGCCCCTCTCATCACATCCTTTTTTGTTCTTTTAGCTGCGCGAGTTGCTTTTTTGCCGCCACTTGCGCTGCATCTCCCCTCCCCCTCGCACTCGCTAGCAAGCTTATTTATAAACCGAGAAAAAGAAGCACCGTTCAATTTTGGGCCATTTCAATGTGAGAGCGCCATTGTCTCTGGAATATGCATAATATTTAGCAACAACAAAAGAGGGGGAATGTGGGGGAAACACGCAAGAAGAAGAGCAAACCCCATCTTTTTGTTCCGCTCGCAACAATTGTAAATGAGACGCTCTGTCCCTCTCTCTCTATCTATCTTTCTCTCACCTTTCGGCGCTGCCACTTGTTGGTGTGTTTGTTGTTTGCTCGCTTGTGTGTGTGTGTTGCCCTGCCCAAAAACAACTGAATTCTATTCATGTTTTTGCTTTTCTGGCCGCAGGAAATCAAATGAGAGCGCACTCGATAAAAGAGATAAAGAAAATACTGTTCGGCGTCAGGTGTTAAAGTGCTAAACAATTCCGAAACGCAAAGTAAACAAAAATCGCGACGCGTGTGCTTGTGTGCGGCGCCAATAAAAATAAAAAACAACAAAAAACTGCCCCCCAAAATTAAGAAACAAGAACAACATCCACAATATTAATAATAACCAACATCTAAAAAAACGACAAGAAGCTAGGGCATCGAGTGATTCAACGCGGCGCACCAAATAAACCATGTCGGATTCGTATTATCAGGTGAGTGCGCTGGTGTGTGTGGGAGTGTGCGTCTGCCGGTCAAATCGGTTGCTTAATATTTTCCCTATCAGCTAGCTCTCTACCCCGCCCGCTTTGTTAATCGCTCTCTCTCTCTCTCCCTCTCTTGGATTCAACTGACGGATCGTGGAAATTCCAACGGGAAATACAGTCTAACTTCTCTAAAGCGAACTTTCTTAGTTCTAGGTGATTATCGTCAGATGTAAAATTTTAAGGGGGATTTTTCATGTACAATAGAATATTTCTCATTTTAAAATGCTACAACTTGGTTTTTGAAGCAAGTATTTGATCAGTGCGAAACTAACTAGCTTCACAAAAATAGTATTTCTTTTTTTTATTTAATGAAGTCGGTATCATGAAATATTAACAGATAATTATTATTTTTACTTTAGTTTAACTTTTTGTAAGCTAAAATCAACATTTTTCATTGTGGTTTTATTAAAACTTACTTAATTTTTCAACTACGCACAAGTTGATCTGTTCAAAATTGGTGAATCACGATCTGCAAATGACTAAAAAATTGACATTTCCACTAATCGAATTTTGACTGTGGCTCATCGAAAACGAAACGAATCCGTCAAGTCCGCTCTGAGCCAATTTCTGGTATGACTATAAGTGCCCTCCTTGCTGACGCACCTGTTGCGCACCGGTAGTTTCCGCTCCAGCTGACGGAAACCACTTGTGGGTCATCCTTGGAGCTCTTTAGTAGCCCCCCATCGGCCAGGAATAATAACCAGGCCAATGAAAACGGCAACAAATGGCTGCAAATGACATCACTTTCGTTAGTTGGCGTGCACAAATCGCGCTCCACATTCAAATTCACATTCAGCTCGGCAAGTGGCAATTGCCTTAAGTGCGTGACCCGCAGCCTAAAAATAGACACCAGCGGTCAAATATTTTTATGGACCTTTTTATACCTATCGGGTAATTTGAACGCAGTCAAAAAAATGTAAATTTCTTGACCATCAGATGTAAATGGAAATTCAAAGGCTTTAATATGAATCTTGAATCTTAAACTTTTTACTTTTTAAATTTTTGTTTAAGTCTACTTCTTTAGGTCTCTAGCTAGACATGCTATAGTGTTTCTTTCCGTGTATCACAATTACTGACGAGGTTGCAATTAGTTGGGTGCCTTGCAATCAGTTGATTACAGGGTATTTAACTGTTCAGTTTATAAATAGAACACTCTTTAAAGTTGTTTTGGTCGATGCTACACCGCCTTATCTCAGTACCGCCTTATCGGCTTTTATAAGTTCTATATGCATCTTTTGTGCTGCTGTTTTTTTTATCGCGAACAGCATCCATCACGTAGTGAATGACTCAGAAAAATCATTCAGCACTGACCCATTAAGTTAAATTCCTGAAGCCATTCACCAAACCTCGAAGCTATTTTCAATAGTAAGTCTTTGCGGACAGGGATTTTGAAAGTGCAAAACGCCTCGAAAAAGTATAGGCCCAATGGAAGTCACACTCGGTGATTAGCCAGAAAACCAGATTCTTGAAGGAGGAGCAACGGCAGCTCCTTCTTACATACTTTTGCCATTTACGATGGTGCACCTGAGTTAAAGACGAGACGCAATCTGCCCGCAGGTTCGCTTCTTTCAGACAGAAAGCCGAAAACCGGTTTCGGTTTCGATTTGAGCCATCTTGGCGTTGTTCTAAAGCTGCTCGGCAGAACAGGGTCAGCCAGTTGGCATGGAAAATGGCAAAAACCTAGAAAATCCTGGTCTGTTTTATTCAACGAGTTTGCAAAGGTAAACAGTTATTTGTAAGTAAATAAGATTTTTATTTCAGATAACAATGACTGCCTATTTAAATATAATTACTAATCAATACGAATTTTGGCAGTTTTATAAAATGTACAACTTCTGTAAAGGGCTCCACTTAATACCTCAAATGATAGCCTACATTTTCCGAACACTTTATTTACTTTTTCTTGAGTGTTTCAAGCAATGTTGATTTGTTTAACAAATTTGCAATGGGCAAAAGGCCTCGACAAACACACTTGGCATGCATGCGGAATGTTAGGCAAACAGTTTGTATGGTATGGCGGTTGGCCCATCAAGTGTCACGTGTCCCTGCCTCTCAGCCCAACTTCCCCGTCTCTTGGCCATCTCCTCCATTGTTGTGTGGCCACATCTTGGCCACTGACAGGCTGTCAGAACAAACAAAGGGCCACACAGGGTCCGAGGGGAGGGGGCGAAGAGTTCCGCAGGTTGTTGTCTCCGGAGTCTGTTGTTTACCTTTGGCTCCGTCTGCATCCCAGAGAGTGCCTGCGACTGCGAGATAATTCTACCAATTAAAGGTTCATTTTTTCAATCAGGGAAAAAATATACAATGGTTATTTATAAACTTAATCCAGTATTTCTTTATAAAGCGCTTATTAAAGCTTAATTTTAACACTAAAAGGAAGTTTAACAACATAATGTGGGCATAAATTGTATTTTTGATTTCCATGAAAGTTAAAAAATACTTATTATACTTTTCATCTATTGGGGAAAGAGTTTAAGTTTAATCAAATATTTGGTAATCAAGTGAGTATGCGATAAAAGTAAGCAGAGTTTTCCCGATACTATATTTTCTAGTCCAATGTTTCTCTGTTCGGTACAAATTACTGATTCATTGGTTGACCCTGGAATGAGGTGTATACACATAATATATTTTTATACCCGTTACTCGTAGAGTAAAAGGGTATATTGTATTCGTGCAAAAGTCTGTAACAGGGAGAAGGAAGCGTTTCCGACCCTATAAAGTATATATATTCTTGATCAGGATCACTAGCCGAGTCGATATAGCCATGTCCGTCTGTCTGTCTGTCCGTATGAACGCTAAGATCTCGGAAACTACAAAAGCCAGAAGGTTGAGATATTCCACACATATTCTTGGGCTTCCTACGCAGCGCAAGTTTATTTGAGCCGAGCGCCACGCCCCCTCTAACGCCCATAATCGCCCGATTTTAAAATGTGTCCACATTTTTAAAGATTTCGGAGAAGAATAAATGCAATTTTGTTGTGTATATTTGTACCTATCGAAATGTAGAAGACATTTTTCAAATCGGACCATTCATTAAAAAGTTATGCGCAATCAACAAAATTTTATATATCCATCTCCCTCGCACTCCCTTTAGCACCAACCCGACTATAGCGTTCTCTCTTGTTAAACCTTATTTCGTGTTCCTCTATTTTTACAAAATATAAATGACTCTCAGATACCGAAGAATATATAGATACTGCAGTGAATTTATTTAATTAAATTGCCACTCCGCCTCTGTCTTGTTTACAGTTTCAATTTTCCTCAGATTCTTAGCTGTGTTTCCGCACATTTGTTTTGCACGAGTTTTCCTCAACCCTGGGATGGGATGCATTTCATTAAATTCAATTTGTATCTATTAAGTTGGCGCTGCCCAGCCTGATGGAAGCTGATAAGCTATCATACTGCGACTAGTCGTGATTTGTATATGTAAATTTCAGCTGCGCAAAAAAGTTTTATTTCATTTTGACGATGATGCGACTTAGTCTTGAGACTTGAGTTTGCGTCAAAATAAAACGCTTTTCCACTTTCACCACCCTCCCGCAAAAACAATTCCTTTTCTCAGATTATTTTGTTTATTTTCCATTGCAGTAGCAAGTTGTTGTGCTGATGTTTCGTTATCAATTCGACCCTCGGAGCTGCTTTGGATGCTTACATAAATTGAGCAATTAAATGTTGCAAAATATATTCATCGCTGCTAGTCAAGCGCTCAAACGGAAATTTTATACCCATTAGTTTTTCTTCGATTTTCCCGAGAGGCAAAAGAAAGTGTACTGTGCGGGGTCGACGGGCATTGAAAATCATTTAATTAACTTGCTGCCAGTCGCTGGCCTTTTGTTATTGTTGTTCGCTGGCGTTATATCACATCCATTTTGCCCCTCTCTGCATTTGACTAAGTTAATTCATAGCTCGTTATTGCCTGTACAGCCTGGCCACCCCTTCCATTTCCTCCCGCCGTGGGCACATTTAATTGCTGCAATTGATGAGTTCAATTGCGCAAATTATTGCGCTGACTTGGTGCTACAGCTGCTGCTACGTTCCTTTTCCCCAGATCGATATGAATTTGTGGGTGCTGGCGGTGGTCGCCTGATTGGATTGAGGCCTTGTTTATGTTGCTGGAGCAACAGGTGAGAGGGTAAAGAGTTATTTTTCCGTTATATAATGGAAAATTGCCTTAAAAGTGGGTTGAAGTGAAGGATTGATGGGCTTATATTGGAAGCCTCGTCAAAATTTTATTTCGAAATATCTAATAGTGTCTCAGAACCCTTCAATACTTAATTTAACTGCATCCTTTATGAATCGAAGGATGTATTTAGGGATGCCCCGGCAAAATGTTTTTAATTTGTTCAGTTCTTAGATTTTAATAGTTCGATAACTAGGCAGCCAGGTTAGGAATTGTTTAAAGTTATAAATGTTATTTAAATCAGTTTGGTTTTTCATTTGTTTTTCTTGATATCTGATATAATAGATGATCAACAGTTGATGCTCCAAGTACTTGCTTTCGGATTTAAGTGGTAAAAGATTTTTGTATGGTTTGGGATTCCAAGACTCAACTAAATTTGTCCCATTTCGGGTGCCTCACTTTTGGCGCAATTCTTTCGCCTGGATTTTTCTTGGCGAACGGGTTTTCGCCTTGAACTCGAATAGGTGGAAAACTCGAATTCGGCGCATGCAGGTGTCCCCAATTACAGTGGATTCTCGAAATTGGGACAACGTTAGTTAGCCAGGTTGTTCGTTTGGCTTGCAAATGATGTGTCCCAAAGAGGGACAGGAGGGGAGGGAGCAGCTAAGAACTAAAAACCACAACAAAACAAGTGCGGAAACTAGTTGCAGAAGTAGAACTTGTCTGCTTTGACACCAGGAATGTGGTGCACCTTATGCCAGCATCTTGAACTTGCCACAGTTGCTGGTTCCGCTTGGAGTTGCTGGTGCAGTTCAATTTTCTGTGCCAACACTGCAAACGTTGCACGTGCAGCCGTCGAACAGCTGGCTTTTGTTGTTTGTTTGCTCGTTTTTGGTTGTCTTTGCGGCCGTCCCGTCCATTTCCATCCAATTTTCTTCGCCTGCGACGGCTGCTGCGGTATCATTGATTTCTGTATAATTTTCGTAATTTTCACTTTCACTTGACCAAAAACGAACAAATGGCAAACAAAAACAAAAGCTAAGGCCGCCACTGCGACTGCGGCTATTGCCATAAAGCATTTTTCAATCAAATTAACAGCATGTTAATAGCATAACAGAGACATGCCATTTGTGCATATGCGAGTGAGAAAGAAATGGAAATAGGGCTTATGGGAGCACTGTAACTATTTTGGGATACTTTACGGTTCGTATCAACGAATTTCCGATAGAAAAAATAACGGCTCATTCCTAACAAAAAAAACAACTGAATTCTGAAATAGTGGCCTATATTAACCTTTTAAAAAATAACATTTTTTAAAAATAACAAATTTTTAAAATAAATAATTGGAGAATATTTTCGGTTTTATAATAAAAATTTTTTTGTATATATATGGACCTATTTATATATATATTTTTTTCTTTAAAAAAAAAATAATAATAAAAATGAAATATCTGCTTTAATCGGTTGCTATCGCGGTTTTAATTGTGTTCGACTGAGTTTTTATTTTATTTTTGACTTCGGTTCCCTATAGACTTTCAGCCTTATCGGTTATTTTTCAGTGTAGAGACAATGGTGCGGAGAGAAAGAAAGAGGAGAAAAGCGTGCCAAGCTTTACTGCAATTGTTTGGCAAACACCTGCAATGCTCTCTCCCTCTGCTCATCTCATCTCGCGCACTCTCCACGTTTGAGTGCCGCTCTCTGCCAATTTTCCCACTCTAAGCTGGCTTCCTCAAACAGACTCCGTTGTTGCCGCTTACTACACCATTTTTTTTCGATCGCTGCAAGTGTTGTTGACCGCTGAGTTTGACGCCGAAGCCAAAGCCTCAGGCGCTGCTCTCAAAATGCCGTTGTTCGTTGATTGAATGCAGCAGCAACAACAAGCCACGAACAACAAACAACACTGCTCCAAAGCTTCCACTTTTAGAGATGAGTAAATAATTTTAGTCAAACGGGAAACGTGGCTTAGATAATGCTAATGGCACGAATAGGGGTGCTTTAAATTCGTATATTATTATATTATTTTATTTGGTTGTATTTCAGAACACCTAAATACACTCGGCGACCTTGTTCAATCAATTGTTGACTGAACCAATTAAAAAGCCCCTAATTTTTTTAAAGTTTATTTAAGTTTATTTATATTGTACCAAAGTTAAAATCAAAAAATTTTACTAGATTTTCTCTCCATCTGTGCTAAAAGTGTAAATTTACAAATGTTTAAGCGCACAATAGAGAATAGGTCTATAATAATATAGACCTGTATACAAATTATTTTAAGTAATTTGTATTTTTATAGCATTCTTTTGACGTTTGTTTTAAAGGTAAAAGTCTTTATTACTTGTAAAACTAACTCATTTCCAGCGATAGTTCTAGACCCAACGATAGGTACTACACTAAGCCATCTGATTTCTTATCCACAGACTTGTGTTTGTGCGGAATCCATGTTAATCACATTACGTGTGCCCGGCTAATGCCTCGCCGATTCTGTGGGAATTGCTCTGATTTTTTATTTTTATCGCTGCTTGAGGTTGCACCTCTGAGCTCTTAATGCAATTAGTTAGATCTGTTGTTGCTCCTCCTCACCTGTATTTTTCCTTCAAATGCTCTTCGACACATCATTTTTCCCACTGAAATGTAACTGTAATGCACATTTTTTTATGTCTTTTTACTGTAGCGAAACTTTGATATATTAATTGGGCTGCCGTGGCTTGGGATTTCGGTGATAAAAGGTTTTCAAGTGGGGCTGGTTTATTCTTTTCACTGGCTGTTTGTGGAGATGCAAATGAGAGTCGACACCCTTCGAAAGATGTCTTAAAGCCAGCCAGTCGGAACTTTTCAGGGGGAAGGGCACCTTCCTCTTTGACGTCGGCCGACACTGTGGGCCCTTTTCCCTGTTTTTCCCTCTTTTTCCTATCTCCATCCCGCGCTCTTCTGGCCATAAACGATTCTTCTTGGCAGCCATTGTTGCCGCTGGCCTGTCATTGTCGAAAGTTACAGGGAAACTTCTTTGTCTCGAATGTAGTGAAACGAATTTAAAGTTGCAGAAATAGTACATAGTTTAGTTTGGTTAGTCCTTAAAACATTTGTAACTTAGAAATTACAGATATGTTCTAAAACCAAATATGTTTTTTTCTATTTGCATAAAAAAGTACGAGTTCCAGTAGTTTTGATTTAGGCAAAGAGGAACACATAAGGATTATCTAGCATTTGGTTCCAGTAACTGCCATTTCTTTGTAACACAGTTCTATAACATAAGTTGTACTGTACCTTCCCTGCTTATGCTGTACTTGTTACTGCATGTTGCTGTTGCAGACGACAACGATGACTTCCCACAGCCGCATCGATGCGACAACAAAACTGAGACACAGAGCTAAAGTTAAAGCCAAAGTTAAGCCAAGAGACAGCCAGAGTTTTCCCTTTCGTTACGTGACAGCGCCCAAGCAATCACACGGCCCGAAAGGCACCATCCTACAGATACATTCACAGAGACATCTGCGTCTGCAGATTCATCTGCAACAGCCATTGCTAAAACCTCAGACAATCTGCATATCCATTCAGATCTTGACTTGGCTTTCGTTTGCCATGTGGTAAGAGTACTTCGTTGTGGCATTGTTCTTAGCTCCGTTTCCCTTAACTTAGTAATGACATAATTGACAGGCACTCATTTTCCGGCTGAACGCGGCAAACTTTCCCGAAATATCAAAATTCGTTTCCATTTCATTATAGATCTAGCCAAAAAGATTTCGAGGTTTATGCAACTTTTGGTGGGTACTGTTTTTTTTTCTGTTGAACTTGGTTTTATGTACCAATCAACATTGTTTAATCTAGACAATCGTATGTTTTAAATGTATTTATAGACAACATTGTCTAATATTTTATTTTATTTTCTTTTAAAAAAATTTTGCCTAGAGGCAATTTAAAAAGTTATAACAGAACAGAACAAAATTAAATCTTCTCGAGGGTATCAAATGTTCATCATCTTGGTTTTCAGCTTGGACACTTTTCCTTTTTTTCGGGCCTTAAAGAAAAGGAGTTGGAAGAGGGGCGTGTAATTATGATGAAACTGGCTGACTTGACTTGTCGGCTGGGCAAGTTTTTGGGCGCTGTTTTCGAGCCGAGTGCGTGGCAGTGTTTATAGTGTTTTGATTCGGTGTTCGGCGTTTTGGGTCTTGGGTTTGTCAACCTCTGGGATCTTGCATTGACGTGGGCTGGGCGACTGGCATGACGCATTCGACGGTTTTTGGTTTAATTGCCGCTTTTTGGTTTCACTTTTCCGAGCGAACGGAGCGCTTATCAGTCGCTGCACTTGGCATTGGCAACATTTTCTTTTTTGGCTTGCGGTTTTTCGTTTTGGCTGCACATCCGACATCCGGTTTCGGGTTTTGCCAAACAATTTCCGTTTTCCCGGTGCGCGAAGTATCGGCAAATGAACACCCCCACACCAACCCAAACGTATCGATTCGAAGACCCTTTTATAAAGTCATTGAATAGGTCAGGCGGGTGAGTCAGGGCCTTCTTAAAGGTTGGCGGAGTGGGTTAAAAGGGAACCTCTGGGGTGTGGATACATATCTAATTAGTCACTCATTTGCAGGGCTTCTTTACCTTTTGCTCGTAAAGGGTGATCGGCCCTCAATTCGATTCTGTGCAGTTGGGACTTCATGCATTTTATGAAAACAAGGGTTAGAGTAAACAATGGAACAATACAATTCAACGATTTTAACAATCAAAGATAACATTTTTAACCAAGAAAAATTAAAAGATATTGTTAGCAATCACACTAATTGTGGTTTTTAAATTTCTGAGCATTTACCTAGAATAAAATGTTAAAAGTTTTACAAAAATGGCAGCCTGGGTGAAAGAATGTCTCTCGCGTGGAGAAACCTTGGGCAAAGAATTTTTCTAATTGAAGCGGCGCCATGCTGAGCCATGGAATTTTCCCCATTTCCTCTCTCGCCCATTTTCCCATTTTCCAGCTATTTTTGGTGCTTATGCAAATGACGACACTTGGCTTATCTCTTGGCTTATTCTGCGGAATAAACAATAAACAAAAGTCGTGGCCAACTAAAATGTGTGACAGTTTCATAATAGTCAAAAATCCGAGACGCGGAGAGCTTATTCTTTCGTTTAAGGGGGGAGAGGGGATCTCTCTCAAATGTTAATCAAACATAGCTGTACAATTCCCAGAACTGGCACAATAGGAGAGTTATGACAGAAAGAGAGGGGGCTGTGCGGATAGAGCCAAGAGGAAGATTGAAAAGAATCTGAGCGGAGCCAATTAACAAACTTGAGTTGCAGTTATATTCAGCCGCGCACTCTTTCTCTCCGTTTTACTCATAGAGCATCATTTTTAGAGCATCTCATCATTCAGCTAGCTGCACTAAGAAAAAATGCATGTTGTGCTTAAAAGCAGGATGATAAATTAAAAAATGAATATGTATTCAATTTAAACATAATATTGAAAAAACTGGCTCCAGTACTAGCGAACCCATTTTTTTTTGTGATTTTACTACCGTTATCTTAATATTTTTCGATCGAAATTAATTTTGGGATGTTGGAGGTCAAGAGAAAATAAAGGTTTCTTTCCTCCTAGCTGAAAACTATTTACTTTTGAATATATCTTAAGAATCAGCACCTTAAATCGTCATTTGATATCTCTCGATGATCATGATATGCACAAAAAAAGACTCCATATTTATATGGTTTTCAAACTAATCATAACATTAAGCTGTGCAATCCGTAAGTTCTGCGTTTCCTAAAGTCAGGGCCCTTGAATATAGCGAACGATCTTTCGGTCGCACTCTCCCACTTCTTCAAGCCGCTCTCTCGCACTCTCCCACAAACATCTCACTCTCGGCTTGGAGCTGCGGGCTTTGGGTTTGTGTGCTTTTCTTCAGTTCGCTCGCGGACTTTGAATAAGCCGGTTGTGTCGCTGGTTCGCTCGGTCCTCGAACTCTTTCGCCTGGTTCGTTTGTTATTGTTTGTGTGTGAAAGTAGCGGCGTGCAGCAGAAGCGAATTGCATAAATTGGGAAGCCGAAGCCTTTATACTACCTGGTGATTTTCGAATTTCTTCCATCGTACGGGTGTGCTAAAATATATGTTTTCCAACGGATGACGCACAAATAAATACGTTTTGGCCATGTCAATGTCCTTAATTTCGAGAGGCACGCCCACGCCGCGCGAGTGCAGATACATATACCAATCCGGCAGATAATGCTAAAGATACATAACCGCAATGGGATTAGCCGATTTCGAGCTTAGTGTAAGTTGCTAAACGAATCTACGCGATTTGGACCATTTATTTTACGGCTTCTTCGTCGGCTTCAGCGGGTTTCTAGTTAATAATTAAGACAAAAGGCGAGAGATAAAAGCCACAGATACAGATACTACTTACAGATTCAGATACACAAAACGGCGCTTGGGTGAAATTCCATTTCTCTTTTACTTTTATACTTCGTTTGGCTGCCAATCGCTTCGTAAAAAGTGAAAATCCAAGTGACAATCAATTAAAATTCGAGACCAGTCGAAAATCGATTTTCAGTTTCAACCGGGCCAACATTTTGTTCTAATTTTGCCACAATTTCGTTGCGGCCACCTCGTCTCCTCTTTCACCCTCTCTTTATCGACGCTTCTCTTTTGCTGGTTTTATTTTTGTTTACGGTACTTACGCTGCCGAGGCTTAACCCAAATTAACTTGTTGCATGTGCTGAATAAGCAAAAAATCGTTAAGAAAAAGAAGCGTTGAAGAAAAATGAAAATATTCGTTGTTTTTAGTATTGTTGTCACAGTCGTCGATGCCTTTCTATGGCTTTGCCTTAATGCCATGCGACTGGGTCAAAACCCCCCCTACCCCTTTTAACCATTTTCCATATTGGGTGGAACTCGAATTACAAATTAAAAAAATTAAATACGAAATAAGAAGCGTTGACAGCTTCAGTTGTCAACTAAAATAAACAAATTCATCAGCACCAGCACATACATATGCCATAATGAGCTGTGCTTGGCCTTTAAACGTTTTTGGAAAATTTATTATTGACACTCGGAAAAATCTCATTTCCAATTCCCCTGTCATTGGAGTTTTGTAATGCAAAATCTCATTCCAAAATCGATTTCAGACTGTTTAGGCGTTTGTCCAAAAAAATACAAAACAGAAACAATAATAACAAAGCCAGTTTGTACCTGTTAATATTGTTAAGCAGTCTTCTGCTCATAAATGGTCAAGTAATTTCAGAGTTTTATTTCGAGGAAGCAGGTAATACGACTAGTTGATTGATTTGGAAAGTGAAACGGATTGATTTTTATTCTTTTTGATAATGCTTCAACATGAATTCGAATTTTTTTTGTTAGTTGAACTTAGATGTTTGCTGTTTTCAATCGAGAGTTTTGTTTTTTAAAGTATTCTTTTTTAAAATGTTTAATTATTTCGCTAACATTTGCCAACGCAAATGTATTAAAATAAGTCTTAAGCAGGATTTTTATTTTTGGATATCTTTTCTTTTATACCTACACTTTTTAAAATATTTCATATTGTATTAACGAAATCTGTAAAAAAGTGTAACTACATGTAATCAAATTATTGAAATAGTAAAAGATATTTTCGTATGTTATTTCCAAATGTAGGGCATTTGTCATTCCACATCGCTATAATCGTCGGTTTGTGTGTACCTTTCCTATGTAGAGTGCGAAAATTAAATCGCTCACTTGAACCACAAAAACACAAATAAAACCAAAAATATCCCCCGTCTGCACATGTGTTTTGTGGACGTGCGTGGGCCGATCAAGCGAAAAAGCATCGGATCGACCAAGGGTATATTATGGGTTGATATATGTTTATGTTGATGTGTTTGCCCGTGGAGTTTATATAGCTGGCGACCTTGTTTTCGGTTTGATTTCATGTGCGTGCGGCAAACGCTTCGGTGTTTCCTGCCCCGCTGAATACCCCTAGTGCTGGAGCTTAAATAGCAGGTTCGCTTCTGTGTATGTTATGATTTTTCTCTATCTTTTTCGGAGGCAAACGACCGATTAGAAATCGTAAGTTTCATTGTTGCCCATTGGTCATTGGTAGATGTGTTGCCCCCTTTACCTCCCGAGTCTACAATTTGGACTTCAAAGCGGGCGCCAATTATCAATTTATGAATTGCCGCGGGCCGTATCAAAGTGGTCCA
The DNA here is from genome assembly GCA_037075285.1 of Drosophila lutescens. NCBI lineage: Eukaryota > Metazoa > Arthropoda > Insecta > Diptera > Drosophilidae > Drosophila > Drosophila lutescens. The sequence goes on from JBAMCF010001083.1 coordinate 2,750,546, forward strand.
TCATCATTATCATTAGTTAACTGAATTTACTCCGACTTGATATACTAATAAATGTTTTTTCTCTCTTCTTCTCGTTGCAGGTAAATGGAAAATTTGTTTGTTTTAAGCGAAATTTGTAGAACTTTCCAAGAGAAATAATTCCAAATAATGTATCCAATAAATACATGCGCACACGTGTCAATATCTGTTTGCACTCGCCTCCCTTTTGCATTTGCATGCCAATTTCAAATACGAATTCTGTTATTTCTTCCGAAAATTATGTGCGCAAATCGAAAAGCTTTCTAATCGCTTTTACGTCGCCTGAGCGGAGCGTTTTTCCTCCTTAGCATTGCAGTTTGCGACTTGGCAGTGCCTTGACATCGTCGCTTTTTATATTCGATATATCCAAAACGTATATACATATAAGTGTGTGTATATGATGAATTCATAGACGTGGAAGTGGGTGCCTGGTGCTTTTTATTGTGACAAATATTTGGCCAGCTTTCCCACAGCGACAGATTTTTGCGTTGTGCGATTTTTCTTTTGGAAAATGAGTATACAAATTTTCGCATATTTCTACAGTGAGATAACGAAAAGAAAGAAATTGAAATTTCTTATACTGCAAATGTGTAACTTTCGGTATTCGTGTTCCACAATTAAGGCAATTTGTGTAAAATAAACTAAGCAAAACAATAGTAAACCATAATATGGCATTGACCATGAATATGGTGTTCCTCAAGGATTTACGTTCGCGCCTCAAGGGATATCTACACGTATGTATTCAAGGGTAATGGTAAATTTAATGATTTGGTGCCTTTATTTTTAAGATATTTGTATTAGGTGCCAAAAGAATAAAAAATTGTAAAACGTATTAAGTATCTGCATATTTCTATGATTTACCAAAGCCTACAGTCATTTATAAACCAAAGCTTTCATGTCTCATGTCAGAAATCCAATTAAATGTACAGGAAATATTCCTTAAAAAGCTATTGTTAATAATAATTACCGCAATTAAAGTCCCAATGTGTTTGTACATTCCGTTAAGCCTTGGTTAATTAGCTCATTAAGGCAAAGAAGCTGATAAGCAAGTCGCAGAGACTGAACGTTCTCACTTGTTCTGCCCCTTCCTCTTTGTAATTTCACTCTGATTTTCTACCCACACACATGCGGCGTGCGTCAAAAAGAAATTCATAAATTTTTAACAATTTATTGAAGTTTTCTGACACCGCCTCTGCCCGATCCCCTTTGTTGTGTTGCATTTTTGTGCAACTTTCTCAGACAGCTGCTGTCATTATACATGTAGCGCTTTTATATCGCCTTTGTCTCAATGCAACCGCACCGAATCCCGGCGTATAATGAACATGTCGCTATATCGCATATTATGCTGATTATTCAAGTGTGTTGTGTCAGTTTTTTTTTCACTGCTCCGCAATGCTAGGTTTGCATTTTCCTTTGCCTTTCTGTAATCACGTTATGCAATCTCATTTGGCTTTATTATGGTTATCAACATCAAGATTTTTTCAAGAATGCTCCGCCAAAATTTCACATGCGACCAACATTTCTCAGACAACATTAGAAATACTAAAGAAAATGCTAAATCTCAGTGTTAAATTTCTATTTATAAAACAAGATTGGTTTGATTTGCGAAAACGTTTTGGTGATTTAAAATATATTGACCGAAAAAATTGCATATCTTAATAATTTGCATATTTTGTAAAAAAGAGTACAAACCAAAAATCGATTTGAAAAATGGACCAATATTAAAAATATTAAAATGGTCGATTTAACACTTGAAATAGTTACTTTCACAATAACAAAATACACACAAATGACTATTTTTTTTGGGATACATTGTATTAGGGGAAATGTGTATAACGCGTAGATACCTTGATACCTATCGATTCTTACCCACTAAAGGGTCGGAAGGAATCTATGTCCAAAACCGCAACAATTGAGCTCTTGTATTCCCGAAATCTCAGCGATCACTCGGACAGACGGACTTACAGAAAGACATGGCTAGATCGACTCGGCTAGTGATCCATCCTGATTAAGAATATATATACTTTATAGGGTCGGAAACGCTTCCTTCTACCTGTTACATACTTTTCCCCGACTAGATCGACTCGGCTAGTGATCCTGATCCAGAATATATATACTTTATACACACAAAAAAAAAACTTGGTAAAATCAACTGTTATAATTGTCAAACTGGCCCCAACCAGCAAAATTGTCAATTCTACTAAGTAAATAGTTATTCCACAACACCAAAATACACACAATTAGCAAAGACACACACCCAAAGCAAAAACAAAATACACGTAACTATTTTAATAGTAACTAACTATCTTTGTTGGTCAATTTTACCAAGCAAATTTTTTTGTGTGTAGGGTCGGAAATGCTTCCTTCTAGCTGTTACATACTTTTGCACGAATACAATATTCCCTTTTACTCTACGAGTAACGGGTATAATGATTATAACTTTCTAGGAAGTAGGCGTTTTGATTTGTGACAATTTATAAACAAAATTTTAAACAGGCAATAATATATTGATCTCGATCGAAAGAGCACTAGAATATTGGTCACGAGAGAGAGATAGACAGAGCATTAAACTATACGTATTTATTATACCCGTTACTCGTAGAGTAAAAGGGTATATTGTATTCGTGCAAAAGTATGTAACAGGTAGAAGGATGCCGAGTCGGTCTAGCCGTGTCCGTCTGTCTGTATGAACGATGAGCGATGAACGATGCATTTGTCCACCTCCCTCGCTGTTAAGTTAGCTGAGTAACGCGTAACTGATAGTCAAGGTACTCCACTTAACTTCCTTTCTTGTTTAAAAATATTCTTAACACAATATTTACCATATCTAGGGAACCTTCTATATATGTATTTACCACAATGCCTTTGTGAATTTGCTTGATGATTCGTCTGTCTAAATAGAACAGTGTGGTGAAAAATAAATGAATGTGGGTGGGATGGCTTTTGGCACTTACAACTCGATCGTTCGATCTGTCTGTTTGATGCAGTTCGTCGCGCTCTATCGATTTTGATTTTAAGCTAATTGGCAATTAGCAGGATTGACTTAAAATCGCATTATCCCATCAAAGGTACTTGTTCCATCTTCTCTTCTTCAAAAGGAGCTAAATGTTTCATCATTAGCTAAGGTTGCGTTCGCAGCGAATTGAGTTGCGTGGTTTGAGCTTATCGGACGGCGAACGAACCTGTTGCTGCTAAACGGTTGCCGTTCGTCACGATTCGTTTTTCGTTTTTCGATTTTTCCCCCTAACAAAACCACACACACCGGTGCAAGTCCAGCCGCTCGTTATATTTGGATGTTCTCAGTAACTGTTCGGCTATAGACGGGCGTAGTTAATTCCAATTTCCCACCGGAGTTCGATAGCGGTGACTCAGTGGTGTCACCTAATTATGGGTTATTAATCTGAACAAGTGTTGCCAATATTAACATAATTATCTCTCAAGTGCCAGTCATTCAAATAGTGCAACTAACGGGCCTTAATAAATGTGCAAAAATAAATAAAACACAATCAGTGTGGGTGAAAAAGTGAATCAAAATGTATGCCAACTTCCGTGGGTGTAAACAAGAGGCTCTGGAATTCAAAGTTTCTTGCCAAACTTATCAGTTTCCCCGGCTCATGATAAGAAAACGTTACGCACTCTTTTATTATATTTCTGCCAACTCAGGGCCGCATTTATTGGTAGAAGAAGGGCGCTTTAAGAAATAACTAAAAAGTTTCAGGGTTGCTACAGCTTAACAAATGAAGAAAACCGATAGAAAAACTTGATTAAAGTTGATAAAACCAAAATCTAATAGGCTGTCGTCTATTTTCAAAATTTCAAAATATACACACAAAAAAATTTGCTTGGTAAAATTGACCAATAAAGACAGTTACGTAACTATTAAAATAGTGTATTTTGTTTTTGCTTTGGGTGTCTGTCTTTGCTAATTGTGTGTATTTTGTTGTTGTGGAATAACTATTTACTTAGTAGAATTGACAATTTTGCTGGTTGGGGCCAGTTTGACAATTATTACAGTTGATTTTACCAAGTTTTTTTTTGTGTATACAGTTTTAGGTTCTCAATAGCATTATTTTTCATGCAAATAAATCAAAGATATTGATAAAAGTTCTTATAACATAAAGTGGGTAGTTGGTGTTTCGGTATGCAAATATCACACGCATTACAAAAGCGTGTTTAAGCTCCACTATTGACAAAAGTTCAGAGAATGATAATGCTATTCGCGACATTCCTTAATGAAAAATTCCCACCAAAGCTCGCCATACTTTTGCTGGTACGGTTTTAAAAATATTTACAATGAGTTTTCCATAAACAATTGTTTATTGAAAAGTGTTTACTCTGTACCTCTCTGCACTTGCCACTTTGTTTGGGCATACATATATGCATATGTTTTGCAGACCGTAGATTTCAACAGGAATCGAAAATAAACACATTCAATCGATAGCACAACTGGGTAACTTTTGTTGTCCATGGCTCATTGTGTAAATATGTGCATAAGATTCGCCCTTAAATACAGAATTTGTGGAAATAAAAGTGAGGAACATATAAACGAGTGAATATGTTGTTTTCAAGAACATAAAAATTAGTTTCTGACAGATAAGAATGAACTTGAACTTAAATAAAGAGTTCAAAAAAGAATTTTAATTACCTAAACATTTTAATTCCGTCTTAGATTTTTCTTTGAATATGTATTCAAAGTCGGATTAACATTCCCCAATCCACTTACGTAATGCTCACATTTTTTTGTAGCTACTTATTTTTCCACTTTTAATACCCGTACTCGTAGAATAAAAGGGTATATTTTATTCGGGAAAAAGTATGTCACATGGGGAGGAAACTGTTTTCGACCCCTATATTCCTGATCACTAACCGATCCAATAACATTTTTTTTCGATAGATGGCGGCAGTTTGAAAAACTATAATCTGTTACTTTGGCAACCACATTTTTAAAGACACTTATAGATTATTCTAATTTCTATGAAGACCATGTTTACTTCAGCAGAGTGCCACCCCCACTTTAACGCCCACAAAACTTTTCAACGCTAAGATCGGTCTAGCGCACGCATTTTTAAAGATTTTGTAAGAGTTAACAAAAATTGTTTAACCTTTTTGCTCGTCTTGCCATTCTGTCGCTTTGCAACTTGCATATCTCCATCTTCCTATCAATTCTCTCCTGTTTTCTTCAGAAATAGTTTTTAGTTGGAAAACGGAAGACGGATAAGAAAACCCCGAAATCAAAAGTTTTAAGATAAATTAGAATTATTTGTGATTTTTGTTGCCAATTGACTTTCCTTCTAAGCAAACTTTCGCCAATCAAACAAATCGGCTTATATATCTGATATACAAATTCGTTGAGAAAGTGTAGCGCAGACGATGACATTCAATTGAAGTCGATCGATTAGAATTCCAATTTGCATAGCAATTATCGTCGAGTTGTTCGCTTGTTTCAAGTGACACCTTTGTCGACTTTTACCGGCCAAGAAACGAATGCTTCGGGCCGCAATGCATTGAGTGCTTATCAGACAGAAGCAATCGAGAACCGTTTAATGAGAAAGCCAAAGAAACTTGTTGAGCTACAAGAAAAAGAAGCACAAAAAGTCTGAAAAAACCTGGGAAGGAAGGGAAAACATTTTCAAGATAAACGGCAGTTGGAGTCGTGTGAATAAAAGTGTGTATATTTTGTTTTTTGTGGGTCAGCCTGTTCCAGCTAATTACCGTGAACTTGTCAGCGCACACAAAACGGCTGTAAAATGACCAAAGTGAGGTAATAAACCCGACGACTTAACGAGAAATCCGAGTGAATAATGTCCAGGCTGGTAAAGAGAATCCGCAGCATGATCAATCCAAATAGCCAGCGGGATCGCGAAGACTCCACCTCGATATCCACCTCAGAGGGTGGAGGTGCTCGAAGGAAGTGCCACTCCCTGCCCCGCCGTTACAGTAAACATTCAACTGCGCGACGATCTAACAGCGGTTTGTGGAATAGGCTGGTCACAAATGTCTTTGGTCCGGAAGATGCGGATGACTTTAATAATGACGCTGACAGTAATGATGGTGCCATATCTTACATCGATTCGGTTAATGGTTCAAACTATGAAATATCTGGAAAAGTGAGTTAGAAAAACGCAGAATACAACTATTTCTGTCATTCCACCTAAGCTAAGATGATTTCCATTTCTATTGGTTTTAAGTGGATCTCTCGTTTTTAAATAATAGGTATATTTTAATTATATATTATTACTTTGAGAAAGAAACTTTCATAGTAAACTGAAGTTATTTTCGTTTTTAATTCAAATAAAACACATGGTAAATATAGTTTAGTCTAAGAAATTAAACCTGATTTAAATAAAAGAAGTTTAAAAATTTGATTCTATTGGACATAAATAATGTGCATTTGCATTAATTTGTGTTAAAAATACATTAACTTCTGTTATCAGTAATTTGTTTGGGGTGATAAATACTTTTGACAATGTAAATTAAATTTACACTATAACAATACTTATTATTTTCTAGAATTTACTAAGAGTATGATTTCTTTTTCATTCACAGGGCGAATACATCAAGCATCCTGTTCTGTACGAACTCAGTCACAAATATGGTTTCACAGAGAATCTGCCCGAAAGCTGTATGTCCATACGGCTGGAGGAGATCAAGGAGGCGATTCGGAGGGAGATCCGCAAGGAGCTGAAGATCAAGGAGGGCGCTGAGAAACTACGCGAGGTGGCCAAGGATCGGCGATCCCTCAGCGATGTGGCCGTTCTTGTCAAGAAGAGCAAAAGCAAACTGGCCGAGCTCAAGTCCGAGTTGCAGGAGCTAGAGAGTCAAATCCTCCTGACATCGGCGAACACTGCCGTTAATAGCAATGGACAAGGTGAGTACCCGAATATGATTCCTCGCGGAGATTGTGTAACTCTTTCCTAGCGCTGCGTCGCTTTTCGTTTCGAAAATCTTTTAAAAGCCAAACTTTCGAAAAGCGAATCATAAAATGTTGCAATTATACGAGAGCAAAAGTTGAGCATATTTTCATGCAACAAGTTTTGTGGGCAAGTGTAACAAGAGAAGTGTATTCCCAATAAAAACGAATGGCGCGACCAGGGAACGAGGCTACCAACGAAGCTATAGCCAAAACAAACCATAAAGAAAAGTTTCGGCAGTGGAATGAAGTTGGAATACCTTTTTCGGATAGAAGATAAATTTAAGGTCATGGGACAAACTTGTTAGTTAATTCAATTTGAATTTTTAATTGTACTGCAGTTAACCAAGATTATTGATATATAAATAAACTATTGTTTTTTTTGTTAACTAAATGTAATGTAATGTAATAAAATGTAACCAATGCAATGATTTGAAACTAAGGTCATGTAGTCCTCCAAAAATGAAAGTATCCCCTTCCTAATAAGAGTATTTTTCAAACAAAACCGAATGCCGAAATTTTTCAGGGCTTTGAGAATGGTAAAGCCCGTCTTTAACGAGTCTTTGTCACGCACCTGCTTTTCCACACTTTTCTTGGCCCATCACTTAATGCATGGCGACAAAAAAAACATTGTGATGGGTGTGAAAGATCTGATTATCGCTTTATATATGCCCTCATAGGTTAAACAAAACACTTTGTGATAGACTTAGTGACAAACGAAATGTTTTCTTCATTCTCTTTTTTTTATGTGATCCAACCTATTGACACAACTGGCGTAAAATGTGATACGTTTGTTTTGTTTACATTTTCGAATGGAGACAGCGTTCTGGCATTCCATTTATGTGCTTCCGTGTTTGGCCAATACCCCAAACAGAAGCATTTGACCCAGAAGAATCATCCACTGCTGCATTGTGTGGCGCCAAAGTCGACTTTCCATATGTCAAGAGATTGACATGTTTGGCAGCTGTCAAAGAATGCTGCACAAATGCCGATTCTCTTTGAATAGATAGATGGTGCATATAGATCTAAACATGTATGTGTTTTTAGTTAGTGCCAAACAAATAGTCTATAGAAAAGCCAACAAACCAAGGAAACTAAAAAAACAAGTTTTTGAGCCATTTATTTGGCAGTTTATTGATTGTTGCTTAAATCAATTTTTTTGAGTCACATAATATCTGTAAAACCATTGACGGAAGGTATAGAAATATACAGAAATGACCAGCTTGTAGATTGGCAGAAAAACATTATATTACAAATTAAATATTTTCGTAGATAGCAGGAAATTGTGAAATTAACCCTGACACAATTCTTAAAGCGCCATTTAGTTTTGATTCTTATCAAAGGGCTTACAAGCCCTTCAGTCTACATCGCAATAAGTCCATTAGAAACATTTTTATTGTTCTGATTTTGTTATCAATATTAAAATATTTTCCTTACCTTTTTTTTTTTATGAAAAATATGAAAATGCCAAATTGTGGTTAGCATAAAATAGGATAATATTTTTTTAATCTGTAACCGAAGATGGCATTGTATAATAAAGGGTTTAAAAAACTTAATTTTGTCCGTATCTACTCCTTCTAAAATTCCGATATATTTCTTGCAGAATCGATTACGGCCTGCATCGATCCCAATGGCGGTTTCTTGGTCAGCGGAGCGGTTGGCGGCTTGAGCGGCGGAAGCACGGCTCTCGATGGCGGCGTACCGGCCACAGCCAATGACAAAGTGCTCGCCTCGCTGGAGAAGCAGCTTCAGATCGAGATGAAGGTGAAGACCGGGGCGGAGAACATGATCCAGTCGCTGGGCATCGGATGCGACAAAAAGCTGCTGGCGGAAGCCCACCAGATGTTGGCCGATTCGAAGGCCAAGATTGAGTTTTTGCGACTGCGCATCATCAAGGTGAAACAGAATCGCGAGCAGGCCGATCGCTTGAAGGCCTCGCGGCAGATGATCGACGAGCACGGACAGACGATTGGTGGCAACAACAGCAGCCAACCTCAGAGCCTGGAGACGACACTTGAAGAGCGGATCGAGGAGCTGCGTCATCGACTGCGGATTGAAGCAGCCGTCGTCGATGGAGCCAAGAATGTTATCCGCACGTTGCAGACGGCGAATCGGGCACCGGACAAGAAGGCGCTGCAAGAGGTGAGTCCCCATAGTTGTGTCACTATTTTGGGAAGTTTGCCCTGCATACATATGAGGGAACCTGTACATATTTTGTCCTCCTGATAGAATCTCCACAAATGTATTTATATTCGAGAGTCGTATAGGAAAATCCATAAAAAAAACTTAATGCTATAACAGGAGTCTATAGAAGTTAAATTACTTTACGAAGGTTTTGAAGTGAAATTCTTTATAATTCTAATACTTTTTCATGACCTGGTAAAAACTAATAACGACTATTCTAACGAGTCTGAAATTATGCTAATCCCAGTCTTAATTAGAGCTGGCTGGTGGCCAGGTACAAAAAGTACCCTTCGAGTATTCTCCCGTTTAGCTAAAATCAGGTGTGTCTGCTGCCATATGGCCACACGACGTATGATTCATATTTGATATACCCGTGCGTATACGTGATTTTTTGCCCAACTTGTGGCAACGTCATGTGAAACGGGAAGCGGGAAGGAGGAAAAGCTAATTATGCGGCTGCTTGAAATATTTTTCAGCGCTCTCTGTTTGTCCGATTTCGTTTTTATTTCGAGATTTTTGTTTTGCCTCTAACTGTCGTCTCATTAATTAAATGGACGTGGAACGCCGCCATTACTTGAGCCCAAGAAAAATGATTTGGCAAGTGTGCTCAGGGCCTGCCCTAATAATTTTGGCATTAGTTTTAAGTTTATTTTGAAATTTTTCAGTTAATAGCATCGTTGACAGAAAAGTGGTACCAAAATATACGCAAAACGAGCGTATTTTCACGAAATTTCACAATGCATTTACCAGTTTATGTGCAAGAGAAGATATTTCCCAATGTATGCGTTTCCTGTCGCATGGCAAGCTTACTTTTTTTTCTCTTTGTGATTTATCTTTTCACTGATGCTCATGTGGTTTTTGTCTTTGGATTCAACATGAACGTATACGAACAGACACTTAACTTCCGCAGCAGCTTCTACAACAATATGTTGTCCGGGCTGTGGCCTAAATATTCTATTTGCAGGCCCCATTCTCATATTTATTTGTTCTGCGTTGCGGTTGCATCTGTCAGATGCAGAAACAAGAAAGTTCTCAGTAGCAGAACCGCAAGAAAAAATAAAATTTAACGAACCTACTGAAAGATTGCGTGGTTTTAGTCAGTCAAAAAAAGGGATACATCTATTCCATTTTAAAATAAAAGATCAGTATGTTAATCTTTTCTGTCAGATACCCATTACTCAGGTAAAGGGAGTGCAAGGGAGATGGAGATAGAAACTTTGATCACGCATAACTTTTTAACGAATGGTCCGATTTGAAAAATTTCTTCTACATTTCGATAGGTATTGATTAACACAATAAAACTGCATTTTTACTATTCCGAAATATTTAAATTTTTAAAATCGTATATAAGCGATTGTGGGCGTTAGAGGGGGCGTGGCACTTTTTTAAAACAAACTTGCGCTGCGTAGGAACTCCTAGAATCTGCATGCAAAACGCCAATCTTCTAGCTTTTATAGTTTCCGAAATCTCAGCGTTCATACAGACAGACATACGGACAGACGGACAGACAGTGATCCTGATCAAGAATATCTATATACTTTATGGGGTCGGAAACGCTTCCTTCTAGCTGTTACATACTTTTGCACGAATACAATATACCCTTTTACTCAACGAGTAACGGGTATAAATAGCAGTCACACATTTTGCTTTTTTTTTTACGAACTCTATGCATCTAAATATCGCCCAACTGATTATACGATCAGCTAAACAATAAACGCAAAACTTTTGCCGATGCCCTTTTGGCCATTTGGAAGCGTTTTGCTAAACATTTTTAGAACTATGCTGCCTGCTGGCACACAAACATTGGATATTCTTATGGGTGTTCATATGTTTGTGCCTCTGCTTGATCGGGCAAAAACGACAAACGTATAAAACCATCATAAGAAACGGAGCGCAAAGTTCTCTGGCCAGCATATGGGAATATTTGTTGTTAGCTGCCGCGTTGTTAATGTGTATGTATGTTCGCTTCTCTAGCGAATTTTCCCAAGCAGCTTTTCCTTGGCGTTCAGTGCGAGTTGGATTGCCGTTGGCTACGTGCGACGCCGCCTGGTGTTTCCCGATATTTTATAATTTTTTTAATTGCCGCGTCTTGCGTCGCGTTCGTGTTCCTTTGTTTTCTTGTGTGTCCAAAACTCTATGAATGTGTAATGAAATAATAATAAAAAAAAATAATGAAATAATCGAAGTAAACTCCATAAAAGCACGCACACACATAGTATACATAAGTTGAATCGAACCTCTGAGCTGGCATTAGCTCTTCGACATTACGCATACGCAGCGTGTGCTGCAGGTTTTCTGCGCTTATCCACCTGAAATTGCGTAATTTTCCGTTCAGATTGTCCGTTCCTCTCTCGAATTCAGAGATTTGGCTTTTGGGGTCATCTTGCAATTTTAGCGTAACGAAAAAGAAATAATGTTAAAAATAAAATCACATAAATTTAGAAACACAAATTTTACAAAAGCTAAGAAAAACCGAAAGTGTTTTTGTTCCACCCCATCCGTCTTTGAGCCCTCGCGTTTATAGTGTGTGTGCGTTGGCTGAATGAAGCTAAAAATACGTGAAAACAAAAAAAAAATTTTATATGGTTGAAACTGCCTGTGAAGAATGTTTGGGCTAACCAGAAAATATTTTATTCGAATATGTAAGACAGGAGTAATGTAAAGAGTCCAGAACTATAAGGAAACGTTTTTGAGTCTCAAAGAATTTAATGTGAAATTCAGTGTAATACAAACATTGAAAAGAATTCCTTGAATTTGTTTAAAATATACAAATTCAAAGGAAAAGTTTTAAATTATTATAAACAACCTATGGGGATGTTACGCGAGTTGTTGATATAAAATTACTAATAAATAGTTAGGATTCCACAGGCACTTTCAACCGTAACCGTTGGCCTACGATAAACAATTTAGTTTTGTTCGACAATAGGAACTATCAAATCGGTTTCTCGGTATTTTTAGCAAGAACATAAAGTTCGTGTGTGACGTATATACAGATTTATGTAGTATATAGTGCGTGAGTGTATTTAAATGAATATATGGATGGCACCTTGAGCCACGCCATTACCAAAGCCAAAATGTGTTCATGCTGCGAGCGCAAAACCAGTACGTGGGAGTAATGAGCACGCCCACGCCCACGCCCACTTCGGGGGCGGTTTCGGGCCAGCAGGTTCCACTGCCCCATGAACTGACCGCCGAGTGGACGGTACGAGCACATCTTACTTTTGCCCGAGCTGGTGAGCCTGTGCAAAAGGAGTTTAGTGCTCCGGAGGCGGTGCATCCAATGCGCGTGGTCTACAAATGGTGCACGCCCTGCGATGAGCCCGAAACAGAGCAGGATGTGGACAAGGTAAGTGGTGTCGAGTGAGCCACCAAACATTATTAATACTGGTTCAATCCTTTACAGACAGCAGCTACTGCGGGAACCAGCTTCCGTTCCACAAACTCCTCGGCCACCACCAATGCGGATTCGGCCTTTGGCAGTCCACATGCTTCCAGGGCTCTTAACAAACCACCTGTGGCAACTAGTACTGCTGCTCCTCCTGGAGCCACTGCCCAAGTGTGTGGCACTCGCTGTCGAAGCACCTGCAACATCATGGTGTCTGCAGTGGCTGATTTTCTACCCCAGGAGTCGGGAACCGGGGCGGTAAATGAACCCTTTGTTTACCACAGCAAAGTGCGGGCCCAGCAGCTTCGGGATGCCTTCTCCCAAACAAGTGATACGGAGGAGCAGCCAGCAAAGAGGCGTCCAGCTTATGAGCAGCGAAGGGCCACCACCGAAGCGCTGATGAATTTTGCCAGCAAGCGGCAGGCGGAGGAGGCTAACACTTATGTGGTGGGTCTTTAATTCCTTAATAATTACTTTCGTATTCTAACCCATAAAACCCTCAGCCAACCTATTCGCCCACGCCTACGACACCCTCGTCTACATTCAAATCGGCTTCGATGTCAAGGATACCACCCCTAGCAGGCAACTTAGGCCAAGGAGCAACACCCAGAATACCCAACTTGGGCGAGAAGAAGCCTCGCACTGTTCATATCGATGTCTACTGCACGGGTTCAGAGGGAGATGAGGAGGAGGAGGCGGATGATGAGAGGCAAGCCGATGAAGAGGTCTCTAGCTCCTCCGATTCCGACCTGGTTGGTAGCAAACGCTACGAACTGGACTCGAATTCAACTCCGCAAACCGTGTTGGATAATGAACAGATGCTGCTTCGTCATCAAAGAATCTCTGGAGGAGCCATGCCCAGGCGTTTGGCCAATAATCAAGCAAAAAATAAAGCAGAAAACAATCGAGAAGATAATTTAAATCTGGGTCATGCCATTACAAAATGCAGCACAGCGGAGGAAGTGTGTGAGTCCAAGCAGCTGCTATTCCGCAAACACATTGGCGATCAGCGGGCGGCCAAATTGGCTAATCTACGGCAGAAATACATGCGTCAGCCCAGCGATGAAACTATCAGCAGCACTTACCCAAACTCCTCAAGATCAACGATGCCAAGGGATGCCACCTGTAGCAGCATATCCAGTGTCATGGGTGGAACGGATTGCGTGGATTCTTCGTGGAAGGAAACAGACGAGCTAGATACACCGATACTATCCTTCGGTTTGGCTAAATCCGATAGCTTTGAGTATGAGAACTCGCTTGATCGCCTGCGGATAAGCCAGATGGAGCGTCTTTGGTCCCGTCAGCATTCTATGGACCAGAGTCATATGCCGTCCCACCTGGGGGCGCCAGCGCCACATCCCCTGCAAACAATCACGGAGGTGCAGTCGCAACGCAGTTCCTTTCAGCGCAGCGATACCATCCCATCGGAATCGGATGGCTTCTCAGATGCCAATGGATTCAATACCTATCCGGGGAGACAGTCACAGTTGCAGCAGATCTCGCATTTCCCGCGTAATCGCCCTGGTTTTCTTCAGTTTTTTGGGCCGACTGGCGGACCAGTCGGCGTGGGTCAACCAACTCCGCCAGCCACTGCACCGGTTCAGCCCGCTGCTGCCGCTACTACGGATCCGTTCCGCCTTCTCCATCCGAGCTTCCGATGGAAGAGTGAAGCACGCGATAATCTGAGCGTGCAGGTGGCCTCGGGATCACCCTCCTCCGAGCGCAGTTCCCCCCAACTCTTGTCGGCTGCAACCACAGTGGTGCGATGCGGCAGTGAGGCGCCACCCAGCACCACTTCGGCCAGTACTTTTGGGACCACAGTGACGCCTTCGCCACTGCCGGTGCGACGTTTTGAAATTTCTCGCGACAGTCCAAGCCTTGCAAGTGAAGCTTCCACTTCCGTTTCCGGTTACACCCACGAGCACTTGGAGAAGGCTCGCCGCTTTGGCAATGTGGTTGCTATGAGGAAACCAGGCCACCATGTAGGTCCCACCAAGAATCCGAATTGCCAATGTGAAAGCTGTCAACGTTGGCTAGCTGAGAGGTTTCAGCTCCGTGGTAGAGCCTTCTCTTTGGGCGAGAAGCCCCTAATCAGGAGGCCGCAGTAATGAACACATCACGAAATCCCTTTGGACTTATAGTTCTTTGTCTAAGGCTTGCATTTAACACATTGCTTTTGAGATTGATACGCTCCCAATTAACCCAAACCCTAAATCCGAACTCCAAAACCAACTTTCTTTCGAATAGCTGTAAGCCATGTAAGCGAATGTTCCTCACGCAAAACACAAATTGTGCGCTGAATCAGTTTAATGTTGTAATAAAGTAAAACAATAGATTTAATCAGCAAGTTCTCTTTTATTTCGGCGGTTGAAACCAATATATTATTTAATTATGTTTTGTTTTGTAATTTGAAAATTTTAGTGGATGAAATTAGAAAAATAATGAAATAAGAAAGTTTATTTTTAGCTGTGGGATTGCTCTTAAGCGTTTATGTACTTCATTAAATAGTATCTCTGTATTTTATGAGAGTTTTTGTAGAATTTCTAATAAAACATTAAAATTGTGTACAGGAGGTATATGCAATTAAATCTACAAACAAGATTTTAAAATATTAATTACTTTTATTTCTGAACCAGGCCCATGGACGTTTGTCGGAATCGTCGCGAAAGCTAGATCTCTTGCGCTACTCCTTGGAGCTACGTCGGCAGGAGTTGCCCGTCGATTCGCCCGCCGCCCAGCTATTAAAAACGGAGCTGCAGATCGTCCAGCAATCGACATCCCCAGCTCCCGTCACCTACACGTCACTGCAAACAGGCCAGGGGGGACTTCTTGGTGGAAAGCCCTACCAGTCGGTGTCCTCGCTGGGACGCTGTGCCAGTGTCACCGGAAAGTTAGAGGTTCGCCTACTGGGCTGCCAGGATCTGCTGGAAGATGTGCCCGGCAGATCACGAAGGGACAAGGATAACAATTCCAGCCCGGGCGATTTGAGGAGCTTCGTCAAGGGCGTCACCTCGCGCAGTAGTTCGAAGAGCTATTCGGTGAAGGATGAGACCTCCATCGAGATCATGGCAGCCATCAAGCTGGACAATATCACCGTGGGCCAGACATCATGGAAGCCATGTTCGCAGCAGGCCTGGGATCAGCGCTTCTCCATCGATCTAGACCGCTCCCGTGAACTGGAGATTGGAGTTTACTGGCGCGATTGGCGATCCCTGTGCGCCGTGAAGGTGCTGCGCCTGGAAGAGTTCATTGACGATGTGCGACATGGCATGGCGCTGCAGCTGGAGCCGCAAGGTCTACTTTTTGCGGAGGTCAAGTTCTTGAACCCCATGATTTCGCAGAAGCCAAAGCTGCGGCGTCAGCGTATGATTTTCAACCGGCAGCAGGCAAAGAACATCTCGCGGGCCAAGCAAATGAACATCAACGTGGCCACCTGGGGCCGCCTTCTCAAGCGAAATGCTCCGAATCACGTGCACATGGGATCCGTAGGATCTGGATCTTCTATAACAGGTAGCTCTCCCATGGTGGTCAGTGGGTCCCGAGATTCTGAGTCGCCGATCTCGAGGACTCCGTCTTCCGATGCACTTGTGGAGCCGGAGCCGTACACGCCAGGAGAACAGGCACAGAACCTGGAATTCGATCCGGATGCAGGAATACACGAGCACGTAGAGACGCCGGGTGAATATCCGGATCCCGCGGCCAGTGGTCTGAGTGGAATGCGTCCCCTGTCCATGCATATGCAGGGAATCAGTGTATTGCCCCCGGACTCGCCACCCGTTGCTGCAGGAGCAACTGGAAGGCCCAATACGCTTAGCCTACAAATGCCGGGGGCCAGCAAAGGACAGGGTATCCAGGGCGTTCGCAGTGCAGCACCCACAACGGCGCCACCACCACCACCAGTGCTCAAGTCCACGTCCACCACTCCGGTACTGGATCAGGAGGTAAGTTGTTTATTTATTCTGACAAAGCGATCCGTGTACAGCTCAATAGTCAGTACTTGACCAACCCTGTATAAAGATCTGCGTATGTACTTAGCTGTGTACCCGTAGCTGGTTTGATCGTTGTGCCTGCCACTCGCTCCCCCGCCCACTCTCTCATGTATCTATTCACCACCCACACACGCACACACACACACTCAATCTTTACAGTCATCACATTTGGGCATTGGTGTTGGTTTTGCATTATATATAGCTCTCTAATCTGTACATTTGGAACGGCGACCGAACTCCATACAGAACCATCATCGATCGCGAAAACTGGCCGACAACTTTTCCAAATTTTTAATTTTAAAATTAGCCAATTTCCTTAAACCAGCTTTAGCTTTGTCTTCTTAATGTGTCATCTGTTACTTACAGACGAATGTTTTCACTTTAAGGGCTACTACTCAACCCAACAAAAAGTCGTCCAAAACAAAAAACTTCATATGAAAAAACGTCAAAAAATTTTGTTTTGGACGACTTTTTGTTGGGTTAAGTACTAGCCCTAAAGAAAAACTTCAACCAAATGAAAACAAAAACAAGAAAGGACGCTAACTTCGGTCAGCCCAAGCTTATATACCCTTGCAGATCATTCCGAATTGAATTACAAATTACAAAATGTTAAATTTCTTATTATTTTGACATTAATTTTTCCGTCCTTCCTATGGCAGCTATATGATAAAATTAATTTCGAAATTCAGACTAAATAATAAAATGTCATTCCGAGGCGTTGGAGGTTATATTTAAAAAAAAAAACACCGAAGCCATAATAAAAAAAAGATGCCGATAATTCCTATAGGAGCTACATATAGTTGTCCGATCCGACTGGTTCCGACTTATATTTTACCGGCAATAGAAAGAAGACTTTTGGAAAAGTTTCATTCCGATAGCTTCAAGACTGAGAGACTAGTTTGCTTATAAACGGACAGACGGACGGACAGACGGACATGGCTAAGTCGACTTATCTAGTTCAGCATCAAGAATATATATACTTTGCAGGGGCGGAAACGTCTATTTCACTGCGTTGCAAACTTCAGACTGAAATTATAATATCATCTGCAAGTGTTATATAAAATACCTTAAAAAACCAATTTAAAAGTCATAAATTAAAAAAACTTTAATATTTCGAATACAAATTAGACACTTTTTTGAAGAACAAGTAAAGTTTTAAAACACACTTTGTTGTTATCTGCTGAACTTTTAAGTATTGCAAATTCCTAAGACATTTTTGTAAAATATTGTAGTAGATTTTGTATAAAGACGTTATTGAGCTGTTTAAACAGGATATACGAGTAATATGAAAATCGGAACTACTGAGCAAGGTCTTTTGGAAACCTTGCTTTAAAATTACCGGAAATTAGTTTACGCCATCTTTCGTCTCTGCTGCAGTTTTTCACCGCATTTATCCCATCAACGTCATTTCCATTCGCTTTTCTATTTCTTCTTATCTCTTCGAGTAAAGTACTTTCTTTGCCTTGCTTATCCTTTCATTGCATTGCGCTTTTTGTGTGTGGCCCGCCGTCATCCTTCTCTCTGTCTCTGTGTGTTTGTGTGCCCGTCTCGGTTTCCGTTTCCGTTTCGTCATGATTTCGTTAATCGCCGACAGCTGCAGGATGCCCTGCACGAATTCGATTTCCTCTCGGACCTGGACTCGCGTCCCACCACGCTGCGTCGCCTGCTAAAGGAGCAGAACATTTCGCTGGTTCCTGGTGCGCTGGAGAACCTGCTCCTGCAACAGCAGCAGACCGAGCAGCAGGCACTGCAGCAGCGCCAGCGCCAGGAGCAGCTGCGTCTGCAGCAGTTCCAGGAGGCGCAGCGTCAGGCGATCATGGATCTGTGCGAGAAACAGAGAGAGCCCGAGGAGCAACAGTCACCCGCCACCCTTGTTCACCCAACGCCGCCGTTGCCACCGCTTGCCAGCCATAATCCAATCATGCCAAGCTCAAGCGCCCGCCCCAGCCAAAGCCAAAGCCCAAACCACAACCAATTTCAGTTGCAGCAGCAGCAGCAGCCACTTCCTGCCCAGAAACAGACTATTCCCGAACCACCATCCGCAGTGGAACAGCAGCTGCACCGCCCGGTCTTGATCCTGCCACCCGTGGTGCTTCTGGGTGGCCGGGACGAGGACCGATCGGTACCGCCATCGCCACTAGTCGAGTACCCCGAGGACGATGATGAGTATCTGTACCGGGGAAGCAACGATAACCTGGGCAGCCGGCTGCACTCCACCCATAGCTCCAGTGCCGGCGATCGATTCTGTGTGGAGGTTAGGAGGTTTTTCATTTCCTGGTTTGGTTTCTGGTTTAATCTCTGTTCTTCAATTCTGATTTATTTTCTTTTAATTATTTTTTTACTAACCCTACTTTCTTTTATTTTTCTTACATCCCTTTTTTTGTTTTTGCCATGAGTTGGGTTAATTGTTTCTTCTTTAAATGTCTGTGTGTGTGTTTCTGGTTTGGCTTTATCAAAAAATAAAACCCTTCGAAGCCCCGAAAATTGTGTACAAACATTTAATTCATAAACACACACATACGCACTGTAATCAAAGCGCATTCACAAGCACCCCAAAGAACTAATATAGTCGTAGTGGAACTAACTAAGAGTTGAGCTTTGAATGTGATTAACCGTTTAAATAACACTGTAAACAATACGTACAATTTCTTATATTTTTCAATTTGCAACCATAAATAGCTTAGTTGATGTAGATTATTATACCCGTTACTCGTAGAGTAAAAGGGTATATTGTATTCGTGCAAAAGTATGTAACAGCTAGAAGGAAGCGTTTCCGACCCCATAAAGTATATATATTCTTGATCAGGATCACTAGCCGAGTCGATCTAGCCATGTCCGTCTGTCCGTCTGTCCGTCTGTCTGTCTGTCTGTCTGTCCGTCTGTCCGTATGAACGCTGAGATCTCGGAAACTATAAAAGCTAGAAGATTGGCATTTTGCATACAGATTCTAGGAGTTCCTACGCAGCGCAAGTTTGTTTCAAAAAGGTGACACGCCCCCTCTAACGCCCACAATCGCTTATATACGATTTTAAAAATTTCAATATTTCGGAAAAGTAAAAATGCAGTTTTATTGTGTTTATCAATACCTATCGAAATGTAGAAGAAATTTTTCAAATCGGACCATTCGTTAAAAAGTTATGCGTGTTCAAAGTTTCTATCTCGATCTCCCTCGCACTCCCTTTACCTGAGTAACGGGTATCTGATTGTCGGGGCACCCGACTATAGCGTTCTCTCTTGTTGCTTTTGTAACATGCCAATAGATAATAAAAGTCTTAGATAGTGATTTGGCAATTTTAATGGCATAAATGTAACGTGCACAGTTTAGTTCGATATAGGATAAGTTTCTTAATCCATTTTTTTAATCTACGACAAACAACTTGAGAGCTTTATTTTATTAAACCCGATTCCTTTTACTTAATATACACTTTCGATTAAGACACGACAGCCAAATATAATCGAATCGAAATGAAAGCTAAAAGTGACAATTTTAAACTCTGTAAATAGACTCGCTTCTGGCGAATGACAACGGAAAGATCACAGGAAAGAAACGAGTGTAGTTCTTGGGCGAACGGGGCACAGAAGAGGCTCTCGAAAGTGCGCCACTTCACGTGCCAATGGACGGGAAATGTTTTAATTTTTGTCACCCACACCCACCCGACGGTTTCCCGGCCCCTCACGTTGCAACGTCAGCGTACCACATTTCCATTTTCATCCAAGATGCCTGTCCCTGTGTTCGCTTACCTTTGTGTCTATGTATGTGTCCAAGCTATGTACTCATCGTTATGTGCGCTGTTGTCACATTTTCCTTTTCGATGGTAATTTTTAGACCCAAAACAACGACGCAAATGCTTGGCCTCTGGTCATGACTTTGGCACTTGTTCGCCTTCAGTTGGTCCGCGCGGTTTTAGCCATCTCGCCCAAGTATCGTATCGCTATCGATCGAAATGTAGGAACGTCATGATTGTGCCAACTTTCCACGCGCTCAGCCAAGTCTTGAGGCAGATGTTTGCGGTCCAACTCCAGCACCAACAGCACACTCACAATCAGTTCCATTACCTTGATTTGTCCCCATCGCGAACCATCAGCAGCCTGTTACTGTGTCCCAGCGCATCCAATCCTCCACAACCACCTGCTGTATGTGTGTTTCTTGGGTTCAATCAAATCTCCCAATCAATCAACCAAACTATGAAGAACCATCCTCTTGCAGGCCCGCATTAGTCTTGTACATATTACCCTCGAACCGATCAATGCCAGCCGGACGACCAGTTGCCTGATCGAGGAAGTGGCCGAGCCGGATTCGCAGCCGGAGATTAAGCCGGTGGCAGAAGCGCAGTCAAAAAAAGTATCCGAAGCTTATGTTGAAAGTATTCTGCTCGAGACAGTTGAAAAGTTAGAAACAGAAGACCAAGTCCAGCAGGTAACGCAGGAATTTAAGCGAAAAGGGTCCACCAAGCTCTCAAGTTGTAGCCACTAATATATGTTTCTCCTCTATTCTTTACCGTCTACATGGACTTAAGTTTTATTTTCTTGAATGCCTTAGGTTATACCGCAGTTGGGCAAGCTCTACGTTGGCAGCAACCAGCAGCAGTATGTGCAGCAGTCTTCACCCATCATCCAGGAGCCACCTACTCCGACCATCTACGGAAACAGTGCGGCCGCTGGTGCTCCGCAATTCCCGCAGCCCGCCCAAAGGCAGGAGAAGCAGCCACCACAGCAGCAGCCCATCTATGCCAACCAGTATGAGCTGAATGTGGCCAAGGCGGCGGCAGCGGCATCAGTTTACTCACCCAGCTCCTCCACCAACAGCAACTCCAATCAGCAACAACAACAACAGCAGCAGCGGAGAAACGTGGCCCGTGGCCTGCAGTACCGTGAATCTGGAGGACTAGAAGCTGGCAGAGCTGGAAAGCAGCTTCCCAATGCCGGCATGCTGTCGATGGACAACTTCCGTTTGCTTAGCGTCCTGGGACGCGGACACTTTGGCAAGGTGATCCTGTCGCAATTGCGAAGCAACAACCAGTACTACGCCATTAAGGCGCTGAAGAAGGGCGACATCATCGCCCGCGACGAAGTCGAGTCGCTGCTCAGCGAGAAGCGCATTTTCGAGGTGGCCAACGCTATGCGTCATCCCTTCTTAGTCAACTTGTATTCGTGCTTCCAGACTGAGGTAAGTCTATGGATGGAGATGGAGAGGGGAATTTGGAAATACTAGCACACTATCAAGAGTTTTCTAATCCCTTCTGTTGTTTTCACCCCAGCAACACGTATGCTTTGTAATGGAGTACGCTGCCGGCGGGGATTTGATGATGCACATCCACACGGACGTATTCTTGGAGCCGAGAGCCGTTTTCTATGCCGCCTGTGTGGTCCTGGGACTGCAGTATCTGCACGAGAACAAGATCATCTATCGGGATCTGAAGCTGGACAACCTGTTGTTGGACACGGATGGCTATGTGAAGATTGCGGACTTTGGCCTATGCAAGGAGGGCATGGGCTTTGGTGATCGCACGGGCACCTTCTGTGGCACACCTGAGTTTTTGGCACCCGAAGTACTCACGGAAACATCATACACAAGAGCTGTGGATTGGTGGGGTCTTGGAGTGCTGATCTTTGAGATGTTGGTTGGGGAGGTACGTCGCAAACAAATAACAAGATTTAATAGCTTATCGCCTAACTGAATCATTTTTATAGTCCCCATTCCCTGGTGACGATGAGGAGGAGGTATTCGATTCAATTGTCAACGATGAGGTGCGCTATCCGCGCTTCCTTTCTCTCGAGGCCATAGCCGTGATGCGTAGGGTAAGCAAATTGGTTGCAAAACAATCTACCTGAAAATGGAACTATATTTTAAATTGTCTTACAGCTATTGCGCAAGAATCCAGAGAGGCGTCTGGGATCCTCGGAGCGCGATGCGGAAGATGTTAAGAAGCAGGCATTCTTCCGTTCAATAGTGTGGGATGATCTGCTCCTGCGAAAGGTCAAACCTCCATTTGTGCCCACCATTGTATGTTTAAATACTGCATATAAATTCTATACATTAACATTGTATACTTGTAGAACCATTTGGAGGATGTGTCGAACTTTGACGAGGAGTTCACATCGGAAAAGGCACAGCTAACGCCGCCGAAGGAGCCGCGCCACCTGTCCGAGGACGAGCAGGTGCTCTTCCAGGACTTTTCATACACGGCCGAATGGTGTTAAGAACTTGTTGTTAGTTCAAAGGTTTACAAGTGGGCCTAGCCCGATTGTTATTGCCCTTGCCTTTTGCTTTTACTTGTGTACGAAGTTGGATTTGAGTAATTTTAGTTGGTTTAGTCGATGTGAGTTCAATATTTATATATGAAGACATAATGATCATGCAGATACAGGACATATATATTTGTAAACTATATCTTTATAGGAAATCTATCTATTATTGAGAGAACTTTTGAGTGTTGCTCACTGGTCGAAAGACCAACCTAAACTAAATTACCTAGT
Organism: Drosophila lutescens; assembly: GCA_037075285.1. Lineage (NCBI taxonomy): Eukaryota > Metazoa > Arthropoda > Insecta > Diptera > Drosophilidae > Drosophila > Drosophila lutescens. The sequence continues at coordinate 2,773,509 of JBAMCF010001083.1, forward strand.
TGACCACATCCATCCAACCAGTTCAGATCACAGTCGCCCACTAGGGATCATCCAACATAATCGTAGCATTGTACAGCAAATTGATTTGAATCCTTTTCCTAATACGAGAACGCATTGAATAGTCTGACAAACCCTAGGAAAGCCTTAAACGCAAAGTTGTAGTTTTGGACAGTTTTTTGTAAAGACCGGATCTAAATAGATTTTATTGATGAGAGGTATGTTTACACCCCAGAGCAATCATTGCAACATATTTTCATAATCGACATACAAGAACAAAGGATATATTTTATACATGTATTGCATGCACATCCCAGGAATCGTCTTGCTAAACGAGCTCATCTTCTATACGACATATTAATCTAGTAAAGTGAGAGAAAAGTAATATATTTACAGTTTTAACTTGTAAGCTCTGTAAATTGCCTTGCGCTTTTATCAACTCCCCAGCCCATTGCCCGAGTTGTGTTATATTTTTAACATATTTTTTACGTCATTTACACACGCATACATTTGTTATTTATTATTATTATACCTATTATACAAGAAACTGTATTGCTTTGAGCATTTTTATTCGACGTTAGATGGACGATTATAAATAATTCGTTTGTATGCGCGGTACGCTTTAAACCAGATGAAAGTATCAAAAAACAAAATACCGCTCGACGGGATGAGAGTCGGAGCTCCCGTCGGCAGTTGGCATACGATAGGATTGTTGTACTCTTCAGATCTATGGTATATTTAATGTAATATTTTAGTTTTATTTAAGCTTGTAATAATTGATTTGAAACGTAGTCTAAGCTATCATTATGTGAAGATAATTATTGATAATTACAATTATGATAACGATTGTGCACCCCTCATGCGAATCGAAACGAGTATACATACATAAACAATGCAGATCTTCATTTGTCATTTTTATTATGATTATGCCCACAGCTTGCGGCTATAATCGATTTAATTTTAAATCTGTCAAATTGGATTGGTCCGCGTCCAGTCACTTTGTTTATCTTCAAGTTGTGACTGTAACTTATATTTATGATATGATTTTGAATAAATGTATCTATCGCTATAATTTAAATGGTGTTTTTGTTAAGTGGTTTGTTGTTTCTCGCTGAGACCTTCGCAAATTTGATAATACAAAATATTGGCTGTATTGTCCACAATGGCCAGAAATATATCGCTGAATAGGGATAAACTTGTTGAGCCATTAAAACTTAGGTTGGGGATTTTTAAAACTCACGTTTTTTCCAGTTTTTCCTGTAATGCTTTCATAATTTGAAAGTTAATTTCCTTTGTATGAAGAACGGGAACATACGCCTTATCTTTTTTTATTAAATAAAATACTTCCAGATCTTCATCATAGATTGGTGTCATGTCGGCTCCTTGTTCTTGTGGAGAATACATCTATATTATTGACATAACTGGATTTATTTAATTTATTTGATTTACCATTTTTCAAGTCTTTGTAAATTTGAAAAGCCAGCGCGGCGGTCAAATCATCGGGGCTCACAGTTTTGAAGTCATTGAATTCCAACTGGAAGGTAAACACATATATTACAGTTTAAGAGCAACCGGTGATGGGCGATGCCTTACCATGGCTGGAAAACTGTTATATATGCTATAATCGCCGTCTTTGTAGGTAGTAACTTAACAGGCTTAACTTTTATGTTTTATCACTTTAATTATTAATTTAAAGTTCTCTATTATTATTAAGTTAAAGCTAAAACTTTTTCCGTACACAAACTCATAACAGCTGATGAGTAGGGTTGTCAACCATACGAAACCTTATAGCCTCTTCCCATTGAGTCCATCCGTGTGAAACGGTTGGGTTTTTTGCCAAATGTGAAACTCGTGTTCCCGCAGAGCACATCCGATAACAGCTGACTTGAAGAGCAGTTGCTCATCTCAACATTAACGAAGGAGATTTCAACTCGGCAAAACTGTCGCAAAGTTGCGTACTCCTAATTCCTAATAATACAATAAATAGATTAAGATAATAATTAAAAAACATATCTGAACATTTAAGACATATCCTATAACGAGTATGCATAGGGGAGTGTAGGGTAAGGTGACGAACGATTCGACTTTTGAATGTAACTTTTCGAAAAATCAATATTTTTCAAAAATGTAAATGCAGAAAGTTGCTTACATCTTTAGAGCATATCTCTGTAAAATTTGGATTCGAAATTCTAACGGAGCTAAGTCCTACAGCGTTTAAAGTGAACCATCCTTTTTTTGCACTTTTAAAAATTGTAGGGTAATGTGACGAACGATTTTCTTTTTAATGTAACTTCCCCAAAAATCTATATTTTTTAAAAGTGTAAATGCAGAAAGTTGCTTACATCTGCTGAGCATATTTCTGTAAAAGTACGATTCGAAAATCTAACGGAGCCAAATCCTACAGCGTTTGGCGTGAATCATCCTTTTTTTGCACTTTCAAAAGTTGCCAGATAAGGCGACGAACTAATAAATACACACTAAAACTGTATGTATGTGCGAATTATTTTTTTTTCAAGAATGGATGAAAAATTACAATAATATAATAAAAAGGTAATCTGAGAATGATTGTTTAAAAAGTTCAATACCACGTCGTCGGATTCCTTTGAAACATCAACACTGGCTTCGTTTACTTTTTTAATGTAACCTCTAAAAGTGGGTTCCGAAATTCCTTGTTCATTTGCAACCGAATTAGTCGATCTACCATGGAGCTTTACTAATTTTATTGCCTGCAACACTTTTTCGAGTTCATTTTTTTTAACAAACTTTGATTTAACTGACGACATACCTAAAACAATACGAAAAAGCAATAAAACTGCAGCAGTTAATGTTATTCGGTATTATAATAGTTTTTTTTACACATAATCAACGATAACAATTCAAATTCTTGAATAAAAAAAGTTCGTCACCATACCCTACAAAAAGTTCGTCACGATACCCTACAAGGTAGACTTGGAGCAAAAACGGTGTCACTCTTAAACGGTGCAAACAAAACAAACGCCAAGTACCAAAAACTGTTGACAAAGATCTCATTTATACGTGCATATACTTACCTGATTTTATTTTTCACTCCTCTTCGCTCTGGCCCTGCTGAAACACAAGTAAATTGAATAGATTTGCTAGTTTGCGCACCACCTTTTTAGAAAAAACAAGAGAGAACGCTATAGTCGGGTTGGTGTCCCGACTATCTAATACCCGTCACTCAGCTAAAGGGAGTGCGAACGCTGTACTCGGGTTGGTGTCCCGACTATCTATTGGGGCTAAAGGGAGTGCGAGGGAGATAGATATATGAACAATTTTGATTGCGTATAACTTTTTAATGAATGGTCCGATTTGAAAAATGTCTTCTACATTTCGATAGGTATTGATAAACACAATAAAACTGCATTTTTACTTTTCCGAAATATTGAAATTTTTAAAATCGTATATAAGCGATTGTGGGCGTTAGAGGGGGCGTGGCACCCTTTTGAAACAAACTTGCGCTGCGTAGGAACTCCTAGAATCTGCATGCAAAACGCCAATCTTCTAGCTTTTATAGTTTCCGAGATCTCAGCGTTCATACAGACAGACGGACAGACGGACAGACGGACAGACAGACAGACAGACAGACAGACGGACAGACGGACAGACGGACATGGCTAGATCGACTCGGCTAGTGATCCTGATCAAGAATATATATACTTTATAGGGTCGGAAACGTTTCCTTCTAGCTGTTACATACTTTTGCACGAATACAATATACCCTTTTACTCTACGAGTAACGGGTATAATTACCTCACGAACAAATTATGGGACTTCTTATTAATATTACTGTAAATACATTGTCGACACGATAAGGGGAGACGACTACATTTATTTGGAATTTTTGTCGTGACGTCATATGTGAGATTCGACGAGTTCGTCACATTACCCTACTCGTCACATTACCCTACACTCCCCTACATATTGCTGACTGGGGGAGAGCCTAACCTCCCGTACCCCACACGCCGCTCTTACTACGCCTGTGTCTAGCCAATATTAATATGGCAAATTTGTAAACAAACGCAAAATTATGCTGCTTTGGTAATTTATAGCAACTGTGGAACTTCATAGGAGTAAATAGTACATTTTTAATTATTATTAGTTATAATTTATGAAGTGCAGAACATATTCTGAGACTTCGCTGCAAGCATTGATGATTTCGTTCACAAAACAGCTTACATTGTGGCCCACACATAGCAACCTGTTGCCGAATGCTTTTCCGCTCATAACAAACTACAAATAATTCAACGATTGCAAAAAAACAATGAACTTAGGCATTATTTAATTTTTTCCCGCCATCGATTTGATTTGTTCTCGCTGTCATCGTTCCATTTTTCACAGTCAAGAGGAGGAATTCAGAGTTGCAAACATCGCCTAATTATCGCATAAAAGAGCCCGCCAAAGTCCGTCAAAATTCGATGGCGGACTAATAGAGGTGCAGAAACATCGACATAGCTTGATGTTTTTCAAAAAACATCGAATAAAACATCGATGTTTTCCAAATTTTTGTTATAATATAAAATATAATTCTAAAATCTGAATGGAATTTGTATTTATCCATCGTTTATAGCTTAAGCAGCGTCCCGCCTACACCACTAATACCATTCCCTATAGATTCAAGCAAATAATTAAACATTATAATTATCATAATACGAACAAGAAAGGAAGCTAGCGGCCAGCCAAAGCTTATATACCCTATTAACTTACAAAAATATTAAATTTAGATTTACTTGCGTATATGTTAAAACAATGTAAATTTTAGCTGCTTTCGTATTTATTTGGCATTAATTTTTTTATCCTTCCTATGGCAGCTATATAATATAGCCCTCCAAATTTTGGTGTTTATAATATAATTCAAATTTTTGAAATGTTCAAGAAAAGCTATATCCCAGAAAAAAGAAAATGTAATAAAAATCAAGGAAGATATAATTTGTTCCTATTAATTTCCATTTTATTTTCCGTTAATTTCCATATTTACAATTCCTACGGCAGCTATGTAATAAAAGTGATCAAATTTTTATAAAATTTAATTCGATATTCAGAAAAATGTAAAAAATAATAATTCCAAGAGTAGAAGGTAACATTTCTAAAAAACACCGAAGCTCCGTTACGTTTTAGGTTTATTTCCGATCCTTCCTATTTGAGCTATAAGGTATAGTTGTCCGATCCGGACGGTTCCGACTTATATATACTACCTGCAATAGATAGAAGACTTTTGGGAAAGTTTCATCCCGATAGCCTCAAACTGGGAGACTAGTTTGCGTAGAAACGGACGGACAGACGGACGGACATGGCTAGATGTCCACTCGACTATCGGTGCTGATCAAGAATATATATACTTTATGTGATCGGAAACGTCTCCTTCGCTGCGTTGCAAACATCTGACGGAAATTATAATACCCCTGCAAGGGTATACAAATTATTTTAACAAGGAATCCTTTGGTCTTTAAATGTCAACCGCTGTTTTTTGCCATCATTTTTCTGTATCATTATTATTTGTGTTTATGATTATTTGTCTTCATTTATCTTTTTAATTTACGACTCTCGACTGCGTCAGCAGTGCGTGAGGTGAAGGCAAGCCCAATTTTAATAGACGAATCACCCTGTGGGCCTGTTTTGTTCGAGTTTTTTGGCGCAAAAGTTGAACTGATTTGAATTTGAATAAGGCAAATGGGATGCATAAGAAATTTGCTGTTTATTCCAAAGTAGAACACATTTTAATTATTCGTCGTCACAGAGGTTTATTTTACCTACACCCAAAAAAAAATGACCATAGAAACTAAACTATTTGTACATTAAAAGTAAACTATTGAGTGTCAAAAATTTCTCGATACTCTGAGTATTAACCTAATGACTTCGAAAGTGTTAAAATGAAACTTTTGGAAGTTGTCAAGAATAAACTAACGAGTATACACTTTATACTCACTCAGTGTACTGAAAATTAGGCTGGTAGTTTATTTTGTATACTATTTAGTGTACACGCTACGCTATGTGGTCTCAGTTTTATACTATTTTGTGTACATATTATACTAAGTTCGTGTGCTGTAGTATACTTATTAAACTATTTATCAAGATTGTTAGTGTACATTTGAAACTATTTCGTATAATACCTATACGATTTCCCCGCTACCTGTAGTATACAATTTATACTATTTAGTTTTTTGTGGTATACAATTTAATCCCAATAAAATCCCAATAAAATCTCGTTGTATAATGTTTTCTTTTATTATTATTCAATATATTATTTTATTATTATTTGATAAATATTCATAAATTGAAATAATTTTAATCTTACATAGGTTACAGTATTCTTATTATAACATTTAACAGGGGGACCTTGAAAAACACTAATATTATTAATTTTTACAAGTATTTTGCGCAACACATACATACATATATGTTTGGAGCTCCTTCGCGTGCGCAAAGCACTTGTTTCCATGGAAGCAAGGGGTGGGTTTTTTACACTACCTCTATGTTTATACAAACATTTTAATTTGAGCAATAGAATTGATTTTACACAGAGCAATCAAAATTTGCCAATAAGGAAAATGAAATATGGCACTTTCTATTTTAAAATAAATATTTTACTTACATCTTGACTCGGCACGAATTTCACAGGAATGCAGGACCAAACTCACACAGACAAATAATCATAAAAATCACAAACGCGTCAAAAAACGCAAAATCTGGTATCACTTTTTGTGTTCCTATACTCGCTTTTGTCCTGGTTTTACACCAAGGTATATGTACAAATAACCGCTATCGTCCTAGTTTCACACCATAAAAAATAATTTTTCGGTCAGTATAAAATGTATGCTACAGATTGTCACTCTTATAATAATTAGTGTAACATTGAAACTATAAAGTGTAGGCATGAAACTATTTTGTAGTACGTTAAAACTACATTTTCTTTATACTACAAAGGTTTTTTTTGAAACTACAAGTGTAAATAATAAACTAAGTAGTCGAATATAATTAGTTTACAAATTACACTAAAGGTTTACGCCTTATACTCTTTGGCGTAGCACTTACACTACACAGTTTACATTTTAAACTAATTAGTGTTAATTTAATACTTACACTTTCATACTACCATCAGTATACTTTTAATACAACGCTCATTAAATGTAAACTTTTGGTTTTTTTTTTGGGTGTAGAGTAAAAGGGTATATTGTATTCGTGCAAAAGTATGTAACAGGGAGAAGGAAGCGTTTCCGACCCCATAAAGTATATATATTCTTGATCAGGATCACTAGCCGAGTCGATCTAGCCATGTCCGTCTGTCCGTCTGTCCGTCCGTCCGTCTGTCTGTATGAACGCTGAGATTTCGGAAACTATAAAAGCTAGAAGGTTGAGATTTCACACACATATTCTTGAGCTTCCTACGCAGCGCAAGTTTGTTTCATCGAGGTGCCACGCCCCCCCTAACGCCCACAATCGCCATAAACGATTTTCAAATGTGTCTGGAGGCCACATCTTTTAAGATTTTAACAAGAGAGAACGCTATAGTCGGGTGCCCCGACAATCAGATACCCGTTACTCAGGTAAAGGGAGTGCGAGGGAGATCGAGATAGAAACTTTGAACACGCATAACTTTTTAACGAATGGTCCGATTTGAAATTCTTCTACATTTCGATAGGTATTGATAAACACAATAAAACTGCATTTTTACTTTTCCGAAATATTGAAATTTTTAAAATCGTATATAAGCGATTGTGGGCGTTAGAGGGGGCGTGGCACCTTTTTGAAACAAACTTGCGCTGCGTAGGAACTCCTAGAATCTGTATGCAAAATGCCAATCTTCTAGCTTTTATAGTTTCCGAGATCTCAGCGTTCATACGGACAGACAGACGGACAGACGGACAGACGGACATGGCTAGATCGACTCGGATAGTGATCCTGATCAAGAATATATATACTTTATGGGGTCGGAAACGCTTCCTTCTAGCTGTTACATCCTTTTGCACGAATACAATATACCCTTTTACTCTACGAGTAACGGGTATAAAAATATATAAACGCAATTTTATAGTGTTTATTAATACCTATCGAAATGTAGAAGACATTTTTCAAATCGGACCATTCATTAAAAAGTTATACGCAATCAAAATTGTTTATATATCTATCTCCCTCGCACTCCCTTTAGCCCCAATAGATAGTCGGGACACCAACCCGAGTACAGCGTTCGCACTCCCTTTAGCTGAGTGACGGGTATTAGATAGTCGGGACACCAACCCGACTATAGCGTTCTCTCTTGTTTTATTTGTATTTTGCTGTATTTTTTTGTGTATTTTTTGCATTTTTTTCACCTTTTTAAACTTTGGCGAGGTGTAGCTTCTAAACTAATGACTGGAACTCAATGCTGCGTATAAGAAAGTTAAAGAACATTCTATTACCTGTAAAATGAATATAATATGACCCAAATCAGGTTATCAGAACTCAAGATAGAAAATAAAAAAAGGCCAAAAACGTTTTGTACACTTTAAAAAAAAATTATGATATAGCTTAATCCACCGCTTCCGTCCAACGCCACCAATACAGTAAACAGTTTGTTGCATACTTTTTGAATAGCAAATTTTCTTTAATTTTTGACCCGAGACGAGGGTGATTTATAACACACATCACCCCGTGGAACCGTGCATGACAGTAATTAACTTAAATTAAAAACACATCGATGTTTCTCCACTTCTACGGACTAACTGGGAAATTTTCGGAACGGCAAAACCTTACCATCCGTTCAACGGATGGTGGGCAGAGCTCTGTGGAAAGACCCTATAAGTTTCTTCCTAATAGTGCTGCGAGTTTGAGTTGAGTTTTTGTTTTGTAAAATTCGTTTTTCTGTTAATATATTTCTGCACATTACATTTTTCTAAATTTAGTCAAAAAACTAATTAAATATTTACATATTTTTATAAAAATTCTAATTGGATTGGCATTTAAATGCTAAAAAGTACAAAACTTACAAATTGACTATCCACTAAACGTCTCATCAAAACATAATCTTTGTATGCAGACATTGTCTTTGTCTAGACAAACTGGCAGGGCAACTTGGGTCCTTGACAGGCAGAATGCCCGCCTCCCAGGATCCACAACTCGAAACTCTGTAAACGAAGACAAGAAAGGGGCAACAAATTATGCTAAGTAGATGCAGTTGGCCGGAGAAGGGGTCGCAGGATATGCATGCAGAGCAGTTTTCAAGGCATTTTCCGGGATCTCGCCGGAGTTCCCCCTCCTTTACTCGTCTGGTCCCAGTGATAAGGGTTTGGCAGCCGCATCCTAGGGATTCCCACATGCGCATATCAATGAACGTCTGCGATAAGCAACTTATGCTTACTGAAATATGGAGAACAGTCATTCACAGACCCATTACAGTAGTACTTCTGTAAATACCAAAATCATGTATCGAACGGTCAGGGAAATGTTTAAGTACACTGATAAAAAAATGGAATAGTAAATTTAAATATCCGCCTATTGAATCCAAAATCTCATGTTTTGTATTTAAATTTAAAACAAAAAATATTATATTAAATACGAAACGTATTAAAATGCTTAGTTTAATATTAAAATTTTTATATCCAAGAAGGGAATGTTAAATTTATTTTTGGGTATATTTATTTTAAAAAGTATTATATTTATCGTTAATATTTTCAGAATTCATAAAACCGTATTGAAATTAAAAATGTTTCATATTCATTTTACATATTCAAAATATTTCATTTTACAGTTTTTAATACTTCTACAAAGTAGCTAATATACATGATATAATTAAAGGTTTCATATGTTTAAATTGAAAAGTTTAGCAATTTATCCGAAATATGAACTCTTTTAATTTGAATATAAAACATTTTAGAAATGATTACTTGACAAAATACTTGTAACTAAAAGATGTTCTATTTTAAGTTGTAGAAAGTTTTAAGTGTTCGCGAACGCGTTAACTTCACATTTAAGTTGAACTTATGCACTCCCGTGTTACATTGTGCGATGGCCCAATTGGTAAGGCGTCTCTAATGCGGGAGGACCCAGGTTCAAAACCCAGCTAAAGCGCAGAGTAAGTAAAAAGTTTTTTAGATGCATATCTAACATTTCCATAACAATTTGCGACAGAATGCTTACAAGAGCATTCAAACCAATCTCTTTTTCTAAAATAGGTAAATATTTCCATACTTAAATTTAATATTGAAAAAAAGTTAATATTTAAATTTAGTAAAAACGGCAATGGATGAAAATCAAAGCGAAAAATATTTGGATTGAATATGAAATCTTTGGATTTACTACGTTTTTTTTATCAGTGTAGGTATTTTATAATAATCAGAAGTTATCATTGTATCAAAAATCCACTATTTAAAATAATCTTTAAGAAAGTAAAAAACTTACAAACATTTTAACTAAACAAATCTGGTTGGCGATTAAAGATAGACATTTGTTAACCATTGGGTTATATTTTTTGCTCCATATTAAATTTTAATTCAGAATTTACAAAAACCGATTAAATAAAAAACAACTTTTGACAACGAGAAGACTGCTAACTGTTCAACCTAGCTAGTTCCGACTGCAGGTCGGAGTTTGAGCCGGGGCTCAGCGAGGATGCCAAGGATATTCAATTAGACTGCTCGATAGGGGGCAGTGTGTACCTGGAAATCAATGCGTGGAAGCAAAGTTGCTGGGACTCCAACCGAACCGAAGCCAGCGCAAACTGGCAACATAAACCAGATGTTGCGGTCGATGGCCATTATGGAGCTTGTCAATGCCAGTTAAACTGGCCAAAAGGAGCATGAGGGGGCAAGTCATCCAAGGCAATTACACTGCGACGACAAGGACACACCGACGGCAGTTGCTACAATAACACACACTCACCCCGCTGTGCGTGAGGTTACTTAATGCTGTTTACTGGCCAAAGTTCGTCCTGCCATTGCCCACTGGCCGTTGGCCACTGCCCGGAACTTGTTCGAGCCCGGGAGTTGGCCACAATATTATTTGCACTGGCTGGGTTTTATTCTCGCCATAACCATTGCTGCACGGCAAATGGCCCATTGGAGCATTTATGGCCAAGTTCCATGTGGCCGTGAGTCTGTTCCCTGCCATTTTCATTCAATTGCTTTATCTGCCTGGCTTCTTGTTGGGCTTTAATTAAAACTGCTTTCATAAACACTAAAAATTACTTTTCGAAACTAAATAGCTTAACAACTAACGTAGTTAAGTGGCTGCAAATTAAATAACATTTTTGTTTCCTCGGCTAGAAGAACCTTTACAGAAGAAGTTAAGAAATATTTGAGTACACGGAAGAAAATCAAACAATAACTTTAATTTGTTAGTATTTATTAGTTAAAGAAAAATTTAAACCTGATATAAATATAAACAATACAAAAACGGAATAGCTGAAATTCGAATTAAGTAGATTTGTTAATTTCTTTTGCTCTGTTGAAAATATATCCGTTGACGTGTTCGTTTGGGTTTGACTCCTTTCCTGGAAAAGAGTTTTTATACTCTTTACTCGTCGAGTAAAAGGGTATATTGAATGCATGTAACAGGTAGAAGGGAGCGTTTCTGACCCTATAAAGTATATATATTCTTGATCAGGATCACTAGCCAAGTCCGCCCGTACGTCTGTCGTCCGTATGAACGCTGAGATCTCGGAAACTATTAAAGTTAGAAGGTTGGGATTAACCATTCAGATTCTAGGGATTCCTGCGCAGAGCAACTTTGTTTCATCAAGGTGCCATAAACGACCATATAATGTGTCCGGCGCCCGCCCACATCTTCACAGATTTTGTAAACCTACTAAAATGTGGAAAAAACTTATTAAATCGGACCACTAATTCTTAGCTAGGTGGCGCCACTTCAAGCGACTGCTTGCTGCTTGCTGCTTGCATATCTCATTCTCTTTCACACTCATTTAGCTGAGTAACGGGTATTCGATAGCCGAGGCACTCGACTACACCATTCTCTCTTGTTTTGTATGAAAAGTCCGGAATCCTCCACACGGGGAGCTATGTTCCCTGGTTTCGGCAATTGATCGGCCATTGTTGTGGGTCGTTGCTGCCACTTAACGTATTTGCCACACGTTCCACTCGCTCTCCGGTTATTCCTGCACTGACCTCTGACCGCAGCCAACGGATGCAAGGGATGGCTTCGAGCGGGGGAGCCATCGGGGAAGCTTTAATTGACCAAACTGCCACTGCACCTGGGGGATCAATTGAGATTTATTGCTGGGTCGTGTCAGTTGTGTTTGGGTTTTCACCCGGCTACTGCCCTCTGTGCGCATTTTATTCTGCCGCTGCCAATGGCAAGCAATTAGACAGTTATTTAATTTGCAGCGGGAATTTCCATCTGGCACTTCTGATTTGCCCACTGACCCGCCTCGTTAAGCATTTTGGGCAAACAAACCGACAGCTGCGGTAAACTTTGGCCAGCAGCAAATGCCGGCTAATGTCATTTGCAATTCAATGCGAATAATATGCCCTAATTACAACCGAAAGTGGAGGCGTTGTCAGGAACTTTGTGTCACCTCCATTCCTTCCTCAGCATGAATTGTGTTAACCAAATATTTGAATTGAAACTGGTGACCCCTAGAAAATAATTTGTAGCTGGGATTTTCGCAGATTATCGAGTTCGTGCTGGCCCGCTCTTTAATGACATTTTGAGCGTCCTAATGACTTAATGGCCTTTCGGTCGTCAAAACGCTTTTGCCGCATCATTGGCAATGCAATTAACTCGAGCATTTGCTGGTCGCCGGCTTTTTGTGAGCCAAGTGTCGTGGGGTAATTAGTTGGCAACTTCCTCGCTTCCTTTTTGCGTGTATCTGCGGGAGTCCTGTAATGGTTCTTGCCTCTGACTGCGCGCGAAAATTCATTAAAACTCGATAATTGCATGACAAGACAAGATCCCAGAACTCGGATTGGAGTGCGAATCCTTGTTTATCCCTTGGCTGGCTATCTGGCGAGTGGCGTGAAGAAGCAATTGATTTACTTGCTATTGATAATTGTTTGCTGTTCGGTGCACGGAAAAAAAAAATGTTATATATTGTAATTAATATAGTTTGGCTGCGCTTATTATACCCGTTACTCGTAGGGTAAATTCTATTTGGGGAAAAGTGTATAACATGTAGAAGAAAGCGTTTGCGACACTATCAAGGGTGTCACAGAAATCTCTTCCCACCGAATTTCCCCTTAAAAGCAAACCTCGGTGTCACAGAAACCGTTTCAAAATTAAGTACACGATTTAAAACCAACCGAATAGTAGGTTTTTAAGCAAATGATCATACAAAATTTGCTCCGAAACTCTTAAACAACTATACAGATTCTGTGACACCTACGGTTTTAATGGGTTGGTTTCCATTTCGCCATCTAAAGCATATTTTATTGCAGCGTGCCGAAGGAGCATATTTTATGAAGTATATTTATACCCGTTACTCGTAGAGTAAAAGGGTATATTGTATTCGTGCAAAAGTATGTAACAGGTAGAAGGAAGCGTTTCCGACCCCATAAAGTATATATATTCTTGATCAGGATCACTAGCCGAGCCGATCTAGCCATGCCCGTCTGCCCGTCTGTCCGTCTGTCTGTCTGTCTGTCTTTATGAACGCTGAGATTTTGGAAACTATAAAAGCTAGAAAATTGGCATTTTGCATGCAGATTCTAGGAGTTCCTACGCAGCGCAAGTTTGTTTTAAAAAAGTGCCACGCCCCCTCTAACGCCCACAATCGCTTATATACGATTTTACAAATTTAAATATTTCGGAAAAGTAAAAATGCAGTTTTATTGTGTTTATCAATACCTATCGAAATTTAGAAGAAAATCGGACCATTCGTTAAAAAGTTACGCGTGATCAAAGTTTCTATCTCCATCTCCCTCGCACTCCCTTTACCTTTACTCTGTCTGTCTGTCTGTCTGTCTGTCTGTCTGTCTGTCTGTCTGTCTGTCTGTCTGTCTGTCTGTCTGTCTGTCTGTCTGTCTGTCTGTCTGTCTGTCTGTCTGTCTGTCTGCCTGTCTGTCTGTCTGCCTGTCTGTCTGTCTGTCTGTCTGTCTGTCTGTCTGTCTGTCTGTCTGTCTGTCTGTCTGTCTGTCTGTCTGTCTGTCTGTCTGTCTGTCTGTCTGTCTGTCTGTCTGTCTGTCTGTCTGTCTGTCTGTCTGTCTGTCTGTCTGTCTGTCTGTCTGTCTGTCTGTCTGTCTGTCTGTCTGTCTGTCTGTCTGTCTGTCTGTCTGTCTGTCTGTCTGTCTGTCTGTCTGTCTGTCTGTCTGTCTGTCTGTCTGTCTGTCTGTCTGTCTGTCTGTCTGTCTGTCTGTCTGTCTGTCTGTCTGTCTGTCTGTCTGTCTGTCTGTCTGTCTGTCTGTCTGTCTGTCTGTCTGTCTGTCTGTCTGTCTGTCTGTCTGTCTGTCTGTCTGTCTGTCTGTCTGTCTGTCTGTCTGTCTGTCTGTCTGTCTGTCTGTCTGTCTGTCTGTCTGTCTGTCTGTCTGTCTGTCTGTCTGTCTGTCTGTCTGTCTGTCTGTCTGTCTGTCTGTCTGTCTGTCTGTCTGTCTGTCTGTCTGTCTGTCTGTCTGTCTGTCTGTCTGTCTGTCTGTCTGTCTGTCTGTCTGTCTGTCTGTCTGTCTGTCTGTCTGTCTGTCTGTCTGTCTGTCTGTCTGTCTGTCTGTCTGTCTGTCTGTCTGTCTGTCTGTCTGTCTGTCTGTCTGTCTGTCTGTCTGTCTGTCTGTCTGTCTGTCTGTCTGTCTGTCTGTCTGTCTGTCTGTCTGTCTGTCTGTCTGTCTGTCTGTCTGTCTGTCTGTCTGTCTGTCTGTCTGTCTGTCTGTCTGTCTGTCTGTCTGTCTGTCTGTCTGTCTGTCTGTCTGTCTGTCTGTCTGTCTGTCTGTCTGTCTGTCTGTCTGTCTGTCTGTCTGTCTGTCTGTCTGTCTGTCTGTCTGTCTGTCTGTCTGTCTGTCTGTCTGTCTGTCTGTCTGTCTGTCTGTCTGTCTGTCTGTCTGTCTGTCTGTCTGTCTGTCTGTCTGTCTGTCTGTCTGTCTGTCTGTCTGTCTGTCTGTCTGTCTGTCTGTCTGTCTGTCTGTCTGTCTGTCTGTCTGTCTGTCTGTCTGTCTGTCTGTCTGTCTGTCTGTCTGTCTGTCTGTCTGTCTGTCTGTCTGTCTGTCTGTCTGTCTGTCTGTCTGTCTGTCTGTCTGTCTGTCTGTCTGTCTGTCTGTCTGTCTGTCTGTCTGTCTGTCTGTCTGTCTGTCTGTCTGTCTGTCTGTCCGTATGAACGCTGAGATCTCGGAAACTATAAAAGCTAGAAGATTGGTATTTGGCATGAAGATTCTTGGAGTTCCTACGCAGCGCAAGTTTGTTTCAAAAGGGTGCCACGCCCCCCCTAACGCCCACAATCGCTTATATACGATTTTAAAAATTTCAATATTTCGGAAATGCAAAAATGCAGTTTTATTGTGTTTATCAATACCTATCGAAATGTAGAATAAATTTTTCAAATCGGACCATTCGTTAAAAAGTTATGCGTGTTCAAAGTTTCTATCTCCATCTCCCTCGCACTCCCTTTACCTGAGTAACGGGTATCTGATTGTCGGGGCACCCGACTATAGCGTTCTCTCTTGTTTTTGATTTAGATCAATCACTTTTGCTACAATTATCTTATTAACTAGTGTAATAGGATTTAAATCACGGTATTTCCATTAACAAGGCCAAGACTAATTGGTTACTGTATCCCGTACTTAATTATATACTTTGTAAAAAAAATATATTCGAAAATATCCGATACTCGACTAACTCTTTTATTTAGTTTTCCGGCTTTTAAAAATATATTTATGCCCTTGCAGAGGGTATAATGATTTCAGTCAGAAGTTTGCAACCCCATATATATATTCTTGATCAGCATTACTAGACGAGTCGATCTAGCCATGTCCGTCTGTCCGTCCGTCTCTCCGTCCCTCTGTCCGTTTCTACGCAAACTAGTCTCTCAGTATTTAAGTTGTCAAGATGAAACTTTCCCAAAAGTCTTATTTCTATTGCAGGTAAGTATATAAGTCGGAACCGACCGGCTCGTACCACTATATCTTATGGCTCTAATAGGAAGGATCGAAAAAAAACGTTTAAAAAATTCTAGCTTCGGTGTTTTTTGAAATATTACCTTCTACTCTTGGGAATATTATTGTTTTAAATATTTCTGAATTTCGATTATAGCTGCCTTAGGAACGGTCGAAAAATTAAATGGAAATTAATAGGAATAAAATTATATCTTTGTTAATTATACCCGTTACTCGTAG
This sequence comes from Drosophila lutescens, assembly GCA_037075285.1. Classification (NCBI taxonomy): domain Eukaryota; kingdom Metazoa; phylum Arthropoda; class Insecta; order Diptera; family Drosophilidae; genus Drosophila; species Drosophila lutescens. The sequence continues at coordinate 2,789,765 of JBAMCF010001083.1, forward strand.
AGTAAAAGGGTATATTGTATTCGTGCAAAAGTATGTAACAGGGAGAAGGAAGCGTTTCCGACCCCATAAAGTATATATATTCTTGATCAGGATCACTAGCCGAGTCGATCTAGCCATGTCCGTCTGTCCGTCTGTCCGTCTGTCTGTCTGTCCGTCTGTCTGTCTGTCTGTCTGTCTGTCTGTCTGTCCGTATGAACGCTGAGATCTCGGAAACTATAAAAGCTAGAAGATTGGTATTTGGCATGAAGATTCTTGGAGTTCCTACGCAGCGCAAGTTTGTTTCAAAAGGGTGCCACGCCTCCTCTAACGCCCACAATCGCTTATATACGATTTTAAAAATTTCAATATTTCGGAAAAGTAAAAATGCAGTTTTATTGTGTTTATCAATACCTATCGAAATGTAGAAGAAATTTTTCAAATCGGACCATTCGTTAAAAAGTTATGCGTGTTCAAAGTTTCTATCTCCATCTCCCTCGCACTCCCTTTACCTGAGTAACGGGTATCTGATTGTCGGGGCACCCGACTATAGCACCCGACTTACCATAATTATAATTATTTCGAATTAAATTTAACAAAATTAGGACATGTGTATTTTATAGTTGCCCTAAGAAGAATCAAAAAATTAATTACAAAATAATACGAAAGCAGCTAAAATTTTAATTGTTGTAACATTTACGCAAGTAAATCCAAATTTAATGTTTTTGTAAGTTAATAGGAATGATCTGCAAGGGTATATAAGCTTCGGCTGGCCGAAGCTAGCTTCCTTTCTTGTTATCACATAAAATTGTTAGTCGATGTCAAACTTTGATGTTTTCCTTATGCCTTCACTCAGCTAAATAGAGTGCGAGGAAGATGGAGACATGCAAGCTACTAAGCTACTGGCGCCATCTAGCGGCTATTTAATTTTTTGACAATACATTTTGAATGGATTGTCCGATTTAAAAATTTTCTGTTACATTTCGGTAGATATTAACAGAGCTCGTAAACTTGTCTTGTTACTCACAAAACAGAAAACTGTTATATTTTCATACAAAGTGGTTTCTGTTGACTGTTTTTGTCTGACACAAATCTTATTTCTGTCTCTCAATAACAAAAAAAGGGAGACTAAATAAGTGTATCGATAAATCCGAAACATTTTTTTTGCAAGTAAGATTGATAAGCTATAACTATGTGCTCCAGCGTCTAAACGGCTTGTTTAAGATTAGTGACGACTTAATGATAAAACACAAAATTGAACTTTGTGAAATATTCTCGAACCATTTCAAGTTTTTCTGAGTCCCATTACCCACAGGTTCCGCGGTATAGCTAAGAATACAAATAACCGATGTTTGCCGACACTTGGATTTATGTGGCCTATATATTTGAACTTACCATAATTCTTATCTATACCGCGGAACCTGTGGGTGATGGAACATATGTAAGTTTGTTTTGGACTTTTACCCGGGAGCACTCAAAAATTGTGGAAAACTAGATTTGGTTTGTGGAAATTTTGGGTTGTGTAGATGATTGTTTTACGATTTACGTTATCAGTTGGCACGGAAGTATATAACCCAACGATTCACGTTATCAGCTGGTACGATAGTATAAACAAGAAAAATTAGAATGTTAAGGTCTTAGAACTATTTGCAAGTCGGTGGCAAATATGAAATTTTAGCCAAAAACAAACTACGATGCCGTGGACAACATTTGGAGTAGTGAAAAGGAGAAATCCCAACTTGGTAAAATCAAATGTAATAATTGTCAAACTGGCCCCAACCAGCAAAATTGTGAATTCTACTAAGTAAATAGTTATTCCACAACAACAAAATACACACAATTAGCAAAGACACACACCCAAAGCAAAAACAAAATACACGTAACTATTTTAATAGTTACGTAACTATCTTTGTTGTTCCATAGCCTTATTGCGTGTACAAAAACTGCCTTTTAGAAAGTAGAGATCTGTGTCTTATTTGAATAAGGTTATTTGCTCTTCTTGAGGAAGTGAATCTTAATGCTTCAAAGAGATAAGTTGGTTCCCTCGTGTAAATTATTTTGTGCAGATATATTAAAACTCTTAGTTTCATCCAATCGGTCAAATTAAGTTCAAATATAGAAACTTTGATCGCGCATAACTTTTTAACGAATGGTCCGATTTGAAAAATTTCTTCTACATTTCGATAGGTATTGATAAACACAATAAAACTGCATTTTTACTTTTCCGTAATATTTAAATTTTTAAAATCGTTTATAAGCGATTGTGGGCGTTAGAGGGGGCGTGGCACTTTTTTAAAACAAACTTGCGCTGCGTAGGAACTCCTAGAATCTGCATGCGAAACGCCAATCTTCTAGCTTTTATAGTTCCCGAAATCTCAGCGTTCATACGGACAGACAGACGGACAGACGGACAGACGGACATGGCTAGATCGACTCGGCTAGTGATCCTGATCAAGAATGTATATACTTTATGGGGTCGGAAACGCTTCCTTCTAGCTGTTACATACTTTTGCACGAATACAATATACAGTAAGTAATTGTCTAGATTAAATAATAAAATTCGGTAAATGCAATCAAAGGCAACAAATATTTTAATTTGCTGAAACCTGCGACCATGTCAGTTGCAACTATATCCATTTGCACCCAGGCGAAACATCAGTTATTAGCCTTCGGCTTGTCAGTAACGAATCGAAATTCCAGAGATGTAATTTCAGCCTGCGGTTGCATGGCAGCAAATTGAATTTTGGTGTACCGGCCGTCGTTGCTGAAGGCAGGATAAACATGCTAAACGTATAAATTTTCAGCCTGATTGCATTCCAAACTTTTGGGTGGGCCAGGGAGCTATGCCAGAAATTATACACGAAAGATAAAGCTGCTGCACAATTGGATTTCCAGCTGAGCAGGGAGAATGCAGCACACAAACATTCATTTTCCACTCGACTTGAGTTGAGCGCGTTTCGCATTTTGCATTTCAGCAAAATTTCAATGCGACAGACAACAGAGACCCAGACGGTATTGTTACGGTTCTGGCCACAGGACCCTAACCTGAACATCCAATGAGTGACATTTATCTTGCTGAAGGGGAACGAGGAGCATTGTCGGAGCATTCATTTGCGTAATTAGTGGCCAAGTGGCATCCGCAACCTGGTTGCCAGTTGGCATTTAGCTTCGGCCGCAGCTCAAGTGCTTCGAAATCACCGCAACTGCTGCTTGATTATTGGCCAAAAGGAAAAGGCCAGCGCAGCAGACAGCGGACGTCAGCACAATTGATAGCATACTTCTCTGGGCAGAAGCAGGTGAAAAGGAAGAACGATTGCGATCCAGTCTGCTTAACCTCACTCTTTACCTGCAGTCGAATTTTTCTTACTCGATCTGGCACTTAGTGTACAACACACATTTTTCAACGATTTTTTAGAAATGAAAATTCGAGTTATTATTCGTTGATTTTATTAAAAGAAAAATCATAATTTTTTGAATAGGATATTAACAAAAGTGTTATTGAAGGAACATTATTAATAATATAATTTTATTTGAAGTGTATTTAGAGTAAAAAAGGGGTAGTGTCAATTACAATTTGTATACCCGTTACTCGTAGAGTAAAACGGTATATTGTATTCGTGCAAAAGTATGTAACAGCTAGAAGGAAGCGTTTCCGACCCCATAAAGTATATATATTCTTGATCAGGATCACTAGCCGAGTCGATCTAGCCATGTCCGTCTGTCTGTCCGTCTGTCTGTCTGTCTGTCTGTCTGGATGAACGCTGAGATCTCGAAAACTATAAAAGCTAGAAGATTGGCATTTTGCATGCAGATTCTAGGAGCTACTACGCAGCGCAAGTTTGTTTTAAAAAAGTGCCACGCCCCCTCTAACGCCCACAATCGCTTATATACGATTTAAAAATAAAAATAAATATTAAATATTTCGGAAAAGTAAAAATGCAGTTTTTTTGTGTTTATCAATACCTATCGAAATGTAGAAGAAATTTTTCAAATCGGACCATTCGTTAAAAAGTTATGCGTGATCAAAGTTTCTATCTCCATCTCCCTCGCACTCCCTTTACCTGAGTAACGGGTATCTGATAGTCGGGGCACCCGACTATAACGTTTTCTCTTGTTTTATTCAATCTTTAACATTTTGTGATACGTAACAATTCAACTCCGCAAATAAATTTACATTTTTTTAAGCCCAGCTGTTAGTGAGTTTTTGAACTTTACATCATTAGTTAATTTTGACTTTAGCCCAAAGATTTTACATAGTCGCAGTTATAACATCTGTAGTTCTTAAAATAGTTTTATGTTTCATAGGTTAACTTTATTTACTAAAATATTTTAGCTTTAGCTTGATCCGTAACCAAGTTCATAAAGCATTTAGGGTGCCCAACGTTCTTTTCGCATTCGAATAGTAATTGATTTGCTGTGATTGATTCGCTGCCGAAGTAAAAACTTATCTGGCTGCATTAAGGAAGTATAATTAAATTAGTTTTAAACTGGAAAGTAACTTAATCAACGTGGCAAGCAAGCGGAAAACTTCATTTGTAGCTGGATGGTCGGGTGGTGGATGGGGGTTGGAGGGGTGGGAAAAAAGGAAAGCTACGTGAGAGTTACAAGGGCACGCACACAGGCACAGACACAAACCGAAACCGAAAAGCGAAAGCGACAGGAGAGGAAAATCGGAAAAGAGGAAAAACAGCAACAGCAACTAAGCAAAACATGGGCCAAACCAAAACAAAAACACACGATTTGCCGGCAAAATGCACGTGACATCCTTGGGGGAGTTTCGTCGAGTGCGATCCTTCGTCGAGTGCCGAGTGCCGAATGCAACTGAACGAAGCGGAGCCGAAGCTGCGCAGAATCCAACGAGCGGTATAAAAGCGGGACGCTCGCAGGACTCGGAGCATTCGATTGTCGTCACTCGCAAGGAGAGGTTCCCAGCTTCAAAAAGGATAAGACCGAAAAGGACTGAAATTAAAAGTGAAACTTTAAAGCCAAGAACATATATAGTTGTGTGCGAGTGTGGGTGACTGTTTGCTAGTGTTGAGTTGGGCCTGTGTTCGTGTGAGTTGGCCAAGTGGACTTCTATTTTTGTCCCACTGAAAGCCAACTCGTAAAGTGCAGTGGTGTTTATATTCTCAGCTGGCGAAGACTTTGCCAAAATCTTGAACAAAACATAGGACGCCAAAATTCTGGCAATTGCAATCTGATCCTTGGACATGTGGAGCAGGCAGCGTATGCGCCATAAGCCGCTTTGGGCCCTAATATCCTTGACCGTTTTGCTGCTGGTCTTGGACAAAAGCAATGCCAACACGGAGCCCGTTGAGACCAGCACCACATCTGAGCCAGGTGAGTTCTAATTGCCCTGCACACGTGTGCTTCCGTTTGACCTTCACTGGGCGAACAAAAATCGTTAATAAATTATGACAGGCCTCCAAGTCGGTTAGACCGATGCCAAAAAAAGCACTTTATTAAATGGCATTCCATGCCTCGTCCCAGCGATAATCACACACGCACAAGCCGTGAAACAAATAAAAAATATATCCTAAAGAAAAGCTGAAATGAAACCGAAACAGGAAGCTGGGAAACTGCAGAGCGCAAGAGCAAATAACTGGCAGCAAATGAAATATTTCACGGCATCTGCGGCACAAAGGCAATCAAAGCGAACCGAGAACCCATGGGCAACCTTAATCCCAATCAGACTCAACAAACAAGCGAGGGCAGCGCGAAAAAGGGGCGCACTGGGGGAAAAACTTTAGACAGCAAATAAGAATTAAGTTGTGTATTCACGATAGTTTCCTTCTCGAATTTTAGGTGAGGTGCCAGCTTTTATCAGGAAACGAGCCGAGGCTCTAGCATTTATTTCAGAAAATACTTCCCATAAGATTTTATCTGGTTTCGCACCTGGATTTTACCATTGTCTTTTTATTGAAATTTGGCTGTTGTTCTTAGAAGTCAAATATGTACAGGAAATATGAAATACACATTAAATATTTTTAGATTAAAATATTTTTTATGGTGTTTAAAAACTCTAAAAATGTATACTTAAAACAGTTTTGGTAACTTTATAGACTTAAATCTAAATAACTCATATGAGTGCCGCTTAGGATCGCCGATTCCAATTGCTCCTTACCATTTTTGCTCAGTGTACAAAGGGGCGAACAAATGAAAGGTAGCCCGAGCAAAAGGCAATTGCACGAAAGCTCGTAATGAAGTATGGCAGGCCGTCTGAGGCTGGTAATAGAAATTAATAGCGTCATGTGTGAGTTTTGCGAAAGGGAAGGACAAAACTGGATAGGGAAATGGGTGGGTATACGTAGGATCAGGAGTCCGGGGGAAGTGTAAAGTGCCCGAGAACGACACGCAGATGCGCATAAAGTAATTAATTCACTCTGCCTCCATCGCCATTCCTCCAGTTGAATTCTAATTTCCCCTAGCATATCGACAGGGCCAGCTGTTGAGCTTTTGGGGGTTTAGCCTTCAGCTAAAAGTGCGCAATTTTTTTGGTTGGCAGATATTGCGACTTCTTCTTGCGCTGTAGTTTCACCTTTGCTGCGCAGTTTCGGCAGTCAGGTGAGGGGTGTAAACTATATGTAGGGGTAACCTTGGATCGGACCCTGCTGTTTCAATTTCTAGCGATTCAAACATTTGCTCGGCACATATAAAAGCGAATGGAATCTAATTTACATGACTCACAAATGGAATCCATTTAATGTTGACTTATGGCTTCGAAACCCAAGCACAGAGAGCACTGATGAAATATGCAGTAACCGAAGTACCAGCTAAAACTGACAGACCCGCAGAGCTCCCTTTCACCCATTTTCCATGTCCTGTCCCATAAATCCTGAGCCCCCGGGATGGATGATGATGTTGCAGGGTGCACACAGTCAGGCCGACACTAAAAAATATGAGTATTCAATAGCACTGTGTTACAGAAGGATTCTGAGAAAAAGGGCTGAAAAATATAAAAATAGGTTGTGTTCGGTTGTAGTAATTTATTCAAAAACATAGCCAAGTGCAGCTGTTAATTTGTCTTTTCACCTAGTAACAGGAATTTTTTAGTGTAACTAATGACAAATTACATTTTTAGAAAACAGAAACATATATCAATCATATATTTGTCGTTACACTGTATATTAGCATTAATAAATTCCCAATTAGTTTTAATTAGTTTTTGGCAAGTCACAGATCTAATAAAATTCGATCTTAGAAGGCCCATATTCCTTTCAGTGCAGACAACTCGTGCCTTTTGCAAGCCCATGGTCACATGTCTCTTTGCCACATTTTATGTGCTTAGAACAAAGCTGAATCTGCATTATGCATGCAAATGGTATAACTGAGTAACGAACTGTCAAAATCGCAGTTAAGGCAAAAAGAAGTCGGTGGGAAGCCTGCACAGAAGGCGAAGAAGTGAAACCAAATGACAAAAAGTCGCCAGCGCATTATGCATTTGCATTCCTATGTATGTGGGCTAAAAGGCAGAGATTACTTGACTTTTCCTGGGCTCCTTCGAAAAGAAGAAGAGGAAATAGCAGAGAGCTCCCACTGTGTGGAAAAGGGAGTTGGAATGGTAATAGCTGTGGGTATAGGAATAGAAGAGAACTGCTTTTGCCCGCCAGTGCATGAATGATTTATAGGGCGGCAGCTGTCGAGATGCCAACGATTATCGGCCATAAGCCATTCACAGGGACATTTTTACACCCCAGAATGGAAAGACGACTTTGGATGAAAGCATTGTACAGTGCATTTTATGGCTAACAGTGTTCCTGCAATAAAGCTAAGTCACTATCTTCTCACAAGCTTTACGTAAATTTTGTTTTGGGTTCGCAGCGTTATGCCCGATGTAAACACTATGCTCTTGGGATCGACAACTGGCAGGATCTTAAACTGCTTCAAAAGGGCCACCATCAGAGTTTTCATCTCCTGCATGGCGTATTTTTGACCTACAGAAACGAGAAGACAGTACACTCATAAAAATTAATTTCTAAATTTTAGAAATCTCGCCATTAAATCGGCCTACCTTTGAAAATAGAAAAAAAATTTCTTGTTTTTAGAAAATTTGCCTTTGAATATAGAAAACCTTTCTAGATGAAGAAAATTCAAGAAAGAATTTTTCTTGAAATTAGAAAAATTTAAATCTCATATGTTTTTTTTGCCGTCGCAGCCAAAACAATTTCTACGTATTTAATGGCAAAATCGCCATTGAATATATGAAAGATATGACCCTAGAATTTAGAAAAGTAGCCATTGAATTCCTTCGGCTACCGAATGCTAACGACAAGAAAAACGAAGTGGGACGAAGGGCCTACTCGGCCCGACAACTTCTCTGATCACCCGAGCGTCAGTAGTTAAAAAAAAATTCGTAAGTGATGGACGTGATTCTTAAGCGGATAAGAGGTGAAGCCTTTTTCCAAATATTCAAAGGTATGTACATATATAATTTTTTGTAAAGCGCGCGTACAATTGTGTGTATGTAATTAAAGGAAAAACTCGAAATCTCTTAACCAAGTTTATACAAATTTAGTTGAATTGTTTTTGTAGCTAAAAGCTACGTACATACATACATTTGTACATAAATATGTAGGTGTACAGTTCTATAATAACATCACCTTATTACTTGCATTATATTTATTTTTCAGAGTGAAACATGACAGATGAATTTTTAAAATTCCTTCAGTTGCATCAGCCAAATAATTTGTTTGACGAAGATGTAATTTTGTTTTAAAACCTTCAAAGGTAAGTACATACATATATCAAAAAGAGAAACATGTTGTATTTGTTTGACTTAGGCATGTAAATATATATGCATTTACGCGGCTCACCCGATCTGAAACCCGATTTTCAACCCTTTCATATTCTGCTCCTGTCTCTCGCTCTCTTGACCGCCGCGTCGCGACGTTTCTCTCCTCTTCTTAAAATTGTCATGATCTGCCTTGCTTACATTCGGCTTCCCTTCGCGCAAAGGACTGTATGTAAATATATATGTATGTATGCATGTGTCTCTTCCGTGTCTCTCTCTCTCTGAAATTCGATTTTCAACCCTTCCATCCTTGTGTTCTACCTGTCTTGCTCCTCTCTCTGTCTTTTGACCAACGTGATTGTATTTTGGCTATTATTGTTTAAAAAAATTTTGTTTATCTTAAACCAAATATTTGATATCCCAATAATTCTATATTTTACAGATGTGGGAAGGCGAAGAAAATGGTTTTTGATACCTGCAACTACATACTGAGTTTTGAAATCACCTTATGTCATATGAAGTTCAACAGACCTTGTGTTATACAATATTAAATTATGTGAATTAAATTCACCACCAATAATAACTCGTATGCTTAAAAATAAATGTTTTCTTAAGTCAAAAGTGTGTTATTTAAAAATGTTTAAATGTTAGGTGTTAAATGTTTGAAATGTAATAAAATATAATATAAAAAAAACTAAGTTACATTTTACTTTGAGGGTTTGTAAAACATCCTTTCAAGAAATATTATTTCTTAAATCAAGAATTGCTTTTCTTGTTTTAAGAAATATTTTTTCTTGTTTAAAAGGTGCCTTTCTAAAAAACCATTTCTTGTTTTAAGAAATTTAATTTCTTGTTTCAAGAAATATTTTTTCTTGTTTTAATGGTGGTTTTCTAAACAACCATTTCTTGTTTTAAGAAATTTAATTTCTTGTTTCAAGAAATATTTTTTCTTGTTTTAATGGTGGCTTTCTAAAAAAACATTTCTTGTTTTAAGAAATTTAATTTCTTGTTTCAAGAAATATTTTTTCTTGTTTTAATGGTGCCTTTCAAAAAAACCATTTCTTGAAACAAAGGTGAGGTCGCCTTTGGCAAAAATTCAAGAAAGATTTTTCTAGATTTTAAGGAAATTCTTCGATTTTTTTTTATGAGTGTAAACCAGTACGTTCGAAAAAGCAAGACAACTTACCAATACAATTTCTTTGACCAGCACTGAACGGAATATAGGCATAGGTATGACGGCTCTGGGAATTCTCGGGCAGGAATCTCTCCGGGCGGAATTCTTCTGGGGAATCCCAGTACCTGGGGTTGCGATGGATGTCAAACACATGAACGACAATCTGAGAACCCTTTGGGAGAATCAGCCCATTGGCCAGCTCTGTTTCCCGATTGGTTTCCCGACCCATGCCGGGGACAGATGGAAATAGGCGCATAGTTTCCTTAACGAAGTATTCCAGGTATTTCAGCTTATTCAACTGATTGCTGTCCAAGTTGCTCAACTCCTCTGAAAAAGAGTTGAAATTATTAGAAAGTTATTTTTAAGACTATCTTAACCAACCATCTATGTGCTCTTGGATCTCCCGAAAGCAAATTTCTTGCTTGTCGGGATATAAAGACATGTTCATCAGACCGAAGATAAGGCCAATGAACGTGGTGTCGTAGCCCTCGAACATAAGAGTGTCCACCTCCTCACAAATGCCAGTGTGATCGATGAGACCATCCTTTTCAGCATAAATTAAGGTGTCCAGCATGGCAAAGCGCTTTTTGCTGGTGAATCTATGGTACACATAAGTATTATAGTTGCTAGAAAGATACGCAATAAATGTTCTTACACATCATCCTCTGCGGTCTGTGTGTCCCGTCTGTTGTTCAGCTCATCCTGAAGCAAAACTCTTCTCTTGGCTATGATCTCGCTAGAGAATCCATGGACCACATCGAGGGCAGAAGCATAATCCTTGGCAGCAAACATGTTGAACAGTGAATCGCCCCACAGCAGTGGGTTACTCATACGGCGAATAAAACATTCTTCAATCTGACTGAAGTTCTCCCGGTAACGATCGCCCTTCTCGGCCATTTCATCCAGCTGCACACCCATGGCAGTCTCTGAAGATATGATGATGATTTTAATATAAATGAATAATACAATGCACCAAAAACCCACCACAAATACTGTTCAGAGTAAATCTGGGAATAACGTCGTTCAATGAGATGATTTCTTCATCTCGACTTCTGAATTGCTGAAGAAATTTCACACTCTCCGTCCTAGTAATTTAGATTCAAAATATATGTCATAATCTATTTCTCAAACTCACTTGAAGACCTCCTGAAACTGATTCAATATGTTGAAATGGAATGTTGGAGTAAGCATCTTCCGTCTTGCGTGCCATTTCCTTCCTGAAAATGATATTTCATAAGAAAATAGAAAAAGTGTGCAAATAGCAATCCAAACTCACCTGTGGATGTCAACAAACCAGTTCTCAAAAACGGATGAAGGAAGTTGTACACAATTGCTTTGTTTATTAGATTCGGATCATTTAGTACATGTTCCGCAGTATGCGCATCAATAACATTATAAATGGCCGTTCCCATCCCATATTCAAAGTAGCTCTTTCCCATTTTTTTTGCACAGTCACGCGAGTGATTAAAAACACCAGCTGAGAGTACAATTAGAATACAGACAAAAAGATGGCCCCATTAAGCATCCGTAGATAAGTTAAGCGAATAATAACTCACAGTGATCTTTGCCGTACAAGTCGAAACTGTTGGCAAATATGGTACTACCCTTGACCAAGGGAGCTACGCTTTCCACGGGCTTCCCATCCTTCGTTCGAATTCTTTTGGCGAAGAATCCAAGAATGCAGTAATCCTGGTTGACCCTATAAAGCCAGTGCACGAGCACAATTAAAGCACAGACGAGCCACAGTATTATCATTTTTGAACAACCGCATCCACGGATCTGTCACACCGAACTGATCACTGAGATAACTATCAGCCGGTTTTATAAACAAAAATTACCGGTATAAAAGCCGAAACTGATTAGATTGTCTCTCATACGTACATACAGTGGCGGAAAAAATAATATAATTGTATGTTTGAATATTTGCTCGAGCTCTCTAACAAATTATATGGTATGGGTTTCATAGCTTACGCTTATGGACTGAAACACTTTTTGTTCTAACACACCAGTTTATTAAAAAAATGCTTTATACATAGTGAGTATTAAATAATATAAATATGTAAGAACGCGGATTTTTTTTGTTTGTACATTTTTCCTGTTCTTTTTTTAACTTCGCTTTTAAGATAAAAGAAGCAATGCAATAGTCAACATTATATGGATAAGCACTTAACTTATTTACGCCTCACAAGCTTAACTTTTATTTTGTTTTGGGTCCGCAGTGTTATTCCCGTATGAAACACTATCTTTTTGGGATCGATAGCTTGCAATATCTTGAACTTCTTGAGAAGGACCACCATTAGCGTTTTCATCTCCTGCATGGCATACTTTTGACCTACATTAAGAAAACGATCATTCGATAAGCGATGGCCAGAGGCAAAATAAATTTACACCTACCAATACAATTTCTTTGACCAGCACTAAATGGAACATAGGCATAGGTGTGACGGCTCTGAACATTTTCGGGTAGAAATCTCTCTGGACGGAACTCTTCAGGGGAATCCCAGTACTTGGCATTGCGGTGAATGTCAAAGACATGAATGGTTATCTGTGAACCCTTTGGCAGGATCAGACCATTAGCCAGCTCGGTTTCCTGCACAGCTTCACGACCCATAATGGGAACCGATGGAAATAGTCGCATGGTTTCCTTCATAAAGTACTCCAGGTATTTCAGCTTATTCAATTGACTCACGTCCAAGTTGGTTAAGTCATCTGAAAGAATTCACATGCTGAGAGCTATACCAATTGTGTATGAATCTAAACTAACCATCTATGTGCTCTTGGATCTCCTGGAAGCATAATTCTTGCTTGTCAGGATTTAAAGACATGTTCATCAGACCAAAGATAAGGCCAATTGACGTGGTGTCGTAGCCCTCGAACATAAGAGTGTCCACCTCCTCACAAATGCCAATGTGATCGATAAGGCCGTCTTTTTCAGCGCAAATCAAGGTGTCCAGCATGGCGAATCGCTTCTTTGTGACAAATCTATTCCAAATTGTAACATTAATAATACTTTCGAAGCCAGTCAAATAAAGATCTTACACATCATCGTCTGCGGTCTGGGTGGCACGTCTGTTGTCCAGCTCGTCCTTCAGCAAAAGTCTTCTCTTGGCTATAATCTCGCTGGAGAATCCATGAACCACATCAAGGGCAGGAGCGTAATCCTTAGCAGCAAACAGGTTGAAAATAGAATCGCCCCACAAAAGTGGGTTACTCAAACGACGAATGAAACATTCTTCAATCTGACTGAAATTCTCTCGGTAACGATCGCCCTTTTCGGCCATCTCGTCCAGCTTAACACCCATGGCAGTCTCTGTGGACATGATTCATGAAAATAAAATTAAAATCAAAAGATTTGCTAAACCCACCACAAATACTGTTCAGTGTAAATCTTGGTATAACATCGTGCAGTGTTATAGTTTCCTCATCTTGACCCTCAAACTGTTGAAGAAACTTAAGACTCTCCGTTCTAAAAACGATAAATTGAAGTAGTTTTTCACATGATATTATTTTTTTGGGACTAACTTGAAGATCTCCTGGAACTGATTTAATATATTGAAATGGAATGTCGGGGTGAGCATCTTTCGGCGTGCATGCCATTTTTTTCCTGTAATTTAAGAGTGTGAAGGAAACCAAGCAGCAAATCCAATTCGAAACTCACCAGTCGATGTCAGCAAACCAGTTCTTAGAAATGGATGTAGGAAATTGTAGACAAGTCCCTTGGTGATCAGATTTGGATGGTTTAGTACATTTTCCGCGTTATCCGCATCGATTACATTGTAAATGGCCGTTCCCATCCCGTATTCAATGTAGCTAGTGCCCATTCGTTTGGCACGGTCGCGGGAGTGATCAAAAACACCAGCTGAACACTCATTATAAACATGCACAAAGATAATACGTTACTTATATTATTATCTAACTGAAGTCAAAGGTCGCCAATTAATGTTACTCACCGTGGTCTCTGCCGTACAAGTCGAAGGTGTTGGCAAATATGGTTTTACCCTTGGGTATGGGTGCTATGCTCTCCACAGGAGCTCCATCTTTCGATCGAATTCTCCTGGAGAAGAAGGCCAGAATGCAGTAGTTCTTGTTGATCCTGTAGAGCCAGTGGAGAACCACACTTAAGGAAACAACCAGCCACAAGATAATCATTATTGAACAACCGCGTTCTCGGAAACCTCCCAACGCACTGATCAGACATATCGTTATTCTCAATCTAGGGGAGCTTTTACTATCAGCCGGTTTTATAGGCTACAATTACACATATAAACAGCCGAAACTGATTAGATTGCACCTAGTATACAGATACTCACGCTCCGCTAGCACCGACTTGCCGTCGAGTTGAGTTCACCTAAAATAATACACTCGGCGTTTAATAGATTTAATAGGTGCATCGAGCAACCGGTTTTCTAATAGAGTATATTGCCATTTCAACATTGACACATTTTCTGGTACATTTATTATAATCATTGGTCTTTTTAGTCAAATTTAGTCTTTAACATTTATTGATTTGCCACGACACTGACGATTGGCCATGAAGTGTCAGGGTCAATTAGTCTTTTAGTATTAGCAAAGTACTTAAATTGTATTGGCACTTAGTGAGAATGCATATATATGGAATATACTTAAATCAATAGACACTAGACGCGATTCCGCCTCACAAGCTTGACTTTTATTTCGTTTTTGAAGCGCAGGGTTATACCCGTTTGAAAGACAATGCTTTTGGGATCGATAACTGGTAGAATCTTGAATTGCTTCAGAATAACTACTAGCAGGGTTTTCATCTCCTGCATGGCATATTTTTGACCTGCGTGGGTAAGGAATAGAATGAAAAGTGTGCATTTTCCAGACATTTCGCTTACCTATGCAGTTTCTTTGTCCTCCACTGAATGGAATGTAGGCGCAGGGATGCCTTTCTTGGCAATTCTCGGGCAGGAACCTCTCCGGGCGAAATTCTTCGGGGGAGTCCCAGTACTTTGGATTGCGGTGGATGTCAAAGACATGTATGTTAATCTGACAACGCTTCGGAAGGATTAAGCCATTGTCCAGCTCTGTTTCCTGGATCGTCTGACGTCCCATAATGGGAATAGAGGGGTACAGACGTAGGGTTTCCTTCAGGAAGTAGCTCAAATGGCTCAGTTTATTCAACTGGCCAAGGTTTAGGTTGCCTAAGTCGTCTGGAAATCAAATCACGGATATAAATCAGTATTTATGAACTTCCAAATTATAAACTTCATCCAAATTACCGTCAATGTGCTCTTGGATTTCATGGAAGCACAGTTCCTGCTGTTCAGCATAAAGAGACATATTCAATAGGGCAAAGACTAGACCAATAGATGTGGTGTCGTAACCTTCAGCCATTAGAGTGTCGACCTCCTCACAAATGCCAATGTTGTCGATTAGACCATCCTTCTCAGCGCAAATCAAGGTGTCCAGCATGGCGAATCGTTTCTTTCTGGCGACGCATCTGGTACACAAAAGAAAACAGCCTATCAGTAAGAAAACTTAATTTCAAAATAAACTCACATATCATCGTCAGCCGTTTGAGTGGCTCGTCTGTGTTCAAGCTCTTCTTCTAGAAGAACTCTGCGTTTGGCGATGATCTCGCTGGAAAATTCATGAACCACTTTTAGAGCTGAGGCATAGTCGCGGGCCGCAAACAGGTTGTATACACAATCGTCCCAGTAGAGGGGATTACTTATTCGCCGCATAAAACCTTCGTCGATTCGGTAGAAGTTCGCTCGGTAGCGATCGCCCTTCTCTGCCATTTCATCTAGCTTAATTCCCATGGCGGTTTCTGTTTCAAAGGAACGCAAATTGTTGAATGATCATCAAGAAACATTTCATATTCAAGTACCGCAAATGCTGTTTAGCGTGAATCTGGCTATACGGTCTCTCAGGGAGACCACACACTCATCTTGGCCCTCAAATTGATGGACAAACTTCAAGCTCTCCGCTCTGAAAAAGGTAAGATAAAGTTCAGGGATCATCAATAAAATGTTGAATTCGGGAATATGCTTACAGCACTCACATAAAGATCTCCTGGAACTGGTTCAATATATCCAAATGAAAAGTCCTAGCAAGCATACTCCGTCGCGTATGCCATTTCTTTTCTGCAACTGAAAATATTAGAAACCGTCTTTCCGCCTATAGTGGTCCATATATAACCTGTCGCTGTCAGGACGCCAGTCCTCAGGAATGGATGTAGAAAATTATATATTACACTCTTTGTTATCAAATTCGGATGGTTCAGTATATTAGCCGCATTATGGGCATCTATAACGTTGTAGTTGGGAAAGCCCATGCCATATAGAAGATAACTGTCACCGGCTTTCTTTGCCAGTTGGCGAAAGTGGTTGAAAACTTCGGCTAATCGAACGAATGAAATAGGGAGTGATAAGTCTTATAAAGATAAGTAACCTGATGTAAGGGTTAACCAATTACTCACCAGCGTCTTTTCCATAAAGATCAAAGCAGTTGGAGAAGTAAGTTTGCCCCTTGGGCATGGGAACTACGCTCTCTAGGGCTTTGCCATCCTTTGTTTGAACTCTCCTGGCGAAAAAGGCGAGGACGCAGTAGTCTTTGTTTACCTTATAGATCCAGTGCACAATCACACTTAGGGCGACGGAGAGCCACAGAAGGCAAATCATTGCTGTCGAACTGGATCGGTGGGCCTCACGCTCGGCACTGTTTGGATGTTCGGTTCTCAACTCTCGTTCCACTCGAGCTTTTTCTCAGCAACAACACGAATGACCACAACTGATTAGATTTCGATCTATAAACATATGTATATTTCTTTATGTTAGTATGTTCGCTCGCTCAGCTGGCCGCGATTTCGGGTCACGCTCATCCAATAAGTTTTAGTTGTCATGTTTAGTTTTAATCGATAGTCTTTATTCGATATCAATACTTCCCGCCACCGTATATAGAAATGTATTTGTTTTTTACCAATTTAGTTTTGTATTGCTTTTCTTAATATCAATAATATGCTTTGTATAAAAATTGTAGGCTCATTTAGGGACTTCCAATTAATAACAAACTTAAAACGAATTACTACTTAGAGAGGATGCATATAAATTTGTACATTTAGTTTCTTATAATGTAGCATCATTAAACGCATTTCCGCCTCACAAGATTGACTTTTATTTGGTTTTTGAAGCTCAAGGTGGCTGCCGCTGCAAAGACAATGGACTTGGAATCGATAACTGGCAGGATCTTGAACTGCTTGAGGATGACCACTATAAGGGTTTTCATCTCTTGCATGGCATACTTTTGACCTACGTGGATGAGAGCGGTATAATGAAAAGAGGAAATTTACAATATATTTTCACGTACCTATGCAGTTTCTTTGTCCGGCACTAAATGGAATGTAGGCGTGGGGATGCCTTTCCTGGCAATTCTCGGGCAGAAATCTCTCAGGGCGGAATTCTTCCGGGGAGTCCCAGTACTTTGGATTGCGATGGATGTCAAAGACATGTATATTAATCTGTGAGCCCTTTGGCAGAACTAAACCATTGTCCAGCTCCGTCTCCTGAACTGTCTGCCTCCCAATCATGGGAATGGAGGGATAAAGCCGCATGGTCTCCTTCAAAAAGTAGTGCAGGTAGCATAGTTTATTTAACTGACTAATGTTCAAGTTGCTTAAGTCGTCTGAAAATAACCAGAAATTAGATTTCACGGTTTCTTAGTTTACATCCATGATCTATATTACCCTCAATGTGCTTCGTATCTCCTGGTAGCAGAGTTCCTGCTCTTCAGTATGAAGAGACATAGTCAATAGGGCGAAAACTATACCAATATAGGTTGTGTGGTAACCTTCAGCTATCAGGGTGTCCACCTCCTCAAAAATGCCGATATTGTCGATCAGGCCATCTTTCTCAGCGCAAATCAAAGTATCCAGCATGGCAAAAGGTTTACTCCTAGCTACGCATCTGTTTTTCGAAAGAAGGGTGATTATCAGTGGGTTTTCTTTCAGCCGATTGAGTAGCACGTCTATATTGGCGATAATCTCGCTGGAGAATTCATGAACCACTTTTAGGACTGAGGAACAACCCTGGGCCACAAACAGGTTGTATAGGGAATCGTCCCAAAAAAGGGGATTAATTAAGCGTTTAAAGAATCCTTCGTTTACTCGTTGGAAGCCTTCTCGGTAGCTATCGCCTTTCTCTGCCATTTCATCTAGCTTAACGCCCATGGCCGTTTCTATTGAGGAAGTAGGTTATTGCTTAATTAAATTTTTAAATATTCTGTTTTAAGTACCACAAATTGCGTTTAAGGTAAATCTGGTAGAGACACAGTGCACTCATTTTGATCTTCGAATTGATGAATGAACTTCAAGCTCTCCGCTCTAAAAATGGCAAAAGAAAGTTAATAGCGAATCATCCGAAGTATTATTGTATGGACTCACTTAAAAATCTGTTGAAACTGCGTTAATATATCGAAATGGAAAGTCCTTGCGAGCATACTTCGCCGAGTGTGCCATTTCTTATCTGGAGAAGGAGAAATAATAAAGAATAGCCGATTACTAGATTCTAATACATATGATTTGGTCTTACCCGTCGCTGTCAGAAGGCCAGTCCTCAAGAAAGGATGTGGAAACCCGTATATCATACTCTTGGTAATCAGATTCGGATCGCTTAGTACGTTCCCCGCATTATGGGCATCGGTAACGTGCAAGTTGGACAATCCAAAGCTATATTCAACATTACTATTATCGAATCCCTTTGCTAACTCGCGAACGTAGCTAAAAACTTCAACTGATACAGAAACACAAGTACTAGTAAGATAAGACACCTGATGTCAAAGTTCACCGGCTGCTCACCTGGGTCTTTTCCATACAGATCAAAGCAGTTGGCAAACAAAGTTGCACCCTTTGGTATGGGCACTATGCTCTCCAGAGGTCTGCCATCCTTGGATCGAAGTCTCCTGGCGAAGAAGGCCAGAACACAGTACTCCTTATTTACCTTATAGAACCAGTGCACAAGCACACTGATAGCGACGGAAATCCATAAGAGCCAAATCATTGCCGTCGAACTGAACAGATGCGCTTCTCTCTCTTCACTGTTTGGATTTTCGGTGCGCAGTTCCCCTTCCACGGGAGCTTTAATTGTACGGGTTTCTCTTTAAGCATAAACAATAGCCAGCCCATATATCTGTGTACTAGCCCAACTAGACTAAAGTTCAGGTCGTGTTCACTCAGTGAGTTTTATCGATATATCAAGTTACTGGTAATCGGGGACATTTCATCTTTATACGCTTGCAGAGGGTAGTATGATTTCAGTCAGACGTTTGCAACGCAGTGAAGGAGACGTTTCCGACCCCATAAAGTATATATATTCTTGATCAGCATGACTAGACGAGTCGATCTAACCATGTCCGTCTGTCTGTCCGTTTCTACGCAAACTAGTCTCCCAAAAGTCATCCTTCTATTGCAGGTAGTACATATGTAAGTCGGAACCAGCCGGATCGGACAACTATACCCTATAGCTCCCATAGGAATAATCGGAAAAATAATGGAAAAAAAATTATAGCTTCGTCGTTTTTTAGCATTTTTCCTTCTTCGAGTTAATTAAAAAAAAATCGGACGACTATATTATATAGCTGCCATAGGAACGATCGGAAAATTAATAGGGAATAAATTATAGCTTCTTTGGTTTTTATAGCTTCTTTGGGTATACATATAAGCTTCGGCTGGCCGAAGCTAGCTTCCTTTCTTGTTTTTTGTAAGTTTCTTTTGCTTTATTACGCATCTATTAAGTTAGATATCAGCTTTATCAGTGGAGTAATTGTAGCAGTCTATGTAGGTTATCGATTGACTATTGCTGACTTGACTGTTTTTATTTCTTTCTGTTCCCACATCAAATTCGAAGGTCTTTAAACGGCAATAAAGTAATTCTTTTTAATCTGGTGACTTACCATTTACCATTGTTCTACAACCGAACTTAAAAGAAGCTGAATCTACTGAACAGTAAATAGTTGTTTGGTTATTCTTAAATTATTATTTGTGAAGTCTTAGGGCCGTTTTCTCGTCCGTTTGTTAAATTTAAAGTAAGCTTAAAACCTTAAAATCGGATGGGAAATCAGAGTTTTAACCCTACTTTAAATTTAACAGGCGGACGAGAAAACGGCCCTTAGTATTCATAAATGCACCAAAAGTATAAGTTATTAAATTTAATGAAACCAAAAGGGGAATCCCCTTTTAGCTAAAAAAACGAATCTTCAGGTAACTGAACCAAATTAAAGCAATATAATCTTGTAACAATCTTTTTCGCTTTGAATGTAAATGTTGTTTAAAAATAAACACTGCTTTTATTCTCCAATTTAATCAACTAAGTGCAAGTGCCCGATGGTCATCGCACATTTTTCCTTTTGCCACTCTGTTGCATTCGCACCAACAGCTAATTGGCGATTGCATTTCATCAATTACAAGAAATTCAGTTATTCCATTTATTCCTGTTCGGTAGTATTTCACTCGACCTACTTTTTGACAAAGTACATGACACATTACGGAATAAAGGAGAAGTCGAAAGGGAGAGTAGAGCTGGAAAAACTTTAATTCTGCCTTCGGCGATTACGAAAAGCTGACTAGAGATGGAAATGGCGGAAAATACAGCCACGACTTTTGCCCTCTCTGCCACCGCCTCAAACCCTGTTTCCGACTCTGAGTCTGTTTCTGCTCGAGTTCCTGCTGCCCTCCACCTCCCATGTAAAATTGAAACTTGAACTGTGCGTTTGTGCCACAACCTTCCTGCGTTCCCACCGCCCGTTCCGCCCCCTGATTACTTGCCTGCATGCCAAATGCATATTGGAAATTTGCAATTTCGATGGCACTCAAAGTCTGGCGACGTCAAGTGGAAAGTTCTTCTCAGCCAGGCCAAGTTATTAAATTAGATCACATATGAAATATTTATGGCAAGAGTTCCCGTCAGACTGGAAATTGCATTACCTCCAGTCAAGCCAAAATCTTGGCGGAATAAGTTTTGGTAATCAGTCACTGAGAAAAAAATCGATTACTAAAATCCAAGTTCAAATTTATAGATTGAATTGAGGCATTGTGGCCTACTTCACATTTTAGCTTAAGGCACACGCAATAAAATATCTTGTGTTAATGATATTAACTTAATCCTTGCCGAATAAGTTAGAACTACAACTTTTTCAAAGTGTTCTCATTTTCCCTTTTCCACTATCCATCCGCAGATGCCTCGCCGGGCTGTCGGGCGCCGGATGTGCGCTTCACGATTGTCAAGCCGGAAGCAACGACGGAGCAGCCGCTGGCCAAATTCGAGACCACGCAGGTCTACCTGCCCGAGGACTTCACCACGGCGGATGTGGAGTTCGTGGACTCGGTGGCGCGTCATCCCAACGAGAATCATGCGGCCGTAATCAATCCGTATTCCCTGGACCTGGGCGACGACCATTTGCATGTGGGCGATGCTGCCGCCAGTTTGGTGGGCGACGATGATCTGGGTGACGACGACGAGGATCCCCACGGGGACCCAGAGGACAAGCGTTTGAATGCCAATCGAAAGCAGGGCAAAAGACGTCGCGCTGGTTCAGGCCGTCGGCGTAGAATCGAGAATGAAAATGGCCAGACGGGCAGGGGGCGTGGCAGTCGATATAAGCGGCATGCCATCCTCCATGATAAGGAAGCTTCCGCGGATACGGATCGTTGGGCGGGCAGTAAATTGGCGGCCGAGGGAGACGTTTACTATGTCCACATAGCCGACATCCTGAAGAGCCGAGAGCCCAATCGTGAACTGAAATCGAAACTGCATAAGCTTAAAGTGCAGGCTAGGATTAACAAGTGTCTAGCGGAGGGAGGCAAGGAAAAGTGCACCAAGCTGCTCAAGAAGAAGCCAAAGAAGAAGGTCCCCAAGGAGGAGACATCCCTCAAGAAGGAACAAGCCATGAAGAAGGTCCTCGATAAGGGGCAATCCCCGATGACCGTGGAGGAGCGGGAGCAACTGGACCATCCGGAACCCACTGGACACCACCGCCGACGCGGGGACAGTCACGCTGCAGAGCTCGACCAGCGTGACCGGAGCCCGCGTTGGCGTCGCCGGCGCAGCACCGAGTCCAAGGGCGATCTCGGCCAGCTGCCACCGGAGTCCGGGATCGGACCGGATCCGGAACCGCAGCCGCCGGCGGAACAGGAGGATCTCCAGCAGTACGGAAATCAGTCGAGCAGTGCACGAGTGGCCCTGTTGTGGCAACGTGTTAAGCGCAAGTCCGGCAAGACCACGGGTGCACTGAGCCGTCCGAAGGGTGGTGGCGACTCCAGCTCCAAGACCACCAGCCGCAAGGACAAGGGTGAGTGTGCGTCCGCACGGCGGCCAGACACTGGCAATGCCACAGTGTCCAATGCCTTTGATGAATTTGCCGCCGCTGTCGCTGTCTCGTTGTCTGTCTGTCCGTCCGTGTCGCGCTGCCCGACATTCACACACAGATCCCGGATCTCTCAGGGCCGGAATCACCGTCCCGGAAAGCTCTTGCAAAGGTTATAGGTCGCGAAGAGACAGTTTCCTAAGTGGTCCGTTAAGGCATCAAGGCTCTTAAATATTGGCTACGAATGGGAATTAGTTAAATGTATTCTATCAAAGGTGAAGGTTTTTGTTTTCATTAACAAAATGCAAGAAATCTGTCTTATATTGAAAGCTTCTTTTACAGATTCTCGATTATTGGTTATTATTCTAAAAACCATCTTTAATCCCAGGTTTATCTGCAAATCATTGAAAGTGATAGTGAAAACATAAAACTAATATTCTCAAAAGCTTGGTGGAAGTTATTTAATGATGTTACTTGTTTTAAGAAAAAATACGTATACGCACACTTAAATCTAAGATTAAGTATCCGCCTAGTATGCCCTATAACAAAAGTGTACCCTTGCTAGACCCTTAAAACAAGTATACGCCCAGTAAACCATTGAAAAGTGAACCCCATGCCAACTCAGACTCCCAAACGGCTGGCTAGTAATTTAAGCGCTTCATCATGCTTTCAAGCTTTATAATGTAACAACATTTTGACAATGTCTACCGGCGAATATTGAAACCGCTTTTGCAAGGGCATTTCAACCAACAGAAGCACACATGAGTACACACGAACACCCGAACATTAACGGAAGTTGAGAGCAGAGGACACACCGAACATACTCGTAAAAGCTAATCGCAGTCACAGCCAAAGCCACAGCCATCGCATCGCATCCAGGCATAGCTCATCCCCCAGCAAGTTCACACCTGCACCCGGCACCACCTATACCACCTATACCTATAGCCCATCCTACCTATAGCCCAGCCTAACCCTAACCCACTAGTATTTTCCACCCTCTCTGACGGCTTTTCATTACCCCATTTTCGCCATCGGTGCTGCGTGGTCATGGTTTATTTGCTAGTCCATATCTTTGTCGTGGTTAGAGTTCAGAGTTGAGAGTTGTCCGTTGCCGGTTGGCCTTTTGTTCTGGCCGGAATGATTTTCCTTTTGGCTCCTTTGTTTGCCTCGCCTTTCGAGCTCGGGCTCCTACACCGCCTTTGTCCGCATCCGTATCCTTCTCCGCATCCGTCTTCAGCTCCTTTTTTATTCCTTTTTTTTGCTATTTTCTATTAGCCAGCATAATATTATCTTTGGTGTTATCTCTGCCTTTTCACATCTCCCTTATTTTTTGTGCTGCCTTTTGATGGGGTTTCTGGGAAATGAAGTTGTATCCTGTTAAGTGGCCACTTCGCCAGCCTTCTGGTTTTCTTTTAATGCATATCTAAGCACTTGGAGCAACCCATTGAAGTTTTCAGCTAGCAGCACTTTTCGCACGTCTCGTGGTTCCTCGATGGATTCTCCATGGCTTCAGCGAGGCTTAATGTGTGTGCCCA
Organism: Drosophila lutescens; assembly: GCA_037075285.1. NCBI lineage: Eukaryota > Metazoa > Arthropoda > Insecta > Diptera > Drosophilidae > Drosophila > Drosophila lutescens. Next base: position 2,813,502 of record JBAMCF010001083.1, read on the forward strand.
AGAGGCGTACTCGAGGATTTTGCGGCTCCTTTGGCACTTTCGGGAGCATTTCGAGTCGAGTTTTGGGTCAGCTTAGATGGCCATTAAGATCGCCCGCAGTCTACCGGCACTTCATTAGCATCTTCATTAGCATCTTCATATTCATCCTCTTCTTCATCTGCATTTCATTCGCATGCCGTTCGACGGCTCATTAGATGCTTGCTCTATTTGCTCTATCCCCCTCTGAACGTCTATCTACCCCTCCCCTGTTTCTTGGCATGGTACATTGCCCATCTCACGACGCCCACACCTTCTGCTCTTCTCGTCCCGCCTCGAAAATCTAGGTATCTACGACGAGGAGGCTGGCTACACGCCCGTCCATCCCGATGACCCGGAGTTCGACGAGGAGGAGGAGGAGGACGAGGAGGTCGACATCCTGCAGCAGTTCACCGAGGTGTCGGAGATCCGCTTTCCGGGCGAGATCGGTCCCATGGGGGGACGGCGGCTATGCAAGATCCGCTGTGTCAAGGGCAAGTGGGTGGGTCCGTTGTGCGCCACCAACGAGGAGGGTAAGTGAGCCACTCCACTACCACCTCACACCACCCTCACGCCCACGACAGTGCACCATTAAAGAATTACAGCATTCAAGCACTCACAGATACTTAGTTGCAGTTGCAGATACATAGCTCCAATTACAGATACACTTAAGCCACACAAACAGTTGCCAATTCATTTATTTACGTGCGCAAATAAAGACAACACAATCAGTACACAAGCGAATACAGCACACAATCAGATTGTTGTTTCATTTCAACCCAATTAATATTCTCGCCAATTAAAATTACACGGTGATATTTATCGTACATCTGTACTTTGTTCACTATTTGCATTTATATTATCGGAGCCTAGATAAAATAATAAATGAAATGAAAACCAAGTCAAAAGGTGATTAGATAATGACATTCAAGAAGTATAGTATATATTATTTTTAGTCAATTACTTATGGTTTTTTCTATATTTAAAACATAAGTTAAACTACTTAAACAAACACAATTACTAAATTTTTTTGATTGTTTTATTAGTTTTCTTTATCAGTTCTATTTTCAGTTTTAGTGAGAGTAATATTGCAAATGAAACGATGAAACATTTATATATACTACGTAAATATCTACTGATTTAAAACGCAAGCTTGAGTGTCATTTATCAAGCTGTTCATATATTTTACATGCTGCAAATAAATAAATATCTTAGAAATAAAAATAAAAACAGGGTCTGTAAATGCATTGGGCTAAAGACGTCCTCACTTCCTCATTGAACTTTGAGATCTTTAAAAATCTTGATGTTTAAATCAGTAAATACTACAGTAGCATCACAATTTCAATATCAATCCGCCACTTTTTGATACATTTGAGTTGGAAAATATACAAGTAACTCTTTGGTGATATTTCTCCTCCGCACATATATATACATATCTAAATCGCATCCCCCAGACGATAATGGGAATGTGAAGTTTCAGCCGCTGTACAAGAGCTGTCACGTGAACCGGATACCGACGCACTTGCTGCTCAGCTACCGCAACATTTCAGTGGTAAGTGGTTAGAGGTCGACGATCTGGCTGCCGCACTACCACCACCACCACTACAGCACAACAACACATACATACATGCAACGCACACGCACACCGGCATACGTTTTATAGATTTCCGGAGATTGGAGATTTCCTGCGACCATGTCTCGATTGCTTTTGCGAGGGGATCGGATCTCAGCTCCGATTTCGAATTCGATTTTGACTTCGATCTGCCATCTCTCTCTGCCTGCGCATCTGCCTCTGCCTCTGCCTGTCTCTGTCTACTCGCACCTGTCTCTATCGCTCTATCCTCATCTCAGCCTGAAAATCTCACCAAAAAAACAAAAAAAAAATTCTCAATATCTCGCAATATCTCAAGACCAGTGACCAAAGCCATCTGCATGCCGATGCTCGAGCGAAATCGGGCGTAAAACAAACGAAAACGATTCTCTATAGTATGTGTGTTTTTTTGGTACTCTCTGATTCTCTCTCTTGCAGACACCGATCCCACCAAATCGCGGCTGGCGTAAAACGCGCTTATCCAAATCGACACTTCTCTCAAATACAGAAATTGTGAGTCGTCGTTGTAGCTGTTGTGTAGATTGCACCCACAAGATACCCACAACCAAAGCACCAACACCGACACACAGAGACACACAGACACAGATTCAGATACCCAACACCACCCACCGACAGGGAGTGAGTGCCAGATAAAAGATACAACACACAAGTTGAAAGTAACAAGTCACAAGATACAAGACACACTCAGATACTCGCACACGGAGATTGCCGAACGCGAGGAACTGCACGCCAGAGCAACCAGCGCCACTTTCCCAGTCGCGGGAACATCTGATTTTTTGATAACTTTCTCCACTCTCTCTCTCTCTCTCTCTTCATTTATTTTCTCTCCTTCTCCTCCCCCCGCTATCTGCACCCTTTCGCTTTTCCCTCACTGCTTGCTTGCGACTGACCTTTCACTCTAGAATGTGGGATGGGATCTGCCGCACGGACACTCGCTGCAGGCGCGCTGCCAGGAGCTGGGCATCTACAAGCTACTGGGAGAGTCGAGGGTCCTGTGCTCCAACGGCCTGTGGGCCCCGCGCATGCCCAGCTGCGTCCCCACCACCGTGCTGACCAACTACTCGGAGGACAGCGCCCCCTCGATCCGCATCAAGATCTTCAACGGCTCCCACTCCTTTGAACCCTCCGGCGTAATGGCCGTTCCGCCGCACAGCACCGTGCTCATGGACTGCATGTATCCGAGGGTCAGGGGCACACCGGAATGGAGCTGGACCAGCTGGTACATGCAGTATTCCACAGGTGAGTGGGTCACTACACTTAAGGGTAGTGTATACGCAAACGAAATTATACGCTAACACAACCAAAGAAAATCGTTTAGGGCGATTGTGGGCGTTAGGGGGGCTTACTCTACGAGTAATGGGTATAAAAATTCTCATTTACTATACTGTATTATCTTATTTAGTTACAAAACAGCAAAGCTACCAGTTTTTAAAGTTCGCCTGTAAATTTTACATAATGGCCAAAGATTTAATAATAATAATTGTAAGGGATTCCTATAATAAGGAAAACAACCTTCACGTTTGAATTCTGTATAAAAACTGAGTTTATTTTTCTAAGTCTTCGCTTACGTAACTAACATGAAATTCTTATAATATACTTATCTATGGTCTACGCAGAGACCACATCTGTTTGCCTGAGCGGGAGCCTTATCAACGGTCTCCTGCAAGGCGACCCTTTGTGCAGTGTGAGAACTATATTTATGGTCAGGCTCAAGTGGCCTGTACTTAAGATTACAAGTGTTAGCACAGCACCCTTGTAGGGTTTGAGTTACAGATCGTTATTTACGGCTCTAGATCAATTAACATATTGACATGTACCGAACTCGTAAAGTATTAGATTTATTATAAAAAGTGTTCTTCTTGAACATTCTGCCAAGGGCGAGCAAGATGCGGTGTAGGGGTTATCAATTACATAGATTCTTTTTTGTTAACAATGCAAATATAAAACAAGAGAGAACGCTATAGTCGGGTTGGTGTCCCGACTATCTAATACCCGTCACTCAGCTAAAGGGAGTGCGAACGCTGTACTCGGGTTGGTGTCCCGACTATCTATTGGGGCTAAAGGGAGTGCGAGGGAGATAGATATATAAACAATTTTGATTGCGTATAACTTTTTAATGAATGGTCCGATTTGAAAAATGTCTTCTACATTTCGATAGGTATTAATAAACACTATACAATGGCGTTTATATATTTTTAAAATCTTAAAAGATGTGGCCTCCAGACACATTTGAAAATCGTTTATGGCGATTGTGGGCGTTAGGGGGGGCGTGGCACCTCGATGAAACAAACTTGCGCTGCGTAGGAAGCCCAAGAATATGTGTGTGAAATCTCAACCTTCTAGCTTTTATAGTTTCCGAGATCTCAGCGTTCATACAGACAGACAGACGGACAGACAGACAGACGGACAGACAGACGGACAGACGGACATGGCTAGATCGACTCGGCTAGTGATCCTGATCAAGAATATATATACTTTATGGGGTCGGAAACGCTTCCTTCTCCCTGTTACATACTTTTGCACGAATACAATATACCCTTTTACTCTACGAGTAACGGGTATAATTAGTGGACTGTATATTTAATTCGACATATTGTATTTGCTTTTTAACTTATATATTTAGACACCTTGCAACGGTCTTGGATTTTATTATCAAATTCATAATCATTATATAATCAATCTTTAATTATACCCTTGCAGAGGGTATTATGATTTCAGTCAGAAGTTTGCAACGCAGTGAAGGAGACGTTTCCGACCCCATAAAGTATATATATTCTTGATCAGCATCACTAGACGAGTCGATTTAGCCATGTCCGTCTGTCCGTCTGTCCGTCTGTCCGTCTGTCCGTCTGTCCGTCTGTCCGTCCGTCTGTCCGTCTGTCCGTCTGTTTCTACGCAAACTAGTCTCTCAGTTTTAAAGCTATCGGGCTAAAACTTTCCCAAAAGTCTTCTATCTATTGCAGGTAGTATATAAGTCGGAACGAGCCGGATCGGACAACTATATCATATAGCTCCCATAGGAATAATCGGGGGAAAAAATGCAAAAAAAATTTATCTTGGGTGTTTTTGAACCTAGAGCCTCCTACTTTTGGAAATGCCATTTTTTATCTAATTCTGAATTTCGAATAAATTTTTATCAAAATCGGACGACTATATCATATAGCTGCCATAGGAACGATCCAAAAATTAATGGGAATATAATAGGAAATAAATTATTGCTTCGTTGACTTTTATTGTATTCTCTTCTACTCTGGGATATGAGTCTTATTAAATGTTTTCGAATTTCGATTTTAATTTTATCAATATCGAACTACTATATCATATAGCTGTCTTTTTTTTATACCCTTGCAGAGGGTATTATGATTTCAGTCAGAAGTTTGCAACGCAGTGAAGGAGACGTTTCCGACCCCATAAAGTATATATATTCTTAATCAGCATCACTAGACGAGTCGATCTAGCCATGTCCGTCTGTCCGTCTGTCCGTCTGTCCGTCTGTCCGTCGGTCCGTCTGTCCGTCTGTCCGTCTGTTTCTACGCAAACTAGTCTCTCAGTTTTAAAGCTATCGGGATAAAACTTTCCCAAAAGTCTTATATCTATTGCAGGTAGTATATAAGTCGGAACGAGCCGGATCGGACAACTATATCATATAGCTCCCATAGAAATAGTCGGGAAAAAAATGTAAAAAAAATTATATCTTGGGTGTTTTTGAACATATCACCTCCTACTTTTGGAAATACCATTTTGTATCTAATTCTGAATTTCGAATAAATTTTTATCAAAATCGGACGACTATATCATATAGCTGCCATAGGAACGATAAAATAATTAATGGGAATATAATAGGAAATAAATTATTGCTTCGTTGGTTTTTATTGTATTCTCTTCTACTCTGGGATGTGACTCTTTTTAAATGTTTTCGAATTTCGATTTTAATTTTATCAATATCGAACTACTACATCATTTAACATTTTTGCGTTTTGTAAATTAATAGAATGATCTGCAAGGGTATATAAGCTTCGGCTTGCCGAAGCTAGCTTCCTTTCTTGTTTTAACATGATACCTTTTCATGTATTCTTGATCATTCTTTAACCGTTTAACATTTACTGTATAATTAAACAGACATCGTTTTAATGGGCACCAAACCATTCTTAAATAGAAACTACTTTGCTTCACAAATTTGTAATTATATAACTTGGCCCGAAAGTATGCGTTGCATATCCTAACTATCATAGGATATCCATTCATTAATTTGTGATGGTCAGACAAAATATGCAAAGCCAAGAAGTTTTGAAAGTCACTGTGTTTGTCTCGTTGCTTAGGTGCAAGAACGAACGCTTTGCTAGATAAAGCCTCGCTTTTCAACTTTATTATCTGGCTTATCTTCGTTACCCACCTATACAGTTAAAAGCTTATTCTCAGTTTCTAATGGTGCATTAAAAGATTTCTTTGCATGGCACATTCAGTTGATAAAAGTCTCCCAATTCAATCAGATCGTACTCAGCGTCAAAATATAGAAGGTTTATATTTCAAAACCCACGTGCTCATATTTTTCGCACATGTTTAAAAAAAATTTTTAATAGTAAAAATAAAACCTGTGACCTGGAGACAAAATGTAAAATCATCAGTGTTAAAAAAAAAAAAAAAAAAAAAAGATCCGCGAAGGTAATTTGATTTTCTTTATAAAATTGAGCATTGAGTCTTACTTAAATATATAATAATATTATAGGATTCCTAATATTATTATCAAAACAAATTAAAAGATCGGATTATGGTTGCGTTCCAAGAACAGCGTTGGAAATTGCCAGCGGAGGTTAACAAGCCCGATCAACCAAATTTTCATCAGCAACATTAACGTTTATATTGGAACCTGCAAATTTGTTAAAAGACGCCTACATCTGGAATTAAGCCCGGCTACAACGAAATTAGTAGCGACCGACCAAGTCTTCTGACCTAAATATTTGTTTTATATATAACCCATAATACTACTTAACCTAACTTATTATATAAGTTACACCCACACAGCTACAGGCCTGCATGCACACGTGGAATAAAAGGTAACAAGCATACATATTAAAACACTATTCTAGATATCATATATATATAAAAACAAAAGATAGGAAAACTGAAGATAAAACAATTAGATTTAATGATTTTTACATTTACTTGCGGTTTCCAATTTAAAAGGAAATGAAGAAAATAATTTCAATGATGAATTTATAAACATGAATATTCCTTAACCCTACAATGCCAATGCAAAATCATATGAAGCCTAGGATAAGCTTATACTAAAACTAAAAGAAAACTAAATTGAAAATTAATAATAATTAAGTACTACCAGAAGTGTCTAATCGAAACAATGAACTACTGAAATGAGCGAAATTATTAATATTATGGTAAATGCCTTCGAGAACAAGTTTTGAATTGAATGTTTAATATGAAGAAAGATTATTAGATAAATATAATGGGGTACTAAAAGAACAAGCGCACATCTATTTACTATAGGGTTAATGCACAACATATTTTGAAAAGTATTAACAAGGTTGGGCGGGTAATAAAGGGCACTTACACCAGGCTCTATAAGAAACAATACGCATAAACATAATTAAAATTTATAACACCTGGCTAGGTTAGCACAAAAATTTCTCTTGTAAGATTCGATGATTAGATTTGATTGAAGATCCCCCCCATCCGACGCAGTCCTAGCCGAAAAACGTCCCAGTGCTAACCACAATCAAATTAAGTCTAGTTACTGGCAACTCAGGTTGCATGAGAATCGTTACAAAAGTGGCGCCCAAAGTGTTGGCAACGAGCAAGGAAGAGGCAAAAGAAATTAAGGCTCTCATCAAACTTAACACTAACATCTGTTAAGCCTTATTCGTTCAGGTCTGGCCAAAAACATAATTGTCCTAGAACATTTCTGGATTACAGCTTATGTTGTGGTTGCATACTAAACATAGCCGTCCGAATATAACCGACAATTATTGTTTTATGAGCTGAAATAAGAATTTTGGTGATAGGAATATAATTTCTCCTGTGGATTTCTTTAAGGTTATTATGCCAGTCATTAACTTTACTGCCCAGAAGAATTTTCCTTTTGAATTATTATTAAAGACAATGTAGATAAATATTTGTGGGAAAAGTTATCGTTTTGCGTATTGATAAAAACATAGATGATGTGTCTTAATTTTTTTGGTACCCCTGTAATTATATGACAAAAATTCCTTTGATTGAAAAAAAAAAAATTAAGAATTTATCTTTGAGAATTTTGAACAACATAGATCAATATGCCAGTGAGACACAGTTTAGAACGGCCAAGTCTGCCAAACAATGCGGGAAATTGTGAGATATGTTCTCAACCAATGATGCAATTAGATTTGAGATTAATTACAAGATGTTTACATACATTTCATAGGCTGTGTATACTAAATTGGCTTGATAGTTCCTCTCTATGTCCAGTTTGTAGTCATAGTGTTACTAGAAATAGTCTATTGGAAGTTGTTCCAAGCGAAAACGTAGAGAAAAACAGTGAAGTCGATCCCAATGGAAGATTATTGTTATCCAGTGCCCAAAAGAAGAGAAAGAAGAGATTACCGGAGACAGAGACAGCAACAGCTGAAATCGAACAGGTTACACCTAGAGAAAATAATAGACAGAATTCCTTTAATTCGGAGAATAATAGGCACCAAAGTTCAATCGAAGAACGAATAATAAGCCAAGTAGAACAACGATTAAGTTCACAATTTGACAATATGAATTTAACTATTGTACAGCTATCGCGACAAATTTCGAGATTGACTTCGGATTCTGCAAATCGAAGATCAGATGAAGCTGCATCTAATACTGAGCCAGAGTGGGGAAGAAATATATCTCCAGCATTCGGTTTAAATGGTGACGCTCCTACTTTTGTTCCACATGAGCTTCGTGGTTATAATAATCAAGAAAGAGTAGGTAATAGTAGTATTTGTAGAAGTGATGTTGGGAAATTCGTTAATATTATAAGCGGTTGGAAAGTACAGTATAGTGGGGCTAAAAATGGAATGCCTGTTGGGAAGTTTATTTACATGGTGACTGCGTTAACAAACGATTGCCTTGCTGGTAATTTTGAGGTTTTGTGTGATCACATTCACATACTTTTCAGTGGTAGAGCCAGTGAATGGTTTTGGAGGTATAGAAGAACAGTCGACAAAGTAATTTGGAATAGCCTCAGTACTTCCCTTAGTTCTTATTTTCATGACCCATTGTCAGATGACGACGTCAGAGAATTAATTAGAGATCGAAAGCAACAACCTAATGAGAGTTTTGACGAATTTCAAAATGCTATTATGTTGTTGGTAGACCGTTTACAGTATCCAATAAGTGAAAGTCAATTAGTAACCATACTAAAGCGAAACCTTCGACCTTTTTTGAGAAAGGAAATTTTCTATTTAGAAATAAATTCGGTAGGTAACTTACGAAGCCTGGTAACACGAAGAGAAGCATTTAGTGAAGAGTTCAATAATACATATAATACGAGAATTACCAATCGAAAGGTGAATGAAATAGACGTAGTTGAGCAAGGTATAAATGAGCATTTAATGGAAAATGAAATTAGCGAAATAAAAAGAGATCAAGTGGACAACAGAAATGGGTTAGTGTGTTGGAATTGTAAAGAAAAGGGTCATAAATTTACAGAGTGTCAAACTGAAAGAAAAAAAATATTCTGTATAGGGTGTGGAGCAGAGAATGTGAAGAGACCCAATTGCGAATTTTGTCAGGGAAACCGCATGTGGAGCGGCAACAACAACAACAGTTACCGTTCCAATATAAGAAACTAATCAATGATCAAAACTTAACTCATCCATCGCCGGATTTCATTAAATCTGCACAGTTAGGGAAATATGAGTTAAATGGAAAATTATACCCTATAGTACCATACCATGTTCGGTTAAGAAATTATAATAAAATCAGAAACAAAATCTTTAACAAGAGTGAAGAAATTGTAACTGGTAATAGTAACAGTCCTAAGCGAAACTCTTTGCGTTTACGTAACTTTTATAAGAAAATTAAGGATCAAGCGCAAAGATTATCGGTTAGCTTGGATGCAATCCTCCATGTAAAAAAGGATATTAGACCATTTGTAGAAGTAAAAATATTTAATAAAGTTTATGGCGGACTGTTGGATTCAGGAGCATCCGTTTCGTGTTTAAGTGGAGAAGCAGCAAAAGAGTATTTAGACCAAAACAAGAACTTTAAAGTAAGCAATTCACAAATAGAAACTGCAGGAGGTAAAAAATACAAAATTCTTGGAACCATAGAAACTAATGTTACATTTCGCAATCAGTCAAAAATGCTAACTCTTTATTTAATTCCGGATTTGAAACAAGATCTTTATTTAGGGGTTGATTTCTGGTACACCTTTGGATTGATGAGTCAACTAAACAAATCTATATGCGTTAGCGAACTAAAACTACCTGAATCATTAGATTTTGAGCAGCAACAGCAAATGACTGAAGTAATAGAAATGTTTCCTGATTTTAACAGACATGGGTTAGGCAAAACATCTATTCTAGAACATGCAATTGAAATAAGTCCAGAATCGAAACCTGTCAAGCAGAGATATTTTTCAGTGTCTCCTGCAATAGAAAAGAAAATACATTCAGAGATTGACGATATGCTAATGATGGGAATCATAGAAAAGGCACCTGCAACTTGTTCGTGGAGTAGCCCAGTAGCTGTAGTCCAAAAAGGTGAAAAGTTTAGAATATGCCTTGACTCGCGCAAAGTAAACGCTGTAACCATAAAAGATGCGTATCCACAGCCCAAAATTAATGGAATTTTATCAAGATTACCTAAAGCAGAATTCATAACTTCACTAGACCTTAAACATGCATTTTGGCAAATAGGTTTAAAGGAATCTTGTAGAGATCTCACTGCATTCACTGTGCCAAACAGACCATTGTATAGGTTCAAGGTTATGCCTTTTGGGTTAACCAATGCGGCCCAAACAATGTGTCGTTTAATGGACGCAATTATTCCTCCAGATCTCAAGAGCTGTGTATTTGTTTACTTGGACGACTTATTGTTGGTCAGTGAAACATTTGCTAAGCATATAAGTCTCCTAAAAACAATGGCTGATATTTTGAAAAGTGCAGGTTTGACGTTGAATTTACAAAAATGTAAATGGTGTGTTCCAGAAGTGCGATATCTTGGCTATGTGATTGGAAAAGGTTGCATAAAAGTCGACTCAAAAAGAATATCAGCGATTAGAGACCTACTTCCTCCCAAATCTGTTAAGGAAATGCGAAAGTTTTTAGGTTGTGCCGGATGGTACCGAAGATTTTTAGAAAACTACGCAACAATAACAGCACCTCTTACCGATCTAACCAAAAAGGCCAAATGCTTCAAATGGACAGCGGAAGCCAACCAAGCATTTGAAGAGGTAAAACGCAGATTAACTTCAGCTCCGTTATTGGTGACACCGAATTTTGAGAAGCCTTTCATTATTCAATGCGACGCTTCGAAAACAGGCGTTGGAGGTGTTTTGGCACAACTTGATGACGACGGCGTAGAAAGACCTATTGCATTTTTTTCGCATAAGTTAAATCAACAGCAGCAAAAATACTGTGTGACAGAATTGGAATGTTTGGCCGCAGTCCTAAGCATCGATAAATTCAGAGAGTATGTGGAAGGTCTTGAATTTAAAGTAATAACAGATCATGCCAGCTTAAAATGGCTTATGCGTCAAGCTGATCTCAACGGTCGCTTAGCTAGATGGGCGCTTAAGCTACAGCATTACACTTTTGACATTGAACACCGAAAAGGAAGTTTGAATGTAGTTCCTGACGCGCTCTCGCGATTACCAACAAAGGAAATCAGTGAGCTTGATGTTGTTTTACCACAAATAGATTTAGATTCACCACACTTTTGGTCAAGCGCATACGTTAAGCAGAAAAATTCAATACTCGAGAATCAAAATCGCTTACCAGATCTTAAAGTTGTTGATCAGTACATATACAACAGGAATCAGTTTTTTAACGAAGGTATGTCCGAGTCAAGCTGCTGGAAGTTATGGGTACCGTCAGAGTTGACTACATCTGCTATTGAGAATGCCCACTCACCGCCCCATAATGCACATGGTGGGATAGGTAAAACACTGGAAAGACTTCGTAGACATTTCTATTGGCCGAGCATGGCAAAAGAAGTGAAGGATTTTGTTGTGCGGTGTAATGTTTGTAAACAATCAAAAGCACCAAACATAATACTCAAACCACCTATGGGAAGCCCTGCATTTAGCGAAAGGCCATTTCAACGCCTGTACATAGACTTTATCGGACCTTATCCTAGATCAAAGAAAGGAAACGTAGGAGTTTTTGTTGTTTTAGACCACCTGACTAAGTTTCATTTCCTCAAACCGGTACGAAAGTTTACGGCTGATCTTGTGATAGAGTTTCTGAAGACCAATATCTTTCATGTATTTGGTGTTCCGGAATGCATCGTTTCAGACAATGGAAAACAATTTAAATCCTCGCTGTTTAAATCATTTCTTGAGAACCATGGTATAAAACATATGCTTACAGCTGTTTACAGTCCACAGTCAAATGCCTCGGAACGTCTTAACAGATCAATAATCTCAGGTATTCGATCATATCTGGGCGGCGATCAGCGCTTATGGGACGACAAGATTAGCAATATTTCAGCTGCATTACGCTCTGCATATCACTCTGTAATTGGTTGTTCACCTTACTTTGCACTATTTGGAAACAATATGATTTCGCATGCAAAAGATTATGACTTATTAAGAAAATTAGGAAGTCTTAAAGTTGGAGAAAGAATTTTGGATTCAGACAAACTACAGATAATAAGAGAGGCCATAATGGAAAACATAAACAAGGCATATCAGTCGAATAAAAATAAATATGATCTTCGTACTAGGTATGTAACATATGAAATCGGAGAACAGGTTTATAGGCGAAATTTTGTTTTGAGTAGCAAACTAAATAAATTCAACGCAAAACTGGCTCCCAAATTTCTAAAGGCAAAAATATTTCGCAAACACGGTAACCACTGTTACGAATTAGAAGTGAACGGTAAAGTAATTGGAAAATTTCACGCGAAAGATCTTCAAAAGTGCATGGCATAAGTTTTCTGACCGTTTTCCAGCTTCTTTTATCACTGTAAAAGCTAATAAAATAACCTGTGCTGTGATGGTCAGACAAAATATGCAAAGCCAAGAAGTTTTGAAAGTCACTGTGTTTGTCTCGTTGCTTAGGTGCAAGAACGAACGCTTTGCTAGATAAAGCCTCGCTTTTCAACTTTATTATCTGGCTTATCTTCGTTACCCACCTATACAGTTAAAAGCTTATTCTCAGTTTCTAATGGTGCATTAAAAGATTTCTTTGCATGGCACATTCAGTTGATAAAAGTCTCCCAATTCAATCAGATCGTACTCAGCGTCAAAATATAGAAGGTTTATATTTCAAAACCCACGTGCTCATATTTTTCGCACATGTTTAAAAAAAATTTTTAATAGTAAAAATAAAACCTGTGACCTGGAGACAAAATGTAAAATCATCAGTGTTAAAAAAAAAAAAAAAAAAAGATCCGCGAAGGTAATTTGATTTTCTTTATAAAATTGAGCATTGAGTCTTACTTAAATATATAATAATATTATAGGATTCCTAATATTATTATCAAAACAAATTAAAAGATCGGATTATGGTTGCGTTCCAAGAACAGCGTTGGAAATTGCCAGCGGAGGTTAACAAGCCCGATCAACCAAATTTTCATCAGCAACATTAACGTTTATATTGGAACCTGCAAATTTGTTAAAAGACGCCTACATCTGGAATTAAGCCCGGCTACAACGAAATTAGTAGCGACCGACCAAGTCTTCTGACCTAAATATTTGTTTTATATATAACCCATAATACTACTTAACCTAAATTATTATATAAGTTACACCCACACAGCTACAGGCCTGCATGCACACGTGGAATAAAAGGTAACAAGCATACATATTAAAACACTATTCTAGATATCATATATATATAAAAACAAAAGATAGGAAAACTGAAGATAAAACAATTAGATTTAATGATTTTTACATTTACTTGCGGTTTCCAATTTAAAAGGAAATGAAGAAAATAATTTCAATGATGAATTTATAAACATGAATATTCCTTAACCCTACAATGCCAATGCAAAATCATATGAAGCCTAGGATAAGCTTATACTAAAACTAAAAGAAAACTAAATTGAAAATTAATAATAATTAAGTACTACCAGAAGTGTCTAATCGAAACAATGAACTACTGAAATGAGCGAAATTATTAATATTATGGTAAATGCCTTCGAGAACAAGTTTTGAATTGAATGTTTAATATGAAGAAATATTATTAGATAAATATAATGGGGTACTAAAAGAACAAGCGCACATCTATTTACTATAGGGTTAATGCACAACATATTTTGAAAAGTATTAACAAGGTTGGGCGGGTAATAAAGGGCACTTACACCAGGCTCTATAAGAAACAATACGCATAAACATAATTAAAATTTATAACACCTGGCTAGGTTAGCACAAAAATTTCTCTTGTAAGATTCGATGATTAGATTTGATTGAAGATCCCCCCCATCCGACGCAGTCCTAGCCGAAAAACGTCCCAGTGCTAACCACAATCAAATTAAGTCTAGTTACTGGCAACTCAGGTTGCATGAGAATCGTTACAAATTCTTTGTCTATTGACTCTTCTTCTACTAAATGAACGGTTGTAAGAACGTCATTTACTTCAAGTAACACGGATGGTGAACTAAAAACAACCTCACCTTCAAAGTGAGGTCCTGCCGGCGGAATATTACGGCAGTGTATTTCTTTATCTTCTAATCCTTTAGAAATCGTTAAGCTACCTAACTCTTTCTCTTTTAATGGACTCGATAATAAAGCTTGTGAATCTATTCTATTTGATTCTAAACTATTCTCTTTATGTTTGAATTCATTGCAACAAATTAATTCATCGAGATAATTAGAAAACTGTTTCTCTGACAGGGTAAGAAACTCCTCTTCCCTAACAACAACAGGAAAATATCCTTCAATGCGGAATCTTTTCTCTATGGCCGTTACTATATTTTGAACATCGAATTCTAATTCATCAATAATGCGTTGAAATTCATTGCGTTCAAAATAACATTTAGCCTTTTCCACCACATTAAACAATTTTGTAGCTAAATAGTTAATCTTATTTCTTCTCATGTTAAGAGAATCCTTGCAGCCACTCAAATTATTCACTGTTTCATCGAGATATTTGTTTAATTGCTCGACTTTTTCTAAGAAAGCCACTTTTGCACTAAAGTAACTAATATCGGACAACATCGTGCTTTTTATACCCGTTACTCGTAGAGTAAAAGGGTATATTGTATTCGTGCAAAAGTATGTAACAGCTAGAAGGAAGCGTTTCCGACCCCATAAAGTATATATATTCTTGATCAGGATCACTAGCCGAGTCGATCTAGCCATGTCCGTCTGTCCGTCTGTCTGTCTGTCTGTCTGTCCGTCTGTCCGTATGAACGCTGAGATCTCGGAAACTATAAAAGCTAGAAGATTGGCATTTTGCATACAGATTCTAGGAGTTCCTACGCAGCGCAAGTTTGTTTCAAAAAGGTGCCACGCCCCCTCTAACGCCCACAATCGCTTATATACGATTTTAAAAATTTCAATATTTCGGAAAAGTAAAAATGCAGTTTTATTGTGTTTATCAATACCTATCGAAATGTAGAAGAAATTTTTCAAATCGGACCATTCGTTAAAAAGTTATGCGTGTTCAAAGTTTCTATCTCGATCTCCCTCGCACTCCCTTTACCTGAGTAACGGGTATCTGATTGTCGGGGCACCCGACTATAGCGTTCTCTCTTGTTACAACTATATCAGTTACTAATATCGAACTTATCTGTTGATCACGTTGACTTAGCCCATTGTTGACGATAGCGTTTTTCCAAGGATGTTGTCATGCCGCTGTAGAAGTCGATGGATTGAACGGTACTTGATGTCGAAGATGTTGGTTCCTTGCTGCTTGAAGTCGGTGATGCGGGCGATGCTTGTGATGCTTGCTGCTGAAGTCGTCTTTCTGGGGTTGTGGGTCTTCTTTTCTTCTTTTAAGAGTTGATTTCGTTTTTGTTGTTGTTTTTCAATTTTGTCTTTGAGATGTAATTTTTGTTGATGTTATTTTGTAAGCAGGTTTTTGTAATTTTTTAATGCTTTTTTCAGCACTGTAGGCACTTTATTTTGCTTAGCTCTTTGGCTTTTAGCATTTATAGGCACTTTCCAAATTTTTTGATTTTTTGCAATTTTATTTCTCTTGTGGATTTATTCTTTTTCCAATGCAAGAGTACTGCATTTGTAATTAGGCACTTGTCACAAATGTTATTTTGTGGGCACTTTTTATACCCGTTACTCGTAGAGTAAAAGGGTATATTGTATTCGTGCAAAAGTATGTAACAGGGAGAAGGAAGCGTTTCCGACCCCATAAAGTATATATATTCTTGATCAGGATCACTAGCCGAGTCGATCTAGCCATGTCCGTCTGTCCGTCTGTCTGTCCGTCTGTCTGTCTGTATGAACGCTGAGATCTCGGAAACTATAAAAGCTAGAAGGTTGAGATTTCACACACATATTCTTGGGCTTCCTACGCAGCGCAAGTTTGTTTCATCGAGGTGCCACGCCCCCCCTAACGCCCACAATCGCCATAAACGATTTTCAAATGTGTCTGGAGGCCACATCTTTTAAGATTTTAAAAATATATAAACGCCATTTTATAGTGTTTATTAATACCTATCGAAATGTAGAAGACATTTTTCAAATCGGACCATTCATTAAAAAGTTATACGCAATCAAAATTGTTTATATATCTATCTCCCTCGCACTCCCTTTAGCCCCAATAGATAGTCGGGACACCAACCCGAGTACAGCGTTCGCACTCCCTTTAGCTGAGTGACGGGTATTAGATAGTCGGGACACCAACCCGACTATAGCGTTCTCTCTTGTTTTTTTTTAAATTTTAAACTTTTCACAAAATTTTTATATTTTTTTTTTTTTATGTATATCCGCTGTTTTGGCCACGGACACGCCTTACCAACTTATTGGTTTTAATATATAAATCACTATATTTCTTTATATATTAATCCGATGTTAAGGCCTCGGAAACGCCCTACTGACTTTAGCAACCTGTAGCTCTTAAAAAACAGAATCTTTAAGGTGCTTAAAAACAAAAAAGACTCTTTGCTTGTCTTTTTGCTTTTAATTTGTTCAACACTTTTGTCTCTTACCTCTGGTGGGGGAAAACAATCGTGTGAATCTGTTTGCAACCTGTAGCTGCAAGTGTCTAGCACTTGACAGAATCTTTAAGGTGCAGAATATCTCTGAGTCTCTTACCACTGGTGGGGGAAAACTGCAGAGTAGTCTGGCCAATTGTTCCGCAAGGAATCAAAGGCTCGAATGACCAAAATGTAAGGGATTCCTATAATAAGGAAAACAACCTTCACGTTTGAATTCTGTATAAAAACTGAGTTTATTTTTCTAAGTCTTCGCTTACGTAACTAACATGAAATTCTTATAATATACTTATCTATGGTCTACGCAGAGACCACATCTGTTTGCCTGAGCGGGAGCCTTATCAACGGTCTCCTGCAAGGCGACCCTTTGTGCAGTGTGAGAACTATATTTATGGTCAGGCTCAAGTGGCCTGTACTTAAGATTACAAGTGTTAGCACAGCACCCTTGTAGGGTTTGAGTTACAGATCGTTATTTACGGCTCTAGATCAATTAACATATTGACATGTACCGAACTCGTAAAGTATTAGATTTATTATAAAAAGTGTTCTTCTTGAACAATAATAATAACATCATATTTCTATTACGTTGTGTAAAATAATATAATTTCTTACCAGACATACCCTTCAGTCAGTTTATAAGAACTGTTGCATTAAGTTAAATGATTTATAAATAAACAACTCCCAAATGTAGGCCTTAATTTTTTTAAAGAAAGCATCGAAAAGCTTTCAAAAACATAAGATTAAGACCAGGATGTTTTAGATTAATTAATACATATATAATTTAACACATTTAAATCCGTCTTAAACGGCTTAATCTTTTGTCCATGCTGATCCCTTTTTCTCCCGCAGGATGGTCGCCGGCCCAGGAGGAAAAGGCCGTGCGCTACCGGCTGAGCATCAAGAACATCGAGAACAACGACTCCGGCACCTTCACCTGCACCTCGCCCCGCGGACTGACCAACAGCATTGCCGTCGTGGTGGCCACTTCGACGTGTCCGCAGCTGACAGAGCCGCTGGCGCCGCTCAAGCTGCGACTAGAGGGCAACAAGCTGGGCCAGCGGGCGCTCTACGAGTGCCCCGAGGGCTTCCGGCTGGACGGCGCCTGGAACGCCACCTGCCTGGCCTCCGGCAATTGGTCATCGCCGACGCCGACCTGCCATGCCATCCAGTGTCCGCGCCTGGAACTGGACGACCCGCACCTCAGCCTGATCGAGCTGAACACCTCGGCATGGGGGCGGGCGGTGTTCAAATGCCAGTGGGGCTTCAAGCTGACCGGACCGGCGCAGCTGGACTGTGAGCCGTCGGGCGTCTGGAGTGGCCCCGTTCCGCGTTGCAAAGGTGAGCGGTCGGGGATTATGGTAGGGTTTACTACGGGGATTAAAAATAGGATGCTTATGCAGAGGACCCGTTTTGTACAGGAAAGATAACTTCTAAGAAGATGAGTAAAAGGGATACACTATATACTTCTTATTTTTATATTGGATGGAAGTATTTAAATTAAAGTTTTTTATTTGTTAAACAATTTCAAAATAAAAGGTATTTAAGTTGAGGTGATAGATCCTGTAATTAAAGTTTTCTTAGGAAAGGTAGTGTTTATTGTGTAAGTCATTATTGAAAGACCATGAAAAACTATAGCTGTGATATAAAAAATGTAACTTAGAAACTAAAAAAGGGGTGGTAAAAATATAATGGCGTCTGTTTAGATCTGGCTAGATTATTGAGTCTAGATGTTTTGAAAAAAGTTGTACATAATCATTTGAAGGTACTACAGAATTCTTCTATGAAGGTGTGAAAAAGTTTGCAAAATAAGTTTTTAAAGCACTCCTTTCGAAACCTTGAGTGGTTTATAATCTCTTTTCTCTCAGGTATTCACAGATCTTAGGTTCTTGTCAAAAAGAAAAACCTCTTACTAATTTTCGAATACCCTCTATTACTGGCGCACCTCACCACCGATCGATCCCCCTCCGCAGTCATTCAGTGCGTGATGCCAGTGGCGCCGCTCAACGGGCGCATCGGGGGCACCAGCCTGAGCCAGAGGCGCCTCACCGTGGGCGCCCTGGTCACGTTCAGCTGCAACGACGGGCACAGCCTGGTGGGCGAGTCGAGCATCATCTGCACGGAGAACGGACAGTGGTCGCACTCGCCGCCATTTTGTAAGTAGACTCGCTACTCACTCACACACTCACTGACATAGACACGTATATGTATATGCGTGCGCTGCGAGAGATTTCCTGGCGCACCGCTCCACCGCTCCACCGATCCTCCTCCTCCTCGTGGGCCCGCTCACAGACCAACCCAATTAATGACTCTTGTGTTGTATTTCCGCTGAACGAACGACCGATTTCGATACCGATCACGAATCATCATTACATACCTGAAATCTGATACCTGAAACCTGATACAACCTGATACACGCATGACATGCCCATGCCCACTGACCATCCACGATCTCAGGCAAATCGCAGTGCCCCTATCCCGGCGATCCGCCCAACGGTCTGATAGCGCCGCTCAAGTTTAACTACGACGCCGGAGACTACTTGAGCGTCCAGTGCCGGCCCGGATTTGTCCAGAGTTACGAGGGTCCGCCCGAGCGGCCCAAGTGCCAGCCGGATGGCCGGTGGTCTGGTCCGATGCCCAAGTGCAAGAGCTACGAGGAGGTGTAACCTCCAGGACGAACCGCAATATCGAAATCGAAGACGAAGACGAAGACGAAGCCGAGTCCCGAAAACCCGAAGCCCAGGATTCGCCGCCAAGTCAGCATTACGGATCCTCCATCTGAGCGGATGCTGTAATTCCGAACACAGATCGAAACCGAGTGATATTTAGATTAACTTAGTGAGAGGTATCAAAATTAATAGATATGTTGTCAGATAGGTTCAATTCAAATCATTACCTTTTAGTGGCCCACGAATTTTCCAATAACTCTCCTTTCGAACGCTTTTGAAACTATGTACTCTTAATAGATCAAGTTGATCAGGCACACTCTACAGATATTCGTTCTTCAGATTGAATAAACTTTGCGCTTGCATATTATTATGAGGAATCCTTGTACTTACACTAACTATTTAATGAAATATATAATCAACAGCTGCGTACAGGTATTTATGTATTACGTATTCTGGTTGCAACTCAAAGTTACATAAATGTAAATGTTCAAACGAAAAACAAACACAAAACTTACCCACAGTGCGAGTATATAGTATATATATATGTATACAGATTATCAATTCTATTCCACCATAAAAAATGTATTACACTGACAGGAAGAGGAGATTGCAGCAGCAGTTGTTGGACGAGTGTTGATTAGTTAGGAGCTAAGAAATGCCAAGCAAAGAAGAGGCCCCGAATCTGGGGTTCTTTGAAAGTCAAATTCCTTAATGATTTCACATAGAGCTGAGGAGCATAGGTATTGCAAAGTGTATTGTAAGCAGCTGCAATCTTTGTGTAAAGAAAAGACCGTTTTAAAATAAAATACGAATATTGTGTAAAATGCAATCCTCAGTCTTTAACTGTCTTGGCTCTTGGCTCTGGGACTTCGCTGAAGAAGTTATATATCCGCAAGCTGAGCGCGAAAGTGTGCCAAGGAAATCCATATGCACGTGTTTCTCTTTCGTCTAAGCCAGCTGCTAATGCGAGCACAGGAGCAACATCCCCGGCAGCAACATATACGGCAGCAACATCTACAGGAGCTACAACTACAGTACCGAAAGCAAACAGTTACTTCATAAATGCGAGCTGCACTGGAAAAATAGCTCTGCAGCTCCAGGAAACTTTTTAGTTTATTATATGTACAACCTGTATTTATCATTTGATTTGTGATCAAGCAATTTAATCGATTGTTTATAATAATTTATTTTACGTTCTTCTACAATAAGCAATAGAATTTTTCACAGTGCACCTTACCTTTTCGCTGTAGCTGGATAGCAGAGTGCAAAACGGAAGTGAAATTCATTTAAAAGTTGAGAGGGGCGTGGAAATTTAGTTGGTAATCTTCCCCAAGGTTTCCCGTTCATATGCGCGTGCGGCATCAAGTTTGCCAGCACAACCCGCAATGTGCACCTGGAAAATTAATTTGTTTTGTTGCTTTGCACCTCGAAACGATTGAGGCTTCATTTCCCGCCGCCAGCTCATTTTCCACACATGGCCGCAGAAATGCCATTGTCGTTTATTCTCAACCACGCCTCCGCTCATTTAATGGCAATTTGGATGTGGCAGAGGATGAGGATGCTGGTGAGTGTGTGCTGTGCTGTGCGGTTTGGTGCTTTTGACGCAGAAAGGTGTCCAAATTGAGACGCCCCGTTGTCACAGCAGCAACTTGGGTACTGCTATGTGCGTAATTAAAATTAACTGCTCCTGTTACTCGTACTTTTGGCGCAAATTGGTTTTGCTTGTTTGCCAGTCTCAAAAATTAATACAACAGACTCCGCGTGGGCCCGACATAAAAATCGCATTTAACTTAAACTCAAATTTAAGTTGGTAACTTTAAAGGCACAGCGCCATGTAGCACCAATTGTTTGGGGTTAATTAAGGAACACGCAATTAGCCTTATGCGAACGTGGGATGCGTATTCGTGGCACACACATCCATTTCCGATTTGCGACGAAAGTTGGTCCATTTTCATTAGCACCTCTGGAGTTGCGTTGCAGTAAGGCAAAAGCCATCGCATCCGGACATCCGAGTGAGCTCAAACATATCACAACTGCAATATTTTCCGTCCGTGCTCTCGGGCCAAAGCGATGAACTATGCATGTCACGTAGCTGAAAAGCGGTGTCCCCGCACTTTGAACCCAAAACACACTCCCACCCACTAGCATCATTCCTACACATGGGGAAAACCTACTATAAAGTAAATATTTATATCTAACATTTGTTCTTAGGCGTATAATACGGTTATTTATTTATGAGAAGAAACACTAGTTAAAATCACTTTCCATTTAAAGCTTAAGTGGAATTAATTGGCTTGAAAATTAATATAATTTTTCATTGTTTTAAAGAGTAATATTACCCAGTCGAAAATGCATTGGTCAACCGTTCTGGATAGGGATCTATAATTATTCAGATTTTTGGATGCATCGGGATGATACAATTTCAAGAAAAATACCTTTTCGAATTCATTTTCTTAAATCTATTTCGTTCACTGTAGGTCAGTCATAAAAAACGAGCTTGGCCCGGACTTTTGGCCTGCCCCCCAGTCGTGTCCTGGTCTGGATGTTAAATGCATGCCAAAGCCCCGAGGCTAACTACACTTGAACTCCCTCGTTTCTCTCCCGGTTTCCCTGTGCCAGCCCCTCGTGCAAAAACTGTGTTTTCAGCTCCGCGTTGGTTTAGGGACAAAGTGCATGCTGATGCTGGCCATAAAGTCATCTCTGCCATTTATTTCGACAATTCGCTGGTTTTAAAGTTGGCCGCATAGTTGACAAATTTGCAGCACCCCGGAATGCCATTGGGGAAATGAAAAGATTTTGTATGGAGCTCAGAGCACACTTACTCCTCTGAATATTCTGATTAGTTGGGAATTCGTTTCAGCCTAGTCCCATATGGTCTATTGAGTGGGGAGTAGAAGCTATCATCAATCATTTGAGGAATTGATTGGCAAACAATTGGTTTTATGAAAAATGTAACTTTTTGGCATATTGTTTAACAAAATGGGGTAACATTTTGTGTTCATATACAGGTAGATAGTATAAAATTACACAATGGATTTCTAAAATAACAAATACAATATTTATTTGAGCTCGCAAAAAAATTATATTTTAATATTATCACTAAAAACATTTATTAAAAAAATAATGCACATTTAAATCTAATTTTTAAGGGGGAATTTGGAAAACAAATTTATTTTTCTTTTGCTTTTTAACTTTTTGTCTTATTCATGTCATTCATGAATTTATTTCTATACACAAGGAACCTGCATTATTTTAGTTTCCACTGTGGAATAGTTGTAGACTCCAAAATCTAGAGCGCATTCTACAAAAACTGATTCTGAGACGCGTAATTAGCTGCTAGTTGTGGTCTCGGTGAAGGGCTCTAATTGAAACTTTACACCTGCCGTCGACAGATTCACCGAGCTGCATCTCTCGAAAATATTAAAGAGCCACAGGAGCCACGGAAGCAGCAACAAAGCCCGCACTTGAACTTTCCCCGGCAATTGGTCCCCAAAGAGCATTTTGTTGAGCACAGCGCACTAATTAATCCAACAGCCACAGACACCTGGTGAGGGGGTGGGAAAACTCCCCCGGCGGTGCACGGGAATCCCCCGGCATTCCATTCGATTCAATTCCAACGCATTACGCATTCGCCGTGCTGGCTGCTTGGCTACAAAGTGATTTATTTGCCGGCGGGAAATTAACATTTAGATTAAAGAGCGCGAAATTAACATTTTCCATAAATATTTATTTGATAAGAAGAATAAAAAGAAGTATAAAATAATTTCAACGTTTTTAGCTGCAATCCAACTTGGTTACTTCTCCACGTCCAAGACATAGCGAAAGTATTTTGCATTTTACTCAACGTAATCCAAATCGGATGCGAAAACGAATGGCAACAATGGGCCAGACGAAAAAGAGTATAAATTGACCAGTGCTGTTATTTTGTCCTTTGCAGCAAAGATCGGAAAAAACGTGTCAAAGTCCGGATAGTTTTAAATAAAAAATACAAAAAATACAACATTATAAAAAAATACATTACAATCATTTTCTTAGTTTATCCTTTATTCGCTTTTGTTATGATGTCCTCTATAAAAATTGACTGTTCTCATCACTGAACTGAGCAGTATTTTCACTCCTGCCTGTAACAATTTCCATTCGCATTTTCCGGCCAAGACGCAGCTGCCTCTTGCAATGCTGAGATGCCATCTCGTTTTCATTTTATTCCATCTTCTGTTATCAAAGATAACAAAAAAGGAACCGGAGTATCAATCGATATGGGGCAATCAACTGCAACGGAGCTTTCTGCGAGGAGAAGACATTTTCTTTCAAGATTTTCCTATTAAATGTTTGGGGCAACTGGGATTTTCCTAAATGTTTTCACTCTTTCACAAAAACAAAGGAAATTGAATTCAATGTTACTTAAGTCACTTTTACAAATATATAGTAGATATATATTTTTTCTATTTCTATTTTCTAAAAGAACACAATATTCCAAGGTCTAAAAACAATACAAAATTCAATTTATTTATATAGTAACTTAAAATTGTACGTTAACATTTTTTCTAGGGTATACATAATTGACAGCAACAAGGCCAGTAGACCCCATTTACTTCAATTATTCTATTCGAATGAATTATTCGCGCAAAAAGCCTAAAATTTGATATGCAAATTAACGAAGCAAAAGCTTTAAGCCAGGATAATTCCCAAACACCCTGGAAGAGCCTTTATTCCGATTCAAACATTTGCATTTATAAATATTTTATCAGATGTACAATGTACAAACGAATGGCTACAATTTATTATACTATGTAGAAGAATCCTTTTTCAGATTCAGAATCCGTATCTCGTCGTCTGTAAATGCAGCTTCCGCTTTGATGCTTCCACCTCAGTGATTTTTAATAATAAAACGAATTGGAGCGACAACACACAAATTGATAACCCGCTGTGTGCACTTCATAAAATGTAAAGCGCCGAAGGGAAAACTTTTTTACACCTTCTCCCCAGTCTGGTGTAATATAAATAATACGTATAGCATCAGGCACAAGCAGGAGCAAACAATGGCAATAAAAGCGTAACAACTCGGCCAAGACAAAGTCAAGTTGAAGGCAACAAAGGCAGCTTCAAGTACGAAATGACAATTGACACGCGCTGGCGGAAGGCCCCACCTCCCCCCGGAAAATGCCACCCCCGCTCGAGTCAAGAACAAGAACACAACAGCACACCTTAACCCGGGAAACTCGATCGCCCTTCCCCTTTTCGCCCGCCTCGCACAATTTATTTTATTGTTGTTTGGCAAACAACTTTCATAAGTTTCCAGCTGTTCACAAACGGCACTCAATTTTGGTCGCCATAGCAATCGTCGTAGCTGTCGCCCCTGCGCTTCCCGCCCCAGGGTTTTCCCCGTGAAAAGTTATAAAGAGAGAGTTTTACATTATTAGTTGCCCGTTGGTGTGACTGCGTTGGTCGACTCGCAAACTGCTGGGAAAACTGCCGGACAACCGGACTCCGGACGTGGAGTTGGACGGACTCATTACCATAAGCAGTTGCAGCTGCTGCGGCATTTAAATTTGCAATTCGTTGCGTGGTCTGATGGCTTCGAAAAAAGTGAAGGAAACGCCATAAAATCAATGCAAACTTGAATACCAAAAACGCAATATTATGGCTACAAAAAATGGAGGACGATTTGCTGAAATAGATCGAAGCTTAAATGCCCTTAAAGCACTCGGGTGCCCCGACTATCAGATACCCGTTACTCAGCTTAAGAAAGTGCGATGGGTATGAAGATATACAACTTTGATCGCGCTTTACTTTTTAACGAATGGTCCTACATTTCGATAGATATTGATAAACACAATAAAACTGCATTTTTACTTTTCCGAAATCTGAAAAGGCGTGGGCGCCAGACACCTTTTAAAATCGTTTAAGGCGATTGTGGGCGTTAGAGGGGGCGTGGCGCTCGGGTGAAACAAACTTGCGCTGCGTAGAAAGCCAAAGAATATGTGTGGGTAATACCAATCTTCTAGCTTTTGTAGTTTCCGAGATCTCAGCGTTCACACAGACAGACAGACAGAAAGACGGACAGACGAGTACGGGTATAAAAACGGGATCCAATCGACATGCTTATGATGAATTTCTGGTATTTATACGCATATCGTTTTTACCATGCAATATCACATAACATCAAATTGGGTGTGCAAGATGCCAACTATGAAACAAGAGAGAACGCTATAGTCGGGTGCCCCGACAATCAGATACCCGTTACTCAGGTAAAGGGAGTGCGAGGGAGATGGAGATAGAAACTTTGAACACGCATAACTTTTTAACGAATGGTCCGATTTGAAAAATTTCTTCTACATTTCGATAGGTATTGATAAACACAATAAAACTGCATTTTTACTTTTCCGAAATATTTAAATTTTTAAAATCGTATATAAGCGATTGTGGGCGTTAAAGGGGGCGTGGCACCCTTTTGAAACAAACTTGCGCTGCGTAGGAACTCCAAGAATCTTCATGCCAAATACCAATCTTCTAGCTTTTATAGTTTCCGAGATCTCAGCGTTCATACAGACAGACGGACAGACAGACGGACAGACAGACGGACAGACAGACAGACGGACAGACAGACGGACAGACAGACGGACAGACGGACATGGCTAGATCGACTCGGCTAGTGATCCTGATCAAGAATATATATACTTTATGGAGTCGGAAACGCTTCCTTCTAGCTGTTACATACTTTTGCACGAATACAATATACCCTTTTACTCTACGAGTAACGGGTATAATGAGTTTACCCCATCAAGAACCAAAAAAAATCAGTTAAATCACATATTTTTTAACCCATACCGTGATGCCTGAAAGTCCATCTAAATACCCAAATAATTGCTGGCCAATACATTTCTATTTGGCATTTACATACGCCCGGCGAATGCATTCGATGCCAAAAAGTCAATCAACTGCTGGAAATAAAAGCAAAGAGGGGGTCCTCAAATATTTGAAGCTGCAGCGTTCAGTTGGGGTTTTCAAATGTCCGAAATCATGTACACAGCATCTGTCCCTGTTTGTGGTTGAAAGGGTGCAACCAACAATAAATAAAGTCTAGCCGGAGTGCACTTCAGCAAAAACAATTATGGCTGCCAGCGGAATATAGTACATTTATGTATATGTATACATATACCACGCCCCTGGGTTTTTCGGGTTAGAATAGGTCACTGCCCGCTGAAGGACAAAAAGTTGTTTTTAGTATTGCCCAACAATCAATAAAAATATTAAGAAATCTGGCGAACGGAAGCGGATGTGGGCGAACAAACAAAAAACCAGTCAATAATTGTTTACAACTGAAAAGTTTAACAAAAAGGCGGAGGAATAGCTATATATAATGTTTGTACATCAGGAGTGGCGGGGATTCCTGCGAAGAACACATTCTGGCTCTGAGCCAATTAGATCTTGGGTTTGGCCAAAAAGGTTTCTCCACCAGCTGTCAGCCGACATTCCGGCGACAGGATGACAAGTTTAATATGGCTTGAAGGCAGTCGCACCACAATCAGTTTACTGGCTTTAAACTGCTGGAAGATGGAAGGAACTGGCTTCATTTAATGCTCGATTGCAGGAAAAAATGGAGAGCACCCACTCAGGCACCAGGGGTTCACATCCAGATGCAATTACCCCGGACCCAGACCGAGATCCTGAACCTGCAGAACCATACCCACTGGATGTGTCTGCGCCTGGGTCGTAAATTGCCAGCGTGATATTGAATTACGTGTGACTTTCTACTTCCGCTGGCCCGTAATCCGTTTCCGGTTCGCTGGCTGGGTTTACATTTGCCGTTAATCTCGTGCTAAGCGTCTCCAATAAATTATTGCCAGCGAAAAGTCCAGCAAGTCCGCAGAGTGGGGCCAACTGTATGGGGAAAATTTGCAATTAAAATGCAGGCGCTGATAGCCGAGCGAGTCAAGCGAAACGGACCAAGCATTTCTACCCGACATTCTTTGCTTTTTTTGAATACCCCGCAAGTGAATGGGAAGAGGACATGTTGAAGTTCTCGAAATGTTATAATATAAGTACAGCGAAAACATATTAACATTATATTAAATACCATTCTTAAAGCTACGTTTATTTATTAACACAATGTTAACTATCTAATCTTTGGAACTTAAGAGAATTAAAGAGGTTTGAAATCGTTCATACAGGATTATAAAATATGTGAAGATAGGCCTTGGACTCTTCTATCATTTACAGATTATTAAAAAATATGGTTGATGTTTTGTACTACACGTTTGGAGTCACCCACAATGTGAAATAATAATGTTTGTAATATTAATAAAAACCAAATTGACCCCTTGAACTAACAAAATTAAATTTAAATTTATTTAATTGGTAGTCAAAAGTCGAAAGTGACCCACTCCCATCGGCTTTTATTCGTTTTTGTGTGCTTGTGCTCTTTGCGGGCACCACTCTGACCTAATTCGGAGCATCAGCCAGAATCCGGCTAGCATTTCGTTTCGTTTGGTCAGCATTCAGCAGTCAGTATCCAGTATCCAGTGCTCATGTAGCCACTGCATTCTCGGTTAACGCATTCAACGCTAAAATGTGGCCACTTGGCCCGCAGCAGCCACCGCACCACTGATGCCGCTGGCCCCACTCGCAGCATCATAACAGTTCGAGCCACCCCACCCGAATTTTGTTTCCCTTTTGCGGCTTCGCCACCAGCTAATGCAGATTTTGGTGGCTCTTTTGGCCATTTCTGTTCCTGTCCCTCTTCCTGCTGCGGCTTTTTAGCTGTTTATCAAAACTGCAGCGTATGTAAATGTTTTATTAAAAAAACAAGAGAGAACGCTATAGTCGGGTGCCCCGACAATCAGATACCCGTTACTCAGGTAAAGGGAGTGCGAGGGAGATGGAGATAGAAACTTTGAACACGCATAACTTTTTAACGAATGGTCCGATTTGAAAAATTTCTTCTACATTTCGATAGGTATTGATAAACACAATAAAACTGCATTTTTACTTTTCCGAAATATTGAAATTTTTAAAATCGTATATAAGCGATTGTGGGCGTTAGAGGAGGCGTGGCACCCTTTTGAAACAAACTTGCGCTGCGTAGGAACTCCAAGAATCTTCATGCCAAATACCAATCTTCTAGCTTTTATAGTTTCCGAGATCTCAGCGTTCATACGGACAGACGGACAGACAGACAGACAGACAGACAGACAGACAGACAGACAGACGGACAGACGGACAGACGGACATGGCTAGATCGACTCGGCTAGTGATCCTGATCAAGAATATATATACTTTATGGGGTCGGAAACGCTTCCTTCTCCCTGTTACATACTTTTGCACGAATACAATATACCCTTTTACTCTACGAGTAACGGGTATAAAAATGGCATCGGTTAACGTTATTGAACTTTGACATCTGTTAAATAAAAACATACAAATAGGTTTGGCGATTTATTGGCTTAAAGTTGAAACCGTTAACCATTAATACCATAAGTTAATCCTTGTTTGGAGTATTAAACAAATTCGTGGAACGTTATTTAAAGTTATTAAGATTTAAAAGTTTGTCAGGACTAGTAAACCATTGATATGAGCTAGTTTCAAGATGGAAAAAAAAAAATTTGTTTCTTTAATATTTCTTTAATCGGCTCCTGATTTTTACTTTAAATATTCAAGATCCAAACTATCCCTTAGCCAGAAGAACGCCAAATGTGTTTTGACCAGTTTCGATGGGAAAATTGTCGTTCAATGTCCGTGTTGCACTGTGTTATCAGCTGAAACACTCGAGAACAGCGGGAATGGCTTAAAGCAGTTACCGTTCTCTCTCTTGGCCACTTCAAAGGCGGCGAATGCAGCTAATTGAGTGGTCGTTAGTCCCGAAGGAGGTGGCAGAGCGAAAGCAACCAGATCAAAGGAGCTCAGACCCGTCGGAGAGCGCCGTCAATCGGACACCTCCATTAGCTCAATCAACCTCGGAATACGCGAGGGGAAATGGACGTGCAAGCGGACACTTAATTAAATGGTACTGCGCATTCTGCAACAATTGGCCAACTACTTTGCAGCCAGCTTACTGCGTGTAATAGCCGTTTGGTCATCTGCCCGGAATCTGTGTCATCGGATCGCCGAACGGCAATGGCATCCAGCTGGGAGGCGCTCATTACGAGTGGCGTGGCTTTTAAGTACCTTAAATTGCCACTCGCATGCACACGGACACATTTATCACATTCGCTGATGCTGCACAGCGAAAAAGTAGGAGGAAACTTGAAACAAATATTTTTAATAATATAATTTACATTTTTTTAAAACAAAATATGTTTTCTAAAGCTTTCTACCATTTTCGGGTTTAATACCCGAATAATACTGCTTCTATGAACCAAGTCTTTTATTTTATGAGATCTCAATAATGCTGGTGCCTTAAAGAAAGGAATTTAAAAGGATATTCCACTAGCAAACGCAGCGTTTGTGCCAGTACGGAGTTTCCTAATGTGCTTTAAGATGAATAAATATCATAAAAATCGAATAAAAGCCGTGTTAACAATTTTTCGGTGCATCTGCTGCTGATTTACGGTTGCGAAATGCGACAGCAGAACTTTTTGCTTGAGCCTTTATCGCTTTAATTGTGGGTCCTGATGGGCGGGGCTGAAGGGGTGAAGGGCTCATCTCCGGCTTCCTGTGTCATACTTTTACTTCCTGTTGCAGGACTGCAGGTCCTGCCCCGCCTCCTTCAGTCGCTGCTCTTTCATCAGGACTGTTTGCCACGCCAACAGCAAACAGGCCAACAATGCTGCGGATGCGATGATGAGGTTGATGCTGGGATGCTGATGCTCGGCGCAGGAAACTGGAGGCTGATGTTGATGCCACGATGATGCATCCACGGCTGTTTGGCCTGACAGCGATCCAGGTCACTGCACTGAAGGCATCAATTACGCTGGAGCTGGCATTAAAGTAATTTTAATTTTTCAGCCCGCTCAAACGGATGGATTTCTGTTTTCCTTCGGTGCGAAATTCAATTAGGCTCAGTGACGGCGGCCGAGACCGCAGGCCGCAGTGGTAATAATTACAAAAACAAAGGCTAACAGGTGTGGCGGGTTTCGCAATTAATTACTGCAAAATTCTATGGCAGCGACTATTATCCGCAATTAAAATTCATTTGTTTACTCACCATTCTGCGGGCTGTCATAACTCTTTAATGGACATTTTAATTTTATAATCATATAAAAACTTTTAACTGTATTTTAATCCCCTCCTCCGCATTAAAGTAAGCGACTTTTAAAGAGCTGCGTAAATCGTATTAGTTCATTAGAGCAGGCAATCACTTAAATTAAATCGGAGTTTAGCGTCTGCCGTCCACATATCTCAAAGCTAGATCAACAAAGCAGAACAATGGCTTCCCCCAACTCAATTTAACTATGCCGTGCATCTCAAACAACCATTAAATTTTCATTATCCGACTTGGCAAGGCATAATTCAATATCCCAGGCCACCACTGCAACATCAAATGGTTGGTCGAAAATCAAAGCTGTTAACTATTAAACATGATCTCATGGCCATTAGGCCAAAAACCGGCCAAAATCCGAGCCACAAACATTCCGACGGCCACATGCACATCCATCCATTAAACGGAAGCCATACTTGCATTGTAAATCAAATTACGCATACGACGCATGGGCCGCAGAACGAAATTTGCAGCGATGGATGCAAGCACTGCAAAAAACTAATAGTATAAATTATAAAACATGATTTGACATCACTAACTCAAACAAATAGGTTGCAATTTAAAATTGTTTTGTAGAAATACAATATATATCTTTATTATTTCCAATCTTAAATTATAATTTATGTGGGACACAATTAATAAAATCTAACAGTATAACACTGTATTTTCATATTATAAAATATATTATTTTTACTATTCGCGTAAACCAGAAAAAAGTAATGATTTTTCTGTGTAGACATCTATGGGGAGTGGAACGGGCCTGGGAAGCCCGGTGCTGCATTAGCTTGAGCTGCAGTTTAATACACATAGCGCAAATAATTCACACAATAAGCTGCCGCCGGTGCTGCTGCTCCGATTCATGGCCATTATTCATGGGTTGGCCAGAAGTGGAGGTGGCAACCACTAGTACATATGTCCTCGCACCACCGTAAGCAACCGAAACTACGGCAAAGTTGCAGTTGCATTTTCGGGCAGTATGGTAACCGACAGTCGGGCTCCGGAGACCAACACGTTTATGGCATTTGCCAATGGCCAGAGTGCGCTTTTCACTTTTATTGTGGCCGCACTCGATGGCTGGCAAAGTGTTTGTAGCCCGACAATATATCTGTCTGGCTGTCGGTGAACACAAGTCGGAGGAGGAGGAGATCGGCACAGGACCAGCAGATAGGGAAGGAGCTGGAGCCAGAGCAGGAGCAGAAGCAGATGCACTTGCGCTACAAAGCTGGCCTGCTGTTTTTCCGTTTTTATGACAGCTTCCGGTGGAGTGGCAGGCTACATGTGTTCGCATTCGTGTACAGGTTTCACTGGGTTTTGGCACCTGGAAATACCTCAAAGAAAATAATGCCACCCCCGCCCTGGAAATTGTCTAAGCTGCCGCACGATTCTGTCCTGAAGGCTTACTTTGTGTTGCCGGATAGTGCTGCATTTGGAACAGATATAGCTAGACTTGTTCTTGCCTTAAAAACTTTCAGCTTTAACTATTATTAAATATATTATATTATGAAAAAAGGCAATGGTAAAATGGCACTATAAAATTACTCAGAAAATTTAAGACGCGATAACTACATTTCTAAAACTATGTGTAACACGCAGAATGCATTTCAATTTTCCTCAAATGTATGATATGCATGCATTTATCAAACCCATCGCTCAAGCGATTGGGTGTTTCCTCCGTCCAAACAGGATATGTTCGTTGTCCAGGACAACCCCAAACAAATCTGACAACGAGATTTGTATGCGTGCGGAATTTTACGATTTTATTGCCCATTGAATAGGGCTGTAAAGGGGAAAGCTTAGAGGCGGGATCGAGTGGCCTCCGAATGGCATTAATGTGCGGAATTTAAATGGGTTGAAACCGCAAAACAAAACACCAAGAAGCAACAACATCAACGGCTGGACACAAAATTGGGCATTTACATGTTGCCGAACACAAACAACAGCGAAGTGGAAAGCCAGATATGGCTTTAAGAATACCTCTTGAATAAATACGAAAATATTTGGGTACAAGAATTCGATGTTATAAAAACTGCACCAAAGAGCTTATTTTTCAGATATGTTTAAACGAATATAATTTTATATTCGTTGGATATTTTCAGGAAATACTTTCAAACCCAAAACACCCGTTGAGTACCACATCCCAAAACTTCTGGGCAAAGCGAACGCACAATTCGCATTGTTTGGCTTTTGGTAGTAGCAGCTTAGCCAAGGATTTGTCCTCACTTTGCGACTGTGTGTGAGTGCTTATGGGTCTGTGTGAATGGAAGAGTTTTCTCGTGCCTGTGTGTCTGTGAAATTTCCTGATTTATGGTATTAAACGCACACAAAAAATTGTTGAATTGGATTTTATTTGAATTTAATGGGTTTTTAGTGTATTTTAATGGGATCCCTTTATGGTAGTTTGCAGATTTTCCGATTTAATTTGGTTATTTTCGATGCGTATGTGCATTCGTACAAAAATATGTGTAGCTATTTGTGGCCAATTCGGGCTAATTCAATTGTCAGACAGATAGGCCTATTAAAAAACGGGCAGGGCTCAAATTCGAATTTAATTTTCTTTCCATTCTCAATTTAGACAAATTTTAGCTTTGCCTAACAGCAACACTGGAAATGGCGTACTATAACAAATTAAATAACAAAGAAAGAAAAGTTAAGAAAACGATTTCCAAAAATTTTACAATTCAAGTTTTGAAATTACTTTTATTTAAGACTTGACACCTAGGTCGAATTTCGGAAGATACTTATAAATAAACTAAGGCGGAACTTTTTTAATTATAATTGTTTTTCAAATAATTATTGAATTAATACAAAATTTAAGAATCAATAAAAAATTAGCTAATACAAACTCTTTTTTATAAATTTACACATGTCTTGTTAATAATAAAGAATTTATAGTGAGACATCTATCATGTCTCACTATCATATTGCTGGGTGCAATTCATAATATCGCGTATACGCCGTGTCGCACGGGAGTAAAAGAGTGGAGCACAAAAGGAGCAATAGAGAGTGTACTGAACCATATGCACTACCAATTTATGGCTTCAATAAACATAAAGTTTATAAACTCCCGAGGCGATGTCGTTGCTCATCATCTGCAGCGGATTGTCGAGGAAACAGCAGCAGCAACGATGGGCAAATAAATAATGAAAAAGAAAAGTGATGTCATAAAAATTTTATCTCTTAACTGAAACTGAGCAGCATGAACAAGCTCGCAGCGGCAACAAAAGGTAGCAGCAGTAGGAGCATCATGGCTTGGTCACTCCGGCAAAAAGAAAATAATATAAGAACAAGAGAGAACGCCATAGTCGGGTTGGTGTCCCGACTATCTAATACCCGTCACTCAGCTAAAGGGAGTGCGAACGCTGTACTCGGGTTGGTGTCCCGACTATCTAATAATCGTAACTCAGCTAAAGGGAGTGCGAGGGAGATAGATATATAAACAACTTTGATTGCGTATAACTTTTTAATGAATGGTGCGATTTGAAAAATGTCTTTTACATTTCGATAGGTATTAATAAACACTATAAAATTGCGTTTATATGTTTTTAAAATCTTAAAAGATGTGGCCTCCAGACACATTTGAAAATCGTTTATGGCGATTGTGGGCGTTAGGGGGGCGCGGCACCTCGATGAAACAAACTTGCGCTGCGTAGGAAGCCCAAGAATATGTGTGTGAAATCTCAACCTTCTAGCTTTTATAGTTTCCGAGATCTCAGCGTTCATACGGACGGACAGACGGACGGACAGACGGACGGACAGACGGACAGACGGACGGACAGACGGACATGGCTATATCGACTCGGCTAGTGACCCTGATCAAGAATAAATATACTTTATAGGGTCGGAAACGCTTCCTTCTCCCTGTTACATACTTTTGCACGAATACATTATACCCTTTTACTCTACGAGTAACGGGTATAATAACGACAATGACGTGCGACTGTGTGTGCGGGAAAGCGAGCGGAAAATGTGAGAGCAGCATTTCCCAAGCAGCCATATAATGGCAATGGGAAAAGCCGAACAAAGCTGACAAGGCTGCACCAGTTCAGTTGAGAGCGTGGTCTTTATAAAGTTGCAGAGCTGGAAAATACTATAGTTTATGTACAATACAAAATGCTCGACACAGGCAACAGACATGTGAAGCATCAACAGTTTCAGGTGGCATAAACTTGTTTGCTCTCATAAGTTTACACCTCTGAGCTTTTGAACCGAGACAACTAGTTGGTAACCACCCTAAATGCTACAAATACTTCAGATGGGTGTTGTCCTCGGGCAAATATTTAAATAAACAAGAAGAAGGATTATTTATTGACCTCCAATATTTGCCAATCAATCTTAAAATAAATTAATTTTCATATGAACATAAAAAAATACTCAATTACGAGTTTCGCTTAATTGATAACAAAGACTTGTTGACACTTTGATGTGTGTTTATACATCAGAAACACAAAACATTGGAATCACGCGTCCATTTGTTCTGCAAAAGTTAAATCTCAATTCAAATAAATTAAAGCTCCATATCAGCAAGTTAAAAAAATCATAAATGTAATAAATACATACTGCTAGTGACATTTAATTATTTCTCTAATGCTGACTATTTGTACTTTTACTTTCAGGGGAAGCCGTTTTCCCTCCTTATAGTTATTATTATAATCGATGCTACTCATACTTTAATGTGAGGTATTATCAATAAATGTTTGACATTAATCATACATTGAGGTTGCTTTTAATTATTTATTGTACATCTTTTTTTATATCCCTTTGCTTTTTAATATTCTGACTGTGAAAGTTTAGTGTAGATATTGTAACGAGTAATACAAATAAATTTAAGCTGTTTAATATATAATTCCCAATTTAAAGAGACGTAAGTTTTTCTACCGCCTGCAACAATATAGTAATTGATTACCTACAAATTGTGAAATTTAATTATTTATTTAAGGACGGCAAAGATATTATCCTAGAAAACAAAGTAAATTTCCGGCACTCTCGCAATTTAGAACTTTTACTTTTCAGGGAAGAGCCGTTCTGCCTTTTGGGAGTGCAGCTAACTCATTTCTCAATTTGCCAGCATGAAACGGTTTTAATGTGAAAACTTTTGCGGCAACATTGTGGCAACACGAAAAGGTACGAGCTCAACAAATGCGGCCTGCCTGCCAGACAGATGGCTGCTGTTGCTCGAATCCTCGGATCCTTGCTGCTTGGTCCTTGTTCCTTGGTCCTTGGCCCCTGGCCTGATCCCCTGCTCTATGATTAAGTTGTGTAAAAGTTCGGTTCAATTTTGGGGCCAACAATGTCCGTGGGCAGCGAGTGGAAAGCGAGTCAGTGGGCCAAATGCAATCAAAAGTACAATAACAATTGCAGGAGTAATCGGTAACCAAGTCACCACACATATATATGGGTTCAGTCGACTGGGATGTTTGGGGAGAACAAACAAAATATTGAATATGATTTGCAAACACATGTGCCTGCTGCTCACTCAATCAATAAAGTCGAGGGAAACAGAGGAGCCTGCGAGACGAGATGTAAATAGAACGCCGGCTTGGCTTCTTTCTTTGCCAATTTCCC
Source organism: Drosophila lutescens (assembly GCA_037075285.1). Taxonomy (NCBI): domain Eukaryota; kingdom Metazoa; phylum Arthropoda; class Insecta; order Diptera; family Drosophilidae; genus Drosophila; species Drosophila lutescens. The sequence continues at coordinate 2,849,857 of JBAMCF010001083.1, forward strand.
CCTTATGGAAATCGAAAGCGCTCTATGCAAATCTCCCTCGCGTCGCCTTTTCTACGCATTTTCACTTTGCCACACAATACATTTACATAAAATTGCACTTGATCTGCTTGCTTTCGGATGGGGCTGAGCTCCAAATATATCTTTATATATCTCCTTCAGTTGCCAGTGCGATTTATTTACACTTGGTGATGAGTACGACCGCTTTATCTTCTCGCCGTGTATGAGCTTGTCTTACAAGGCGGGAAAGCTAATCGGCTTTGCATTGGGAAATATTTACATATGGGCTATGGAGTACCCCGAATTTGCATTAATTCCGGCCCTATATATGCCTGAATATACTATGCGAGGTACACCATCTTGACTTGTTTATTGAGAAATTATTCTTGGCCTTTTATTTAATTCGAATTTAACATGAGTTTTCCGTCATTCAACTTAAGATACTGAATATATTTATTCGATTTTTTTAGGACAACATTAAATATTATCTTAAGCATTAAAAATATTTAAAATTTTAAATTGAATTGAATTGGCTAATTAAAGGAACTAACTAAGAAATCTGTAAGTCTCTGTAAACTAGATTATTATATTTTTCTCTTCCGAGTTATTTTTTGGATTTTTAATCTTAAAGTCGTAACTCTGTAATTGAGCCTGTCCCTGGGTTTATGAACTGCCTCCCTCCGTCATCACCTGACCCCTGATGGTCTAATTAATTCCTGGCCCAGCCCTCTCAGGTGGGGGACAGAAGCAGGTCAGCGGTGGAATTACACGCTCTGGATTACACCCTAAGCCGGAGCTTTGAGCTCTTAAGTTGGGTCAGTGCTTGCAGTCTTGTGCGGACTTCTAATCCTTTTGCATGACATTATGGCTGAGCTGTTGCCTAATTGCCGGACCGCTGGATAACTGGGGAGCAGCAGCTTTAATTTGCTGGGACTCCAGCATCCGGACATCAATAATAAATGACAGTCGACAAAAGTTGTAAACCTTTTTCGGCACTTATCTGTCACACGTCACATGGCGCCAACATCATTTGTCAATTGTCACGGCTTCTGGTTTAACTCGAACTAAACCCAGAACTGAAGCTCAGCCCTTATCTTTTCCGTAGCCCTTCCCCGGAGAAGGGGTCTTGCCAGTTAATTTGCAAACGCCCACTGAGAGGCAGACACACAGAAATCCGGTGTTTGCCAACGTTTCGTTGCCCTCGTCACGCTCAATTGTTAAAAATTACAACTAATTAATGTCTGTCCACCCACCACTGACCAGTGGATGTACCAGTGCCAGCACTTTGGGCCTCAAATCGAAATTCTCTATCTGTCCTGCCCGGTTGCGGAATCCTCCGGCCAACTCGATTGAGTTTAATTTGAGGTCATGGTTCGGAATTTCAGAGTGATTTGTCGGCTTTAAGGCTAATGGGTGGTCCATGGCTTGCCGCTGAAGAAGTTTTCAGATAACCGAAACTAAAAGTTGGTCGAAAATCAATCACATCACAATTGGTTTACAGAGAAAAATTAATCAGAAGAAGAATACTCTTTAATTTTGGAGCCGTATGTAATAGGCTAACAAAGTTTCAGAATATCATGAACATTTTAATTGAAGTCCTTTGAACTAAGGCGTTCTTGATAGAATCACAGATGAATTCTGGTTTCAAAACCAAAGGGAGAGCTTTAACCCGAGCCCCGTGTCCTGCGGTCGAATCCTCAAACCTTAAACCCACCTGAAATGCTATTCAAAACAGCGGCACAAATGACTTCATTAGGGCGCTCTACTCGAAATCCCCTTTGAGGAACCGCCCACTCCTCCTCCAGGGAGAGTGTACTTATTAGTTAATCATGCGCCGCAACCAACAAAGCGATTCCACATCCACTTATTAGAGATAAGTACCAGAAATGGGTGGCAGATGGGTGAAGAAAACTCCCCGACTGGACAAATACCATCATTAACTTTAGCTCAAGCCGCTCGCCCGGCAGCGATTTTATTGTTTTTGGCTTTGGCTTAAGCTCCCAGATCCCAGCTCTCCACTCACCACTCTCCGGCTCCTGTGCCTAATGATTCGCACTGTGGCTCAGCTTAATGACAGCAAACGGACCCAACTTTTCAAACTGCATTGGGTGCATTTACTACTGCTCGTCGTGGTCGTCGTCCTTCTCCTGGCAGACGAACAGCTTGGATTTTCTCCCAAGTTGGCCGATCCCCACTCTCCATACCCATTTCTGTTTGTGCCTGCCTAATGAAGCAATTTGTAGACCGCTGGGTTTATTACGGCCTGTGGCTGCTGGCGAGGAGAGAGCGACACTTTAACCCCGGGGGTCCTCCCAGCGGGAAGATCCAACGGTTTGGCAGGTTTAAGAACCCCACTTGCATATAAACCCATACAGCCGGGGTCATCAAAATAGTTTATTCTGTCTACAAACCTCATAAAATTAAATTAAATTTTCTAATTCAGTCCTTATTCAAATCCACATCAAATTCAGTATTTCAAAAAGTTTTTTTCTTAATTATCAAAACCTAAATTTTTTCAAATGCTCTCAAATTAACAAGTAACTTATATATTTATGTATGAATATATTTGCTATTGCCAGCTCAAAGAGGTAATTAATTTAACCAAACCGTATCAGGTAAAATATTAACACTAACAAAAACAAGAAAGGAAGCTATAGCTTCGGCCAGCCGAAGCTTATATACCCTTGCAGATAAAAGAAATACCTTTTTAAGTTGTCAGAAATCAAAACGCCTACTTCCTGCAAAGTTACAATGAATTTTTTTTTTTTATATATTTGTTTGATTATTCGTATGGGAGCCTTAAGATATAGTGGTCCGATCCGGCTCGCTCCGACATATGTACTACCTGCAATAAAACGAAGACTTTTGGGAAAGTTTCATTGCGATAGCTTTAAAACTGAGAGACTAGTTCGCATAGAAACGGACAGACGGACAGACGGACATGGCTAGATGGACTCGGCTATTGGTGCTGATCAACGTCTCCTTCACTGCGTTACAATATCTGACTGAAATTATAATACCCTCTGCAAGGGTATAAAAATTCAGAAAAACAAGAGAGAACGCTATAGTCGAGCACCTCGACCATCAGATACCCGTTATTCATCGAAAGGAAGATTGAGATATGCAAGCAACAAAGTGACTGTTTCATTAGTTGCCTTTAACTTTTAAATGAATGTTCCGATTTAAAAATTCGTCAACATTTCGAAAGGTATTAATAAACACAACAAAATAGCATTTACACTTTTACAAAACCTGTAAGGATGTGGGGGCCTGACTTTTTAAAGGACCTCTAAGGCGGTTGTGGGGGCTTTATGGCTTTTGTAGTTTCCGAGATCTCCGGACAGACTAACGGACAGACGGACATATCTAGTTCGACTCGGCTAGTGATCCTGATCAACAATATATGTACTTTATAGGGTCTTCACGCATATAAAGTACTATTCGAGTAACGTGTATAAAAAATGCTCAAATCCTCAGAGGGATAAAGCAATTATGTACATCTATTGCTTAAACAACTTCTCACGCAAGGGATGCTATAGTGTTGACCACAACCGTTCTAATTTCCACATGCCATACTTACAACCGAGCACATAGAGAACTTGAGCTAGAGGCTGCTTATGGGGCTGGCCTGAAAGTTTCGGCAGCTGGCAAGTTGGCGACATTTTCGGCTGCCAAAAACTTTGCGAACTTTTGCGCCATGGCTGCGAGTCCGCAAAGTGCTCGTTCCGCTTTGAGTGGAGTTCATTACGAATGCCGCGTGTTGACTTATGCATAATTACTGTTTCCTCCGGCCCCGGATATCCCCGGATACCCTCCGATAGAAAAACGATGCCATGGATTGCCGGCTCCCAGGACCCCACTTGGCACAAGTTTTTCGCTGCACTCCTCCATGGCGGCACTGCGCTCCAGTTGGGTCATATGCTCATTTGTGTGCATGACGCACTGACCTGTTTCTAATGCAACAAAAACGTTAAGCGCCTGCCAGCCACTCGCAGTGCAGTCAACTGTGTGCTCTTGGCTCAGAGAACACATCCGCCCACTTGGACACCCGTAAGCCCGTACACCCACGTAGTTTGGTTCCCCGGCCGTAGCATACTTTTTTGCGCTGTCTGCCGGGGAGTTTATTTTACGCACGCCTTGACCAGACGGAGACGGCTGCAGCTTTCCACTTTCCACTTTGCACTCGCAGGCAAGTGGAAAAGTCAAGCGGATAAACAAGAGATTAAAATGTCATAAACAATGCTTTTTGCCACTTCAGCTAAGCAACTTAATGAAAGCCTGGGAAATGGGTTTCCTTTGCTGCAGTTGGAAAGTTTCAAATTCAAGTTTCAACCGAACAGTGGAGTATCTCTCGAAAAGCCCGCCGATGCAGCTCAATAAATTTCCATTAAACTTTTGATTTGTTTCCATGCCTTTTTCCGCCCAACAAGACCAGAGAATTCAATTGAAATTGTTTCCAAAACAAGCTACACAAAAAGTTGTTATCAACTATTTAGATACCAGTCAATAGTTGAATCCTATCGCCTACGTGTTGTAATAAGTAACTTGATATAGTCAAATCAGCTTATACACCCTCATGTAAGGCTAAGTTCAGACAAAAAGTAAAGTAATGTAATAATTAAAAAATCGTTGATCCTCAAGAAAGGGTTTTTAACTATTTCAAAAAGGGCATCGAACCATCGACTTTTAGCCAGAAAACACTTTTTATTTGTAACACAATTGAAAAAAACTTTATTTTCGTTGGGCCTGCGAACAGGAGGGTTGCACAAATGACAAACTATCATACAGAGGCATAAATTAGTCTCGCATATTTGCGCCAAACAAGAAACTATAAAACACTTAGATATATTCAAGATTAGATTTACTGCCCATGGGCACACACACACACATTCGTACACACACATGTGCGTCTTTTTATAATTCCTTCGATTTACGACATTTAGGGGCTATACTAAATGAAATACTGGATGCCAAGTCGGTGCAAGCAAAACCTCAGACAATTTTCGGCGACAAGAATCAGCAACGCATTGATGCTGAACGTCAGCTGATCCTTGCCGGCGAAAATTACAGATACGATACAAATTGTGAGAACTAATTTCCCGGTTATGTGTTATGTGGTTACGGTATTAAGTATTGATTCGTTTACAAATACATGTGGATAGACTGTAGGAATACAGGAATGAATATTGAGTGCGTATTGAACAATCAAATAAGGTGTGAACTAATGAAGCTAACCGTTTACTCGGCAGCTGCGTTGATGGTGATAGTCTTGCCCTTGGGATCGTCGAAGCGATCCATCGTGTTGATGTCCATCATCCAGCAGACGCCGACGAACATGATGATCAGCAGAAGGGCGACCACGAACAGACCCATCAGGATTCCGGGCGTCACGAAGCCTACGCAGTCCCAGGAGTCGCCGAAAGCGAAGTTATCCTTGTAGCTGCCATCGAAGGGAGCCTGCAGCTGCAGAGACTTGAAGCTCAGGGTGTTGTACATGTTGTTCACGGCCGTGGAGTCGAGGGTGAGGTTGCCGCACGAGTAGGAGAACGTGGTGGGGGCGTTCACGCCGGTGGTTCGGAAGTTGCTGCCGTCATAGACCAGGTTGCTCAGACTAAAGTATCCACCATCATAAAGAACGTCAAAGGTGATTGGCTTGTTGACATCAGACGTGGTAAGCTGAACGGAGAACTTGGAGAGGGGAGTGCTGGAGTTGGTAACCGCAATATTCTGGACATCGATGGCTTTGCCGTTGTAGAGAAGAGCGGTGTAGAAGATCTGAAACTGGTTGTTCACGTGCCACATGAATCCGCCGGTGGTGGCGGCCGTGTCACGGCGAGTGCGACGCTGCACCACGGGAGCGGTGGAAGGTGCGGCCAGGTAGAGATAAGCCACCTTACACTCGAACTGCTTGCTGATAGCGGCGATGGCGGCGTCTGAAGGTGGATTTTTAAAGTTAAACATGGTAAAATAAGTGTGTCACATTGGCCGCTTTGTGATGACCCACCATGTGACTCCAGGCTGGCCTCCCGGGTATCAGCGGCGTCCTCGAAGCTCACGAAGAGGGCCGTGCCCGCAGAGCACTTGGCCGGGGTGGTCAACTTTCCGCTTGCATCGATGGAATTGTGCTCCCGCTTGGCGGCCACCGAGCGCAGTGCCTCCGAGGGATTCTCCACGCTGGTGTAGTAGGTCTTGGGGCTCACTCCTTGCAGCTGGGCGTAGCAGGACTGCGACTGGGAGTTGGAGCACAGGAAGTCCTTGTTGCTCAGCTGTTTTTTGTCGCGGGTGTGGGAATCGAAGAGTTTCATCGGTCAGTTATCTATTATGTGTACTCAAGCACTTACGCCATTTTCCTCGAAGGCCACGACCATGTGATCTTCCAGCAACGTTGCCAACTGCTCGGCAAACTCCGCCTGGGGCACCGTCTTCAGGGAGGGCTTCGTCACACTGATATTGAGAAGGGACACACAGATTGGTTACACATTCAACTGGTTAGGTTGCAGTCGTAGCAGTAAAACCCACCTGTTGGCTCCCCACAGAAAGACGGGCGTTTGCTCCGCCAAGGCGGCCCCAATGACGCACAACGCAATCAGCGATTTCCACAACATCTCGCTGGATCCGCTTACTTCGGGGGTTTCATAAAAACAAAGGAAAACAAAGAACTCATAAGCTAAGAACCAAGGCGAACACAGGAGGCACTAGAAACCAACCGAAAAGTGAACTGAAACTAAAAACGAAAAATGGTGGTGAAAATTTTCGCTTTGCCTTGCACGACGTCGCCTATTCCAGTGAGAAAAAAACCTTATGACGGTCATGTGATGCGCACCAGCTGACCGCAGTGTTGTCAAAACATGCCAAAAGTATGGGACTAAAAAAATACTGAAAAAAATTGATGCGTATTTAACTGCACTTTATAAGGACTGATGGGATATTTACAGCTTATAATTACTTAAATTTAGTTAATCTTAATTATAGTAATTAATTTATCAAATTAGGTTGAGATCTTTGCTAAAAACTAAGCACGGACACAACCCGTTCCGACTAGGAATCTGTGGAACCAGTTTCGAAGTTCAGCCTGTTAATATAATCAAATTCAATGAAAATTAACCAATCAGTTCTTCCAGTTCATTCTACTTTCTTTATATAAAATTTAAATTCGTGACCGAAACAACGATTTCTACTGTTACCAAATGAACTGATACAAATATTACCTGTCCTACAAGTTAGCTGGTTCATGTGGTATTTTTGAGCAGTCGTGCTGCGACCACACTAACCCAAGGAAAAACAAACTTTTTGTTATGATTTAACTGCGCGAATAATAAATGAAATGTGCCATTTAAGGACCTGAGGATGCGCTTGCGCCGCCGTTGGCCGCGAAGGATGCGGCGTGTCATAGAACAATTGAGACTCCAGTCTCGCAGGAAGCTGCAGCTGCTCCTGGGTGAGTTTCCCCCATAACTCTGTTGTTACTTAACTAATTTAAGGTTTACTTAATTACAGTCCTTGGAGGACTCTGCCTGGTGATTTGGTTAGTTGCCAGCTATCTGTCCGCATCAGAGAAGGGGAACACCGGCGACTTTGGCAGCTCCTGCAGCGCCATCGATGCGGTTTACACATGGGTCAACGGCTCGGATCCCAATTTCATAGAGTCCATCCGGCGATTCGACTCCAAATACGATCCCTCGCGGTTCGACGACAAGAATGAGCTGCGATACTCTCTGAGATCGCTGGAAAAGCACGCCAATTGGATCAGGCATGTCTATATAGTGACCAATGGACAGATTCCCAATTGGCTGGATCTCAGCTACGAAAGGGTCACAGTTGTGCCCCACGAAGTGCTGGCTCCCGATCCCGCTCAGCTGCCCACCTTTTCCAGTTCGGCCATCGAGACATTCCTGCACCGCATACCAAAGCTGTCCAAGAGGTTTCTCTACCTCAACGACGACATATTCCTGGGAGCACCCCTGTATCCGGAGGATCTGTTTACAGAGGCGGAGGGAGTGCGAGTATACCAGGCCTGGATGGTACCCGATTGCGCCTTAGACTGTCCGTGGACATACATAGGAGATGGAGCCTGTGATCGGCACTGCAACATCGATGCCTGTCAGTTTGATGGAGGAGACTGCAGTGAAAGTGGGACAGCGGACGGTGCCCACGCCTTCCCACAAAGCCAAGAGGTTCTCGAAGTAGAAACTGCCGCTGTACCAAAAACTCCGGTTCATCGCTTCCCTCACGGGGGTCTCCAAAAGCTTTTTAGGAGCAGCTCGGCTAACTTCAAGGATGAAATGCGCAACCGCAACGTGTCGACCCTCAAAGAACTCCGCCGCATCGTGGAGCGTTTTAACCGAGCCAAACTAATGTCGTTGAATCCCGAAATGGAAGCGACTAGCTCCGAGCCACCGACTACCCAACGCCATACACTGCACAAGGGGGATTTCAAGTCCTCCACCGACATCTACTCCCACTCGCTAATTGCCACCAATATGTTGTTAAATCGAGCCTATGGCTTCAAGGCACGCCATGTTCTAGCGCACGTGGGTTTCCTGATCGACAAGGATATTGTGGAGGCCATGCAACGACGTTTTCGCCAACAAGTTCTAAACACGGCCCTTCAGCGCTTTCGAGCCCCAACAGATCTGCAGTATGCCTTTGCTTATTACTCCTTCCTGATGAGCGAAACGCAGGTAATGGGTGTGGAGGAGATCTTCGATGAGTTCGACACTGACGGCTCGGCCACTTGGTCGGATAGGGAGGTGCGCACCTTCCTCACACGCATTTATCCACCGCCACTAGACTGGTCAGCCATGCGATATTTCGAGGAAGTAATTCAGAACTGCACTAGAAGTCAAGGGATGAATATAAGAGTAGAATCAGTTGAACACTCTACGCTGGTCTACGAGCGATATGAGGATTCTAATTTGGTTGGTACCTAGAAATAGATCTTGGGAAATTCCATTAAAAGTTTGCTTCTTTTTTAATAGCCCACTATCACAAGAGATTTAGTAGTGCGGTGTCCACTCCTGGCTGAAGCATTGGCGGCTAACTTTGCCGTCCGACCCAAGTATCACTTTCATGTCAGCCCAAAGAGAGTTTCGCACAGCAACTTTATGATGCTCACCTCTAACCTAACGGAAGTGGTGGAGGCTCTAGACCGATTGCGTCGGAATCCGCGCAAGTTCAACTGTATCAATGACAATCTCGACGCTAATAGAAGGGAAGACAACAATATGGTTCGCCACCTACTCGAGGACTTTTACCTGTCCTTCTTCCCGCGGCGCAGCAAGTTCGAGCTGCCACCGCAATTCCGCAATCGATACGCATCCTGGCGGGACTATCAGCGCTGGAAGCGAAGAAAGCGCGCCGTTCTAGTGATTGGCTATGGAGTGAGTCTGCTGCTGGTCGTCTTTCTGGTGCGTTTTATGTGCCACCACAAGGCCAAGTTTGTGAGGCGCTGTGTTCAGCGTTTGTAGGTCTCACCTTTGGGATATTCTCTTTTCTGCAATGTTGTGATATGTTGTGAACATTTATGTATATTGGCCATTTCTGCAAGCGTTCGTAGTCAAATCTAGTTGGAGGCCACGTGTAAGGCTATTTTTCTAGTTCTTTAGGTGCATGCTAGAGGCTACTTTTAAGATTAGTCAGTAAGTGTCAGTACCTAGTGAAATTTTATAGAATCCTTTGTTACTTACCAGTTGCAGTCCAACTGTTTTAGGTTGAATTTCATAGTATTTAAGTTTCTGATACTGTGTGGAAGTAGCTATCAACGCTAAGCTTTGTTTGATGTTGTCTCTATAAAAGTGCTGAATTTTCCAGAAAGGCAAATATTATTTCAAAAGCTAATTTCTTTTAGATCAAAAATACGTAAGTTGAACTTAGATCATTTTTTATATAAATATATGTATCTAAAAACTCCGTGAAATACGCCTTGAATCTTATTCGTAAATGTTTTCTGCTAATCGATTTCAAGTATAGTTTTCGATCCTAGCTATATTCTCCATTGCTTTCCGCTGCTCTGGAACTAGGAAACATTCGCACATAGACGCTTTATTAAATCATTTTTTTTATGTTTATTGGTTGGCTGCTGTCCAAAACTACAGATTGCTGGCAGCACTTAACATTGGTTCCGGAGTTTGGACTACGGATTCCCTGGCGCGTCGATGATTACCGCAAAATTTGACCGCCCGCTGAGCGGTGGGCGTTGCCAAACAATTCACTGGTGGCTCGCAAACACTCTAACTACGTCATCACATTTTCGCTCGGTTTTTTACGCTTACGACCAAGGGCCAGTGGGTGGTTTGTAATTACGGAAAGGAGCCACCCACGCCCAGCTCTTCCCTGCATTTTCGTTGGCATTATGGTCGCAAAAAGCCCAGACTCCGCACTTTGCGGGCCGGAAGTCGGTGGGCGGAACTGGAGCGAGTCCAGACAGACTGACACGGGTCTCCTCCGTCCCCGTTAGGGGGCGTGGCATGAGCCAGGACTATAGCTCCCCAACGTCGTGTACATATGATGATGATTTGCTCTTTTTGCGAGGAACATCTCCGTTTTTTATTATTCGGCATTCATTGGATTTGCCGTTTTATTTCGCCAACTCATGAAAAGCGCTCGAAGATGGGGAAAAAGTGGGTGTAACCTATCCGGATGCTGTGGCATAAATTGCGTCCGCCGTTTTTTACCCCACTGGCCGGAATATCGAGGGTCAAATTACTATATCGAAGTGGCTCAGCGGGAGTTCTCCACTTCCTTTGTGTCCTTCGATGGACAAGAATATCAATTACCCAAAACAGCAGCTCGGATCTTATCTGATCCAATATTTTACCAATTATCTGCACGTGTGTCCTGAGTTCTACGTTATAAACGTGTCCCTATACACAGGACACGTAGTTCTAGAAGCATTCTGGCCTCGTAACTCATTCTAAATGATCTCTAGTTGGGCCACCCAGAAACTCGGATTCAGACTGGAAGTACGTGCACACGCCACAATTTGGTTTATTATGGCTTATGGTGTTCCCTAATCTCGATTCTCGGTCTTATGTGGTCTACCACAGAGCGGAAGTGATTGTGGGCTGACTGTGTTCGGATCGTTATGCCAAATTATGCAAACGATAAACTGGAAGAATGCGTGTGTGGGATCAGAAAGAATCCGATTAATGTACCCCTAATATCCTATATCCTGTTTGTCATTAAAATATAAACATTGCTTTTTAAAACATATATACACAGAGAGAATTATTTAAGTAAATTGTACTTAAATTGAGTATTTTTCTTCTTGAAAATTAAGCATGAACACAAATACTTATTCTGAGTACAAAATACTAACTATCAGTACAAATTTGTCAAATTTTTTTTACTCAAATTAAGTACATTTTCTATTTATTTAGTACATTTTTCCTCAAAATGAGTACAAACTGCATTAGTATACTAATATATACTAAGACATATCAATTTCTTTAGTGAAGTCGAATGTATCACTTTTCGCTTCCCCGAGGCCCCATGCGATCTTCAATGGGTACTTCCTTTCTGAAGACTGATCAGATTCAATCGATCCCATCCCATCCCAAGTACCCCAATCACCCAACTAAGCCTCAGAAGTGCCGCCGCGTTGACTAAATCCCAGACAGTTGGACACCCCTTTCTAATATTTTTTCTCGAAACGTTTAGCTTTCTAGAGAAGGGGACAGATCGCTGTAATATATTTATATTTAATTGGCTGGCACGAAATCGTTGGACACCGTTTGACAAACGGCTTCCTCCGTGACCAGAAAGTAGCCGCGAAAAGTCTTTTGAAAATTGATCAATTCAAATATGCATTTTCATAATATTTTCGAAATGCATTATTCTATTTTTTCTTTATTGCATTATTCATGCGGTCGGCACTTTGTTTGTTGTCCGCTGCATATAGTAGTTATCATTATCAAATTGTTCGAAAATCTCCCGCCCCCAAAGGAGAGTGAGAACAGGGGGCGTGACTGCAGCGACATATATGAAAATGCAGTATAAATAAAGAATTAAGACATTAAATCGTTCATTGCGGCAATTTACATTCATTATTATTACGAGCTCACCGGTACGTGCCCATAAGCCATGGGAATTGGAATACGATGGACATTGGCGGCCAGAAACCGGCGACACTGTCCAATGGAGAGGGGTTGGCTACGGCAATGATGAGTTGGGGGGAGTTGGATGGGGATGGGGAGACAGTCAGAACGGCCGCCGCTTGCATGCTTTATGTTTCGCTTTTGGAAATTAATAAAATCATAAAATGGTAATTAATTAATTCACCAAACAAACGAAAACCACTGAGAGTGGAGTATATTCGTTTACAAATATACCCTATATACAAGTCGAATGAATATGAAATACATATGATAAAGTTAAAATCGTAAAATATCAAAAGTGCACAGCCAAGTTAATGAAAATAAAATCTAGTATCTAGTACCTATAGTACAGAGACTGAAACCGAACAGGAAATCATCCTAAAATACACACATTTTTATGATCGAATGTATTAGCCATTTCAATAATCGGGTTAAAATATAATTTTAAGCAAACTTATAGAGCAATAGAAAAAATTCAAATGATTAATATAATGTACTACAATGTACAATTTGGAAAATATGTTCCCTGATGAGATGCCAAGTCAACCCATATACCCAACCTGCCACCGTTTTGTCCTGCCCGTTCCCAAAAGCGAATATCCAAATGCATTGCCGCCGGTAGCTGCCGCCTGTCCACACTGACGGATCGTCATCAGGCCGCTGATTAGGGATTCAGGTGCGTGAGTGCATTTTCGTTTTGATTTTTTTCGATTGTGTCTTCGGCGGAATTCCAACCGGCGGAGTAGCCTGCCCGATCGTCCGTCTTTGGGGGACTGACAGATGGCATGGCAATGCCAGTAGTACCCCCCAAGCCCTCCAAGCCCGAACACCGAAAACCCCCCTTTGTTTACAAGCCGTTTACATCGCTGATTGCCGCTGATTGTTGATGAGTGGCAGTCAATTCATGGGCAGTTAATTCATGGAGATATTCCCGCCGTCTTGGGCCGGTGACAAGTGCACTTTAATGAGTCGTCCTCGGTGCCTTTGAAGGCCTGCGCAGTCCGATGATGGCCATGGCAACAAACTTGCCGCAAACCAAGCGAAACCCGGACAACTCCTTCCCTGCCACATGTGTGTTTTCCAAAAGTGGGCGTGCCCCGGCCTTATGACAAATTATGACAGCGCGCATTTCTGGCTTGATTTATGGGCGTCCGTTTAAAGCCCTGCATTCAACTATGACCCCCTTTCGCTGCTCGCAGGATCCGGATTTGAATCTCTACCCTCACCGACGGCCGCGGACTTCCTTCCAGTTTTTAATGATTTTAAAGTGATTTTTAACGTGCTGCCTTACGGTTGCTTAACCGACCTGGGCGACACAAATCCTCGCGTAATTAATGGCAATATAATTTACAACAAAGGCAACTCCGGCAAAAGGCGAAAAGTACTATACAACATGAAACTACATAGAAGCAATCAGAGGTGGCTGATTATGACACGATGATTCGGCTGCAACGGTTTACTAGTGCACTACTGCAAAAATATGTTCCAGGCATTCGGTGTTTCATTGTCCATTTATTCTACAAAAGATATGGGCAAGTTTTAAGGTGCACTAAATATTAAAGTTAATTTTCACTAGCTCAAAAATAATTTTTTTCGACAAATGTCACTCTTCTAGTAAAAGCAAATGACAATTTTAACATTGACCAAGAAAAGCTATTGTTTGTTGTAAGATACAGTCTAAAACTACAACTCAAGACTACTCACTACTCAACACTTGATATAGGGACAGGTTTACGGAAAATAGGAGTTTAATTGAGCTAGATCTATGAAATCACTAATGGATCTGTCCTGAAAAAGGCTAGATATGACAGCCCTGTTAACTGTGCCCTTTTCCTTTATTAGGATATTAAGTTCTTGGTATTGGTCCTTGTTACTCTTCTATTGTAGCGCACTCCCTGAACCAACGTAGCCGAACTTCGATCCTGCCGCAAAGTCAGCTCCCATCTCTCGACTTCCAGCTTCCAATTGTGGATTCCAAAAGAACATCGCTCGGCAATCCAGCAGCCGGCAGCAAATTGCCTGCAAAGTGTTACAATAATAAAAACCCATGCTTGGAGGCGTGTCCCAACATAAAGCTGCGAGAAACGCTACACGAGGGTGATACCGTAAAGGGCCCGTTTCCCATTTCCCAGTTCCCAGTTCGATTCCCTCATGCTGGGGTGGGTTTCCTTGGCCTTCTTTTTTGCCCGGCACAATTAGGCGAGCTGAGAGCGGAGAGGGGCGAGCAGGGGAGTTACAGCAAACAAAAGTCAGGAGGCAGCCAATAAGTCGCTAATGCAATTAAAAACTCACACAAAGGGAGGGAGATCCTGATGCTAATAAGTCATGAGGGAAGAGTCCTGGATTCAGGATCCCAGTCAGTCAAAGAGGCGTGACACGTGAGACACCTGGAGTGATTGCTGTTCCCTGCACTCTCTCTATCTTTCTCTCTCTCTCGCTAAGGGATATAAGGACTCTCCCTGACTCTCATTTCATGACAATTTGGTGCGTTAAATTACAAAAATTAGTCACACACAAATCGACCCGAACTCGAACTGCAACGCTCGATTTTTGACACTCCAAACGGCCACTTTGGGCCGTGCTAAATCGCACAAATTGGCAGTTTAATTGTTCCAATTGACATCGAGGCGAGATTTGTGCCCGGGGTCCCTTAAGTGGCTCCTGGTGGCTTTCGACTTCCGGCTCCTGGCTGGGCGTGTTTTTGGGCCAACAGGATTTATGTCCCTTCATGTGGTCAGATATACGAAGAGTGTATCACCAAAACGGGTCTTTAATTTCGGAATTTCACAAACGATTTTACTGCAGTCTGTAGCGTTTCAAATAATAATTCCAAAAATTTGTAAAGCTACATTTTTATATCAGTTCATTGCAATAAATTCTTTTCTTTTATGGTTTTACTTGAACAAAGATTGAGGAAATTTTATCATCTTAAAGAATACACTTTGATTCGCATTTGATTTTTCGTTCGTTTATTTACAAAAAGAAAACTCCGTTGGCAGCGAAACTGCCTCCTTAGGTATATACACTCGTACGTCTTAGGAGCCCAACTCCATCAATATATACTCCTGGCGAGAGAAAGAGGCGTGGACACTCCCAAGGCGACTCCCACTCCGACTCCCAATCCCACAGCTCCTCCCGATGGCGGCGGGGCGTTGGTGGCACCGCTAAACTTCTCGAATCCTCCGATCGCCTCCGCCGAGAGCTTCTTGCGCAGATCCGGCTTCGGTCCACTGAGGCACATCTTCTCCAGCTGCTGATGCTGGGATCGCACTGCGAATCGGTTGACGTGCACTGGGATGGGCACCACAATCTTGGTGCCACTGGTGCTTCCATTCCGGCCCAATCCATGGGAAGTGAGTCCCGCCTTGACCCTTTTCCATTTGGCTCGTCGGTTCTGGAACCAGATTTTCACCTATTGGATAAGGTTTATCATAAGCCTGGGAAGTTCTATTTTTCTTTTGTAAACTATCTTACCTGAACCTCGCTTAGTTTTAGACTGGTGGCTATTTGACTACGCTCCGTGAGACTGAGGTACTTCTTGGCGTGGAATTCCCGCTCGAGTTCCAGCAACTGCTCCGAAGTGAAGGCTGTGCGCCGGCGGCGGGACTTCGAGCTGGAACTGGAGCCATTGCCCTGCGAGTCCTTGCCGCCCATTCCGCCACCTTCATGCCGAGAATGCGCACCTTCGTCATCACTGCAATCCTCACTATCCGAGTTGGTATAGGCTGAAATAGGTAATAATTTGTTCTTGAAAATTTCTGATATTTATTTTATCCTTTATATAAGGAAATGTGTTTTCGGTTTGGTGCACAGAATTACCAAGATCTCAAAATGGAATATTTGTTATATATAAATATATATGGACCGTTTTAATGTTGTTTCTTAGTTTCAAGATAAGAATTGTGGTTTTCAAAATTTCACATTTTTCCATAACATGGAAGAAACATTATTAAAACCAAATATGAATGGTAACAAGGCCTGAAAAACACTCTGACTTGCATTAAACTTATTAATTACAGCTTGTTTTGTTAATTTACTTTGGTTCCATAACTTTCTAACTCTTAAATATTCAATTATTTAATCTACACATTTGTGAAAGAATAATTAACAAATTACAAAAATCTTCCTTAACATACCCAACGTGTTTTGCGTGGTTTAGTCTGTTCACTTTACAGTCAATCCAACACATTGCGTTAAATAATATCCTGATTCTCCTCGGGCTCAAGACACTCTCCTAAAAACACCCATTAATGGGGCCCTAACGAGTTCGGACTTCTGGCGCAAATGGCCCGTGCCATAACTTGTGGCAAACATATTTATTTATAAATGGATACATGTGTCTGAAGGCTGCCCCTTCCCAGAAGAGATGAAGAGTCATCAGGAGTACTCGAAACATAATCTGTTTGTTTTGGGTGGACTCAAGTTGAGCGTGAAAGCTAAATGCGAGGAGAAGGAAGATGCGAACGAGGGTGTCATCCCCCTCCAAGATATATAACCTTTCCCCCACAGATCCTGTTAATTTTGAGTACACGGTTAAGCGGTTTTTTAACACTTACACGCTTCAAAAGTGCCCGCTGTCACTGATTTATCTGCGCTTTTGATCCCCTTGTGCTCCCTGACAGCACCCATAGCCATATAACCACCCCCATGTAACTCCCTTAACCCAGATACCCCCCACCTTATCCTGCGCCCACTCGCTTTCAGTTATGAATATATTAGTCGAGGATTTGTTGCGCTCTTTACAGCTCTGCTGGCAAATTGATTATGGCACGGATGGCTCAGTTTGCAGACACTTTGCCCAGCAGCAGGGGGCCTCGGATGATTATGGTGATGTCGTGCGGTGGCTGGGAGTCGTACACTTCCATTCCATTCGAATGACCAAACTAAATCGTTACGATTGTCAAAACGTCAGCACTCCAGTCGCTATGCTCTTCTATTGTGGTCGAGTGTCGGGTCTGGATCCCGAAGTCAGAGTTGTGAAAACTTTTCACAGCTTTGATTGACACCAAACATTGGGTCTTAATGCATTCTATGCTAATTTTGATTATGACGTGGCAGCTTCAATTTTAATTACCGTGACAACATTACTCGACAAAATGAGAAACCGCAACACTGGACAGGGATGGGAGGGAGTCTGATCTAAAGAGATCTAAAACTATGACTGGTAAAACTTTGAAATAAATATTTTTTTGATATTCCCTGAATATATTTTTAAAGAAATCTATTATTCTTTAGACAGATTACCCTAAAGTTTCCGGTACACAGGTTTTGGTTATTTAGAATTTATAATTGAATCAGACTATTTTTACCCAAGTTTTTTTGTAAGATTCTATCCGAGGAAACACCCGGTTCCGAAACCCCCGTCGATCAACGGCTACGTACCCTTACCAAATATTTATTTAAGTGTACATCAAAAATCTATTTATTTTGAACACAATCTATTCATATCCTTTTTTAATTTATGAAATTTTCAATCAATGATCTCTAATCAAAGTTGTTGATCTAGTCTGTTCGTAAACGTGGACATAGTAATCTCAGTCTTACAAACGCATTTATGATAATGATTGTTGTTTTAAATAAAATAATTAAGTATAGATTGGATGCCTTTATTAAGGCAATGATTAAAAATTATTGATCGGAAATAATAACCTTACAACCTTATAATCAAGTATCTCGACTATCAAATACCCGTTAATCAGCTAAAGTAACTAAAGTAACAACTTCTTGCACTGCTTGGATTTCATTATTTGCTCAAACCTTTTAATGAATGGACCGATTTAAAAGTATTCCTTTTACATTTCAATAACAAATAAACACAGCAAAATTGCATCTATCCTTTTCCGAAATCTATCAAGATGTGGGCGCCACGTTATAGTGGGCGTAGCGTTTGGTTAAAACAAACTTGCTCTGCGCAGGAAGCCCGAGAATATATAATATGATGTTATTCCCAATTTTCTAGCTTTTGTAGTGTTCGAGATCTCAGCGTTCATCTAGACAGACAGACAGACGAACATGGCTAGATCGACTCGGCTAGTGATCCTGATCAAGAATATATATACTTTTTAGGGTCGGAAACGCTTCCTTCTACCTTTTATATACTTTCCGGCGAGTATAATATACTCGATACCCTACAAGTAACGGATATAATAACTTAAGCAGTTGACATAAAGTCTAAATCATTGTAATCTTCTTAAACCCCAAATCCCTTATGGAACTCAATTTGTGAATAAACTACCGTTTTAGTTGAGGACTGTGCAGAATATTAGACCTTATTCCCTGTGTCTAAACGTAAAACCCTATTTCGACATTGCATATTTGATCTTCACCCACCTCCATTGCGGCTCTTGTCCATCTCTCCGTTGTAGTTCCTGGGCGACATGGTCAGACTGATATCGCTGCAGGAGTCGCCGCTGCACTCGAAGTCCTCGTCCATGCCCACATCCAGCGTCGGCTCCACGGGACTGTGGCTGCCGGACTTTGCTGGCGAGGAGTGGGCTTGCGGGGGCGTCGGCTCTTGAAGCTGCCCCAATCCGGGGTTCGACTGATCCTCTTGGAGCCTGCCGGCAGCGGCCATGTGCTGCAGTCGAGCATGGACGCTCAGGCTGTGCACGTAGTCCTGGTTCATGAGCTCTGCTAATCGCCGGTAGCTGAGATCCGTGGGCGCGACTCCGGCAGCGGAGGGATTGAAAGGCAGGAAACGCGTATCCAGCGGATGCGGCAAGGTGGGTGGAAGCTGCTTCTCCAAGGCATGTGACGGCGGTGGCTGTGGTTGCGGCTGTGGCTGCTGCGGAGCCGGATGACCAGCTGGAGTGGAGGGCAGGTAGCAGCCGCCGGCAATTAAATGCGTTAATCTCTCGTGGTTCTGGGCGAAATAGCCATGCAGCCAGGGGTTGTACAGCGGGAACTGGGTGAGGCCCAGGGCGGAACTGGCCACCATGGCCCGGGCACTCAGCTCCTGCTCCTGTTCCGGCTCCTGCTCCTGATCTCGCTCCTCGGGCGGTGAAGGAGGTGCGGCACTGGCAGGTGTTTGGTTGGCAATCAGACTCTCGATCGAGAAGGGCTTGGGGAAGGGCTTGCTAGCCAGTCTGGTTGAGGAGGAATCCATGTTGCCCAGCTCTCCGTTCTGCAGCAGGGCCGGCCGTTCCATTTTGCCCACTCAAAAGCTCACTTTCGGGAATATTTAATGTTATGATTTTTTCTAATTTGTTTGGCGGATATTCTTCGGAGCAGACACGACGCAGTGAACCGTTCAGAGATCTGCGAGCAACTGTCGAACTGCAGCAGACATCACGTACGCGTCCGGCACCCAAGTCGAAATTCAGAGGCCGCCGAGCAACCACCACAAATGCCGCATGTAGCCCGTAGCTCCTCCTCCTTTTCAATATGGCGCATGACAAACTGCTGGTGTCTCTGTCTGGCGGGGCCAACCGATTGGCTGCCGGCTAATTGCCGGGTGGTGCGAATAGCGAACCAGTTTCCGGCAATGGAGCTCAGCTGCCCCACCACCCATCACCCACTCAACCACCTTCCCGCTCCGTAATTGCGTTCTGCTCGAATCGCTCGGTAATCAGACATCGCCGGACTGCGGAGGAGAACGCCCCGCCATTAATGCGCCGTCATCGTTAGCTCCTCTCCCTTCCGGAATGGGGCTTCTCCGGAGGACGGATGGATACGGGGATGGGGCTCTCGCGAGGCATATTAGTGACCAATTTAAATTCAAACATCAGTTGCCAGTGGGTGTGGCTGTTGGGCATCATTAGCAGACACTCGAGTCTGCTCACCGATTTGTATCTGCAACTTAGTTACATATCTGCGGTGAACACATCCCTGACTCAGACACTCCCATTTGAGTGCCTCTATTTTAGCCTGGTGCTAATCAGGTAGGCTTACTCCAGGATAGGGTTTCAATTTGCTGTTTTATACACACCATAAAATATCATTTAAAATAACTTTATGGTTAACAATAAAATTGAACATCGTTAATTGTGACCATTAGAAAAATAGAAAAGTAAATCAAAATATATATCTTTAAAAATCCATTAGCTGTTGCAAAGGGACCTACTTAAATAATGTATATCAAGGTATAAAGCTATGATCATCCGACCAAAATATTAAATAATTATTTGAACAAAACTATGCCTTTTCATAGACAATGTTTGAAAATGAATAGCCAAATTATTTGGTTTCTATCAGGGGTGTCATAGGAGCCACAGAATCTATAGAGTTTTCTACGAGTTTCGGAGTAAACATGCTCTGATTTTGGGAACATTTGCTTCAAGGCCTATTATTCGGTTGGTTTAAAATCGTGTACCTAATTATACCCGTTTCAAGTAGAGTAAAAGGGTAAATTGTATTCGTGCAAAAGTATGTAACAGGGAGAAGGAAGCGTTTCCGACCCTATAAAGTATATATATTCTTCATTAAGATCACTAGCCGAGTCGGTATAGCCATGTCCGTCTGATCTTGGGCTTCCTACGCAGCGCAAGTTTATTTCAGCCGATCGCCACGCCCCCGCCCCTTCTAACGCCCATAATCGCCCAAAAACGATGTTAAAATGTGTCTGGCGCCCACACCTTTAAAGATTTCTGAGAAGTATAAATCCAATTTTATTGTGTATATTTATACCTATTCAAATCGGACCATTCATTAAAAATTTATGCGCAATCAAAAAAATTGGATATATCCATCTCCCTCGCACTCCCTTTAGCTGAGTGACGGGTATTAGATAGTCGGGACACCAACCCGACTGTAGCGTTCTCTCTTGTTTTCAAACTAGAACACTTTGACAAAAGGACAAAAGTAAGCACTGAAAAATCGGACCTTGGAGTTTTTTTCTAAGAAGTAGCTTAATAAAATCGATACAATCTTGAACACAATAGTTAGCAGTCATGACTCTAGCTTTCCCCGCGATGCAAATGAATCTATTAGTTTACTACATCCGCTGTAGGCATTTCCATATCCGTTTCCAAAATCCCCTGAAGCCTTCATAATTGATATGCCGAACGTTTTTCACACAGCAGGTGGCAATAATTTGCATGTGTATGGCTTAATTGATCGTAATTGACCAAATTTTTGGCCATAAAAGACGAAGCGTCCATTGATTGGATCAGAAATTGGCATTGGTCACGTTTGGGTGTTTGAAATCTTTTACGAGCACCGAACATTGCAAACATTTTAACCAATTCGACAACGGCATAAATTACAATATAATTATGCGGCTCGTTGATAATTTTGGTTTTCTGATTATGATGAAAGCTCTTGGGTTTTCCTTAGTATTTTTTGGCAGTTTGTCAAGGATGGGCGGGGATCCTCATAGACGTCCGCTGAGTGTGGCAAAATATTTCTGGGCTGCTTCTCTTCTGGCAGCGGAAAACGGGCAAATTAACGAAATGCAACGAAGCGTTGAATGCGCTCAAATAAATCAGAGCGCTGTTGACACCAGCCCCATTCCTCATCCCCAATCCGTAGTCCCCAATCCGAATCCCCAATCCCATGTGCAGTCAGCAGTCAGCAGAAAGCAAAAGATACACATACAGTCGTATCCGCACTCTCTTTCGTTTGAGCGAGCGCGTTTTTTAGATTTTTTTGATTGCCCGCAGACGGGGAACAATTCGAAATTATTTACTGACAAATTGTAGCGAATTGTTGGCATAGCCGTGCCAAAGAAATGCGCACACAGCACAAAACGAAAATAATTAAAGCTTTATCGAGACGTATAATGAGATACAAAAGTATCTGCAACTAAGTACCTCGAATTGCTCGCAGTCTGCGGTCTCTAAATTATATCGTTCGACTAATGAAAATTAAAATTTCATGGCGTTCGACGGGATGTGAAGGCGAACATGTGTTCCCGTGACCGCAGAACACGGAGCTATATCAATGTATACACACATAGCTGTCCGATGTTTACCCAACAATGGCCACGCCCCCACTCAATTTGCGGCGTTACTTCGGCTCCGACGGATGGCGACTCCAGCTACTCCAGCTACTCCGTAATTGTGTCATTTTACCCCTTCGTCCCGTATCGCTCTACCTGTGTCCCTGGCTGTAATTAAGGACCTCTGGCTTATGCCAAATTGTTTACACAATTTAATTGGAATATCGAAGGCAAATTACAGTTGTCGATGCTCGTTTGTGGGCAAGCATGGTTTATTCAGTAATTAACGGGTCTCTCGATTGCATGACCACTCATCGAATATTCAATAGATCGGGAAATACCCATGCATGGGAATAAGTTGTATTGACTGCTTTCAAGGAAACTTTCACGGTGATTAATAAAGTCTTTAAGGTGGGAAAAATGGCAATACGTTTCCGAAAATTCAATAACTAGGCCTATTTTTTCATAAGAATATTCGCCGCTTACGGCTTTTAACCTTAAAATTCAAATTTAAAAATTATTTGAAAGAAATTAATCAGACATTACTATTGCTAATACTACACAGAGAAAATTATCAAAAGTTTTAGGTGTAAAATAAGGGGTGAAACATTTTAGAAAGTAAAACGCTTCATACAAATTTTATTTTACTTTGCATTTTTAAAACGCTTTCATTTTTATTTTTAAAACGTTGTTATATGAAAACGGCACCTAAAACGTTGTATAATTTTCTCTGTATACATTCATTTTGTAATTTTTTTATTAAATATTTAAAATGTACCCCATATAAATAAAGCATAATCATAATTAGAAGTATATTCCAAATTAGGTGGAGAAAGGTCCTGTTTTCTATTTAAGACAGTCATTAATGTTGTTCGTCCCAATATAAGCCATTAAAATCCAATTGTCCGTTGAACAATTCCTGGTTACAAATTGTTGGAACACCTCCAGATGATTTCAAATAGCACAGCTACCCTCCACAGCCGCGTTGCCAACTTTCATTTCGTTTAGCGAAGTTTTACACCCGCCAACCTGACAGGTTGAACCTGTGCATCTTTCAGCCTAGTACTCAGTTCAGCCTAGTACTCAGTACGACGAAAACTGCTAGCTAAGCATAGGAGTAAGCGAGAGGCAAATAGGTAGCTAACGCCTTTAGCTGGGACTTTTTCCCACCTCGGTACTCAGTTGAGCTAAGGAAATAGTAAGGAAATACCAAAAAAATACCAGATTTAGCGGATGAATTTCGATGAACGCCTTTAGCCGCGGCCCAAAGAATAGAAAATTTGATCTTTGGCTGTGTTTGTGCAGAAGCGGTGTGCCAATAACACATTAAAAATGGAAGGAAAACCCCGAAAACCAATGGAAAAGTGCCTGTAGGATTTGCGGCAATACATATCGCCATGCCAACAGCGAATTTAACTCTTGCGACCCAAGACTGCTCAACATTTTGTAATATTTTAAAATTGGCGCCAGTTGATGTTTGCTGTTTGTCAACAAACCCAGTAAGACCATGCTACATGCATTGCGGATGAACTACAAAAACTTCGGCCACACTAAAAGATTAATATTTTTCGACTAGTAAAACTCTTAGCCGAACTGAGTACTAGGCTTTTCGGCTAAATTTCTGGGATTTCGTTTATATGAAGAAAAGTTTTATTTGAATTCTGTTATTTTAGCCTAGTACTCAGTACGACGAAAACTGCTAGCTAAGCATAGGAGTAAGCGAGAGGCAAATAGGTAGCTAACGCCTTTAGCTGGGACTTTTTTTCACCGCGGTACTCAGTTGAGCTAAGGAAATAATAAGGAAATACCAGATTTAGCGGATGAATTCCGATGAACGCCTTTAGCCGCGGCCCAAAGAATAGAAATTTTGATCTTTGGCTGTGCTTGTGCAGAAGCGGTGTGCCAATAACAAATTATAAATGAAAGGAAAACACCAAAAACCACTGAAAAACACCTGCAGGAGTTTCGGCAATACTTATTGCCATGCCAACAGCAAATTTAAAGCTTGCGACCCTGGTCAGCTTAACATTTTCAAATAATTTAAAATCGGCGCCAGTTTATGTTTGCTGTTTGTCAACAAACCGAGCTGATTGAGAGTAAGACCATGCTACATGCGTTGCGGATGAACTACGAAAACTTTGGCCACACTAAAAGATTAATTTTTTTCGACTTGTAAAACTCTTAGCCGAACTGAGTACTAGGCTTTAATTTATAATTTGTTATTGGCACACCGCTTCTGCACAAACACAGCCAAAGATCAAATTTTCTATTCTTTGGGCCGCGGCTAAAGGCGTTTATCGGAATTCATCCGCTAAATCTGGTATTTTTTTGGTATTTCCTTACTATTTCCTTAGCTCAACTGAATACCGCGGTGGGAAAATGCCCCCAGTTAATGGCGTTAGCTACTCATTTCCTTTCGCTTACTCATATGTTAAGTAGCAGTTTTCGTCGTACTGAGTACTAGGCTAAAATAACAGAATTCAAATAAAACTTTTCTTCATATAAACGAAATCCCAGAAATTTAGCTTTTTCTGTTCTGGATATTTCTAGCTTTTTTTCAATGGCCAATTGAGCTTTTTTAAGACACGAAGAGTTGGCAACACTGTGGCACGGTCACACTGGTGGCTATCCCGTTTTTCGATTGGAGCTTGCTGTTTGCATTTGTTCGCCTGCCCGCGCGTATAAAACTAGTTACTTAATTTCCATTGCTGCCACACGTGCTTGATTATAATTGCAGTGCGCTAATCAGTCGCTCGTCAGCTAGGCAAACCCAGTAAAGCAATTACTCAGGCTGTCTTCGAGCTTGGCATTACATAAGAAACTGATGGCCGAGCGAAAATAAAAATATAGCAACTGCGGGGCGATTATTTCATCAGCATTCTGGGAACGGAAGAACCGACAGAGGCAGAAGTTAGCAAAACAAAAGTCTGGTCTACCAACAAAAAACGAGTGAAAATATGAGCTGGGCAACAACAAAGCAAAGGCAGAAATGTTCCAACTGTAGCAGCGGCAGCGACAACAACAACCGGAGCAGCAGCAGCAGCAGCAACAACAACTGTGCGCCTAGCAACAAGATAAATTCGGCGAGCGATTTTCTTTGATTTGCGCCCATTCGTCGAAAGCCCAAAAGCCAAAGAGTGTAAATAGCACGTAGTTTTAGTACAATTCACCGTAGCACAAGTGAATTTCGCATAGGGCAGCGAAGAGCCCAGCGATAGCAACAATAATACAGAAGAAGCGCACAAGAAATCAGAAATCGCACAATGAATCCGATCAAAGCACAAGCGACGGGCAGTCCCAAGAAATTCAACGTATTCGCACACGTCAAGTACGAGCATATGGTGGCCGGCGTTTCCGGCGGAGTGGCGTCCACACTCATTCTACACCCCCTGGATCTGATCAAGATTCGATTCGCAGGTGAGTCATCCATCCGCACAGGGAATTCTATTTTACACAGAAAAAAAGGTATTCCTATGCCTTACGATCTCAACATCGATTTAAAATAGAGGACTAGAATAGAAAAGTTTCATGTACCAGGGGAAATTGTCATAAAAAGGTATTACTTACACTTAAATATTCAATTTAATAGCAAAAAAGTTACTACAGACCGTTTTGATATTCTCTTTTTCTACATCTTAAATAGAATTTTGTTTTTCCCATTTCAATAATCATTTATTTTATTTTAAACGGGAATACAAAAATAGGATGAACAGTGAATGATAAGAAAAACTGTAGTCAGTATAAAACTTACTCAATTGCTGTGTAGTAAAGAGCCCGCGGCACGTGCCGGGAAAATGCCGCCAGTCTGGCTGCAGATTATGATTGCACTTTATTCGCTGCTCGCGTTTTGTTTGCGCATTGCCTTACAAATTTTCCATGGAAAATTTGAGACGCTTGCGTATCCGAGAGTTGACACTCAGTTTTTCTGTTCGCCCCATGGAAAATTTGAGAAGCCTGCGGTATTCGAGAAGTGACGTTCAGGTTTTCGAACATAAACAAATCTGAAATGGGGCCACGGGCACGTGAACTTAGTTTTCTTTTATGTGATAGATAGACCGAATTTATGGGTTTGTTGACAATTGCCTGAAAAACTCAAATTAGTCTAATCTGGAATTTGTAGGCAGGAAACTGGCTAACAGCAGTTCGCATTGTTTACTTGCTTTTACTTTTACAGTCTGGTTCAAAGATCGATAATGACCATCAACCTTTGATATACAGATATACTGGCATTCGTTTATCAGCTGACTCGGGTCATTGTTTTATGCGACATTTGCTAGAAACTACATAATTGTACTGAATCTGAAGCTGAATCATATGTTTGGCCTCGATTGCGCTTCATGCGCAAAATACGTGAACAATATTTCCGTATATTCTGCTTCAAAATACGAAAACAACAACAAGCGGAGCGTATTTCTTGTTTAATAAATATTATTGCCTTCCAGTTTGCCCGGATCAGCGTTAAAAATCGCCAAAGCAGTAAAGTGAATATGTAAATTCACCAGAAAAGTGATCTGTAAACAATAACAGCCACCTCCCCAGTTGTTTATGTGAATTAAAGTCACACCATGCGAATTTTGTAAGCTGATAAAGCGAACCGAAGTTGGGATGGTTGGAAGCCCAAAGATAGTGATTCCCCCGCTGGGAGCCTCCTCGGATCTTGTGGGGGTACACGATTTGGCAACAGCTGTTTTCTATTGACTTGCGCAAGGCCTTTTTAGCGATGACGCATTTTGGCCAAACGAAACCCGTTTATCTTGCTTTTGCTTTTCTGCTCTTGCTCGTTTTTAATCACGTGACCACTTGACTTGACTGTACATTGGGTTGGCTTTGTTAACGGCAACTTTCAGCGGCAACTGTCCGGTTTATGTGGCACAAGCGCCAGATCCGACGACTGAAAACGAGTTCCCACTGTTGCCAAGCGGGAAGTGGCGGATTCAGCACTTTGCGACCTTATCGCGGCGACTATATCGAGTGCATGTCGAAAAACTCATTACTCTGGCACTGCCCAAAGCCAATATGGTTCCTATTAATCCCCCCCGGTGCAGGCTGGTTGGGCTGTCCAGTCCCGTCTCAAGGTCACTCATGGGGAAGCTATAAATAGTCCTGAAGCAAAGACGAGCCCCTTTCTTCTGCCTGGTGCTGTTGTCAGGCCAGATCTTATGATTGCCCTGTTTATATAGAATGTGTAGTCCCGTATAAATAGCTAAATAGCTGCTAATGGACGCGACAACAAGTAGAGTGCTCTCCCCGCTTATCGCATCCGCTGGCAATTAACGCTATCTATCTGTTTTTTGGCGAAAACAACTTTGGCCACGGGCCAGGGCTTTTTGGAGTCAACAACTGATTTTCCCATAGACGTACAGTTGCCTAAGTGAAGAGCAATACCCACAAAATGACGTATCCCCTGACGCAGGCCCTTCAGTACCAGTATCCATAATCGTGCAGCCCCAAGGCTGCAATGTCTAGACGTGTTTATCATTTACGAGCGTGATTTGTTCTTTACTTGCAGTGAACGATGGCCGGACAGCGACCGTGCCGCAATACCGGGGATTGAGCAGCGCCTTTACCACAATTTTCCGGCAAGAGGGCTTCCGTGGACTCTACAAGGGCGTCACCCCCAATATCTGGGGATCAGGCTCCTCTTGGGGTCTGTACTTCATGTTGTAAGTACTCCGCCGTGCAGATAAACACGAGATAACAAAACTAACAGTGGGAATATCTCTCTTAGCTATAACACCATCAAGACGTTTATCCAGGGAGGCAACACGACCATGCCACTGGGTCCCACGATGCACATGTTGGCAGCTGCGGAATCCGGAGCTCTCACCCTGCTGCTGACCAACCCCATCTGGGTGGTAAAGACGCGACTTTGCCTACAGTGCGATGCTGCGAGCAGTGCCGAGTATAGGGGTATGATCCACGCCCTGGGCCAGATCTACAAGGAGGAGGGTGTGCGTGGCCTGTACCGCGGCTTTGTGCCCGGCATGCTGGGCGTCTCCCACGGAGCTATCCAGTTCATGACCTACGAGGAGATGAAGAACGCCTACAATGAGTACCGAAAGCTACCCATCGACACAAAGCTGGTGAGTACGCAGAACAAAGATGAGCAAAGCATCACATGACCAAGACGCGCGTGGCGTTGACATCGGGTATATTCTAAATTGGGTGGACACTTGCGGTCAACTAAATAGCAGAAAATATATCAACCATAAATTCGATGAATTGGGAAGCTTATTAAGAAGAATTCCCCCTTTTGTAAATTGTACGCCAGGTAGTTTCATAGTTTCGAATTAAATACAGGTGTTTCAATTTAAATGTAAATGCCGCAAAAGCAAGCCGACTAATAGTCCACATGGGTCACAGACTAATTTGCTTTTCATATTAATGTAAATAGATTTTCCTTCGTCAACTTAAAAATTTTTCTTTTTTTTGCTTTTATTCAAATTAGCACAATAAATATAACAAATCATTTTTGTTGCTCTTCTTGGAAAGGTACCTATTTCTTTAGAACTCATTCCTATATCTGGTTGTGATGACGTCGCTACGATTTGGCAGCCATTCAATAAATTCTGTTCGTCTCGCTAATATGTGTTCCCTCTCCCACAGGCCACCACCGAGTACTTGGCCTTCGCGGCTGTCTCCAAGCTGATCGCGGCGGCGGCCACCTATCCGTACCAGGTGGTGCGGGCACGGCTGCAGGACCACCACCACCGCTACAACGGCACCTGGGACTGCATCAAACAGACTTGGAGGTACGAGCGCATGCGCGGTTTCTATAAGGGCCTGGTGCCCTACCTGGTCCACGTCACGCCCAACATCTGCATGGTCATGCTAATCTGGGAGAAGCTGACTAGCTAGATGGAGTATTAAACTAGAGCCTAGGATCTAGAATCTGACACAGAATTTAAGCTAAGCGCCTAGAATACACGAATCTTTCTCGTTTCCTCCGATGTGCAGCTAGCAGCAGAAAATGACAAACTTATTCTGTATTATTGTTGTAATTCGATTTCGGTTTAGCCCTAGCACCTAACCGTAGCCATAAGTGTATTCCATAACTAGTTTATTGTACATCCTTCACTCCTAACACTTCAAAAGTAACTGATGTGATTGAAGGCAAAAATTGCCTTTGCCCATGAAATGTAATTTCAGAGAAGCATTTCTTGCACTCTTCATCAAGAACAAACACACATTTAGTTTTTAGTTTAGTTAAATTATTTATTTTGTAATGGCTTGGAATTGTGTAAGCACAAGTTGAAACCAGTTCACTGTTTAGTTGATACAAAAATTTCGTTTTGGCAAAAAGATTCTTCATAATTTTGAAAATGGTTTATAATTTTAAGGATAAACCTTGACACTTATGTAAATAAGCATAAACGCATTGTGAACCCAACTAAGCAAAACAGTGGAACAATCTTATTGAAACCAATGGAAAGAGATGAAAATGCTAAATTACTTACCTATATTAAAATGCCATGATGGCAAACCCAAAAGAAAATCAAGAAACGAACTATAGCAAACACTGTCGCGCGTCCAAACAGCGTCTTTCATTTGGCCAAGGGCTCAGGGCAGCTTCAGTAAGTAGTCCTTGCTCCTTCCGCTCCTTAAGTCGGCAGTCACCCCCTAAATTGTGCAGAATCTCTTTGCTAATCTGAAACAGCCAATGATCTCTTACTGTAAGTAGTTGTAGCTCTTGGTTCACAGTCACTAACCCCCGACGTGTTTGGTTTTCGTTGCAGGTTCGAGGGCTATAGAGGTTTCTACAAGGGTCTTCAGGCGAGCCTGACGCGCGTGGTGCCCGCCTGCATGATCACCTTCCTGGTGTACGAGAACATCTCGCATTTCCTGTTGGCTAAAAGAAAAAGGGTCGAAGCTGAAAAGGAAGCTTCAAACGTGTGATTCCTCCCTCGGGACTCTAAATAATTCCCTAACATATTTTACCTCAGTGTGACATTACCATATGTCTTTGTAGTCAACGGGCAGTTGTAATCATGTTGAGCATGCGCAGCTGCTCTTAGTTTAAGCTTAATTAGACGTGGTTGTTGATGAGTTCTCGGCAGCTTTTACTAGTAAGTTAAGTGAATGTTGTTCCTAGTGTGTTTCATCATGGATTTGTTAATTGGATTCTGACAAAAAGCCATGGGTATGCTAACATTTATTGAAAGATAGATTTAAAAATGTAATTATTGTTGCAAATAAACCAAATTCTTGTTATCCAATGAATAAGTCCAATTCTGTGTGGTTCCTTCAGATGTTAAATTGTATTTCACCAAGTAAATGATTAATTTTCTATCGAAAATGGATTTTAAACCTGGTACCAGAAGCGATAAAAATGTAACTAATAAATATGTTTATAAACAACTCAGAACGCTATAGTCGAGGACTTCGACTATTATATACCCGTTATCGAGCTAATGGGAGTGCGAGTGAGATGGATATATGCACTCTTCTAAGCGCCATCTAGTGTCTGTTTCATTTTTTGCTCATAACTTTTAAATGGATTGTCCGATTTTACAAATTTCTTCTTCATTTCTAAAGGTATTAATAAACACAACAAAATGACATTTTCACTTTTACAAAATCGGTAAAGACGTCGGCGCCAGGCTTGTTTTAAAGTCCTTTAAGGCGATTGTAGGCGTTAGGGGGGCGTGGAGTTCGGCTGAAACAAACTTGCGCTGCGTAGGAAGCCCAAGAATATGTGTGGGTACTCCTAACTTTTTAGCTTTTCTAGTTTTCAAGATCTTAGCGTTCATACAGACGGACATGCCAAGATCGACTCGGCTGATCCTGATCAAGAATATATATACTTTATAGGGTCGGAAACGCTTCCTTCTACCTGTTACATACTTTCACGCGAATTAATACAACTGGCATCGTTGAAGACTGGGTAAGCTTTAAATAAGCAGTCACAGTGGGATTAACTAGAAACACTAAAATATATAATATTTAATTTAAAATTGGAAATGATTTGAATTTAATTTTGAATTAATGCCGCCTAAGCTGAAAGCTATAAAATCGATTTGACAGCCAATGTAGTCCGATTCGGAGACCGTTTAACGGTTTTCTATATAAAGCTTTTTGCCAAGCTCTCGCTCGTGCTCGTGCTCCGAAGTTTTCCTCGTTTTATTCAGTTTTAAACTTTACTGGAGGGCGGACGTCTACAAGCCTTGCAATTGTTGTTGTTGTGTACCGTCTCGCCTGCTGTTGTTGTTGCTAGCGTAGTTTTGCGTGTCTGAAAATCGAACGTGTGTGAATTTAATTTACGGGCCGTAGAATTACCGCCAAGAGCAAACGACGCGTAAGGGAAATAAAAATAACAATAATAAAGAGCGTTTAAGCTTATGCAAGAAACTAAGTGCTCCGAAGTGCTCCATTTGCATTTGAGACGAAACCAGTTTCTAGCGATTCGAGTGCACAATTGTCCAAAAAAGTGCAACGGTCGAGTTCAACAAACCGATCAGTTGAGATAACGCCACAAATAGCAGTGAAATTCGCAACAATAAATACCAATTCTGATAAGTTTAAGAACAGTCTGGGCTTTGTTTACCGTTAGACCTGAACCTTGAGTGGAGGAGCCAAACCACATGTTGCTCGGGATCTGGATTCTATAGGGTGAGAGTGGGACAGCTAGATAAAGACAATAGAGCGTGTGGTGTGTGAATGACCTTGACTGGGCGGGGGCGTGAGATAAACCCGCAGAAGGTCTAAAGATCGTACTTGCCATATCGGTGGTTGCATGGCAACCAGCGTCATCCGGAGCAGCGTTGTCTCGACCTCCGCCGGACGACGGAACATCTGCGACTGCCTGGCCCAGGAATCCGCAGTCGGTTTGGGCAAGTCCTTGCCAAAGTCCAAGTCTGTCGATCACCTAACGGACCTCACGTGCGCCTGCCTGCGTTGCCAGTACCTGTCCAAGGACCTCCCGGACTCCCAGAAGGGCTCCAACTCCCTGCCCGTGGAGCACAGGCAGCGACCAGTGAGTCCCGGCCTTGGCTCTCTAGGCGCCCTCAGCGCCAAGGAGTCACCCATATTCGTGCGTCGTCGGATCTGGATTCCTTCCTCGGAGTCGCAACCCATTAGCTCCTCGCAGTTCTCCCTCCGGAGTGCCGCGCCGACATACGCCGAATATCAGCCGGAGTTGGATCTCGGCGCCGTAGAGGCGCTGCAACTCGCATCGGTCATGCCCAATCGGACCCACATGGACATCAATCGGAACAACGGATACCTGCACAACGGAGTGAGTACGAATCCCACAATGGGGCAATTTGTTTCGACTACGATCATGTCAACATATGTATACCTTACGGGGTCAGGCTTAAAGTCGGCAGTGGGATACACTCAAAAAAAAACAGGGCGGGAGAATTGTGATTTATAAATTAAAAAGCAAGTAATGACATTTCTTGATAAACATTTTATTAGAGAATTGTACAAGTTGAAGTTTGTCTTTGAGGTTTTATTCTTCTTTATCGTTTGTCCTTTAAGAAACGGAACTTTACTGACCCTTTTATACCTAAGATGTCTACTGCTTTACTATATTTTCGAGTGTAGGGAAGGCCCAAACATAAGTTGGCCAAGTGTTGCAATGGTTTCGGCTATTTTGCCTTGTCAGGCCGTTAATACAACCAGCGTGCACTCATTAGCCGCTTAAGCCGCATGGAGAACTTGGCGAAAACTCATTGCCCGCCAGATGTGATTACAGAGCGAAGCAAATGAACAGAATGTGAAATAATTAAAATACTCGTATTCCGGAAAATCCCAGACAACTTTAATAAATTTTCCCTCCTACCCCACAATGCCAGAATTAGTTTGTTTTTAATCTCTAAACAACCGATTGCCATTTTCCCTCTTACTAAGTGACCAATTAAATGGTAATGAAATTGAAGTCGCTGTAACATTTCGAACCCGACCCAGCAAAGTTATAAACAAACCGATAAAATCAAAACAATGCCAAACTAAAGGGTGGAGCGGGGTGCCTCACAAATTTCACTCTCTTCGTGGCTACGGGTATGGATATATTATACTATACATTCCATATATAAGGGACGGACGGGGGCGAACACAATGTGGGTGTGTTCAGCTACTTAAGTGATTGCCGGTTAGTTAGACATACATAGATATCCGCTGCTGTTGAGAAACTATAATGGGAATTGGAAGGGCTGCTACCGTTTTGCTAGAAAAGCCAGACAACGTCACGTTTTAAGGTCACTTTTTGAACCAGCCAGGGAAAGTGTGGGCTCTTTAATTAATGCCTGGCGTTGCTAGCATTTTTCAATTAAACATCGCACATGTGTGTAATTCACTTGATGAATCACAAGGTCCCATTGCATTTTTGGTCACAATCTAATCATGGCTCGTTCCCTTCCTCCTTTTTGGCTGGTGACTCCACGGAATGATAAGATATGAGCTGGCACTCCATTTCATGCTACTGATAATGCGCAAAGTTTCGTGTGCAGAGTCCATTGGGGGATCGGTATCGCTGTCGGCCCCTCGGATAGCATCCTCCTTATGTAATCAATCTCGAACTCCCTCTGCGCATCGTTGCCTAAGGCAATGCACTCCGTATTATTGTTTGTTTGGTTTTACTTTTGTGGCCGACTGATTACATTTACATGACAATTGCCCGGCCAACTGATAAGCATATGTATAAAGTAGTCTTACTGGGAGAGTCACATCACAGCCCTGATGTCACGCAAACCAAGGTGCAAATCTTTAAATTCCATTGCCAACTAACTTTATATTTATAGTCTCCATATTGACATTTTGTGCAATATCAACCTGCCATTTAGTTTAAGGTGATATGATCGAGTCAATTTCAAAATTTTCTGAATAAGGCAATCTACAGATACGTTTCACACCCTATGATACCCAGAGAAGATATCAAAACCTTGCTAAGAAAAAACCAGAAAAACCAAAACAATAGCTCACAACCTACGTTGGGTTTTAGAGGGTTAAGAAGCCTACATATCCTAGTGCTGTCTACATGGCTTTTTACTTTTACATTGTAGAAAATATTTATATTGCATACGTTATGGGTTTCATTAAAAAAAAAATATTATAAATAAAACCGAATCGTTTAGCAATAAATGTAGTTTCACAAAGAATCTAAAAACGTAAGTGTTGCTCCACATTTCTCGATTTACCGCTTGGCGTGATACATGCAATCCTAGTAGGTTCCATTTCTCCACGTGCTCAGGTCCTTTTTTTTAACTTACAAGCACGTGTTGCCAATCCATGGAGGTGGCGGCGTCTTTCGCTTTTAAGTCGGTATCCGATTTACGGGACAGAACTCCGGGCAGGACTTCACCGCATCCGGGCATCCGTGTGGCTTTTGTTCGGAATGGGGTCGTCCGGGTAATTGCAGGCGCCTGAGATGGTGGGGCGAATGTTTCACATACCTTTTCTGTTTCGTGGCTGGATTGCGTGTAAACATATGCAGGCACAAAAGGAATTCCTTCTCGTTCGACATTTATGCGAAAGTGAATTTCTAATGCTTTCGGTTTCCATGGCATCAACTCTGCAACAGGAATTTCAAAGATGGAGGAACTGTGTTGGCTCTAATCTGCCATGAATTATGTAAGCAGATTCGAGTGTTGACTTGCCCCCGATTTGAAAGTGTGCATATCGGTGAAACTGTAGACAACACACTTTATTGTGCCTTACATTTAGAATATATTGCATCAATGCAGTTGCAGGATAAAATGTCTAGCCAAAACCATATATTTATATAAATAAACGAATACAATAGTTAAATACTATAGTTATGAAATCAATGAGTTTGGTAGCTCAGAGTTACTCGATATCGGATAATAAGCCAAAAGGTATTCTTATTTTTCAATATGTGTTTAGTATAATACTATGCCAACTTATAAATAAAGCATTCATTTCAGAAAGTTTCAAACCTTTAGAATGTATAAAAATATGTATCTATATATATTCTATTAATAGGTAATGGAAGATCAGTACGGGCAAAGTTAAGGTAGTTAACTGCAATGATATTGCAACCACAACAACTTGAATACATATATTAGGAACTGTAATATCTAATTAAGTCAGACTCGAAGCAACTTCCGTACATCTGTCCGATGGGATATATCTTGCTAAATGTGGATATGTGTGCCATCCCGTCTGCGTTTTGGGTTATTACTTGAGTAATCGTATATGGGCGATGTATCTCGTTCCCTGTCGCCCTGCTCTCTGCACTGCGGCTAACCACGTTTTGTAATAAGCGTAATTCTATATAGTCACGTCGCAGCAGTCAGTCGACAATCAGCCAAGACAGCGCCCAACTGGCCAGATTGATGTGTCGCCCACTTAACGCCGAGCGACTCTTTTGGGACAAGTTGATGCGGCAAATCCTCAGCCTAAAGGAAGCCCCCCAAGTGCGCTGAAGCGTGTTCTGGGTTGTTTGGAGAGGTCAGGTCCAGAAATGGACACTGAACGCCCGCTCCACTGGCTGTAACGGATGATTGCTTACTTGTCGTCTTGGTAGTATTCATATCTCACCTTGATCCCAATGACAGAGCCCAGTGATTCGGGAGCAGGGCTAACCAGCCGGACAACAAGTGTGTCCACTATGCTGGCCACCGGACACTGGTCCAACTTTGTCCGGAGATTGCTTGATAAGCGGGTGCCAGTCGTTCAATCGCTCCATTCAAAGGCCCACCGGCTCTTCTCACGCTCATTTCGCAAGCGATTTCGAGGCACAACCAGTGTTGGTAAGCACCTGGCTAGCTTTAGCTTTTTCGTAACTAACTGTAATGCTAAACCTCTCACCACAACACCGGGGGAGGGGCAGGGGCGGGCCAACGGGGCGAATTAAAATTCATAAAAGCCTAGGCGTCGTCATTGGGGATTTCAGTGCGCGTTTGGTTTGTCAGCGCTGCGGTTGCTTAAAATTCAAAGGAGTCCAGGATCAAGAGTGTAGGATAGGAAATCAATGTGGAGCAGATGGAAACCCTTGAAGAATCGCTAGAGATCATCAGCGCCAGTTGAAAATATGCCCAACGCGGACGAGCAGCGGGTAAAAGCCACAAAGAGAGCGGAATCGGAACTATCGGAGGAGAAGGGTGACCGCCAGGAGGGGGAGGGGGAGGGGGATCCCAAAGAGGAGTCGGAGGAGGCCAGCGGAAAGATCAAGGGCCGTTCCCGATTCTCTGCGGCTCTGCGAAGCCTCTCCAAGACCAAAACCAAAAGGGAAAGGGAGCTGGATAAAAGTGCCGACAGGGAGACCAGAAGCGCGGAGGAGGAGGCCCAGGAAACCCCTGGCGAGCTAGAAGACGTGGCCAGCTCCATTTCCACAGACAGTGGAGCCCTCGGAGCCAAGACCAAAAAGAAGAGCCTGACGCGCCGCCTGCTACTGGGTGGCCTGAGAAAAACCGGCAAAACGTCGAAGGTGCGACCCCACAGCTTGGCCACCAGTGACGATATCAGCGTGGAGCACCTCGAGGCCACAACCCTGCCGCTGCCATCTCCACCTGGTTCACCCTCCTCGGCCAGCAGCAGCACCCTGCAGATCACCATCAGTGGCAAGAAGGTGGAACCAGCGCTCGTGCCCGCCAAGAAGGGCGGCAAGAGCAGGCCCAAGAGCGACACGGATTATCTGACACCCGCCGCAGAGGAGAAGAAGCCGAGAAAGAAAACCACTACCACCACTGTGACCACGAGAGATACGAGCAGCAGCACCCGCACCACCAAGTTGCTGGTGGCCAAGAAGAAGCCCCAGAGCCCCGAGAGAGAGTCGTCGTCTGCGTCGCCTTTGCCCCTTATCAGCACCACCGAGAGCACACGCGATACGCCGCCCAGAGAGCGGGCCCCAGCGAAACCGAGTCGGGTTCAGTCTGCCAGCGGCACCGGAGCTGTTCGCAAGTCCCAATCCTCGAGCGGATCCAGCAGGAAGCTGGAATTGATGCAGCAGCAGCAGCAGCGCGGCCACCGCCTCAACGCCAGACAACTGGCTGAACTAGCGAATACGGAACCCCAGCCATCAGGGCAAGAGCCCCTGGACCCATCCACATCCACATCCACAACCACGTCCCCTCCGACCGCTGACGACGGTGTCTCATCGGCGGAAAGTGCCCAGACCATTGCCAATCCCCCGCCCGTCGTCCGCTTTGCCGTGGGTAGTGCCGTGAGGAGCCCATTGAGTGCTTACGAAGCCGCTTTGGCCGCCGCCGCCAGTCAACAGCCCAACTCGAACGAGGAACTCAGTGACTCCAGTCTCCGGCGGCTCAGCTTTGCCCAGCAGCAGCTCATACTCGGCGACCACGACAGCATCGAGGGCAGGCGGGAAACGCTGCACTATCAGTCGGTGGCTAGTGAATACTCCAACCAGGACTCCGGGTCGGAGGACGAGAGCGAGGAGCAGGCGGAAGCCAGGGAGCCAGAGAGCGCCAAGCCCATGCCGGCCTTCGGTGACCTGACCATGGATCAGGAAATGGAACCGGTAAGGTGTCGCCATCGTCGTCGGATTGTCAGTTTGCCACTTTGCTAGTTTACCAGCGAAGAAGCCCCACAAGTATTATGTTGGCCCCCTTATAGTGTGTGTGCCTGAGTGTCATTCAACTGGGTGGTAATTGCCTAGAGGGGTCTCGCCAACTAACCAGCAAATCTCAGTGCGGATTGACAAGCTGGAGGAGGTGTAACTAATACCCGACTTGGAATTTATTAAAGTGTTGCTTCTAAAATCTTATCTTGGGGATTCAAATTCTCACTTTGTGAGTCAAAAAGTCATTCTTATATTTCGCTTTCATTTATTAAGCCTAGTCCATATCTTGGTTAAAAATCTGGTGCTTAAATTTATATTTCTTTTGCATAAACGTCTGCTTTTTTTGTTAATAAAGGTTTACAGCTTATATTCCCCTTATCCACTCTAGGAGTTTCCGGGGCTTACTTATTTGTTCTCTATTAATAATTCTTATGTCAAGAAGCACAGATCTCGAAGGGGTCCCATAAGTATACATACATATGGTTTTAATATTATGCTGATTAAATATCTAGGGATTGTAAGTCAATACAGGGAGTTTTATAAATTATTTCTTAAGATCGAATGTCCCCTCTGTGAACAAACGATATTCAATCGATCTCTTAACTATATCTATTTCAATCCTTTCTTCCAGGCCATCATGACGTCAACCAGCGATAAGCGCGAGCATCTATACAAGATTCTAGTCATCGGCGAACTGGGAACCGGCAAGACATCCTTCATCAAGCGCTATGTGCATCAGTTCTTCAGCCAGAACTACAGGGCCACCATCGGCGTGGACTTTGCCCTGAAGGTGCTCCAGTGGGACGCCAACACGATAGTGCGCCTGCAGCTGTGGGATATCGCCGGTCAGGAGAGGTTCGGCAACATGACCAGGGTTTACTACAAG
Source organism: Drosophila lutescens (assembly GCA_037075285.1). Classification (NCBI taxonomy): domain Eukaryota; kingdom Metazoa; phylum Arthropoda; class Insecta; order Diptera; family Drosophilidae; genus Drosophila; species Drosophila lutescens. The sequence continues at coordinate 2,888,193 of JBAMCF010001083.1, forward strand.
GAGGCGGTTGGAGCGTTTATCGTGTTCGATGTGACGCGCAGCGGGACCTTCGATTGCGTGAGCAAGTGGAAGGAGGACCTGGACTCCAAGGTGCAGCTGCCAGATGGCAGTCCGATTCCGTGCATCCTGCTGGCCAATAAAGTGAGTGTTTATAATGTTAAAGGAGTTTTTAATGAACCCTACCTACGTACCCCATTATTCGAATTCCACGTCCTCAATATATAATTATTTTTCTTGACTCCATCAAATCTATTTTCTATCCCAGCTTGATTCGCTTTTGCAAAGAAAACCGTAGTCCCTTAATAAGAAAACACTTTTAAATATAATTATAAAACTGTTTACATTTTTCTCCATTTTCCAGTGCGATCAGGAAAAGCAGGGCATAATAACGCAGCCGGAGAAGATGGATGAGTACGTGAGGGAAAACGGATTTGCCGGCTGGTTTGAGACATCCGCCAAGGAGAACATCAACATCGACGAGGCAGCCCGTGCCCTCGTGAATAAGGTGATAATCCGAGCTAATCCTCTGGCAAAGCTCCGCTAATCTTACTCCACTCACCCGACAGATACTCATCAACGATAAGCTGATATCTGCCGATCTGGCCGATGGCGACAAGTTCAACCTGAGCTCTGGCGATGCAGCCGGGTCGGATGCCAAGAACAAGTGTTCCTGCTGACCTGGGACCGAGGTCCGGCGATTTGCTAAGCACTCCAATTACCATTCCCAGTCTGAGCGCGTCCAAGAGCGGTTTTCTAAGACAGAAACGCAATGTGTCTACGTCCATTCCATGTTCATGTTGTTAGAAGATAGCGATAACTATGCTTAGGGTTTCAACGTAACATTTGTCTAAGACTTAGTCTCATCCGCATTCCCATCATCCCGTCTATCCATCAGTTACAGTCAGTTTGGCGTTATCTTTAACACCCCAGGCCGTAGATCCCGATAAGACTCGTCTGTGGGTCCACATTGTAGCACCGGGATCCGGGTCACTACGGGAATTTATATCGTGGCACATAGCTTACCTACGCATACGCCCCATTATTATTATCATTATTATCGCCCGTAGCCGCGAGGATTAGCCGAAGATAGCGCAGCATCCGTATCATACCATTCTACATTTGTGTAAAATACGATTCGTGTTCTTGTTTTTGTTTGTTTTATTTGCCATTGTTGGCGAGATTGTTTTATCTTGGAATTATTACTCTCACATATGCAAACACACTCTGCCATCTTTATTTGCATTTAGATAACAATACGTACGTTTTATGCAATACGAAATGAGAAATAAAGTTTTTAATGGTAGTTAAGTAACGAAGTAGTGTTTTATTGGTCGTATAAAAACGGAGGAAATTTCATTTGGCTTTAAAAATAATATAACACACTCTTTTGAAGGTGTTATTATTGTGAGAAAATAAAAATAAAACAACATAATAGGTCATGCCTGTTTTTAGAATCAGTAGTCTATTTCTCCTTAGTTGTTTCTAAAACGAAGGGACTTTTTTAAATATTGTCTTCCTTACCGCCGAAAACAATTAGGTTTTTTCTAGACCGGCGATGTTTTTATGGCGACATTTACAAACTATCGACTACAAAAAGTACTGCAAATGATAATTATCCTGGGTATTCCCTAAACTGTTTAATTGCTGAATTGTTGAATTTTGGTCAGCTGTTAATCAGCTGTTCCATACAAAGTCAACTTTCTGAAATTTCAGCAATTCAACAGCCGAGGCTGTTGAAAATTTTGTTGAATTGCTGAAAGGCCAGAGTAGTCACCTTTTTTATTAAAAGTCATGGTAACTCCGTAACATTTTAGTATCACCAGTACGCATTCTTTGTGGTTCCTTTTACCTTGGTAACTATTTTAGACAGTAAATAGCAATAATAAATCAAATTTTACATGTTTAAAGTTCCGTGAAACTTTTCAACAAATAACAGCTGTTTGAAAATTCAACAGGAACCATTTTGGGTCGTTCCCTTAATTGCTGAAAATTTTTGTTGAATTTTCAACAATTCAGCAATTCAACAGTTTAGGGAATACCCTGATAATAAATAAATTGGCAATTGTTTTCACAGAAATCGAAAATGTTTTTCAGAGTGAATAAACTCTATAATTTGACTTCATAAAAAATCCGTTCTCTGAGCTAAAGTATTTTTAATGATTTGTTCAAACTGGCCAAAATTGTAAGCAATATGAAGCGATTCAGGAATAACCTAAATATAAGTGTTGGTAAACATGACCACTATCGACAGGAGTGAGATAACTATCGATAAGCCGGAAGACAAGTGCCCCCGATTTTTGCAGCTCTATTTATTAGTGTTGTGTAGCCGTGTTACTGCTAAATTGTTTATTGCTAAAATTCTGCAAACAGGAGATAGTAGGACAAATAGTTCATAGTACAAGTGGGCGAAATGTGTTAGATGTTTAAGGTAAGCAGCCGCGAAAGTCAGATCGCAACCGGAATGTCGATAGACTGCGCTTTTGGGGCCGCAGAATTCCGCACTCGTCACGTTAGCGTTTACTCCCCTTTTCTGGTCTTTGTTGGGGCTCCGCTGGCCCTTTTGCTGATAAGTGCCCCGAGTCGACTTAATTAATCAGTGCCCCCGAGTCGGGGCAAGTCAATTGGATGTTTGGGAACCGCAGCGAGCCAGCTGTGTGCCCAAAATATCAGTTGTGGAAGAAGCTTTCGCTCTGATTGGACTCCCATTCCCACACTCTATATATTTCGTCTTTCAGGTGCTGACTAATACTGGGTGGAAGGTAATCAGTTGGAATCGCCGCAAGATACGATGATCCCGCCGAAGGAAAACGTCGATCTGGAGTGCTTTTTGGTGACCAAGCACTCCTGGAAGGGCAGGTACAAGCGCATACTCTCCATCGGCACGGTCGGCATATCCACCTACAATCCGGACAAGCTCGACCTGACCAACCGATGGTCCTACTCGGACGTCGTGGCAGCAGCTCCCTCCAAGACCTCAAATGTGAGCTTATCCACCCTAGCAAGAGCTCTTGAATAACTATGTTTCTTTTACAGATACCCAATGAGTTTGTGCTGACCATCAAGAAGGACAAGAAACTGGATACAATCAAGTTGTCGTCGGAGTACCGCAATGACATACTTAGCTCAATATTAAAATACTACAAGGAGTTTGCAGACAAGCCGAAAAATGCTCAGGTTGGCTCATCTGACCTTTCTTGGGTTTTATTTTCAAACTGTCGTAACTTATATTTTAAAAGGTTTCGGGATCTTCTGATCTCTTAAAACCATTTAAATTTAAATATTTTCAAATCAATTTCGATACAAACTTTAAAGACTTTTAATCTCACAAATAATATACCAATATCTACTCGCACAGCGCTTCAGTGCCTACAAGTACCACTGGTCGGGCATCAGCCTGCCCACTGTGCTGGAGGTCACGCCCTGCTCGCTGGACCAGCTCGATCCAACAACCAACGACATCCTGGCCAGCTATATGTACAAGGACATCGAGGGAATAATAGGTAGCTATGCACACTCGACTCGCTTGCATCAATTAATGTGTCTTGTATCGTCTTCATGTGCCTCAATTTTAATTCAATGTGTACGCTTTGTTCTTTTTTGTTGCTTGCTGCACTCATCTTTTTGGTATTTGTTTACGTTTGCGCACGTTTTAAGCAGGCATCTCGGACTATGAGGGAGGAATAGTGATGGCCTACGGCGGATTTAGTCGCCTTCATCTGTTCAAGGCACTAAATCACCATGAGATCGTGCAGAATATTGCTCAGAGATCGGCACAGTTTCTGGGCATCGAAACTAAAATACTCAAGAGTCAGATCACCCTGGAGCAGTTCGAGAGACAGCGGTTTGGCAAGTTCAGGTGAGGTGCTAGGTAAAACTAAGGAAAAGAAACAGTTGCTTAACAATGTTTACATTTGCAGCGGCGACCAGTTTCAAACCTCGTCGACCGAGTTCTCAGTGCATAAAATAACGCCCCGCCATCCCGATCCAGTAAAGCGCCTCCTATGCCTCACCGAGGTCACGCTGCTGGAGCGGGATCCTCAAACCTATAGCGTCTGCACCCTGCGTCCACTCACCGACGTGTTCGCCCTGGTTCGAGACAAGGACAATCTGCAGCGCTTCAGCATCGAGTACAAGAACGGAATCGTGCGCAACTACAGCACCAATGATCGAGACTCGCTGTTGGCCACTGTTCTGGATGCGGTGCGCTCCAGTGGCAACCAGGATGTTCACGTACGCATTGGCAACACGCCGCGTGGCAAGCGTTATGTGCCTCTGAGCAGCTCCGTAGACGAGGAGACGGAGGCGAACTTAATGCGCCTGGTCATCAACAATTTTCAGAACCCTTCTAAGCGGTACGAAATCTTAGAGCGCTTCAATGCTAATGTGCCCCACAGCGGCCTCAAATACAGTGTAACTCAGGATGTAAGTTTTCGTAATGAATTCTATTAAAAGATAATCGTAACCAATGTGCCAATTTTCAGAGCTTGTTTGCAGAAAACAAAGATAAGCTCATCCTAAGTGCCCTGCAGGCTTTGGCGCAAAAGGAGCTAGACAGTCCAACGGCACAGCTGAGTAACTTGGAACTGGAGGCTATATTTCATGCACTTACTCGTCTGCTGGCCAGCAAAGTGGGCTACGCAGCCTTTACCAATCTCACGGGGTAAGAAAAATGCCATGCCATATCAAAGGCATTTTTAAAGTTCGACTACTTTTCAGATTTCGTGAGATCATCGGTACAAAGGTGGTGGCCGCTTTGAGACGCAAGGATCTAGCAGTGACATACTCTGCCATTGACATGATTAACTCCCTAATGCATTCTGTTAATTCTGACCACGATTTGAAGCAGGAGCAACTAAATAAGTCATCCATTCTGTCATCTAAATCGTTTCTGGAAACCTTGCTGAACATGTGGACAACCCATGTGGTAATTAAATATTTTAAAGCTTTCGTCAACAAATCATGCAATAATGTAATTTTTTTCAGAGCCATGGCAGTGGTGCCCTGGTACTGTCAGCCATGCTGGACTTCATGACCTTTGCCTTGTGTGTGCCTTACAGCGAGACCACCGACGGCAAGCAATTCGATATCTTGCTGGAGCTGGTCGCCGATCGTGGCCGCTATCTGTACAAACTGTTCCAGCACCCGTCGCTGGCGATCGTTAAGGGAGCTGGTCTAGTGCTGCGGGCCATCATAGAGGAGGGAGAGCTGCAAGTGGCCCAGCAAATGCAGGCCTTGGCTTTGGATGAGGCGGCGCTGTGCCGGCACTTGCTGGTGGCCCTGTACACGCCATCCAATGATCCCACCCAGACCACGCAACGTCAGTTGTCCCGACATTTAATTGGACTGTGGTTAACTGATAGCGAGGAGGCCATGGAGCTGTTTAAACGAATCTTTGTTAGTTATTATCGAAATGGATTTTCTAACCAAGTTTGTAATTTAAAATGACTTTTTCAGCCCGCTGGCCTGTTGACTTTCTTGGAGTCTGAGGAGTCCGTTCCAGAGTCGGATATCGAGGAGGACAAACTAAATTTCCGTGATAATCTCAAATTTGCAATACAACATTCCAACAAAACACGCAAAAATGTGATAGAGAAGCATTTACAAGGCATCAAGCACTGGGGCATGAACCTCATCGAGAAGCAAGATGCAGCGGCTCAGGCGCTGAAGAACCGTCCAGTGGTGCTGCGAAATCGACGTCAGAAGAAAAAGACATCTGATGACGTGGTGAATCTGCCTTTCTTCTTTTACAACTTTGCCAAAGATCACAGTCTGCCAAACTTAATATGGAATCACAAGGTAAATATTTTAATATATTTTACAAGACCTAATTCTAATAGCAATATCTCTGTAGACCCGCGAGGAGCTGCGCATTTGCCTAGAGAACGAACTGCGGCAGTTCCTCAACGATCGGGACTTGGCTGGCCAGATGATTGTGGCCTGGAATTACCAGGAATTCGAGGTGGGCTACAAATGTCTTGCTGATGAGATAAAAATTGGAGACTACTATATTCGTCTGATACTGGAGAAAGACGACTGGCCGCAGAATCTAGTGAAGGATCCGTAAGATTACTTGCCTGGCGAGCTTTATGTTTAGATTTAAACTCAATTACCTTTTCAGGATTGAACTGTTTAATGCATTGTATCGACGGGTGTTGTGTCGACAGCGCGTAAATGATGACCAGATGACAGTGTTTTCCCTGCAGGCTTTGGCTAAAGTTTACCGTCGTTACCACGCTGAGATTGGCAAGTTCAACGATATGTCATACATCCTGCAGCTCAGCGATAGGGTGTGTTTAAGAAGCTTTTAAATTTAATTTTAACATTCGTTATTTACAATGTTGTAATCCCCGTCAGTGTCTATCCCCCTCAATGCGTGATGCGCTGATCAACCTTATTTCTTGCCTGGTTCTGGAGAAATCCAACAGTCGAGCCCTCATCGATCATGTACAGTGCCTAGTAGATCTTATCACCCTAGCCCATCTACACAAGGGACGGGCTCAGCTTAATACCAAGACGAATGTTATTGAAGCAGGTCCCAATATGGCTGCATACGAAGAGAAGGATTGGTATTACAACATCGAGAAGGATGGCCAAAAACCAGAGCGTCAGGGACCCATCACTTACTCGGAGCTTAAGGAACTTTGGCAAAAGGGACTTATTACGCCAAAGACCCGTTGCTGGGCCATCGGCATGGATGGTTGGCGATCGCTTCAACAGATCCCGCAGCTGAAGTGGTGCCTCATCGCCAAGGGCACACCGCTTTACGACGAGACTGAGCTTTCTTCAAAGATCCTAGACATACTTATCAAGTGCACTAGCTTTTTCCCTAGTCGCACCCAGAATGGCGTGGCAGTGCTCATCCCAGGTCCAAAGCTGTCGCGCAAGCTTTCGGAGTTCATCTGCCTACCGCACGTGGTACAAGTTTGCCTAACCCACGATCCCGGATTGTTGGAGCGCGTTGCCACGCTCCTTTACCAGATTATGGAGGATAATCCGGAGATGCCCAAAGTCTACCTCACGGGAGTCTTCTACTTTATGCTTATGTACACAGGAAGCAACATTTTGCCGATCACCAGATTCCTCAAGATGACGCATATGAAGCAGGGATTCCGCAGTGAAGAGGTAAATCATACTATATTTAATGGCTGGAGTCAATCTTAATTTTATTTTCCTTTACAGACCTCTCAATCTGGCATCATGCACCGCAGCATCCTTGGCCAGCTGCTGCCCGAGGCTATGGTATGTTTCCTAGAGAACTATAGCGCAGAGAAGTTTGCTGAGATCTTTCTCGGCGAGTTCGATACTCCCGAGGTAATATGGAGTTCAGAGATGCGACGCCTACTCATAGAAAAGATCGCCGCCCATATAGCGGACTTTACGCCTCGACTTCGGGGCCATACAATGGCGAGGTATCCGTACTTGGCCATTCCAGTGATCAGCTATCCTCAGTTGGAAAATGAGCTTTTTTGTCACATCTACTACCTGCGTCACCTATGCGACACCCAAAAGTTCCCCAACTGGCCCATCTCAGATCCGGTGCAACTGTTAAAACACACCCTAGACGCTTGGCGCAAGGAGGTGGAGAAAAAGCCCCCTCAGATGACCATTCAACAGGCTTACCAGGATTTAGGCATCGACCTCACCAAGACTCCTAAACCAGACGAGTCCATGATTCGCAAGAGCTATTATAAGCTTGCGCAGATGTATCATCCTGACAAGAATCCCAATGGGCGTGAGATATTCGAGAAAGTTAATCAGGTGCGTAGATAAGGAAGCAAGTCGTACTCGATTGTAGATTACAGCGATTCTTCTATTTAGGCGTATGAGTTCCTTTGTTCGCGAAACGTGTGGAGCTCAGGTGGGCCAGATCCAAACAATATTGTGCTTATTCTTCGCACACAGAGCATCCTTTTTGAGCGTTATCCGGATGGTAAGTGTATTAAAAATTTTTAAATTTTAAGTCGGAAATTCCATAATTTATTTATTACAGTTTTGCGACCCTACAAATATGCTGGCTACCCACAGCTCATTAAGACCATTCGTCTGGAGACCCGGGATGATGAGCTTTTTTCAAAGGAGGCCCAACTGCTGACAGCTGCCTCTGAGTTGTGTTACCACACAGTTCATTGCTCCGCCTTAAATGCTGAAGAACTGCGAAGGGAGGAAGGTATTGAGGCGCTTCTTGAGGCCTACACCCGCTGCGTGTCCATTCTGGGGGTAGACTCCAAGCCGGACTCTCTGCACTATCAGGTCATATCGAACGTGACTCGTTGTTTCGAAGTGGCCTGTAACTTTGAGAAGTGCAAGCAGAAGATCATTCAGCTGCCACAGTTGCTCTCGGACGTGTGCCGTGTAGTCTACTTCAAGCACACGCTATCGGTAAGCTTGGTGACTAGTCTGGCAGCCAATAATTACGACTTGCAATGCCAATTGTCTCGGAATGGTGTACTTTGGTCACTGCTGCTATTCATCTTCGAGTACGACTACACGCTGGACGAGAGCGGGGTGGAGGTGAGCGACAAGTCCAACCACCAGCAGCTGGCCAACAACCTGGCAAAGATGGCCGTGCTGGGGTGCATTTCCCTAGCAGGTTACAGCATGGAGCTGCGACAAAAACCGGTGACGGGAAGCGAAGCCAACTCGCCAGCTAACGCCAAGGCGCCGCCGGCGATAAAACCGAAGCCATCGTTCCCAGTTGCCTCGAGCTCAACGTACACCCAGAACGCCCACAATCCGCTGCAAAGCAAACAGCTGGCCATCACGAGCGGTAAGGAAAAGGAGCCAGACACCTCGTCCGGCAGCAGTGACACCTCCAGTTCTACGCCCACCGAAAGTGAGCAACAACAGCAGCTGTCGAGAAGCAGTCCCAGTGCCATTCAGCATAAGTACATTGTGACGGGGGAGGCAAAGAACTCGCTGATCAAGCAGGTGCTTGATCGCCTGCTTACCCGTTACATTGCCAACCAGTTGGCCACTGCACGCGACAGCGAAGTGCTCAAGTTGCTCACGGCGAACACCAGAAATCCCTACCTCATCTGGGATAATGGGACCCGCGCACAGCTCAAGGATTTCCTAGAGCAACAGCGAACGGCCTCTGCCCGGGAGACGCATGAGGACATTGCCCATGTCGCTGAGCTGGTTTCCAGCTTTGAGTTCGATGCACACAAGTGAGTAATCTGAATTGCTGCTGAAAACTTAGTTTATAGCCACAATTTTATACAGAGATGAGCTGCAGATCGGCGGTATATTCATACGCATCTACAACGATATGCCAACCCACCCCATTGCTAATCCGAAGCTCTTCATCATCGATCTGCTGGAGTACCTAAAACATGCCTTTCAGTTTCTTCAGTACAAGAAGAATCCGGCATCAGCTGCAGCTGCCGCTGGCGGTGCTCCCAAAATGGGCATTGATGGCATTCTGACTCCCACTCTAGCGCCCAATCATCCCCAATTGCAGCAGGCTTCGACGGGCAAAGCCGGCAGTACCTTCGATGACGTTCTTAGTGCTTACAACCGATCGAAGAGCCGAAAGAAGCTAGAGACGGACGCCCAGACGGAACAACAGTTGGCCTTACAGCAGAGCAAATACGACTTTGGCAACGACGGAAAACTTGAGCTGAACATAACCATGGTGCTGAAAGCATTGATAGCAGTGATCAAGGCAAATGCCGAGGTGGAGATCCAGTGCATCGGAAACTTTGATATGATCTTTGGTTTCTTGGCCAGCAACATATTCTCCGATGTAAGGATATGTTGTTTTTATCTGCAAGGCATTTAATAACCCTTCTGTTTTGCAGAACTCTACTGTTAAATCGGTGGCCTTGGAGGTGGTTTCTCTGGTTTCCCGCAACAAGGAGTGCGTTTCGGAGGTTGCAGCCTGTGAGATTCTGGGCAACTATCTGGTGGCCCTCAAGGATCCAGAGCTTCGCGCTAGCCAAGTGAAAGTGCTGGAAACTCTTTCAGGACTGATGAACGTACAAGAGATGATTAAAGAAGCACAGACCAAGGGTGCCACCGTTTATCTATTGGATATGTTCTGCAACTCCCGTAACCCACAGATCCGCGAGATGTGCGCCGGTATTCTGGCTAAAATGACAGCTGATCGGTTGAGCGGTCCCAAGGTACGGATTACGGTTTCGAAATTCCTACCAGCTCTGTTCATCGACGCCATGATAGAGTCGCCGCCCACGTCCGTGCAGCTCTTCGAGTCCATTCACGAACATCCAGAGCTTATTTGGAATGACAGCACGCGATCGAATGTCTGCGATGCTGTGGCCGACACGTGCCAAAGGTAATCAATGGAAAGCAGCAGCTTTGTTGTTCATATTCTCAAAGGTGCTCTTCTCACAGGTTCTACCAACTGCAAAAGGAGAATCCCCGGCATGTGTGGAAGGATCCGGAAATACTTAAAGACATAGTATCCAATGAAATTGTTGTGGCCGGCGTCTACCTCCGACTGTTTGTCAGCAATCCCGCCTGGACGCTGCGCAAGCCAAAGCAATTCCTCTCCGACCTCCTGGACTTTGTCGTTGAACAGATCGGAAAGAGTTCCGCCGAGCAGGACGTGCTTGACCTGTCTACTACGGCGCTGGTTGAGCTTCTACGCTCGCAGCCCAATCTGGCGGACGACATACCAGTGCTTGGACACATACCGAAGCTGTTTAACCTGCTCTCGGTGCAGCCAAAGAACACGCTATCAGTATTACATCAGCTTTCGCTGTCTGAGGTTGGGTGTAATAATTATTTGTATCGTACTGTTTATTATTTAAAGTTCCTTTATTATCTTTTAGTTTTGCGTGAGTGCCATTTCACAAACGGAATGTGTTGCGCCGCTGAAGAAGTGCATGGAGCACAATAGGGATTGCATCGAAAAGGCGTGCGAGGCACTGAGCCGACTTTTTAAGCACCAGCATGTAAGTTATTATAAAAAGGGTTTTATAAAAATCGCACACCCAATCTTAAATATTGTACAATATTCATTTAAAAAATATGGTCCATCGGTTTAATTTCTTAGGATTCCTTAATCAGTCAATCGCTTGAAGTGGGTCTTATACCATTTCTGCTGGGACTGCTGGACAGTCGTCTGGAGTTCGTGGACAATCCTTCGGCGGTTAAGGCGCAAATTGTGGCGGCACTTAAAGGCATGACGCACAATCTCAATTACGGCGATCGGGTTACGCAAATCTTGCTCAAGCATCCCGTGTGGGCCGAGTTTAAGGATCAGCGCCACGATCTGTTCATTGCTGACACCACCATACGTGGCTATCTGACGGGTGAGTCGAAACGTTTTATAGTACCATAGTTTATATACATAATTTCACTGTTTTGAAGGTGTCAATCCGACGGCTGGCTACCTGACTGCGGGTCCTGCGCAAAGCGTGGAAGTGCTCACCTCACCGCCGCCTATCGATCGCGACGATCCTTCGGCCCGTCCACCCATCGATTAGCGACTTGTTATCCGCCGGACCAAGGCTAAAGCTTAGGCTGGCATTTGAGTTGATTACGCTATTATGAAGCCCTCAATTGCCACGGAATCAGACATATGGAAACGGACACGGACTTGCACGGGTTTCCCCCATTTACTGTATTAAACTTTTGCATATTTTTTACACTCGCAGCCAATTGTACGTAGCGTGGAAGGGGCAGGCGCGGCTTTCGCCAGCCAACATATTATTAAACTGTAACAAAGTTTCATTTTTTATATTTATAAAAAAAACTGTATAAATAATTAGTTATTAGTGTATACACAGATCATAAACAAACTAAATAGAGCATGCATAAAGTGATTATACATATGAAATAAAGCCGATTCATTACAAATGAAAGAAAAGTGAAATTTCCAACGTACTTATTTTTTTAGTTTTAAAAGGATTCTTTAATTTACTTTGAGTAATTTGAGAGGTATTATTTTTTAGTGTACAAAAAAAGGTTTGTAGTTGTCAAAAGTGCGAATGCTCTTCTCAATATAGTAATATAGGGTATGCAAATAAGCGATATTAAACAGTATTTTTTTTGGTATATTTCATGTGCTGAACGAAACGCGTTAGCTGATTTTCCCTACATATTGTTTGGCAACAAAATAACGAAATGTCTCTGGTGGCAGATTATAGCGATTCCTCCGAATCCGATGATGAGAGCAGCAGCCAATCCTCTCAAGAAGAGAAGACTACAGCGTGAGCTTCATCCACGTCTTGAATATGACCGGGGAATTAATTTCTCTTATTGTTCCTCAGCGCGCCGCCAGCAGAGAAGCCTTTCCCCAAGTTGCCCAGTGCGAGCCAGGCCCTTGCACAAGGAGCCGGCAAAGGCGATGTATTTAGCAATCCCTTCCTGGAGGCGGAGTTGCACAAGACCGCTTCGCTGGAGCGGCACGTGAAGATGGTCGAGAACGATGCACATCTTCAATTGAAGAACGGTCGCAAGATTTGCTGGAACTTTAGGAGGGGACGCTGTCGATTTGGCACCAGTTGCCAGTACGCTCATGACTCCGACTTGTCTGTGGATGAGGCGGCGGAGAAGAGTGCAATACCGGATCAATCAGTGCCCGTGGTCCTGGAGTCTGCACCGGGGCAATCCAACAGACGCAAGCGTCCCGGACTGGGCGATGCCCTGGAGCCGGGCAAGCGGGTAATGAAGTCATACAAGCAGCACAATGCGCAAAATCCATTTGCCCGCCGCTAAATCACGCCAGCCTCCGCGATGCGCAGAAGGCAGTGGTCACCCACGGGGCCGTAGGTGTTAGAGATGACATGCATAAAACGCAGGCCGTCGTCCTGGCGGGTTATGTCCTCATCCACTGGCAGCTCCAGCGACAATCTCAGTGTGCACACCGAGCTCCAGTAGGCACCCAGCATTGGTTCCAACTGCTGTGACGTCGAGGTTTCCTCATTGTTGCCATTGTCCTCGCCGTCATCATAACCATTATCTGTTAGAACAACGTAGTAAATAGTTCCGATTGATTCCGTAATATAAAAGCGTATTCATTTTATACCATCTTTTCCAAAAAAGGAAACATTGCCAATGAAGAAGGCCACACCATGGACGGCCAGTTTTCGGATTTTGCAAGCGAGTTCAACCAGCAGGGATTGCCTGAGCATCTGCATCCTCCTGCCGCGGTAGTGGGCAAAGCAAGCTGCCAGGGAATCAATGAGCACAAATTTGGTTTGCACGGCATCCTGCATCTTTGCGGTCAGTTGCTGATCGAAGGTTTCTAGCACATTAATTAGGTCCGTAGCTGTGGCAGCCTGCGCCACCTGGATGTCTTTCATGGCTCTCCCACAGGTTTCTGAATCTGTGTTTCTTGCCCGGAGCATGACCTGTATCCTATGGCAGGAGAAGTCGCGCTTGGTGTCGATGAATAGTACTGGCAGTGAGTGCTTCCAAACGAAATTCAGTGCCAAGGTGTACATCACCTGAGTCTTGCCCACGCCGGTCTGACCACAGAGCTCCCAGATCCTGCCCGGCTTAAAGTGCTGTTCCACGGAGTCTAACAGTTTGTCCAACCTGATCAGTTATTATAGACGTATATCTTGACTCTGGGAAAGTTTTGCAATGCCTTACTCTTCTATTCCCGTGCCATATTCAACATCCAGAGAGGATTCCTCCTCGGACGTTTTCAGCAACAGCGACAATTCCTTCTTCAGTACCCGGACTGATTCCACTTCAATAAGCAGCAGCTCGTGAAGTTTCTCCTCATCCGCCTCATAAAAATCGATCAAGGACTCGATGTTGTTTTTGCTGAACAAATTTAACTGATATTCGGATAGCAGTTTTCCCGTAGATGTTTGCAAAATCATAAGTTGAAGGTCCATTTTGCGCGCTTTTATTTGTTTATATTTTCTGAAATATCGAAGTCAAAGTATCGCCATCGATTTTTTTTTTAATTTTATTGTATTTCGATAGCAACGCGGTTAAATTCAAACTCTGTCCACTACAAAAATGAAAATGTAAATGCCTTAAATACATTTTTTTTATTACAATTTAAATAAAAAAAAAAGGTATAGAAAAAGAGTTTTTAATATTATAGTTGTATAACAAAACTAGATATCTTTGAAACAATGTATCTTTTCATTAATTAACTAAACTAAGTTGCCACTCGATTCACAACATGCATATTAATGAGTGTTTATCTTTTATTTTGCAACCGCAACTCAACTCTTAATTCAGATAAGGCACGTCAAGTCAATAAAAAAAGTCCCTAAGAGCAAAAGCTAAGTTCGAAACTGACTCACGTTTGGTGATCACAACAAAGATACAGTCCCTGCCCGATATAGGCAAATTGAAATGCTCATTTATCATCACAAAAATTTGCATTATATGCATATTAGGATAGAAATAAAATGATAAATAAATGATACGAACTATTTTAATATCTTTCATCTTTCTGAATTTGTGTTTATGAAAGCTTCCAGAAGGGGCGTTTACTTTATATACATGAATTCTAAGTGGAAATCCCAGAAAAAAGAGCAGCTCCCACACATTAGTGTATTCAGTCTCTTTATCTGAAATCGTGTCCACTGTCGTCTGAGGCAGTTGATCAATTGTAAGACTCAGTTCAGCTCCAGAGATGAACGAAGAACCTCACGCCCACGAGAATCTGGTTGCCAAAGCCCAGAGATCCGGAGATGAGGATCCTGAAACTGGCCGCACAAGTAGCGAGGAGAGTCTGGGCGGAAGCATTAAATCGGTAGTGCCAGCCATTGCCGGGACTACAGAACTACCAGGTGATCTTCCGGATACAAACCATCAAACACTGTGTATATATCTACTCGAGCCATTCATTTTAATCCTGCTCTTTGCCTACAATTTCTCGTGTAAGTATGGTGGGTTTAACTTAGTGAGGCACACTCGATAATTTTAGAGTACTTCCCCGGATTACAGCCACCGTACTGAAGAATGACGTCATCTACCAAAGCTGCACAGCGGGATTCGGTTATCCGGATATCGTTTGCCAGCTGCTGGGCACCAAGAATGCCACGAACGACACAAAGGTTCAGATATCAACTTTTGACGATAATGAGAATTAGATCACAATTTTTTATCTTACAGAGAATTGAGGAGCAGGTGCAACCATATGCTGCCCGAGTCACTTTGGCAATGAGGATAGTGGAGTGTTTCATTCCTGCTTTCTGTGGACTCTTCGCCGGATCTTGGGCGGATCGCTATGGCCGCAAGCCTCTGCTCATGTGTTCCTTCCTGGGTGCGTTTAGCCCATTGTTCATCGTTCAAATCTTCTTGTCTTATTCCGATAACCAGGCTACGGCCTGCAGTATCTCATTTCAGCCGGAATAGCCTATTGTGCCAGGCAGACTCACGGTCTGGTTAGTCCCTGGTGGTATGTGCTCTCCATAGTACCCCTGTCCTGCCTAGGAAGTAGTGTCACTTATTCCGTGGCCGCTGTTTGCTTTATTAGCGATGTCTCCGAAGGCCGAGTTCGATCATACAGGTACTTATCCATATAACTGAAGGAGTCCATACTAACAAGATCATTCTTCCTTTTTAGGCTGATCGCCTACGAACTGGCCATATATGTAGGCCTACTCCTTGGTAGCTTCGGTTCAGGTTACGTCTATGAGGAAACCGATTCCTACATTGTGTTCAGTATTTCAGCGGTGTCCATCTTTACGGCTCTCTTCCTGATGACGGCACTACTTCCGGAGAGTTTGCCTATTAGGAATCGAACACAATCAGCTCCATCGTCTGATACAAGTGTGTTCTCTCTTCTAAAGAATTCTTGGAGCACCTGCACGAAGTCTCGCGAGCACCAGAATCGATTTATTTTGCTCACCATCATGGTAGTACTGCTGCTCACCGCATTTGTCTCAGGCAAGTCCCGAAAAATATTAATTTCAAATTCAAGCATCGTTTAAAAAGCACCAGTAAACCAAAATAGTTTAAATCAAGGTGGCCATAACGTATATTTTAGCATGTTGATTTAAGTGACAGCCCTGAAAATGGTTACCCAACTATTACTAACAATTAATAACCTCTTATATTTATTGAATAATTTTAGAACATTCAGAAAAGTAATGTCGACCCGGAATTATTTTTGTTGGTCTAACAGTAATTATTGTTGTATCAGATTTTTCAGGTGTTATATTGTATAAACCCCCGCTTGCGGTATTTATTTTTATGGTACTTCCCTATTTCCAGACGGTAGCAATTCTGTGTTCTATAAGTTTATGAGGATCAAGTTCCATTGGACTGTAAAACAGTTTACCGAATACGAGACGGTTAGCATTTTGGTTCCTGCAGTCGCTGGATCCGGTGGAGTGCTCTTCATTTGGTCTCTGAGGAAGGTGAGTTTTGTGGGTGACCAACGGGAACGTCACATATTATGCTTATTATAATTTGATCTATTCAATGATTGGCAGTGCACCAAATCGGCAGTTCTGTGGCTGGCCTTCGTGTCCCTGCTAAGTCACTGTTTCAGCAGCCTGATGAAGGCCTTCGCCTTGGTGAGCTGGCAGATCTATGTGGCCATAGGACTGGGCGTGTTTAAATCCCTTGTGAATCCCATGTGTCGCACCATGATCACCAATCTACTGCCGGCTGATGAACGGGGTAACTACCCATAGTAAGACTTATTTCTCTGTTCTTCACACTTTCTGTGGTTTCCCATTCCAGGTAAAATCTTCGCCCTACTTGGTGTCTTGCAAGCACTCTCCCCTTTAATATCGTCTACCCTGTACGTTGCGATTTATACCCGAACACTGGACAGCGAGCCGGGTGTTTTCAATGTGTTTAGCGCCTTTCTTTATGCCATTGGTATTATTCTTTTGGGGTATGTTTTATTGACCCATTTTCGATTGGTTTCCAATGAATTCAATGCCATATATTTCAGTGTTGTTTGGCACAAGAAGTCGAGAAATCAGGTGTACTATGAGCCGGTTTTTAAGTGACCAAACGTCCATTCCAAAGTCCACGAAGAGTGGAAGAAAGCGCCGTTCATACCAAACTTAGCCAATCAGTTGCGCGGATGGATTGGCGCTGGGAACTCCCCCAACTACCTCTTAACACAATATCCACTCATCCATATACAATTTCGATCTTATTTACATTGTCGCGCAGTCAGTCATATGCATATGTGTGAAGACTCAAGAATTGTAGTATCGACTTTGCTAATCTTTCGCGATCACACTCTCCATTCCCTTGGGAAAAATTGTTTAAATACAGAACTCAAAATATTTTCTCATTAACAAAAATATGCTTTATTATTGCCGCAAAGCTGTGGCGTGTGCGCAGTCACGTGACAATTCTTACGGAATATCTATAAAAACATTAAGAAGGTGCATTGGATTGTGTGCCTAATGATTGGTGCTAACTACTGATTTGAGCGAATGCTAATTCCACTTGCTAATTTTAAATTAGTCGCCAGGTTTTTTACACCCTTGATCAAGATCTCTCCTATAAGCGCTATAAGCAAAAACCGAATGAAACTCAATTTACGCACGAATTTAGTGCCCCAACAGAGCAGAACGAAATCCCTCGAATTCTACATGGATTGTATCAGCCCATATCGCACTAATTGTCATCAGGCCAATTAAAATTAATATAAAATAATTATCGAAAGCAAATACAATTATAGCTATAGCGATTTCATGAGTTTTTCGACTTTTCCTTATATAATGCTTAACATTAAAATTTAAGATTAGACATTTATTTTTGTGATAGGAAACTGTTGGAATAAATAAGTGCTATAAAGCGGAAAGAATTATTTTAAATATAATTACTTATTGTCGAAATGGGTGCTTCTGCAGAGAAAAAAGCTCCAAATTATCCTGTAAAATATGTGTTAATAGTTTTAGTTCGGGCATTTTCGAGTTTCGGTCTGTGGGGTACTAAACACTTTTTAGATTCCAACTCCCATGGGCCCGGCTCGTGCTACTCATTTGCACGATTTAAAAATACGCAAATTACTATGAATTGCCAGCAAAAAGAAAACAAACGAACGATTCAGACTTCGGACTGCGTCTCTCACGTTTCACCCATCAATAGTAGAAGACTGAGTGTGGAAGTAGGGCCTAAATCTAATTTAAGCCCGACCGGCAGTGAAATGGAATTTAGCCGAATTCGATTTGAACGGAATTGAATCTGGTCGAGCGGGTCTGCAACACATTTTCCCCGTGGGGAATGCAGTTTCACGTGAATCTAGCGAAGCTGGAAGCGGGTGGAATTGATGCGGCCCTAGATGAACAACTGTTCCCTTGTGTGACTGTGTACCTGCTGTATACACCTGCTATTGACTGTTATTCTGCCACCGCCGAGAGCCCCACTATATAAGCCCGTGGATTTCGCGGTATCCGCTCATTTCGAGAACGAAACTCTAATTGCGAACCGTATGTCGTCGCTGCCGGATTGGATGTTGATTTCGGTTTCGTGTTCCCGGCTATCGCGGCAATCAAGCGCTTGAATAATAATCGAATTAGGCATTAGTAACCCATAAATCTGATCGGAAGTACCGGGCGCCAGGGGATTTTCTCCCATCGCGGTTACGTGACAGGTGTTGCAATGCGCCACTGAGAGGCCACTAAGTTCGATCACTACATTGACTAGACATTGAATCGGGTTCAAGAATTTTGCCAAAACCGAACAAGCCATGGTTGAGAAGGCCTCGAATGCGTTCACGCTGGAAAAGCTCCGAAATCTGCAATGGAAAAAGGTGTTTCATATGTTCTACATAGAACCGGTTGTCTTCATGCTGCTGTTCTCGCACACGCTATCGGGTGAGTGACCCGGCGCGCTGCCCCCCGAATCTAGCATCTACTTACCATTCGACGTCACATCCAGGTACTATCCAGCGCAACCAGGTCATCTATCAAACGTGTACGGTGATCTTTCACTATAATGAGTCCGACTGCAAGCAGCTGGACGTGAAGAACGCCAGCGCCGAGATAAATGTGGGTTCTAGAGGGCTTAAAGCCACAAAGTGCATTTTCATTTCGACCTTATCCTGATCCTACTCCTCCGCTTTGTAGGCCATTGAGACGGAGCTGCAGCCGTATGTGGCCAATCTGTTCCTAACCCGCACCCTCCTGGAGAGCATTGTCCCAGCATTCTGCGGCCTGTTCATCGGCTCCTGGTCGGATCACTATGGCCGCAAGCCCCTGCTAATTGTCTCTATGATAGGTAAGACCTTTGGTTTTTGGGTTCGCCTAAACTTTTGAAATTACTTCGTAAAAGTGCATTAAACGTCGAATGCTTACTACACAATTACAGGGTGAAAGCGCAATTGAGCTTCGATGACCTAACATAGTCGAGCCGGTATAATAAGTTCTGTAACTTATTGTCTTGAGTAGAACAAGTTATACCGTCTAATTTCTGTAAATTTCTGTAAATAAAAGTTAAAAGTTATTCAGCAAAATTATACGTATGTTAAATTTTAAAAAATACTTAATTTCTTTTCTATGTAAGTTGGTAACATTGTTCAACTAATTTGCTCCTCTGAACTGAGCTTTATCAACTTAGAAATGCCACAAACAGTAATTTGTAGATTTTTTCAGATTTTCAGATCTGATTAAGTCTATTTTTATATATTTTGTGTAAAAGTGTTTTTTTTACGCCAAAAAAATTGTTAGTCTTGAATTTTATGTGATAAAAATTAATTTTCCATTTATTTTTGCAATTTTAAGAGCGGGTGAAGAAACTAAATTTGTGGTAAATGTGGCAAATGGGTCGACTGATAAAAAGTGTCTAAGTTACAACAGGAAATGAGTCAATGAATCCAGGGTTTTTAAACAAAAAGGATAAACACAAAAAAAGACACAGTAATATACTTTTAACCACGTTCCTCCTGCGCAGGATTCTCCGCCTCCTTTCTGATGATGGCCGCCATCTGCGAGCTGTCCAGTTACTATGTGGTCAATCCCTGGTGGTACATTCTGGCAGCAGTGCCTCATTCCGTACTCGGCGGGAATTGCGTCTTCTCGGTGGCCGCCTTCTGCTTCATTTCGGACATCACGGACTGCAAGTCACGACCCTACCGCATGATTTTCATGGAGTCGCTCTTCTTTATCGGGCTGACAAGTGGATCCCTGCTGTCCAGCTTTGTGTATGCAGCTGTGGGAGCGGCGGCGACCATCGGCCTCTCCGGCTGCATCGTAACCTTCGCCACGCTCTTCATCATCTTCTTTGTGCCGGAGAGCTTGCACTACCGCCAGGCACAAGACACCAAGAACGCGATGGCAGCCAATGGGGAAAAGGATTGCAAGGAGAAGGACGTGCCGATCACCGCCTGCGATCTGCAACCGGACCGCGTAGCCATCGACTGTCCCCCGAACTTCATAGACAGCGAGGAGCCCGGGAAGGATAAGAAGATGGAGCTGCCCACACCTGCGACTCCGGCGATGAGCTTCGACGACGACCTGCTGGCGAAGTACGTGGAGAGGCTGCCCCAGAAGGCGGCGGAGGAGGAGCGCAGGCGCAAGCAGGCGGAGGAGGAGCGGTCCAAGAAGGCGGGTCTGTTCAGTGTGGTGCACATCAGAGACATGATTAGCACCTGCTTCAAGCGGCGCGAGCATCACGCGCGCGCCATCATCTGGCTTGTCACCCTTGCCATGTTCCTGTCCATCTTTGTCTTCGGTGAGTCTCTGCACGATCAACCTATTAAGTCCACAGCTTATGTAATTGATCGCTCCCAGATGGCGTGATGACTGTGATGTACCTGTTCGTGCGGGAGAAATTCCACTGGACGGTGCGGGACTACACGTTCTTCGAAACTGTCAGCCACTTGGTTCCCATGATTGGAGCACTCATCGGATTTCTGATCCTGCGAAAGGTAAGCTTTTTTGGCGCCCAACGTGGCGCTCAAGTGCTTATTCAGTACGTTTTTAGGTCTTCCGCCTGTCGGTTGTGACTCTAGCACTGCTGGCCTTCTTTTCGGAGATCCTGAACAATCTGGCTAAGGGCTTTGCAACGATGCCCTGGCACATGTACCTCTCGGTTACCCTGGGCGTATTTCGATCCATCTCAGGCCCCATGTGCCGCACCATAGTTTCGAATATAGTACCTCCCTCTGATCTGGGTAAGTTTTACGATTTCTAGTATTCCACCACCACAGCTGTTCCTCAACGTAAAAATATTTCACCTCTCCCTTCCGTAGGCAAGATTTTCTCTATCAAGAATGTTTTGCAGTCATTCGCACCGTTTGGTAAGCGGAGCCATTTGATTGTGTATTATTTTATTGACTCTTTTACTGCTAATTGCAGTGGCAGCCCCCCTGTACACCCTCATCTACAAGCGGTCGCTCACCACCTACCCGGGCCTGTTCAACTTCGTCAGCTCGTTCCTGTACCTGCTCTCGTTCGTGTTTATCGGGTGAGCTTGGCGCCCTGAGTTCGCGATGGGACAAGGAAAACCCCTCTCCGAACCCGCTAATTGATCACACATCTCCCTTTCCCCCCTCAGATGCGTCTTGCGGATCAAGTACAGGCACAAACAGCACTACGCCAAGGTTCTGAAGTGAGGCGGCAGCAGCGGACCTGGGGCAAAATTAACATGTGATCATCCCAAGCAAGCAATCAAAATTTACAAGTGGAGCGAATTTAAAGATGAGAATCCGGAAAACAGGCGTTTAACTGTTAGGGATCATAGGCTATAGGAGGGACGAGCGATCTTGTTTGACTTGTTTATTTATATTTTACGCTTTAGTTTTTTGAATTTGTTGTAAGATAAAATTAAGAGTTCTATAATATTCTAGAAAATTACAATGTTATGATTCACAAACCAATTTAACATTTACTGCGGGTTAAATAGGGTTTTTACCCCAAAAACAAACACTTTTCCGTAGTTTATTTTTTATTATTTTGAAAGATATTAAAATACTTCAATTGGCACATTTTGAATAAATATGTCAGATAATTATTTAATAAGTAATTAAAGAAAAACAAGAGAGAACACTATAGTCGGGTGCCCCGACTTTTTGATACCCGTTACTCAGCTAAAGTGAGTGCGAGGGAGATGAATATGTGAAACTTTGAATGCGCATAACTTTTTAATGAATGGTGCGATTTGAAAATTTTTTAAAATTCTTCTTCAAGCACGGAGTTTTAAAATGCTGAGTATGTACAAAAAATTTGAAAAAAATCGATGTACTACCATTTGAGTTATCGTGTCCACCGCCTTCCAAGTCGTGACTTCGTGAAAAACGCGATTAAAGTGCGTTGCGTCAGGCTAAACGACCAAAAGAAAATAACTTTCAAAGACTATATTTCCTAAGGTATGGTCCGATCGAAATAAATTTTGGGACAAATACACACAACTAAAACAAATTAAAAGAAAAAGTATAGATTTTTTGCTGTTTAAATTGACCTCGATGAAAGCGATAAATTTGAAGAACTGCGTTCTTTAAAGAGTTCCCCGAAGCAAAGATTCAGAGAAACAGGACCTCAAAGTTTGAAAAACAAGTTTGTATTACAGGCAAACGGATTCTTGGTTTGTTGTGGTGTCAAAGCATTTTCTTTAAAAAACTAATATTCTTATTCCGGTGAAAAAAAGATGTACCTGACTTGTATCTTTATCAAAACATGACAAAAAAAACATGATTTTTGGCTTGTACGAAATGTACAGTATTTTTCCTTGACACAGTAACGTAAACCGCTATTTCGCTCTAGCAGACAAACAGATGTTCAAAAACTTTCATATTATACATTACAATTTTCAATTCAATCTTCAAATTTTAATTTTGCGTCTAAATATAGTCGCCTTTGCACACCCTCCTTGTGCGCTTCCTCACTAAGTGTACTACCGTCCACAGTGATATAAGTGTAATCAGTGCCGCCATAATAAGAATAGCAATGTTATATTTTTTTCCCACTCTATTGATCGCATTGTCTCACTGTTTGAGATATTGTGATCACTTCACTCAAAAAATTATTTTTCTTAAATATAGAAAAAAAAAATTTACTGTGCTTTAGAAAAATATTCTATAAAGAGGAAAAATTTTCTAAACTTCAGAAAAAATGCTCTATTAAACGAATTTTTTAGAATTTTTTTTTTTAAATGCAGAAAAATCCTTTTTTTCTAAACTATAAGGTGATTTTTTCTTTATTTGAGGGTTAAAATCGCCATTCATTTAAAAAAAAAAAGAATTTTTTAGAATTTTTTTTCTCAAATGCAGAAAAATCCTTTTTTCTATAAATTATAAGGTGATTTGTTCTTTATTTGAGGGTTGAAATCGCCATTGATTTTAGAAAAAAAAACTAAACTTTTCTAAAAAATGTTCTAACATTCAAAAAAATGTGTCTGTTTTTATGAAATATTTTTCTAAAAAATAAAAAATGTAACCTTATTTGATCAGTTTCCCTTCTTATATACTTTTTAGAAAAATTTTTTTAAGCCTAAGAAAAAATCGCTTTAAATCGAAGAAAATTTCCTTTGTTGGTAGCCTAGGGGTCTAACGCGTGCGTGCATGAATATGTTATTCACGTTTATAGCCGCAAGTGTGAGTTCAATCCCAAGTCGAGACGAAAAACTCATGGTGTCTT
Source organism: Drosophila lutescens (assembly GCA_037075285.1). Classification (NCBI taxonomy): domain Eukaryota; kingdom Metazoa; phylum Arthropoda; class Insecta; order Diptera; family Drosophilidae; genus Drosophila; species Drosophila lutescens. The sequence continues at coordinate 2,911,679 of JBAMCF010001083.1, forward strand.
TTTATTTTTTTTTATATCCCTAATATTTAGATATTAATAAAAAAAATGTATTGCATTTTTTTTAAACTCATGAATAGTTATATTTTGATAAAAATGATGTTTAAGTTCTTCAAGTTTGAAACATTCAATTGCTGTTACTATTAAAGCATAATAAAATGTATATTTGTATATAAATATTAATATTTATCATGAAATATTTATGAGCAAAATTAAATGAATAACTTGGGGGAATAACTATAAGAAAGTCAGATCAATTTGACTAACAAGAGGAGAACAAAATGTGAATAGACTTTGTACAGCGCCTCACGTGATGCTTCCGTGGCACAGCTAGTAGAGTGCTTGACTGCAAACCGTAAGGCAGGCAAGCGGTTCGATTCCCGCGTGCGGCGACCAAGATGTTTTTTTCAGAAATAGTAAGTTATTGGGTTTTTATATTTATAATTTGTAATTTGTATACTTATTTCAGTTATTATTTCAGTTCCAATATAAAACTACAAGTGCATTTACATAAATGTATACTTCACCCACCCATGTGCTGAATTAAAGGAAATTCAAATAATATGACAAACAAGATCGAAAAACAACAACACAAGGGCAGGGGACGTGGCGTCACAGAAACAACCGGCATTATTCCGATTCCCAAAGCCCGAAAAAAGATTTTTGTATTTTCTGGATTTGAGGATTTTTTTGTTGCTTAGAAAATTTTTGTCTACATTAAAAAAAAACCGTATTTCTATTTTTTAGAAAACCTTTATTTCTAAATTGTAAGAAAAAATTTTTCTACTTTCTAGCAAGAAATTTCTAAATTGCAGTCTTTTTTCTTTTGATTTTTGAAAAAAATGCCTTTGATTTAAGAAACCTACTTTCTTTAATATAGACAAAATCGCCAGTAAAGCAAATTCATAGGCGATTTTCTAAAACCAAGGGCGATTTTAGTCGATTTTTTTTTTGAGTGTACCCATTATTAGACTATTTATTTTTTCATTAAACTTTTTTATTTTTTATGCTTTTATAACTTTATTACGATAAGAGAACAAATTTTTGATGAATATTTTTGTCGATTTGAGCATTTCTCTTAATATGTATAGAAGCTCGACTGCTTTTTACTTCCCTTTGGGTTTAAAGAATTCTTAACAATTTATTATATGAAAGAAAAACATGGATCTGAGTCATTTCATATCCTAAACAAGAAAGAAAGCTAGCTTCGGCCAGCCGAAGCTTATATACCCTTGCAGATCATTCCTATTAACTTACAAATCGAAAAATTTTAAATTTCGTATTCTTTTGACATTATTTTTACTATCCTTCCCTATGGCAGCTATATAATATAGTCGTCCGGTTTTTGTTAAATTGTTAAATTTGTTAAATTTGTTAAAAAAATCATATCCTAGAGAAAAAGAGAATACAATAAAAACCAAACAAGCTAAAATGTATTTCCTATTACTTTCCCATTAATTTTCCGATCATTCCTATGGCAGCTATATGATATAGTCGTCCGATTTTTTAAATATTTAATTCGAAATTTAGAAATATTAAAAAAATTATATTTCCAAGAGTAGAAGGTAATATTTAAAAAAACAGAGAAGCTAGAATTTTTGTATCGTTTTTTTCCGATCCTTCCTATGGGAGCTATAAGATATAGTTGTCCGATCCGGTCGGTACCGATTTATATTTTGCAATCGAAAGAAGACTTTTGGGAAAGTATCAAGCCGATAGCTTTAAAACTGAGAGACTAGTTTGCGTAGAAACGGACAGACAGACGGACAGACGGACGGACAGACGGTCATGGCTAGATCGACTCGTCTAGTGATGCTGATCAAGAATATATATATATATACCTCGGAAACCTCTCCTGCACTGCGTTGCAAACTTCTGACTGAAATCATAATACCCTCTGCAAGGGTATAATAATAAAAAAGTTTTCGGTTCAGCTTAACGCTAAAACAGATCAAAGTGAAAACAGTTCCTTGTTCGGCTCAACAATATCAAAAGTTTTATTTGAAAAATTGTTAAAAATTTCTACAAATTATTCAAAATGCCGCCACTGTATATCGTTAACAATTAGCGCCTTGAAATACTCTAAAGAAAACGGAACAAAGCGTTTAGTTCACTGTTAAAAATAAAAATGTACATTGCTTTCTTTGACATTTTATTTTAACTGCAAGGGTATATAAACTTCTAAACTTGCCGAAGTTAGCTTCCTTTCTTGTTTTATACATTTTTAGTCATGCCAAGATGAAAGAAATCTTTGTTATGTATTTTATAACTTATTCTTTGGTAAATATTAAATGGTACAATCAAAAAGTCACACACTAAAACTAGATATTTACATTTAACTAGGCCTAACCTAAGTGATATAGAAAATGTTTATAATAATACTTTTAAACGAATTTGAAAACTTCTTGATACACTGGCCTTTGAATGTTTACAATTCACAATATTTGTAGGTTCTATTCAAATAACTTAATAAATAGGTCAACTTCCTATGGCCTGGTAAACACTGTCGCTGCCCATAGATTTTTGAATGCCAAAGACCGCCCTGAAATGGGATGTTCATTTAATTTCCGAAAAGGAACTTTTACTATTAATAAGTAGGTACTCACGCTGACATGCAGTAGCACAGGAAGTACAGTCCTACGCTGATGAAATTAAAGATGCCCGGGTAAAAGTTCACTGTTGCTTGGTATACGGCCGTATAAAGAGGTGCAGCTCCCAGGGGGGAGATGGACTGCAGGGAAGTGGTTAGAGAGAAGATTTTACCTGTGAAAATAATTTATTAGTATTTTTCAGATCTTTCGAATCCCTCTGACTCACCTAATTCCGAGCTGGGAGTCACGTGCGAAAGAATGGCCTTGCACATGGGCGACATAACTCCTCGCATCATGCCCACAATCAGGGCCAAGTACATCTCGCTACCATATACGGCCGTGGCCCTGACCGTGCTTTCTAGGACGCAGCAGGCGAATGCCAGGAGCGTCATCATGATGGTGGACATTCCCAGAAGACGACGCAGCAGGATCATGGCGATGGTGCTTCCCACCACTTGGATGACGACCCTTGCCGCGTTAAACACACTGTAATCCTGGACTGTGTAGTCAAACTGCTTCCGCATGAACATGTAGTTCACTGTGGACTCGCCCTCTAAAAAGTGAAATGAGTATTTAGATCCTGGTCTGAAGGTGACAGGTAGCTTAACTCACCCATAGCAAAAACGCACAAGGTCAGCGACATCATAACAAACCAGATGATAGCCCGATCGTAATTCTCGCGTTTCCTAATGCAGGTCTTCACCAGAACCTTGACCAGGTCAAGACGGAAAAACTCTCGAATGCGGGACTGAGGGAACATTGCATGAGTTAGCAACAGTTGAAAGATACTCGTATATAATATACTCACCCCAGTTTGCAAATCTTCAGACTTGAGGCTCTCTGGCACAAAGAAATAGACGTAGATTAGCGCTATAGAGATGATGGAACCGACCAAGATAAAAAGTGTTGAGGCTCCGGTGGCGGCATAGATGTAGCCACTAGCCACACCGCCTGCCATCATACCCAAACCTAGGGCAGCTTCCATTGTCACCATTCTGTTTATATAAAAAAGTATAAAATTCGTTAAATGAATTTGTTTTGAAATACAAAGTTCCAAAAAGTCCAAGTGCAACATTTCTAATAATTTGCGTACTATTATTTTTTGAGGATATATTTTTGAACATCTACATCTTGCTTTATCCTATCATGTAATCTTTTCACTCACCTCATGGCTCGCTTATCCTCGGTGGCCACATCGGATACGTGGCAGTAGAGAATGGTGATGAGGGCGCAAGTGCCTCCACTAAACACCGATGGCACGGAGGACAATAGGAACCACCAGGGACTGATATTGGTGGCCGTCGTTATTTGTGTAAGAACTACCAGAATAATGGCACTGACGAAGAAGCCTTAAAAGTAATTCGTTCATCAGATTTAGAATGGGTTTCAAGGCTATTTCCTCTCACCTGTAAATGTGGACAGCAGGATGGGCCTTCTGCCGAATTTATCCGACCAGGGTCCCAGGAAAAGACTTACTATTGCGGGCACGGTGCTCTCGAGCATTGAGCTTATCATCGTGATGGTAGAGGCATACTCCTGAACTTGCCCCTCGATCTTCTGCAAAATGGGAACTCTGTTTGATAGGGGATTCTTTAATGCTGATAAGCCCGAATAGTTGTCGTCACGTTTCCATGAGTCACCATGTGGGATGGGGTTCTGGCACGGCTTGACTATCTGCACACATGCATGTCAAAATATCATAGCCGATTTGTATACTGTGCTCGATAATTTTTTGTGATAAGACGATCTATTAGTCATAAACCATTTGGGTTTACTTTTGTTTTGTTCAACTGATAAGAAGAATCAGGTGGCACAATTGGAATACAAAAGGAGAAATCAGTTAATATAAACAACTGAAACTTTAGTTGAAATTAATACTTCACTTATTTGTAGAAAACTAAATGGTTTTACTGTATAAAATTTTTAAGCCCTACCAATTTCTTTGGTTTTGGGGAACCGATAAGAATTATTTGAAACAAAACATACATGAACAGCACAGAACATAAAACAAACAAGAGAGAACGCTATAGTCGGGTTTGTGTCCCGACTATCTAATACCCGTCACTCAGCTAAAGGGAGTGCGAGGGAGATTGATATATAACATTTTTTTGATTGCGAATAACTTTTTAATGAATGGTCCGATTTGAAAAATGTCTTCTACATTTCGATAGGTATAAATATACACAACAAAATTGCGTTAGAGGGGGCGTGGCACCTTTTTGAAATAAACTTGCGCTGCGTAGGAAGCCCAAGGATATGTGTGGGAAATCTCAACCTTCTAGCTTTTGTAGTTTCCGAGATCTCAGCGTTCATACGGACGGACAGACGGACATAACTATATCGACTAGGCTAGTGACCCTGATCAAGAATATGTATACTTTATAGGGTCGGAAACGCTTCCTTCTAGCTGTTACATGCTTTTGCACGAATACAATATACCCTTTTACTCTACGAGTAACGGGTATAAATAGAGACAAACTAACTTTTTATACCCGTTACTCGTAGAGTAAAAGGGTATATTGTATTCGTGCAAAAGTATGTAACAGCTAGAAGGAAGCGTTTCCGACCCCATAAAGTATATATATTCTTGATCAGGATCACTAGCCGAGTCGATCTAGCCATGTCCGTCTGTCCGTCTGTCTGTCCGTCTGTCTGTCCGTCTGTCTGTCCGTCTGTCTGTCTGTATGAACGCTGAGATCTCGGAAACTATAAAAGCTAGAAGATTGGCATTTTGCCTGCAGATTCTAGGAGTTCCTACGCAGCGCAAGTTTGTTTCAAAAAGGTGCCACGCCCCCTCTAACGCCCACAATCGCTTATATACGATTTTAAAAATTTCAATATTTCGGAAAAGTAAAAATGCAGTTTTATTGTGTTTATCAATACCTATCGAAATGTAGAAGAAATTTTTCAAATCGGACCATTCGTTAAAAAGTTATGCGTGTTCAAAGTTTCTATCTCCATCTCCCTCGCACTCCCTTTACCTGAGTAACGGGTATCTGATTGTCGGGGCACCCGACTATAGCGTTCTCTCTTGTTTTTAAAGTAAGTACATCACTGTTTCTTTTCACAGCAATAAAATGAGTGCTAATTGGAATACAATTGATTTTCAATAAATTCACAATACACCCGTGTACTGTATGTAATTGCTTACTTGGTGTGCTCGTCTGTATCGTGAAATCGCATATACTAATTCAATTAAAAATACGTATACGCCGGGTTGGATATTCTTTACAACATACCTTAACCTCATCGGAGGCACGATCCGTACCGAGAAATGGCTCGCATTCGGTTGCATTATATTTCATGACCGTGACGCAGGTTTGGTAGAGTATCTGGTTCTGATAGACAGCATCTGGGGGCGAAAACAATCTGATCTATAGACGCCCACTTCAAAGGCCGCGATTCATACACACCTGTTAGGAATCTGCCAAAGAAAACCAGAAATACGGCTGGCTCTAGAATCAGCGAGCGGGGTCGTTTTAGCCAGCTACCGAACATCCGATTGGTGGGTGGGGCAAGCACTACGGTTTCCAGCGCCTCATCATCACTGCCAACAATTGGCTCCTCATCATCTCTCGGCATTCTGCTTAAGCGAAGGTCACGGCCTTATCGCACACTCTTTTTAACAAAGTGATCGCTGCAATTATCGTGTAGACAAAGGAATTAGCGATTCATTCAGCTAGCAAGCAATATATCGTAGCGGGAACAGTGGTAAACCTCCGCGCGCGCCGAACTCAAATGCTACACTAACTGCTGGGAGCAGCTGAGTTCGACGACGTAAACAAACAAAGCGAGCGATTGCCAATTTGAGCACACAAAACCGTTTGCTGCGCCCTATCTCCACCCGCTCGAACTGCTCCCTCCCAAGAAACCCCACTTCTCTCCACACACTATCTGATTTATGCTATTAGATATTGAATTTCGGTGTATTTACAGTTTATTGTCACACTGAAAACAGTCGAATCTTTTCTTCTTAACTTTACAATGTTCGCACATGCAAAACACAGTCCAGATAGCAGACCGTACATGCATAGAATTAAAACTCATAATAATACTTGCACAAATACAAGGAGTACAAACACTAGATTAATTTACAAAAATAGTTTCTAATCGTTCAAAATGAGAGCTCTTTGCAGCACTTGCAGGAGGAATTTAACTTATGAGATACATTCAGCTAAATCGGAGTGCCGGGTAGCTGGTTAACTCCCTATAGCCTGGTAGATACTGCTGCTGCCCATCGACTTCTGGATTCCGAAAATCACACTGTAATTAAATGTAATCGTTATTATTTCAAATCGTAAAAGCAGGTACACCTTTTAGTTTGGAATTTCCATTTACTTACGCTATCAGAATGTAACACACAAAGTAGAGAACGGCGCTGATGAAATTGAAAGCTCCTGGGTAGTATTGCAACGTTGCCTTGTAGACGGTTGTGTACAGAGGAGCAGCCCCGAGCGGCGAAACCGACTCCATGGAAGTGGTCAGAGCGAAAATCTTGCCTAAATTGTATGGGGATAGTTTTAGTTAATCGATCTGACACGCTTAGCTAATTGCTGAATCCACTTACCCACTTCCGTGGCGGGCGCAACATGCGAGAGAATCGCACGACACATAGGACCCATGACGCCCCGCATCATTCCCAGCGTCATGCCCAGGTACATCTCCTGCCAGTACACGGCTGTGGCTCGCACCGTACTCTCCAGGACGCAGCAGGCCAGGGAAAGCATCGCCATTGTAACGATGGACATCTTTAGGACCCGTCGTAGTACCACCATGCCGACAATGCTGCCCACAATTTGGATCACAATGCGGGATGCGTTGAACAGGCTGAAGTCCTTGATGGTCCAGTTGAATTGATCCTGCATGAACATGTAGTTTACAGTGCTCTCGCCCTCTGTAAGCAATAGTTAGATTAGATTTGTTAGGGGATATCCAGCCTTAATTTAGTTACCCATATCGAATATGGCTATCGTGAGGGCAATCATAGTAAGCCATATGATGGCGCGATCAAAGTTTGGTCGCCTTTTGAAGCAGGTGCGAACTAAATCCTTGACCAAATCGAAACGGAAGAACTCACGGATTCGCGACTGTGGATAAGGGACAAGGAGTAAGCTATACATTTTCCGCTAGCAAAGAAATCGCTTACTCCTGTGTGTATATCGGCTGGATTTAAGCTCTCGGGCACGAACAAAAAGACATACATCAACGCAAGCATCATCAGGGTTCCTGCTACGGAAAAAAGAACCAAGGCATTCGTGGCGGCATAGATGTAACCGCTCGCCACATTGCCCATCATCATTCCAGCGCATAGGGAGGCCTCATTGAGAACCATTCTAGAGGAAAAAAGAAAGAAACTAAGTTATTCCGTCTGGATTACAATCAGAGATTCTCCACTCGCCTTAAAGCCTTCTTTCGCTCTTTGGCCACATCGGATATGTAGCAATAGATGCCCGTGATCAAAGCGCAAGTTCCACCGCTTAGGACTGAAGGAACTGAGGACAGAAGGAACCACCACGGACTAATATTTGTGGACCTAGTAACATAGGTAATAACTATCAGAATCAGAGCGCCAGCGAGGTAGCCTTTAAAGGAAAAACATGTAATTAGTATGAGTTTTAAAGGGCCCTAACAGCAATAGCCAACCCGTAAAAGTTGTCAGCAGAATGGGTCTCCTTCCGAACTTGTCGGACCAGGGACCCAGGAATAGACTCGCGAAGGCTGGTATTATACTCTCTAACAAAGAGGTTGTCATCATGATATTCGCCGAATACGTTTGTACTATCACCTCGACCTCCTGAAAAAACAGAAGTTCACTTTAGAACAATGCACAACTGCAGTTCACTTTATTTTGTATGATTCACTGTGGCTCAACTGGTATCTACTTAAGTATATTTATAATTTTAACGCTTTGCTAGAGTTCGATACTATTTAGTCACAAAGGCTTTTGCTTACTTCTGTTTTGCCCGCTGATAAGCCTTGAATGTCGTGCTAAATGCCTTATCTCTAAACTCCAAACAATGGAATTGTTGCGTTAGATTAAACCGATTTTCTACATTGATTTTGCTTTGTCACGTTGGATGCTTATATATTCAGAATAACTAGGTCACGTCTTAGATCAATGTACTAATCTAAGCGAGCCAAATACTTTGAACTTAACAGCAGCGGTTACAATAATAACACTCCAAATGGCCTTGTAAATATGTACATATCTAGTTAATATTTATGTTACTTGGTAGTTACACAGATTTACATGAATTTTAAAATATTGATGTTACTTGGCAGTTGGATGAATTTTAAAATGACCTAAAATGTATTAATATTTAATAATATAAGTCACTGGGGAATATCCCCAGTGATTTATTTTTTCTTGATCGCTAGTATGTATATCATAAACCCGAAACGCCCCGCAAACCACCAAAAACAATTTGTACAGAGATAAAAACTTTGCAAGCTAAAACCAGACACGAGAACAGTCGTCAAAGCTATATGTATAGTATACAGTTATAGGTCGAAATTATTCACTTACTTTATCCGCATCCGACCCGCGATCGATGCCCAGCAACGGCTCACATTGCGTGGCATTAAATTTCTCGATGGTGACGCAGGTCTGGTAGAGGATCTGATTTTGATAAACCGCCCCTAAAACAGACATAAAGTTAATTGAATGATGCACCCAATCTTCTCTCCGTCATACCGATTAAATATCTGGCGAAAAAGATTAGAAAAACTGCGGGCTCCAGGATGAACCAACGGTAGCTGTTGTAGTCATGGGGCGGGGGAACTGGAGGAAGGTCCACCTGCTCACTGCTGGCAGCAGAAGAGGCGTCCAGAATGCGTGGCGCCGAATCTTCGCCAGTCTCCAAATCGGCCACCAAGGCCTCCGTATCAGAGCGCGGCATTCTGCCGTTCCGTTCCGTTCACGACTTGGTAGATATCTGTCGCGGAACTTGGAGATCCGACTGCCTTCCACCAGACTTCCGAAGATAATGGAATTAGCAATTCATTCACCAGAATGCAGCGCAGTTCCTCTGATAGACTTCCAAGCGCGACGGCGGGTTTTCAGATACTAACGCTCCAACTGCTTTACTGCTGATTAACGCGGATTTGTCGTTGCTTTTGGCACTGGTGATATTACATGTATTGTTTTCACCAATACTGTTGGATGGATTTTTTCCGTAATTAATGTCGTTATTTAAAACTTTCTAAAGAGCAACAGCTGATTGCTCTGCTTCTTCTATGTTATTGTTTTCATTTCGATTGGCGATTCATATTTCTGGGGATGCCAACTTGTGGCAAATTGAAACCAGCCGTTGAAGTTTTATATATTTTTACTGGTCAATTGATTCAATTTAAACTTAATTTTAGTAGCGGCGTCGATCGCGTTCTCCCCGCGAATCTCGTTCGCGCTGATCATGACGTCCACGGTCGCGTTCTCGCTCCCTTTCCCGGCGATCTCTGTCCCCGTTCCTGTCTCGCTCCCTTATCCTGTCCCGATCCTGGCGCTCCCTATCCCGATCCTGACGCCCACCGGTTTGCCGGCGGTCATAGTCCTCGTTCTGGTTGTCCCGATTGCGCACTCGATTCCGCTGGCGGTCGTAGTCCTCCAGTTCATCGTAGTAGTCCCGGGAGCGGGCGTTGTTGCCCTGCCCAGATCTCCGGTCGCGCTCCCGACTGCGCGACCTGGACTTGGAGCGAGCTCTTCGCGGTCGCCGCACTGATGCAGAGATCTCCTTGGGCCTGCTGGCATCGTCCGCCTTCTCCTCGTCGCTGGGCAGCTCGTCGTCCAAATCCTCGTCCAGCACAGACACCTTGGGCTCGATCTCGTTGTTCTCCTCCAGAATGGAACGCTTCTGGATGCGGGGCAGTATGATGTCGCAGACACGGTCGTTGCGCAGCAGTTCGTCTATGTACTCGTCCATGTAGACGATCTCGAACTGGCCGGCGCGATTCTGGCGGCGCAGCTTGCGATTGTCAATGTACAGGGGCTCCAGGTACTTGTAGCAGTCCAGCGCAGCTCCCGTGAGCCGGAGATAGAAGGCTCCCAGAGCGCGCACGTACTTGAACTCCTCGTTTTTGATGAACTCCACCACGATGTCCTTCTCCGGCTGGATTTGCAGCATCTTGAGCGTGAGGCAGAGGAACTGGGTGGGTTTGATGTTGCCGCCGTAGACGCCACCGACGAAACGCAACTCCATGGCCTTGTCCACCAGCAGTTCCGCCGTGAGGGCGAAGCACTGCTCCTTCCAGTATTTCGAGTCGTAGATCCTCGAGCGGATGATCTTCTCGATGAGGTACTGCGGATTGGTGCCGTGCACATTTTTTGCCTCCTTCACCGTGCGGTTGGCCATTTTTGGTGGATTCCTGTTCACTTGTCACCCGTTGGAGCCGTGGGACTAGTTGGTCCCGCAATTCGGGAATTTGTTTGAGGCCAGGCGGGATAAATGTGATAATGCAAAGGTTTATTTATTTTTTCGGCGTTTTCCAGCCAGAGTGACCACCTCGTCGCCTAGCGAAATATACCTTCCTGCCACCGCATACAGAAATTCGATACCGATAGCACAGGGCAATCGGTATCGGGTGACGCATACGAACAACAGCTCCCAGACAACCAAGAAACGCAATTGCAGGAAAAACCTACTAATTCGCTAACTCCGGGTGAAAAATCAGACTAGCCAGGATGAGTTTCTTCGGGAAGATGTTCGGCGGCAAGAAGGAGGTGGCCCCCACCACCGGCGAGGCGATACAGAAGCTGCGCGAGACGGAGAACATGCTCATCAAGAAGCAGGAGTTCCTGGAGGCCAAGATCGAGGACGAGCTGAATATAGCTCGCAAGAATGCGTCCAAAAACAAAAGAGGTATGTCTGCTGCCTGCCGAGGTCCTTGCAGTTCCAGTGGACCTCTTGGATGGGCCAGGGCGAAATGACTCATTGCTTTGTTTTTGTTGCGGCCGAGAGGCCCTCCCAATTAATCAGACCCCCATGCTGCCAGCAAATAGAACACTCAATAAAACAATCTGTATTTCTTCGCCCTTCTCACCCGCATACCATTCGATGCCTGGACGTGTCCGCACATCGCTAAGAACGTAATATAAACATTCCTTTTGATACCCAAAACAAACACAAGCCATGCAGTAGAGTAATTCGAAACCACGCATAGCTAATTGGCCATATCATATGTAGAATATAGAATTCAGTCCTGTAAACCATCTAATCAGTCCACTTGTCACCCTTTTAGTGGCCCTGCAAGCGCTCAAAAAGAAGAAGCGCCTGGAGAAGCAGCTGCAGCAGATCGATGGCACCCTGTCCACCATTGAGATGCAACGGGAGGCTTTGGAGAGCGCCAACACAAACACTGCCGTCTTGACCACGATGAAGAATGCCGCGGATGCCCTCAAAACAGCCCATCAGAACATGTGAGTCATAGATCGACTGGAGCATGTGATCCAGATACTAACCTTTGCTTTCTCACAGGGACGTGGACAAGGTGCACGACATGATGGACGACATTGCCGAGCAGCAGGACGTGGCCCGTGAGATCTCCGATGCCATCTCCAACCCAGTGGCCTTTGGGGCCGATCTCGACGATGAGGATCTCGAGCGGGAACTCGACGAGCTGGAGCAGGAGAACTTTGATAAGGAAATTATTGGTATTCCCGAGCCGGCGCCCACATTGCCCGAAGCGCCCACAGAAGATTTGCCTGAAAAGGCCAAGGAAAAGAAGAAGGCGGCCACCACGGCAGCTGCAGCGGCCGATGATGGTAAGTTTGCCTTCCACATTTGGAGTACTCCAGTTAGTTATCATTTTTAATTTAATTGCAGATGATCCAGACATGAAGCAGCTGCTATCCTGGTCCAACTAAATGAAAGCGCTATCGAAATCTCCTCACTGTTCCGCAGACTTACCCCCGACCCAATCGTTTTTGTTTTAATTAATAATCAACAATATTAATTAAGCCGAAATTTTAGTTTGAAGCGATAGAGAGAAAAAGAGCCATTAATTCCTTTTGCAATTTATCAAATGGTACATAAAATAGGAATGTGATTTAACAAATAAAGGAAAGGAGCATAGTCAGGCCACGCATCAGCAACCGTAGAGAACTGCATCGAAAACAATGTATTTTTATATTTTTTTTGCGAATTCATTTGTTTATTTTGTTTAACGGAAGATAATGGCTTTGAACAACGCTGATTGGCCACCAATTGAATTCAGATCTATTATTCCAACCAACAAAAGTAGCTTTTTTAATCAAACAGCAATATGTTTTGTGGCACTCATATTTCCGCAGAATTAGCTTTGTATTGAAAAATTCACATAAATAAAAGTAAGAAGCCACTCGACTGCAGTCAATTCAGTACTAGCGAGAGGTAAAAAGAAATAATAAACCAAAATATTTTATTAAAAATGTGTATACACACCGGATGTAAAGCTTAGAAATTTGATTTTTTAATCTTATCACCGAAGGAAAATATCTTATCTCTTAAAGTAAGCAGGAAGATCGGGGATTGAAATTTTAAGCAAGTTTTTAATGAATGCCGTCTTACCTTACTGTGGGGTTTTTCAGATCCATAAAATCCCCGTGCACTACTGATTTATAAACGTTACACATTTAATTTTAATGAAATTTTGAGTAGACTTTTATTACAAATCGATCGGTTGTACATCAATATCATATTAGCTATGGCTTGCTTAATCTATGTACTACGGACTTGGCTATTTGGTCGTCAAGCAAGGTGAAAGGCACTCAGGTCTGCTGTCTCAGACTCTTCACATACCGCACAGGAACTTCAGGCAGGTATACGCAGACAAAGAACATCAACGGCCCGAACAAAATCATGCAGATCAGCCAGTAGACCAAGCCCAAGATTGTAATGGCGTCCATATAGGAGGGAGGGGATCGATCGGACAGTACGTACAAGTATGGGGGTAGATGAATGTCTTCTTTGTATAATTGTAAATAAATAACTAGTATCACTAAACACCGGACTCGGCCAATGGAGGTTGTGCAACAAGGCAAAAGGCTATTGTCGCCGGTAGCGCTCCGATGTTCCTAATAGGATTACAGATATTTAGCTGCAGGTCACTTAAGGTACGGATCACGACTCATCCGGTTGATGCTCGGATCCACAATTGTCTGGTAATCTTCAGGCGCGCCACCTAAAACGAAGCGAAACGAGAGATGGTATTGCATCAGTTGCGGTTTTGGTAATTATTAACGCGATTGCGGATCTTACGGCGTGCTGAGAGTCGGAATGCCCAATGGTAACTGCCCAGCTGCCCTCTGACTCACGCACTTTATACCACCTGGCAAGGTCCACGCCCAGATTGGTTATTTTCGGGGCTATCCCCGGCCACTCACATTCTAAATACGGGACTTCCTCAGCTGTTTGCAGCGGCAGTAAATTCGCGACTGATTCTTAACTGGTTATGCAGTTCCAGTCCAGATCCCCTCCAAATATCAGGCTATCTCGCTCAAAACTTTGAGCCAACTTAAGCCGAACAAACAGCGCTCAAAACTCGGGCGTTCAAGGTGAGCTTATAAATCTATGACCGCACAAACTGGTTTGCCAGTCTCTACAGAACGTTCGGTTACGGTCTTTGGCATTTAATTAATCATATTGATCGAGCTTAACCCCTGTTGTAATCGACAATTGCAGGCGTTGAACGGCTATCAGGGGTCCGAAATTACTGCACCTACCAAACCATTTACTCATGGGCTTCCATGTGCAATGGCTGATAGGGCGGTTGCCAGATAATCAAATTATTATCTCGAACCGAGTAAACAAAGTAATAAACAAGCACAGGAAATAAAAAACCTCTTAAGAACTACTCACAAAAAGGAATAGATATGGAGAAACCAAAGATTGGGAAAGGGAATACAAAGATACCATTATAGATACGCAAGTATACTCGTAAAACTGTGTTGTTTATTAAGCAACTCAAAGGGTCACTGATCCAACTATTCAATTAAGTGTCGTATCCACTTTTCTTGTAAACTTCCTATGTACTTATTGTAAAAATCCCTATTTAATAAAAACTGGCAAAGCTCAAAAATGTAAGATCATAATTTCATGATTGAAATTTAACTATTCAAATCCTATTAAAATAGGAAAACGAAAATCATTTGTATCGAATTACTAAAAAATATTCATTAAAATAATTCAATTTTCGATTGAAATTGAACCCATCCAGTTATTCTATCTTATCCATCGTCTTAAAAGATGCATTGTCCATGCACTCAATACAATTCTTAAAAAACAAACTTACATGATGTAGAAGTAGTTATCACTGTCCTTGCGCTTAACATCGCAGGGATTTCCGCTCTTGCTGGCCGCGGAGTTGGTGGTTCCTGCTCCTGGCACGGGATCCGAGTGCTGGGAGCTGGTGCTCCAGCTGCGACCCCAACGGCTTCTGATCGAGGATCCGGGTACATTTGACTGCTGGTTGTTGGCCAGGTTTCCATCTTTGCTGGAACCGGCGAAGAACGACTTGACGCTATCCATGTTGCGACCCTCGCTGCGGATCTCGTTCCGATTGGCTGTGTATATTTGTCGAGCCTCCGAAGAAACGCCCGAAATTGATAAAGCTAAAAATATATATGTGAAGACACCGAAATTTATTTATTATGACTGAAATCTTGTTTTTTTGGTGGGCTCGTGCCCGTCAAGTTGTTTCCAAGTGTGGGGATCTTTCTTTTTTTGGCTCTCGTACGATCTAAATTGAATTAATTTAAGGTGCAGTTGGAACACAAGTCAAGTTATTGATAAGGTCTTGGTATACATTTATTATTATCGTATCTGCTCCAGGTGGGGTGGCCATCTTGGAGGTTTCTGATTGTTTGCTTTCGCCGAGTGGAGGGGTCTTTTGTTCTCCATTTGGAAAAGTATATAACATATAACAAAGTAAAGAGTGTAGGACAGTATTTTTTAGTTACTTAGGCTGATCAAACAGGCTTCGATAAAATTGCACGTAAGTGGTAAGTGCGTCGTAGTTTCAGGTTGAGTTGTACATATTCCAATCTAAATATATAGGTGTTGCCGCATACATATTATCAATTAGCAGTTCAAAACAGTTCACTGACTAATCTGATAATGCGGCCAGAAATCGACAGAAACACGCGCCGCCCTCGGGAGCCATGGGAAATATGTAGTTAAGTTGTTGGTTTTTGGGCTCATATTAATTGGTTGGTCGGACGTGGCACGATAACAGGGGGTGGGAGCCTTGGAAACCCACCAAATTCGGGGGAAACTCAAAGTGGGTCTGGGACTGATAAGCGGGCGAGGTCAACCCAGCCAACTGACCTACCTCAAAAGCACACTTGCCACTTGCGACGCGATCAAAACGCGTGACTCTGCTGCGGGCTTTGATTCCAATTTATTTGACACAATTTCTCCGACTTCTTTCAGTGTACTCCCACGAAAAACAGAAACTGCAAGACGATCACTTCCAGTCGCGAGGAGAGAACTGTGAACCGTTTTGCACAATGTCTGCGATCGCACTGAAAACGAAACAAGGCAAGGCATCGGCATCGAGTGTTTTTAGTTTTAATCAATTTTAAATGTGGGTGTGTGTCTCTACCACGCAGCACCCATACAACCACCGCTTATGCACCGAAAGAAATCTTTTGAAGAATGGATTTTACAACTGAAATCATTGATCGTCTTAGGGCCGTTTTCTAGTCCGTTTGTTAAATTTAAAGTAGGGTTAAAACGTTGAAATCGTATGGGAAATCATTATTTTAACCCTACTTTAAATTTAACAAACGGACGAGAAAACGACCCTTAAAATGTCAATTTCAAATATCTGAGCGTGTATCCTGAAAAAAAATACAACACATTTTTTTATTTATACACTAAATCTTTCTTATATTATAATAAACAAAATAAATTAATCTTTGTGTCTTATTTTCAATACCATTTTGCTTATTATATTTTTGGAAGCAGAATTAAGAATTCCGTATTAATTTTAAGTGTATACATATGTTTACTATAGCACTGTGTCTATACCATGAGTTTCTTTGGGTGTTTCATCGTCTGGAAAGCGTCTGGTTTCTAGTATTGGTACCTGACTTTCCGAGGCGGTTTTTCTAGTTTGTTTTGATCCCCTTTTCTTTTTAGTGATTCCGTCTACTTGGTCTGTTTTTGGCTGCATCTGTTTTGGCAGCTAAATTTACGTTCTACCTGGTTCATCACCGAGCAGCCTTGCCAACGAACTTCCGCCCATGCTCTTTGTTTCACTTTTCTGTCTTTCCTCGTCTTTTTCTACTTTTGCCTTTTATTGTGCTCTGATGCATGTTGATTGCTTTGGACTTTGGACCCTCAGTTTTTCCTCGGTTTGTAATGCTTGTTTTTACACACTACAGGGGAATAGGCGACTTAAGAATCACTCTTTTTGAAATTTGATAATAAATATTATTGAATGCTTTAGTCACCCCTGAATTCAGTTGAATTTCTATATTAATAGATAATTTCAATGATTCATTGACCCAATTAAATGCTGGATTATATCTGGATGATATTTAAAGAATTTCGTAAACTGCAATCTCTTAATTGTTTTGAAATGATAAGAATTGATTAAGTATTGGCAACATATGTTATCAAAATTTAAAACGAGCGCAACAAAGCTGTTACAAGAGGATTAACAGATGCAACTTTATGTTGAGTAAAGCAGATATAGAGTCTTATGTTTTTATTCTGGGTATTCCCTAAACTGTTGAATTGTTGAAAATTGAACAGAACATTTCAGCAATTAAGGGAACGACCCTAAATGGTTCCGGTTGAATTTTTACACAGCTGTTATTTGTTGAAAAGTTTAATGGAACTTATAACACGTATTAGATTTTTTTTGTTAGTTACTGTTTCAAATTGTTAGTAAGGTAAAAAGAACTGCAAATATACTTTCTAATTTGATTTTAAAGTAAATAAGTACGCACTATTACCATTTTTTTTTAACAAAAAAAAAGGTGACAACTCTGGTACTCAACAATATTTTCAACAGTCTTGAGGCTGTTGAATTGCTGAAATTTCTGAAAGTAAAATTTGTATGGAACAGCGATTAGCAGCTGACCAAAATCCAACAATTCAGCAATTCAACAGTTTAGGGAATACCTGATTGTTTTAAAAATATTGTTTTTCAAAATTCCTGCCATTTAAATGGTTGCATATAAAAATCAAGTGGCAGTTCCGATATCTCCAACAGCTGTTACAACCAGGGCGGACAAATTGCCCGATAACTTTGCGTAGGCTCTCGTTAATTGTTAACGAGAACAGTTACCAAGGAAGCTATCAGCTGTTCAAACCCGATAGCTGTAATCGGAACCATGGCGAGAGCATCGTATAGCAATCGATAGTAGCGATTGTTTATAATTAGCCATTTTTCTACGAAACAAACGATTAAATAATGCAATTTTCTGCGCAATAAATGCCAAATACAACAAACAGACTGCAAGCCGCGAAAAGTGCTGTGATTAAAGTAGCGAGAGACGCCAGTCCCAAATAGCTCTCGGCCTAAACAAGTGCCAAAACAAAGGGACCAGGGAACCCAAACCCAAACTAAACAATCCCAATCCTAAGTCTCGGGCCGTGACCTGCCGAAGAGCCAGCGAGAACAGCAATAAGCATGGGCAACGCCAGCTCCACTGTGCACATGCAACGCGAACGCCACAAGTCGACCGATTTGTCCACTCCGAGCTCTCCCGCACATTTCCGCGAATCGGTTGCTGTGGCAGCGGGAGGGGTAGGAGGAGTGATTCAGGGAGGAAGTGCTGGCGCAGCAGCTTTGGGCGGGGCAGCGGGCGGCGGAGGGGGAGGAGGCGGAGGCCAAGCTTTCTCGTTCGACAAAAAACATACGGCAGTCTTGAACGAGGGCTCGTCGCAAGAAGACGACGACCCGTACTACACGGGAACTGGAACTGGATCATCCTCTAGACGAGGCACCGCCGACGACCCGACGACATCAGCTGTTCCCCGAGAACACTCCACCAGCATGGACAACAACGAGGAGGAGGAGGCGGGAACGGAGCCTCTGGCGGGATCTCAGCTGATTGGCGATGAGGACGACATCCGCAAGACGGCCCTGCCCACCGTTCTTCGGTGGGATGGCGGCGGCAAGAACGTAACCATCTCGGGCACCTTCTCCAACTGGAAACCCATCACCATGGTGCGCAGCCACCAGAACTTTGTGACCATCATCGATCTGCCGGAGGGCGACCATCAGTACAAGTTCTGCGTGGACGGCGAGTGGAAGCACGATCCCAAGCTGGTCAGTTGGCTGGAAAATCAATATATATATAGTAGGCCCCATTTTCAGTTTTTACGGTGCGGGCGCCCGAATGACGCAGTTACCGATTTTCGCCCCGGGGGTTGTGTAATCGTCGTAAACAAAACGAAGTCTCCCAGTAATCAGTAGTGTATTTCAATTGGGTTCAGAGATGCTCATCCAGGGAGATTTAGCTATTTTTATGGGAACCCAGTCAAAGTGCTTTGTACACAACAACTAGAATTGTAGATTAAATATCTAGGGAGGAAAAAGGTTGGTGAGATAAAGCCCGTCTCTAAAAACTATGTCCGCCAAGATGTAGCTATTATAGTGCAGAAATTGTATTTCAGGAACTTAAGAGCTTAGATTAACAATGAAAGCAAAGTAATAACTCTATTAGGCAAGAAAAACAGTTGTTAAGAAAAAAGCTACCTAAATCCCTGCAAGTAGATGGAAGAAGCTAACTAACACCATGCATACGTACTTTTTAGAAACCCTTTGTAACGCAGTGAGCACGTATCCGTCCCTATACTCTATACATATACTCTTGATCACTGGACGATCCCGACCATGTACGCCTATCCGTCTATTTCAATACCATGTGCAAGCTCAGATTAAAAGCTAGCGACTAAAATTTTCACAGTCATAAAATATGTGTTTGAATATCGGATAAAAAATGCAAAATGCAACTGCTTGTGAAGATATTTCGCGCAGTGTAAAAGCTATTGACATTAGTATTTTTTACGTGGCACAAAATTAGATACCTTCAAAATGTTGCCCTATATTTCGTATTTTATATTTTTATTATTCTAGTCTCATTTTAATTCGTGAAATCTGCAAGCTTAATAAAACCTCGTCTTGCCGAAGCTTGTTAATGCTTAAAAAAATTCTTATTCTTATTCTTATATTCACAAAAAAAAAATTAAACCTCATTTTGTAGGATCTGGCCAACTTTCTCAATTAATATTTATACATTTTTTTCAAAATATTATTTAAAATCGATATAGATCTCGCCAATTTATTCCACTAATATTGATATTATTTTTTAAGAATCACGTTCGGATATCCTACATAGAATTTATCAAACTCAAATCTTCAATTACCCTAACTCAACCATATTTCTCTTTATCTCTAATTCCCCTATCCAATTTCATATGTTTTATTGAACTCAGCGAAAAGCCCACTGCCTGCCATTATATTTGGTATCCTCCCATTAGGGGCACGCAACAAAGGGCCCATGAAGTATTTCTCTTGTAGCTGTTTACCCAGCTATAATTACAATAAATTGATTATTGCTCATCGGTTTGCAATTTCAGAAAAGCGTTGAGAACGACGAGGGGCACAGAAATAATTTGGTGTCCGTGCGGGAATCCGATTTCGAGGTGTTCCAGGCCTTGGCAAAAGACAGCGAGAACGTGACCAACTACGCGGAGAAGGAGTACTCGCAGGAGGTGCCCCAGGTGAAGCCCTGGGAGAAGGTATCCGGCCCACCCGTTCTTCCGCCTCACCTGCTGCAGGTCATTCTCAACAAGGACACACCGCTATCGGTGGGTATTTATAGTATCGCGAGGGATATTTTCTGTAACGTGAACTTGTTTTATTCTCAGTGCGAACCCACTCTGCTGCCGGAACCAAACCATGTGATGCTAAACCACTTGTACGCACTATCCATCAAGGATGGTGTCATGGTCCTGAGCGCCACGCATCGGTATCGCAAGAAGTACGTCACGACACTGCTCTACAAGCCCATTTAGGCATATTGCAATTGGTATTTTAGCTTTAGGAAACTGGTTTTTATGAGGGGGTAATCCCGGAGCCTTTTAATCGATTCGGAGAATACCCCAAGCCCAATACGTCTCGCTTGTCAAATTTACCTTGTAATGCAGTGAAAGTGTTTTATTTTTCTCGTTATTAAGCGTTGTATTTTTATTAGTTATAAATATACGGAACTTGTAAAAATATAAGATTATTGCATTGTGTCATATATTTATATTTGAATTTACCACTACGAATCGTAAAGCTTATTGCAATTTCAATTTGATATGTCACTAGAGTCACGGTCTACGAGTAATTTAAGCAACTATGCGTATTGACTGATAATTTGGTTCCCTGTTCGCTGACTTAGAGTATAACAACACTTTGGATTTTGATCAACATTTCATATCACATGTGTACGAAAGTCTTCGCTCACGGAAATCTATCGGAATACATTCTTGAATATCTATGTATTTATGTTGAAATCCTAAATGGGCAAAAACTGAGTAGCGGGCCTCGCTCACATCAGCTTGACCTTGTGGTCCAACTGATCAGCGTCAATCTTCTTGGCGAGCAGGACTGGTGACGAAGAGGCCAGTGCCACCGTCTGCTTGGCCAAGAATCGCTCGTGCATCTTGTTGGTGGTGTGCTCGAACTCGCCATCCTCGTCGAACAACGCCTTGGTAAAGTACTCCGTGAACAGGCGGCCCATGTACTGGTCCTTGGTGGAAGGCCACCAGCCCTCGAGGAACCCGATGTGCCCGCCACGAGCAGTAATCACGATGGCCACGTGAGTGCATTGATTGGCCGCCTTGATGGGGATGGCATCCAGTGGTTGGAACGGATCATCGGCAGCACTCAGGCAGAGCAGCGGCACCGAAATGTGGTCTAGTTTATTGTGCAGCGTGGCATCCGAGTAGTAGTCATTCACATGGGCATAACCAAACTGCTTGGCCGTAAACAGTTCGTCGAACTCTTTGATGGTCTTGCAGCGTAAGATGCGCTGAATATCAATGTCGGAGTCCTGGTAAATGTCCCTATATATGTCCAGGTGGTTGCGCAAGGTGCGGCACAGACTGCCAGCCAAATGGCGTCCCAGCAGGCTGTTGATCACCGGCTTTTCGATGCTGGCACTGCCCTTGTGAACGTCCCAAGGCACCGAGATAATCTTTGCTGCCGACAAGAAGCTCCTGGCCTCGTCGCTCTTGCGGGCTAGATAGTTTCCCAGAATCAAGCCACCCATTGAGATCCCAGTGGCTCCCAGCTTGCACTGCTCGGGCAAAGTGCGTCGCACATGTTGGATGACCTCGCACAGATCCTCGCAGTTGGCGGCGCAGTAGAGACGCGGTGTCTTGAGCTCTATGCCACCAAGTCCGCGGTTGTTAAACACTACCACCCGCATTCCAGACTGCTGGGCGGCGAACACTAGGCACTTAATGTACTCTGCCTGCGACTCGCCGGTAAGACCTGGTAATATGAGGATACACGGAGCGCTCGCGTCGCAGCCCTCCTCCATCCAGTCCAGCGCCACCTCGCCGCCATCCTTCAGGGAGAGGATCTCGCGGCGGTAGTTGACGCGCGGCAGACTCTTGGAGCGCAGCAGGCTCGCAAGGACGGTCTGGGCACGACTCTCCACACACCAGAAGGTGGGCCAGTACTTGTTCTCCAGCGTCGGCACCTTGCGGATCAGATACTGTTTAAACGGCCCCTCCGAACAGGCGATTATTGGTCGCTGTAATTACAAGCCCAATATTGGTGATTAGTCACGCGCCGGATGTGATGTAAGCGCTGGAACTACACTCACCTTGACCACCTGGATTAGGTAATAGACGACATAGGCCACCACCGCCATGCCCAAGACGTGGAGGCGTGGCAGGTTGGACAAGTAGGCGTACATCGAGTAGAACATGGCGTCGTGCTCCGAGTGAAGGCTTCGCACTGATAATTTGGAACTCTCCGCTGCCCGGGAAAGCGAGCTGAAAGAGCGAGCAAGCCACTAATGAAATGATTTACAGCGCAGCCCGACTTGCTAGCGGTATGAATGGGCTATTTCGGTCTAGGGCTAATAAGTACAAGGGGGCATATCTAATCGCCGCGCGCTAATGTATGCACATGGATTCTGATTAAACAAGTGGTCGTCAGTGGTATCAAAGGCAGACGACACACGCCCCGAATGGGTGCAGGCGGGACGGGTTCAGGTACACTTGGCTCGTTTACGGCGCTTATCGCTCACTCACAGTAGATCTTGGCGTTGGGCTGGGTGGTTCTGGAGCTGTGGCGGCCGCTGATAGACGCCTTTTCCGCCAGACAGGCTGCGGACATCGTGAACCGGGCCAAGGAGCTCGGACACGGAGCGGTATAGGGCCAACTTGTGGCCGGTGGATGGACCACGGACAAGGGCGCACAGCATGGCGTCTATAAACTAATAAATATGTCTAGTAATGTGTGCTAAAACCGAGTCTCTGTCCGGGGGGCTCTGCCAATTGTGTGCTGCCTGATACTAAGTTCCAGAATTTATGGGTGCTTACCTTGAAAAGAGGGTGAAATAAAAGAATAAATACAAATTTAGACAAGGCGACTTCAAAAACCTGGGACCTGTGGGGCTGTGACACAAATCGAAACTATGCCCGCAGACCGATAGTATCTGTAATTATTGGATTGACCCGGTGGTTTGGTTTTCGGTGTCGCTTTCGGTTTCGGACTTCTCCTCGGCGTCATCACGTGCAGGAAGAAAACAATGGGCGGGAGTGGGTAGTGGGCGGTATATGAGGTTCTATTGATTCGCCTAGGTTAGTGGGTGCAGGTAATTACCGTGCCAAGTATGACGGAATCGAAACTATTTTATACTATACGCGGTTCTCGCTCACTGGCGACTAGGTACAGGAACTTTTTAGAGGCAAGCTGCTTCGGTTACACGCACTTATGTAACTCTATAAAAAATATTATGCATTTTTTGTGCGGTGGTCGAGAGAGGAACCTTGAACGAAACGTCTCGGATGCAAAGAAACTTAGAAAAACTATGCAGGGACACTACCAAAATATAAACACAATCGACGCTTAACGGTGCAGTTGCAATGTGACCAAACTAGTCGCAGGAAGGAACCCTCGCGGTGTGAAACTTTGCTAAATCTTGAGCACTGCGGTAAAATTGCACCTACACTGAGAAAAAAAGCTATCTAAATCCGGAAAAAAGTATTGGTTTAGCATCCACGGAGATTTCCAGTTGGCTCACATCACAGATTCCGATTTTGAGTTCCCGATTACGAAGAAAATAGTCTAGGCTGGAGCATATTTTGTCTCGAAATAATTGTGGTAAACAGTTAGCTTTGCAGAGGGTTTGCCTATCGATGCTTCGAGAAGAATACAGGCTTTATTACACTGGGAAGATCAAGAAGAAGCGTTCTTGTACTACACTCATATTTATACTTTTGCAGAGGGTATTATAATTTCAGTCAGAAGTTTGTAACGCAGTGAAGGAGACGTTTCCGACCACATAAAGTATATATATTCTTGATCAGCACCAATAGCCGAGTCCATCTGTCCGTCTGTCCGTTTCTATGCGAACTAGTCTCCCAGTTTTAAAGCTATCGCTATGAAACTTTCCCAAAAGGTCTTCTTCATGGTGGAACCATGGTGGAACTATACAAGGTGGTCTCGTCAGCTCTGCCGAAGGAGGTTATTTTTCAGAGAGACAAGCGCTAGAAAGAGATAGAAATAGTATTCCATTCGCACGACTGGCACAAATAACGTCCTCAAAAGAGGGCAGCTCTCGCGACGAGACCACCTTGTATAGTTCCACCGTGGTCTTCTTCTTTTGCAGGTAGTACATATGTATGTCGGAGCGAGACGGATCGTGCCACTATATCTTAAGGCCCATAGGAATAATCAAACAAATATAAAAAATTCATTGCAATTTTGTAGAAAGTAGGCGTTTTGATTTTTGACAACTTATAGGGTCTTCCCACAGAGCTCCATCCACCATCCGTTGAACGGATGGTCCGTAAGGTTTTGCTGTTCCGAAAATTTCCCAGTTAGTCCGCTATCCAATTTTGACGGACTTTGACGGGCTCTTTTATGCGATAGCTAGGCTTTGTTTTTTCGGTGCAACTCTGAATTCTTCCTCTCGACTGTGAAAAATGGAACGTTGATTACGAGAACAAATCAAATCGATGGCGGGAAAAAATTAAATAATGCTTAAGCTAATTGTTTTTGGCCATTGTTGAATTATTTGTAGTTAGTTGTGACCGGAAAAGCATTCGCAAACAGGTTGCCATGAGTGGGCCAAAGTGTTAGCTGTTCTGCGTACGAAAAAATCAATGTTTGCAGCAAAGTCTCAGAATATGTTCTGCACTTCGTAAATAATAACTAATATTAATTAAAAGTGTACTA
The DNA here is from genome assembly GCA_037075285.1 of Drosophila lutescens. NCBI lineage: Eukaryota > Metazoa > Arthropoda > Insecta > Diptera > Drosophilidae > Drosophila > Drosophila lutescens. The sequence continues at coordinate 2,936,665 of JBAMCF010001083.1, forward strand.
TGTCTCTCCTATAAAGTGCCAAAGTTGCTATGAATTACCAAAACAGCATAAATTTGTTTTTGTTTATTTTGCCATATTAATATTGGCTAGACAGAGGCGTAGTAAGACCGCAGTGTGGCGTTAGGTTAGGCTCTCCACCAGTCAGCAATATGTATTGTATGCATACTCGTTATAGGAAATGTTATAAAAGCTCAGATATATTTTAAACTATTATCTGCTGCTATTTATATTATAATTGAACAAACTAGATATATTATCTGGTCATATGCACTAGTCGTGCGACCAACCATCGTTTTCATCATTCGTTGTTGAAATCAAAGCAAAAAAAAAAAAGTATATATGTAAGCTTTGGCTGGCCGAAGCTAGCTTCCTTTCTTGTTATACATCGTTTAAACCAACTATTCTATGAAATTCATCAGTGCTGGTGGTGTTGACCAATGAGAATGTCGCATTCCTTTAATCATAGCGCTTTTGAAAACCAAATGATCGCTATTTTTGGTATGTTTTTAAAATCACTGGGGCACCACTTTCAGTGACGTTTTCGAACGGACAATCGACGGTCACACTGTTCGCGATTTTTTTTGTAAAAGTGTTTTTGTTCTATTTGCTTGCATAAAACTGCGGGTTCCAAGTGAAATATCAATTGTAGCGGTCGAAAATGCCAGAAAATTAGTGTGCAGTGGTTCCCGTCCCAGATCCAGAGCAGGCAGGTGCAAAAAACACGCGAACGGCGAAAAACCACCAATGACGTCGCGAATCTGAGGCGACAAAGAGCAGCAGGAGGAAAGTGGTGGTCGTACACCCGTATTGTGTCAGCATAATCAGTATTAGCAGTGTAAGCAGTCCGGATTGAACACACAAGTCAAACGAACATACCCCCTGACCGAGACGGAAACATGTGCTAGACCTCCTCGAAATGGGATCGCGTATCAAGTGAGTATGCCGCCCAGTTCCAGTTTGGTGGCTGCAGTGGGCGTTCCGCACCACTGGTCGCTATCGGGGCGCTTTTACTCCCACGAGTCATCGCCAATCCCACCGCTCCTCCCCCCAGAAATGACGTGAAGAAGCTCTTCGAGTTCTGGTGCGAGGTCTCCCCGACGCCGGGACTGGAGAGGGGCACAAGTCCCAGAGGCGGTGGCCCTGCCGCGCCCGCCGGCGTCATCGTGGAGAGCTTCCCCGAAGGATTCCGCGACCAGGAGGTGCTCACCGGCATCCCATCGTTTGCCTTTCCCTGCGATACAGCAAGGTGCGTATGAAGATGGGGATTGCTATCTCGTCCTCCGTCCACTTCGGGTCAGTTTTTTTATGACAGCTGTAGGTTTTTCTCTTTCAAGTTTTATAAATGACCTACTGAAATCGGGCAAAAGGACCCATAGCCATTTATAAGATAGTTTCCGTGTCAGCTGTAGGGTAAACACAAATATATTTTAAAACAAACGACGAAATTATAACTGAATATGGCAGCTATAGCAGATAGTAGCGTACATTCAGAAGAAAACCATCGGAAAGTTTCCAATCGTACAGAAACAGACGCAATGGTGATGCTGATCAGCAATATCTTCATATTATAGGGTCGGAAACGGCATTAGTCAGAGGGGCGTCCGTTTTATAAATAATATGCAGCACCAGCAGACCCAGACGCATACGCAAGACCTGCGATCGTCCATAGCCAGACGGAAAGAGGGTTCCGCCAATGATGAGTCACCACTCGACCCGACCACTTCCACCAACTAACAACAGATAGCTTGTCCATGAAACGAATAACCTGTTGTGCCGTTTCGGTTTCTGTTGCTGTTTCGCTTTCGGTGTTTGTTTACACAGCGAGTTCGCGTAATGAACTGTATTATTCAATGGGCATTGTTCGACGCAATTCGCTTAGCATTTCCTGGAGCGCCTGGAACTGAATCAATTGGCTCCTTCGCCACCTGCTTAGTCATCCGGCTGCCCCAGACTCATTCCATCCGCTTATCTGCCCAGCAGTCCGTGTAACACCGCTAACTCATCACTTGATAAACCACCGGGAAAGCAACGTTGCCGATTAATTAACTTTTCGTTACTGGAATTTCAAAGTTTGTCTGGCAGATTACTTTACTCCAGGCAAAAATTGGTTTGACCTCATAGCTTATCTACGATTTCTCTGAATCTACACCGAGTACCGTTGTTTATATTTGAGCAGGGATTTTATTTGCTCATATACAGCTGCGGTTAAGCTAATAGGACTTTTAGGCCCGTTTTATCGTCCGCATGTTAAGTTAAAGTAGGCTTTTAAACGCTGAATTTTTATAAGTTTTCAAGGTTTTATCCCTACTTTAAATTTAAAATGCCGACGAGAAAACGGCCCTAAGTTTCTTCCAGAAAAATATGGAATAAATCAAGATCTTAATTGAATTATATAAATAAACTTTCACCTTATAATCAAGTATATCACAAACCATTGTAGTTACTCACCTAAGTTTGTGGTAAAAATAATATAGAGCTTTACAAAAATAATACATTTTATTAGTGTGTCCATATTATATGTGGTAATTTCGCTTGGGAGGTTCGTACTCATTTCAAACGAAAAAGGCCATATAAAAGCAATTAATCTTTTTCTCTAGCCATTCCTACTTTGCAATGTATTGTATGAAAAGGTTGATTTTGTCCAATATTTCGTTTTGGAGATAACTGCAAATAATACTGACAGTCGCTCGGACCGAAAAACGGAAGTGGTTTTTGCGGCCAGCCATTCGACCGATTAAAAAATAAACTGACTCAATTTCTTAGAATGTTGTCTAATAATGTCGATAAAAAATTGTGTTGCTTTTAACCAAAAATTCTTTATTACAAATTCACTTTAGATTTGCATTTTTTTTTTTGCCATTAAACACTGTCCTGCTTTATTGTGTTATAGCGTTGCTCATATAAACTTAAAAAACATGTAATGCGACCTAGAAACTTAAAAAAATTGGATCAACATTATATATAGGTATTAATTTTTTTAGGCTGCAAGGGCGTTTGTTTAAAACTTATAAATCTCAAATCTTCGCCGCAGCTGTAGACTTGAACACAGAGCGGTGATAAAGAAGTCAAGTCCAAGTCAACGTCCCAACCACCCAAGATAGCCTTCCTTCCCTTCCCATTGTGCGTCTGTTTCCTCAAGCTCTGCGAGCACCCGTATCAACTGCGGATTCGGCGTAATCCGCCGCCTGACTTTGCATATTAAATTGAGTAATGACACGATCCGAAACACTTAGATCTAACGACTTTATGTAACTCGGCGCGAAGAGAAAAAGAGACGCAGTCCGAGCTGAAGCCGAACAGTATGCAAATCGGCGGACAATGGGAAACGTGCCCGGTTAATGAGACTGCGCCGTCATTGTTGCAAAATTGCGATTTATTTAATTTGTTAAATGCAATTTCAACACAATAATTAATGCGGACAAGGCGTCGCATATAAGGCAAAGAAAATAAATCAAGCAAATGGGAAGAAAGCAGAAACTAGACATGGCTTAAAAGAGATACATACATATACGAGTATGTATAAGGCGGGCCAAAAAACATTTCTTATTATCAAAAATTCCCGCTGTAATTGTAAACCAACTGTTGAATCACCAAAGGTGGAACGAATAATTTGTCAATAGGTGGCCAACTAAAACAATATTTTGAAATCAGGATATCAAAACAACTTGTTTACTATTAGCTTGTACACGATCATATTTGTTAGGGTATTTCTCAATGAGGGTCTGTAAAAATCGCAGAAAGTGGAGCGGAAAGAATAATAAAAATCTGTGTGATTTGTATGCTTTTATAATTAACCCTGAATTCATTAGGCAAGTTTGTTGGCGGGTTGTTTCGTCACTTTAAGTCGTGCGAAAAATCACATTTATGTGGGTTATGAGTAGAAAATGAAGAGGAACTCGCAGCATTACTCACCAAAACATCAAACTTTGGTGAGATTCGGAGTAAATCCCACTTATCCACAGTTATGGAAAAAATAATAGTTTTAAACTTTTTTCTTTATCAAATTGTGTTCTGTTAACAAAGCTAATTCAATATTTTTTATTTGTAAATTTGGTTCTCGCTAACTTTAAAAATTGATTATTCTGCTAAAAACGTATAGTTTTTTAAAAACGTTAAATTTTCTTTAATTATTTTTTTAATTTAAAATTAAAATTTTTAATGTTCATGTATTCGTTTTTGTGATTTATCAAATTTGTTTTACTTGTCTAAATAATATCTTTAATATTTCCTAATCGTTCATATTGTAGTTGCCCACCATTGTAAGTTAAGTATACGTATACATATGTGTATGTTTTTATCCGGTGCTCCATCGAACATCAACAACTCATCATGCATAACATTGGGCAACGCATGATGAGCAAGGCCATACAATGCCAAAGCGAATTTTACTTTGAACGAGCAATAGGCAGTACGGAGTCTTAACTTCTTAAATTTGTTTACTTTTATGTATTTTATATCAAAACATTTTTTCTGTTTGGCAATGCAGCACCTCGGTGCAGACGTATTCCTTTGTGCATACCACCGGCGACTCGAAATGGCGCTTTGGCTTCTGTCGACAAGATCCCAGGACGAACACGGCCATGGTGATCGTAACCTATCTGCCGTGGCACGACACCTTCCTAAAGCTACTACCCATTCTTGGCGAGCTGAAGCGGACGGATTCCAGCGGATTCCGCGCCTTTCTGTCCGAGGCCTACAACCAGGGCATTCCGGATTGCGGCGGCAGCCTGAAGGTCTTCTATAACGCAGGGCAAAGCGTAAGTAAAGGGTCATTAAATATCCTTTCATACAAATCTCGACCTCATGGCTTTCTTATGAAACAGCACTTCACCTTTGAGCGCCCTCTGCAGTTCCAGTTGCCCAGCATGCCAGAAAATGTGAGTTTAAAGTAGATCTAAGGAAGTGAAAAGCGCTATTGACGAATATAAATATTTGGTTTTAGCACAATTTGAATTTATACTATAACTTCGTGGAGCCCAAGGAGATGATTGCCGTGTTTGCTGCCATGCTGGCCGAGCGTCGAATTATTTTCACCTCGAGACACCTGGACCGGCTGTCCTCTTGCATCCAGGCGGCGAACGCATTCCTATATCCCATGGTCTGGCAGCACATCTTTATACCGGTGCTGCCGTGGGAGTTCAAAGACTACCTGGGTGCGCCCATGCCATATCTGATTGGTGTGCCAGAACCAGTGCTCGAAACTGTAAGCTGCAGGAAACAAATCATAAACTGATCTAAATACTTATTATATTGTTTTTTTATTCAGGTGACCAGCGATGAGCTGGGCGAAGTTGTGATCCTGAACTGTGATACGAAAATATTCGAAAGTCCTTTCGACGATGTGCACAATCTGCCAGCGGAGATTGTCTCACAGCTAAAGAAGCATCTGAATCACACGCATGACCACATCGGCGACCGGATCTCGAAGATCTTTCTAAACGCTTTGGTGCAGCTGATCGGCGGCTATCGGGACGCGGTTGAGTACCACGAGACTAGCAAGACCTTTAATTCCCAAAAATTCATTGAATCTCGGCCGGCACACTTACGCCCGTTTCTTGCCAAAATGATGGATCTGCAGATCTTTGCGCAGTTCATCGACGATCGCCTGAAGATGCTCAACAGCGGGCTCGGATTCTCTGATGAGTTCGAGCTGGAGACGGTGCGCTATGCGGAAAAAAAGAAGCGGGGCCGCAACTACGCCATCATGAAGAACCTGAAGGACAAGGTGAGCCGAGGAAGTTGTGGCTGTCCACTGGCCGTCAGCGTTGGCCCAATGCTGTTAACCTAACCCTCATGGTGCCACATCCACCCTAAACCACCACCATCATCCCCCTCAGTTGCCTGGCTTGGAGGGGACTTGGGAACAGGGCTTGCATTTCGTTACCGCCTCTCTCTGCGCTGACTCGCTAACCCACTGTACTCTTAAGTTACTTTTACCACCTGCCCACCTTATGATGTTCTTTTATCTGATTTGATTTAATCTATTCCACAGTATTTGGGAAAGCGCAGTTTGTCGCGATTGTTTGCCAAGAACAGTATTTAGACTGCCAACCATGCCAAGTCCACCAAACCAATAAATACCAATATATAAACGAGTAGAATGTAAATTCCCACACACCTTATTTGCAATGTTAGTTCAAATGATTTCTTATCTTAATGCAAACCAAATATTTAACGTCCTAACAAGCAACTGCACCAAATAATATATGTTGCCATAAACTAAAAAAGAAGCGTCTTAATGTTTGTCGATGCATTCTCAAATATTATCTTATAGTTTACGATTTCCATGTTTTATTTAGCTATTTCTTTATTATTATTTCTTTTTTTGTTTTGTGTCGTCATCTGTAGGTGTAAAAACAATCTCAAAACGTTTTTCAAATTAATCACATTAAATTTAATCTATTCGGGCTAAAATGAAATGTAACCCTGATAAATTGGTAATGGACCCATGTGATTAAAATTAAATCAAGCTTATTTACTAACAGATTGGCTTTGTCTTTTGACTAGATCGGTTAAATGCAGCTATTCCACAATTTCAAACTTTAACATGTTATATTCTAAAAGAAGTACACAAACATTTAATTTTCTTTCTTGTCAAGTGCAGGTATACATATCTTTAAATTAGAATACTAAATATCTTGTAGTCTACACCAGCTTCTGGACTAATCCATTAACATACTAACTGCTAATTATGGCCTTCGTTTAGAACGCACTCTTTGATCGCAAATTATAATCATCGCTTCAACATGTCAAGCCCCATTGCCCCGTGATCTCCAGTACCCATTACACAAATCAGCATTGTCATCGTAGCTATTAAGTGTAGTTAGCCGTAGCTTAAATAACCCGCTGGTTGTTCTGCGCATCTCATTCACACCGTATCTCGCCTGTATCTTGTGTGTCTTTCTTCCATATGCCGCTTGGATCGCTCATCCTACACTCCTCTGTGCTTTCTGCTCTCGCTGCGGTTGTGACAATCGTTTTCTGATCCAAAACATGCGTCTGTCTAACCATTGCAGACTAATCCGGCTGTAAAGTCTGCCGTCAAATCGGTGAGTGGTCCAGACCGAGTTTAATACCCGAATTTGTGTTTTGTGTTCGGTGCCCTTTTTGTGAATCTTATGTGTTGTGGAATGTTCCAAACTAATTTGATCTCCCATCCCCTCAGGTAAAAGAGGGCTCTCGGGGCATGAAGACCGCCTACAAGGGATTCAAGACAAAGCTGCGCGAAAACGGCAACCAGTTTGGCGGCACGCACTTCCACTTCGGCTTGGGATCCCCGAACCACTCGGATCGTCCGGACGGTGGCAGCGGAGGATACGTGCGTGGTGGCAAGGCCATTGGAGCGGCCCACCACTCTGCGCCCAGTTCACCAGTAACCAGCAAGCGGCTCGATGGAATCGCCACCATCACGGGAAGCAGCGGCAGCGCTGGATCCGGCAACAGGGAGCCGAGGGAGTTCCAGCGACGCGGCCCCATCCCGCTGGCCATGTCTAGCTCGAGTAGCCACATTCAGCCGAACGGCCATGCGTACGGTGCGGGTGCTGGTGCTCATTACGGTCATCACCTCTCTGCGTCTCCTGCTGTTAGCTCGGCGAGCTCGCTCTGCTCATCTTCGGAGATGAACCTCTCGCAGGAGCTGCAGAACCATCCGCTTTTCAAGACGCCTGCCGTGGAACGCAGTGTAAGTAGTCTGGTGCGGGCGTACGAGTTTCGGCTGCAGCAGCTCCAGTAATTGCTGGTGCAGCCGGTTCACATGCTTGCCGCTAAGCTAAATCGACCACTCATCTCGATGTGCTGTGAATTTATGTTGTTCTCATGCTCTTCTTGTTTTTGTTTCCTTGTCTGTGTCGTGTCTGTGTCCAACTCTATGTCGCCCTCGATCGATCGTCTGTCCCATGTCATGCCCACAACCGCCCCACATCTTACACACCAATATAACCGATCACACAATCGACTGACATTTGCACCCACCCCATCCCGGCATTGCCCATCGACCCACGCAGCTTAAGCCAAACGCAGAGCACAGGCGAGGAGCAGCACCGCCAGCCCGCCCACCGCCTCCGCAGTCTACGCCCGCCTCCTACTACAATCATCCGTATGCCGCGCATCCACACGTGGAGGCAAAGCCACCGAGGCACACTTCCACGCCCACCAGACCGCGGCAGCCACTGCCCACCGCCGACTCCAGCAGCTTTGACAGTCCGCCGGACGTACAATCTCCGCCGATTCCGCCCCGCAGGCAAGGGAGCTCGAATGCAATTGTGGCTGCCACAGCCGCAGCCGTCAGTGCGGAGATCAGCAAGCTGGAACGCAACTGCTGGCAGGACGAGCCCACCGGAAATGAATCAGCGCGGAACTCGAACGCATCCTCGTCGTCGGCCACCTCATCCTGCTCTTCGGGCGCCTCCTTTGTGACGGCGGCGTCGACGTTCTCGCACCTAAATGTCTCCGATCCGCCCATTCCGACACCGCGGGCCAAGAGAGAGGTACACCAGCTGCGACGTTAGTTTACTAAGCCCATCCTGGTTGTGGTCTCCCAGTCAAAGTCACACTAACACACATCAAGGGCCCTCATGTAGTCTCCTGTAGTTGATTTCCATTTTTGAAAACAGTAGATAAAGATAAGAGTTTCATTAATCCATTCTCCCTGAAATCCATTAGCTAAAGATATTGTATATCATTGTTTTGGGAAAAACCGTTATCCATTTTCCATAGCATATTTATTGCCTGCCCCATTTGAATAACAATTGTAAGGAAATTATATTTTAGCCACCCACGTGGCTTATAATATAGAACATACATATATGGGAAAGTCCAATAACATTTTATTTCGTTGGTTTAAATATCTTTTTATTTTTTATTCAGCTACATTTCGTCATCTCATTGTTGAGTCATTAATCTACTGCACCCATTGTAGTTTTCAAACATTTTTAGATGCTTGTAACCGCTATAAAGTAACTTGAGTTGAATGTATGTTTTGTATAAGTTGCGATAAGCACCGTAGAATCCAAGGAACTCACGCCCAAAGCTTTTTAACAGTCCATACCTCTTTGCCTCCCTAACCCGCAGCAGCACCAGCCGTTGGAAGACAGCATGAACGATCTGATATCGCTGGACGATAGCAACAACACCAGCTTCGACCTGGAGGACTTCGATCCGTTAAATCAGAACGCTCGGCCGCTGCCGCCGCTGAGCAAGGCGTTTGGTAAGAAGTGCAGCACACTGCCCGCTGGGGTCAACAGCAGTGTGGTGGCCAGCAGCGTCAGCAATCCGCTGTACCCTTACTTCGCGCCCAAGCACATGGCCACCGTGGCAGCGGTGACGGGACGGACGCCACCGATGCACCCACCGCCTCATAACCAGCGCAGCACTATTGCCGCCAAGCCCGACGACGACTTCGAGCTGCTCCGCAAGTACGGACTGGATCAGTTCACCCTAAACGCCAACGGGACGGAGAAGCCACAGCAGCTCACCACCGGAAAGGGTATGAACAACTGGACGACGTTCGATTAGACGGAGAGAACTGGAGAACCCGCTTCAAATATGATACCAAAATAAGTGTGATTGATACATTGTGTTGTAAATAGCTAGAAGAGATAGGAAGAATCAAAGAGGAGGTGACCGATGACAGTAAAGTAATCCTTAAATACCCAAAATTATTTGTCTACAGTTAGTTATATTCAGTGGCCCTGTTCAGCAAAGGATCAAAGTAAATCGCTTGTTGTGTAAATAACTGTTTATTGGCAAGTTTAATTAATTTGCATGAATCGGAACTCTCGCTAACTACATATACATATTGTACACTGGACTTCCAAATCAAAAGACATAAGAATCTAGAGTAGCATGAATTTAAGCCAATTAGCCTAACAAATTACCAATAAAATACAAATAAATTCCAGTTCATATATGCGAGTCAATTAAGAGATGTTGCTTTTACAGAATGGTTTTAAAATTCATTTTAATGTGACTGGCCTAGAAAAAAAGATAAGAGTACACATTCGAGAGCATAACATATTACATGAAAGCGATTCTGTAAAGGCAAAATTAGAAAAGAATCACAGATTCTTCGCTTTGTTCTCAGCCATACAATTCAGGATGCGGGTCTGCAGGGCCTGTGCACCCTTGAGATTGATCTCCTCGTTGTCCGGCAACAGTTTATCTACGCGTTCCATCCAGCCCTTTGTCTGCGGGTACTTCTCCCGCTCCACTGGTATGAGCAAATCCAAGGTCACCAGAGTGGTATGGATGGACACGTCGGCCACGCTAAGTTCGCTGCCTACTACAAAACTTCCATTCTGCAAGAAGTGCTCCAGATCGGAGTAGGCGTTGTGGCAGAGTGTCAGAGATCGAGGGTTGAACTCGCCTTCTCCACCGTAAATGTTTCGCGCCACAATGTCCTTAATGACCTGGAAGAGCACTCCGTTCTCGTAGTGCATGCGATGATCTATGTGGGCTCGCCTTTTCAGATCCTTTGGATACAGCTGGTCGTCGCCAGCGTACTTGGACACTAGGAAGCACACAATGGCGTGACTATCCACGTAAACCTCACCGTCGCTGTCCACAAGCACTGGAATTTGGTGCTGGGGGTTTAGCTATATGAATCCATCTAAGAATTAAATGTACTATTTTTAGGTGTATGTACAAATGTACATTGTACATATGTATGTATCACGAACCTTCACAAACTCCTCGCTCAGGTGTTCTTTCTTCGCGAAATCAACGGACCTAAAGATTTGAAAGGAGCTTACGTTAACTATCTTTGACACTTACTTAACACTTCTGTTCACTTACTTAAGGTCCAGATCCAGACCAATTAGCTTGGCTATCAGGATGCAAGCTCTAGCCGGAGGGCTAAAAAGGGCGTAATACAGCGTTGGCTTCGACATTCTCCCAAAGATTTCACACAACAAATGACGATCAAGGTGAACAACAAACCAAAAGCATGGACGCAGAAAGCAGGGGATAAAGTGGACCTTGTACACTTAAAAATATTCCATTCGCATATATGTAATATCATACAGACATTTGGCCTGCCTATGGTTTCTATTCCTTGAGTGTACATTTAAACACGAAGAAAACTAAAAAACCATGAAAAACTCAGAGAAAGCTATATATACTAAATTATACAATTCCTAACAGCTTTCCATTTTATAAACAAAGACAACGAAATCTGCTCATATAATAAAATACTAGTCTTTTCCCTTTAACAAATTTGTTAAAAGAAAATTCGCAATTTTCGGTTTAACCCTCCAGAAATATGGGCACTACGACCATGGCCATAAGTAAAAGTTATAATGGGAATGCCAACCTGTGGCGATGCCAAGCACAGCTGATGCGCGGGAAATTTAAAATGCACGACGTGATTGTTCCAACTTTATTGGTGCAGGTGCTTAAGTCTAGCCATTTATTCGCAGATTCTTACCTTAACGAATACTTTTCTTATACAAACTACACGAAAATGTAACATACTTAGGTTGCTACAAGATAATCAACGAATTCTGGCGCATTATAAAATACGTTTAACAGGCCAAGTCTAATTCTTTGGGGTCGCCTATGGATATCGAAGGACCTTATTTGTAAGATCGTGCGGCGGCAGCTAGGGCGAGTCTAAAAGTTCAATTACGGAATCCTCTTTGACCTTAGCCTCAATGTTCCCGTCATTATCCACTGCAAGTAAAGAAAAGGGTTCGGGTGGGCTCAATTAAAAACGGGATGCTAAATTAAAAATCGATATAAACTTAAAACAGAACTTGACCCCCGTTGGTAAATAAAACAACAGTCCTTGGTTGGAAATTGTTTAATAATATAGTTAAAGTACACATATCCTTGTACATTGATTTCATATTTGTTCGTTCCGATATTAGTTAATAGGGTTGGGTTTGGCATCAAATTAATGTCAAAGCATAACTCAATTAAAAATCTTAACATATAAATCCGTGATTGAACGGTTTGAGCTTAAATAAACGACAAAGGCAAAGGTCAGGGGACCTTATAAACCAAGTGTCTACCTTGACTTCATAACTAATCCGCCGTTTCCAATCGATTTTTATCAATAAAAACGCATTCGTCTGTTGTCAATACACATGAACATTTAATGCGATTTTGTCCTGACTTCCAACACAATATAAATATGAATCTGAGGGTAGACCCTCCACTCCTCTTTACTCCTCCTCTAAGCCATTCAGTATCCATAGTTCAACTAAAATAACTTAACTAACTTAAATGTCGGTGCTGCGGCTGGCTGCCGCCTGGCCTGTCTCCTCTCGCTTCTTGCATAGGAATAGGAATACGCCCAACTTGCAGTGGCAGGACTTAAGATTAACATCTGATTTAGGTGTACGCTTAGTGATAATGTTAGTAATGCGTAGGGCGATTAACTTCTCCGGACTTCACTGTGATCATTTGAGAGCCCGCTTCAAGAGAAAATAAATTAAATTGCGTTTCCTATCGTAATTGCTAATGAATGCTGGTGCTAGTTTGTGTAATTCTAATATCTAGAATTGTTTCAGTTGTTGTGTGGGGTGAGTGTGTGTTGCTGAGAACCCTGGGAAAGCGTTACACAACTACTCGAGACGACACAGAAACGAAAGACACAGGACATAACCAAAGTGGGTGAGTCAACTGAAAGGGGGCAGCAACAATCTGGCCGATGGAGGAGCAGTTGTGGGAGCCATTAGGGACCTGGGAGCCCGCTCCTATAAAGCCTGTCTGTTCTGCCTGCGTCCTGCAACACAAGAATTACAAGCATCAGTTGGTGGGCCGCGATTAAGAGCGTATGAATGAATGAGGTGACTGCGAATGGAACGCCGAAGAATAGCCTCTGAGGAAAGATCAGACCGTGTGCCACCGGAAGAGGAACGGAAAACAGAAACTATGTAAGCCAAATCAAAGATCATGAGAGTGAGGTGCGGGCCGTGAGATGTACGATGGATGTGGGTCCTGCCTACGGGCCAGCATTCTGACTTTGGCCGGAGGACGCCGTGGCAGCTGCAGCAGCCGCAACCGCAGCCAGATCCAACAGTTGGAAGTGCTTTTGATCCGCGACCGCAGCAGCCAGGGATTCCAGGAGTGAGGCATGGACGGCTGCCGCCGCTGGCTGCTCGTGCTGCTGCAGCTGCTGCAGTTGCTGGTCTAAGACTGGCTGCATCTCTGGCGATTGGCGACGGGCCTGCTGTTCTGGGGATTCTAGGAGTTTCATCGGCGGCAGCATGGACGGGTCACACAAAAAGATCAGGGGAGAAGAGAAAGAGAGAGAGAAAGAGAAAAGACAAAGAAATGCACAAGATACTTCAATTAGTTTAATTATTATCATCATATCAACGAGAGGTGAACACAACAGCAATCGAAAAAAAGGGTTCTCTAAAAAAAACCTCCACTAACGATCTATTATGATTTATTTAAATATGACTTAAAATAAGAGTACATTTCGTGGAATAATTTAGAATCGGTGACAACACAAAATACATATCAAATGAGGAAAGGACAATTGGTGGTTGTGAAACCGAAAAATAGGTTTAAAACTGCTTAGCCCACGTTTGGGCGCCTGGTGCTGTCTGGCTTTGGTTTTCTGTAAGAAAGTACTGATTAAAGAATGGGATTCTGGGACACCCAAGCCGTGCCACATTTGATTGATGGAAAAACCTACCGTGAGCGCAGCCATATGTTCAAATTAACACGCCGATAAAGCCCCTCTGTGGTTTCAGATTTTTTAAAAACATTACCATCTACAATACACAAGCAACGAAAGCGGAGAATACAAAATCCAAATCTATTCCTATCTTTCCTCTGCAGCGGATTAGGATATTTTTGTCTACTTATTCTATAAAAGTCTTGGCTATGGGATTCGATGAAATATAAGGACACTTTTTGTGTCTGAGCACTGGATTCTCTCTTTTCCTGCCCGGCACAAGAAAATGCCCTGCTATTCAGTTCTAAAATTTAAAAACGTTAATGTTATGTTTGTATATACGCAATGAACCTACAATTATAAAATGGGATAAATTTGAACTGGGTACCAATACTAAAATCGAATGGGGAACTACAATTATAAAGGAAACGGGGACCTAAATATATTCGAGATAATCTGTGATGATGAAATTGTAACAGCAACATATTTTCTCCTAAAATATGAAAATTCTTTTTAGTTTAAAATTCCATAAAAGTTTCGTTTCAACCAATGTAGAGTTCGTTTACATTTAAGAAATATACGTTCAGCATTTATAACATATACTTTAGTTCTTTAAAAAAATTGTCAATAAATATTTTAGACAAATTATGCACCAACAATAATACTTTTACGATAAATGAAGCCTTTGCGACAAGTTACTATTTACACGAAAATATGAAACGAAACTTTCATGGGGAGAGATGTGAACTTGGGAGGATATCATCCCTATTTCTAAATTCTTGATGAAGGAGCATGAATGAGTCTGTGTTTATGCAAGTGGGATGTGTATGGATTCTTATGTCTACTTTAACCTAAGGTCTACAATCAGCCCTTTGTAAACTTATAAAGGTTTCTTGGCTATACAGAGTTATAATTGGTTTTCTGGCTTATTGCAAAAAGGGATCCAACGTACCGGATTGCTGGGGCTGCTGTGCCGGGGTGTAGGCACGTTGGGCACCACCGCTGCCGTTCGACGTGGAACTGGCGACGGCTTGCTTGGCGGGTGGACGACGCTTGGCCAGCGGCATGTCGTCGTCGGAATCGCTCAACGTTAGATCAACCTGTTGCATCGTCGGAAGAAAATCACATTGTAGCAAAGTTTGGCACAACATATGCTATAAACTTACAGTTTCACTGTTTGACGTGGATGTTGGCTGCTCGTCCGGAGCTGGGGACAAATCGCTCTTTACTGGCTTGGCATCATCGGAGATAAGCTCTGGTGACAGGACGAGTTAATTAATAACAAGTACAAAGTGCGCAGCGTTAACGTGTGCTCACCTATATCGTCCGATATAACCTCAACCTTTTGAACAGGCTTTGAGGGTGTATCTAGGATCTGCGCTTCGCTCCGCAGTCCTGGTGTGCTCCACGATCCATCCTGATGAAGCTGGATCTCGGTGTCATCGCTCTTGAGCAGCGAAGAACCCAAAACCTCCTGGAAGTAGCTGTGAAAAAGAAGTTGAATCAGTTACTTTTGCGGGCTATATGAATTTTCACTCTCTTACCCATCTATGACCAGGTTATCGTAAATGGCAGGCTTGTCACAGACGGGACAGTTCCAAGTGGGCTTGCGCTCGTTCATTTGCAGGTAGAGACTGGCGTCGAAGCACTGCAGGTGCGAGCAGGTTGATGCTCGGCAAGGGAGCAGCATCTTCATCTTGCCCAGTGGGCAGTTAAGCGACACTTTAAGCATAGTAGTGGCTATCTCACAGTCGGCATCCTCCGTCAGTTTCTCCTTGACTATGGGGAATGTATCGATTAGTAAGTATACACAAAATGTGCACCAGAAACTCACTCAGGCCGCGGGTGTAGTCAGCCGGTTTTACGCCCTTGGTCTTCATTCGCTGCAAGAGCTGTGCGGAGGTGAGCTTCTTCACCAGGTAAACGGCCAGGCAGTAGCTGCGCGTGTAGTCCGGACACCACTGTACCATGATGGTGTTGGTAACGGTCGGCGACAGCTTTACATTGGAGGTGACGTTGACGGGACGCGGCGGACGCCTGGGCTCCACGTTTGGCCGGTTTGTAGGAATGACATTCTGCAAGGGGTTTGGAGTGCAGGGTATTTTACTCCGTCCTGGCTTTACAATCGATGATGGATACTCACTGGCAGCTGGCAGAGCTTGTTGTTCACCTTGACGTTGACGTTCGGCGGAAAGCAGTCCTCCTGGTCGCACGAGGTCTCCACCAAGCAGAAGCGCAATTGCACCTGTATGGCGTGCTCCACTTTGGAACTGTTGCGAATGTCGCGATTGGAGGCAATCTCGGTGGCCTGTTGGGGCGTGAGTGTGAAATAGAAAGGCACCTCTTGGACGCGCTGTGTGTTTCGTGGCACCAGCGTCGAAGGCTTTATCAGTGTGCCAAGGACATCGTAGAAGGCTAGCTTCTTCAGCCGCACATCGGGATGGATGGGCAACTGGCTGTTGATGCTGTGCGTATGCAGGAATGGTGCGCCGCCGACCACGTTCATCTGGCCGCCGGGTACCTGGACGCCCGGACCGCCGCCCACGAGGCCCACCGGATTCGGCTGCACGGTGGGCGGCAGCTGGATGTGCGAATACATCCTGGTTGGGTCGATGTACTGCAGCGTGGCGCTTTGCTCCTGCACGGACTGGGCGTAGACTTCCTGGACCTTCGGGGCTAGCAGATCCAAATTGGTGCGCAGAAACGAGAGGATGCGGCTCTGCAGGTCGGTTTTTCGTCCAGCGAAGGAGATGTTCAGAAACGACAGGATTTTTTGCAGTTCGACCACTCGGAGCATCTGCACCATTTGCTCACATTCCTGCAAGGATAGCGATGACATGACAAAAGAAAGGCGGTGAGGAAAATTTCAGATGCCTGTGACCAAATAGCGGGACTTCACACCAAGCGCCCGCACACACACACACACACAAAGACAGGCGCGCTCTATGTGCGAATATCGCGTTTTCGCCAAATACGTACACATGTGTATGTACCCGTGCGGCTTTTTAAATGGCTATATCGCAGATTAGCCTCCGCAGCCTGGTCAGGAGAAATCTAACATTCGGACAAACGCCTTGGCTCTATATTTTTTCTATCCATCAGGCATTAACAGGTCCCAATTTCTCGCATGCCACCAATCATTACCTAGCTGCTCAAACATGGCGTTCTCGCAAAGAGCCTCATTTCTTAGGACCGAACCGCTTTTAATGGCTTATAACGCAGGCCAACAGACGAACTCGAATACGTTGAGTGGGCACCACGAGCGGCTTTCTTTTTTCGCTAACTGCTGTAAAACAAACGACCGCAAAATGCCTCTTTTTGTCACACGAATTTTGTTTTGTCCGCACGGTCTGAAGAAATATGGCGGATGGCAGTGTTGGGAAGCGCCGGCAGGCTGTGCTGGCCTGGCCCTGCCACTCGGCGGGGGGCAGCCACACTATTTGCCTGCGGTCACTCTGCTTATCAATATCCATATTTATGGAAAATTCTTTTGGCCGAACTGAATTAAAAGGAACTGGCGGAAACGCACCTTGTACTTGCCCGCATCAAAGGGATTCACTGCTATTGGCGCTGATGATGTTGACTGGTGCCCGGGGCTCGAGGATGTTGCGGCATTTTCCGCCTGCGTGCGAGCCGTCTGCGAGCGGGTCTTTCGCATTACTGTTATTTTTTGTCCTCGGCGGCGTTAGGCGGTCAGCAATTGCAGTCGCGGACTCGGTTGCATTTGCCTGGGGCGCGCACCACACATAAAAATAAACGCTTTTTGCAGTTTTTCGGCAAATGCGGGGGAAACAAAAAATATTTTACGCGGCGTCGTCGCGATGAGCCGACTAGAGTTGTCACTATCGATCGACACTCGGGAATACCCTAACGCCTCGCCACCCCACCCCGCAGCTCTAACAGCCAAGAAATACCCTAACGCGTGCTTTTGTTTACCACCGGAGACGTTACTTTTTTCAGTCCTAATTCGCTAGGCATTTATTTAATTGTACAAATATGGGTCTATCTATGCAAGTGCGGTATAAAAGGGGGCCCTGCGCTTGGCGTGGGCCTAGAAGAAGTCCATGTCCCCGCAATTGACGTCCAGAAAGTCGTCGTCATAGCTGATTAATTCCTTGAGTGGTGCTCCTTGAGCCGCCGCCGCAGCCTTGGATGTGGAGGGAAGTTCGGCGGTGTCCACCAGGTTTATGTTGATCTCGTGCGTCCTGTACTCGGGGCTGTCCTGCTCCTGTCCAGCCCCAACGGGCGAGGGCGGCGGGTTAGACACTGTTTCAAAAAATAATCAATTAGTTACAAAAAAGGATCGACACATTTAATAGGATTCTCCTACAGTTGTTCGGCTGGTTATCTTCCCTCAGCTCGTCGCCCTGCATGTAGTGTTCCTTGCGCTGGTTTAACGTGGGCAGCTCCGTGACCTGCTTGCTGAGGCACTTTTTCAGCTCCTCCACCTTGCGGTCCCGCATCAACGTCTCTATCTGCTTTCGCGACTTGCTCAGGCTCTGGCGATCCTCGCTGAAAATGGACTTTTGCTGCTCCTGGGTAATGCTGTCGTGGTGTTTAAGCAAGAACAGGAATACACCGCCCGGTGTACGTCTCCGTTTGCCGTTCTGTTTGAGAAATGCTATTGATGGGTATATTCCAGGACAGGCCTTTGGGTACTCACTTTGATCATCATGCCGCCATCGGCTTCGATGCGCTGAGTTTCTTTGTACAGCTCGATGGGTAGCTCCATACCTAGGATTTCCACGACTCGAACTGGTAAAGTAAGTCTTAAAGTTAATATGCATGTCACGTCCTATTCACCACCAGCTCACCTAGTAATTCGTCTTTTTCCTCGTACAGTTTGCTGGCCATCTCGGTGGCCACATCTAAAGGGTCCCTATCGGCCACTTCGTTGAGGTCGAGAATGTGCCTGGGCTCGCATGAGTCGGAGGATCCGCTAGCCGAGGATGTGCCGCGTCGGGAGCGGTGACCCAGTCTGCTCTTGACCGATCCGCGCTGTGGATACTCGTCCGTGGATCGACTGGAGGGCCTACCCCTTTTGTGAGCCGGGTGAGAGGACTCGCCGCCGTCCTCCGAGGAATTTGAGAGCCGTCGCTTCAGGCTGTTCTCGCCGTTGAGCCGGTACCGCAGCGAGAAGTCGTAATTCTCCACATTCCGATCCCGGCCACTCCGGGTTACGTCGCAGCCTCGCATGTTCTCACTGAGGGCGTCCTCCTGCAGGGCCGAGGCCCACACGTTGTACTTCTTGAAGCGCGCTCGATTCGGCTGCATCTCGGCGTCCGTGGGCGGAACGCGTCGCATCACCGTTCGCCGGATGCGCTTTTTCCGCTTCTTGTGGCCGCCGCGTACAGTGGAGTCCGTGCGCAGCTTCTTGATGCAACCGTCCTCGGAGGACTCCCCCGACGAGGAGTCGCTGTTGCTCTGCGACTCGTCCTCCAGCGCCGTCTGAATCTGGTGGCAGGTGGTGAGGGGGCTGGCCACCTTCTCGGCACCTGCAGGTCGCTGCAGCGGCGTGTAAACGCCATCGTTGTCGCTGTCTGATATCTGGAAGGGCAGCACAGATGGTCATTGGTGGCCCCAATTACTGGGTGGTGGTTACCTCGCCGTCCTCCAGGTCAACGTCGTTCGAGTGCAGCTCCATCATTTTTCCAGGCCAGACGAGAAAATCTTCGCCCAAAGTGCAGCTGTTTGTGCAACACTGGGCGGCAGAGTGACCGTTTGTTGTTCGTTGGGGAATTGAATTGAGTGCTGGAATGCTCCGATTTTGTTTGTTTCTCTTTTTTATTTTACATTCTGGGCATTCCCTAAACTGTTGAATTGTTGAAAAAATTCAACTGCAAATTTCAGCAATTGAGGGAACGACCTAAAAGGGTTCTTGTTGAATTTTCAAACAGTTGTTATTCGTTGAAAAGTTTCACTGAACTTGAACGTGTAAAATTTATTGTTGGTTTCTGTCTAAAATTGTTATAAACGCGAGAGAAACAACTAATAGACCTTCTAATTTGATTTTAAAGTAAATTATGTGAGCTGATAGTTAATGGTGCAGAGTTGCCATGACATTTAAGATGACAACTCTGGTTTTCAACGATTCAACAAAATTTTCAACAGCCTCGAGGCTGTTGAATTGCTGAAATTTCTGAAAGTTGACTTTGTATGGAACAGCTGACTAACAGCTGACCAAAATTCAACAATTCAGCAATTCAACAGTTTGGGGAATCCCCTCCCTGATTTTATTTTAAATCATTTTTAAAACAACTTTAAGGTGAATTAATTTAGCTGCACTTTTGAAAAGCCATCTTCCTTAAATTCGTATATGTCGCGTATATAGATCTATCCACTTGATGATGATGAAGAACGCTGTTCAGAGCATATTATGGCTTATAATTTATAGTTCACTAAAAAAAAGCATTTCAGGAACTCGTAAAACAAAAACGTATTCAATAGTAATGCAGGTCGCCAAAAATCACTAACTAACAAACAAAAAATATTAAGAGATATAATATTGAACTAAAACTGTCTGTGGTATTTCCGCTCCACCCGCGACCGGTCACACACCACACGTGCATATTTTTTTAGGCGAACGGAACGTGGTTGGAAACAGAAAGAACGTAGTTCCATCCAATAAAGTTTTCACGGTTCACCATGGTGCGGCCCAACAACAACCAGCTGCCCGAGAACCTGCCACAGCTGCAGAACCTTATCAAGCGGGATCCGGAGTCGTACAGCGATGAGTTCCACATCCAGTACCAGCACTTCCTCAGCCTGTTGGAGGTGTTCGCGCTGAATCCCAGCGAGGAGAACAAATCCCTGGATGACATCGTCATGTTCGTTGGCCAGGTGGCTCAGTGCTATCCGGCAGTATGTGAAGAGTTCCCCAAGCGACTGTCCGATCTGCTGAAGAACTACGCCACCGTTCTGGATCCGGCTATGCGGAATTGCTTTGTGAAAGCCCTGATCCTGCTGAGAAACAAGAACCTGGTGCCCGCACTGGACATACTGGAGCTGTTCTTCCAGCTGCTGCGGTGTCCGGACAAAAATCTGCGCACCTTTCTGCAGACGCACATCGTGACCGACATAAAGAACATGAATGCCAAGCACAAGGATATGAAGCTCAATTCGGTGAGATACAGTAGACTACTTCCAATACATAACATAATATTTTTAATTTTATACCATTTCAGAGCCTGCAGGCCTTCATGTACTCAATGCTGAAGGACGCCAATCCCAAGGCGGCCAAAATGTCCGCTGATATCATGATTGAGCTGTACAAAAAGAATATCTGGAATGATCCCAAGACGGTGAACGTCATAGCCACTGTTGGCTGCTTCTCCAAGGTGACCAAAGTGCTGGTCACCTCGCTAAAGTTCTTCCTCGGTCACGACGAAGAAGACGAGGAAGAGGACACTGACAGCGAGAACGAAGTGGACCTGAAAGGGGCTCTGATGGCCAATCGTGTCAACAAGAAGACCAAGAAGCGGACAAAACAGCTGGCGCAGATCAAGAAGCAGGCAGTGAAGGCGCAGAAGAAAAAAAAGAACGCCCCCGCCTTCAACTTCTCGGGCATTCACCTGGTGCACAATCCGCAGGGGATGGCCGAGGGCCTTTTCAAGCAACTGCAGGGCACCAACGAGCGATTTGAGGTGAAACTGATGCATTTGGACGTTATTTCCCGCCTAATCGGCATCCACGAGCTGTTTCTCTTCGGATTCTATCCGTACATAACTCGCTTTCTGCAGCCCCACCAACGCCAGGTGACCCGTGTGCTCCAGTTCGCTGCGCAGGCTTCGCACGAACTGGTTCCCGGAGACATCATCGAGCCCATCCTGAAGACAATCGCCAACAACTTCATTACTGAGCGCAACTCAAGTGATGTTATGGCCATCGGTCTGAATGCCACTCGTGAGATTTGCATGCGATGTCCCTTGGCCATGGGCGAGGATCTACTACAGGACCTGGCCATGTATAAAACGTACAAGGAGAAGTCTGTGATGATGGCAGCACGGTCGCTAATCACACTCTACCGAGAACAGCTACCGGCTCTGTTGCACAAGAAGGATCGCGGCAGGCAGACGGAGGCACAGGCAGAACGCAAGGTTCGTGCCTACGGAGAACGCGAAGTTCATGACACAGTGCTGGGTGCAGAGGCTCTGCTCAAGGACTCCAAGACAATTGATATAGAGAGCGATGAGGACACGGACTCCAACGATGGGGAATGGGTTACCGTGACGCACAGCGATGGCGAGGGAGGTCGAGACGGTGAGGATGACGAAGAGGAAGATGAAGATGAGGAGGAAGACGATGATGAAGAGGAGGACGAGGACAACAGTGACCAGGAAGATGAAGGAGACAATTCGGATGAAGGTGTGGAAAGTGGAGAAGAGTCGGCAAAGGCCAAGAAGGAGAAGAAAGATATGAAACTTCTCAACCAAAAGGAGGCTGCCCAGGAACTGGCTCTTACACGCATATTCACAGACGAGGATTTCAAGCGCATCAATGCGGCTAATCTGAAGAAGACCGTCACCAGTGCTCGCAAGCGGCCGCTGGAACAGGATCGTGCCGAGTTCGTCAAGCTGAACAGCATTGAGATGATCTACAAGAAACGCAAGCACGACAAAGAGTCGAGGTTGGAGACTGTTCAGGCGGGCCGGCAAGATCGCGAGCGCTTTGGCTGGAAGGACGGGCGGGTGAACGAGCACTGCTCCAAGACGAACCGCGAGAAGCGCAAGACCAAGAACTTTGGCATGCTGCGGCACAAGGCGCGCTCCAAGGTCAAGAAGAGCTTCAAGGACAAGCAGCAGGCGCTTAGGAAACATCTACTCCACCAGAAGAAGATGAAGTAGTAGCCCCTGTGACTCATATCCCTGTAGTGTTTTTAATAAATACTAATATAAGAGCTATTTCTAACAATTTGTAACCAATTGATTGTAAAAAAGGTAGTTGGTAGAGTTTAGTATCTGCTTTATTTCACTTCATATAGACTTTGTACGGTTGCCTATGCATTAAACTAATTAAAAAAGTATTCGTGTGGCTTGCTGTCGTCTATCTGCGGCGCTTGTCGGACTTTTTGACGCGTTTGGGTCCCTTGACGAAGCACCAGTCCACCTGGATGGTCTGTCCCATTATTTCGGCACCGTTCAGCGCCTCCTTTGCGGCGAGCGCCTGCTTGTGGGTCTCGTACTCGACGAGGGCGTAGCCCTTCGAGAACCCAGTGCGTCGGTCGAGGTTCAGGTGGATGTTTTTGATCTCGCCGTAGTCGCAGAACTTCTCCTGAATCTCGTCCTCTTGCGCCTCCTCGTGGATGGATGTGACGAACAGGATCCAGCCCTCGACGGACCTCTGTGGGCCGGGCTCCAGCTCATCATCGTCCTCGTTGCGCACCCGCTCGTAGCTGTGAATCGCCTCCCGGGTGTTGCTGTCGCTCCCAAATCCGCGTCCCTTGCGGTGCTTCGCCTTCTCTTTCAGGCGCACAATGCCCTCTATTTTGAGTGTAGGGTGCACGGGTCGGCGTGGGAGAAAAATTAAAGCATGAGAGCGGGGTAAAAGAAAGTTTGCTACGGCTACTTACGGTCACCGTCCTCGTCCACCTCGAACTCCTCTGCATTGTCAATGTCCAGAACATCGGCCATTTTCTTTATTCTCTATCAGAAACTGAATAAAATGGTTTATTTTCTTTTCGTTCCGCGTCCGGCCAATCGCAAAAACTCCGCTAGAGATGGGCTGAATGCTAGTGTTGGCTAATACCGATTACTTGCCCGGTTCTGAAAATCTAGAATACCGTGCTCACCACCGCTTAAAACAGCAACAGCGAAGAGTTTTTGCAACTTTTTTGAATAGGCTTGCTGCTAATACTATTTGGAAGGCCAAATGTGATAAATTGTTTTTTTTTATTGATTTATTTATGTTATGTTTTGTTTTAAAACGAAATAAAGAAAAACGAATGACCAAGGTGCTTTATTTTTTAGTGGTGAACTGGAGCTTTTCGGAAGTTATTCCGTACACTTACTAATAATAAAGTAAAAAGATATTGTACCAAAATCGGTAAAATAACATTAATCTCAAAAACTCAGCGTCATGAAAATACTTTAATAATTATTATTTTAGGATTCTAAGTTTGGCACAACTAAAATTTCAAAATAAGTGTATTTATAATAAATAGAACGTCGAAATGTATGCATCGCATCACTGAACTTCACGTTGCCATCTCTGGCTCACGCATCCAAAAATCTACCGTCCCATTGTTAAATTTTGCGTATAAAATAAAAGGGGGCGTGGCGAATCGATTGTGTGTATGTGGCCGCATCAGCGAACTTTATCAGTCCAGTCTAAAAACACCCCACCAGTCGATCGTCAATTGCCGCTCCCAACGGCAGCTAAGTGTGCCTTTCTCTGTTGCCGGTCTGTGACATCACTGTCAGGAAGCGAGTGCTGCCTTTTCACCGCCCCCGTTCGGCATTCTCCAAATTAAACTTGAAATTAAACAGATTTTCCGCACTGCGGTCTTTCGGTCAATAGCACTCAGCCACCATGTGTCAACCCACGGGACAGATGCTGTGCGAGATCAAGAACATGGCTCTATCGGGCGATCCGGAGCTCGACGGACAGATCCGCAAGTGGATTCGGTGGGACAAATGCGCCAGCACCGCCTGCCAAATCATGGACGCCGTCCGGGCGCAGGATTGGGATACGTAAGATCAGTCCATTAATTTGAATCAATCTTAGTTTAATCGGCTCACCCTTACCCTGGACAGGCTGCGCAAGAGACTGTGCACCCGCATTAGCTTTGGCACGGCCGGATTGCGGGCCTGCATGCGGGCGGGCTTCGACTCTATGAACGAGCTAGTGGTAATCCAGTAAGTTAGATCTTATCTTGCATATCTCCAAAGGGTGATTACCTAATCGACTCTGTCAACAGGACGGCGCAGGGCTTGTGCGAGTACATCAAGGAGCAGTACCCGAACCCGGAGGACTGGTCTGGGCGGGGCATCGTCTTTGGCTATGATGGTCGCTACAACAGCCACCGCTTTGCCGAGCTGTCGGCTATTGTCTTTCTCAACAACGACTTTAAAGTGTGGCAGTACAAGCGCTACGTGGTCACGCCCATGGTGCCCTATGCCATCTCCAGGCTGCAGTGCCTTGCCGGGGTCATGGTGACTGCATCACACAACCCCAAGGAGGACAATGGTTACAAGGTGTACTGGAGCAACGGGGCCCAAATCATCCCGCCGCACGATGCGGGCATCCAGGAGGCAATCCTGAACAACCTCGAGCCAAAGGCTTCTTCGTGGGATGACTCGGCGATGTGTGGGAACACGATGATCGAGGATCCGTACGACATCGTTGTGCCGCCATATTTCGATGTCTTAAAGAAGAACCTGCCATGCACCCTGCTAGAGGTCAACGGAAGGTGCCCGATCTCCTTCACCTACACGGCCATGCATGGCGTGGGCTATGAGTTTGCAAAGCAGGCTTTTGCCAGGGTCAATCTGAAGCCGTTCATCTCGGTGTGCGAGCAGCAGGAGCCGGACCCAGAGTTCCCTACCACGCCCTTGCCCAATCCTGAGGAGGGAAAAACTTCACTGGATTTGTCCATCCGGACTGCGAAGGCCAGCGGCAGCCAAATTATTCTGGCCAACGATCCGGATGCTGATCGACTGGCAGTGGCTGAAGTGCGTGAGGATGGTAGCTACAAGTTGTTCAGTGGCAATGAGGTGGGCGCCCTTCTGGGCTGGTGGGCTCTGGAACTGCAAAAGATGCGCGACCCCGATTGCGACATAAGCAACGTAGTGATGATAGCCAGTACGGTGAGCTCGAAGATTCTGAGAGCCATGGCCGAGCGGGAAGGTTTCCAGTTCTTTGAAACCCTGACGGGATTCAAGTGGATGGGCAACAAGGCTATCGAGCAACAGCAGGCGGGCAAGACGGTGTTGTTTGCATTCGAGGAGGCTATTGGCTTCATGGTCGGCACTGCCGTGCTCGACAAGGATGGAATCAGTGCCGCTGCCCACGTGGCCACCATGGCCTGCTACCTGCGGTGCAAACGATGCATGACGCTGCAGGAGAAGCTTCGCGACATCTACGAGACTTATGGGTTTCACACGACCATCTGCTCGTATGTCATTTGCCGCTGCCCGCCAGTGATCGAGCAGATCTTCGAGCGCCTGCGCACTTGGGACGAGGGCAAGGCGGACACCTATCCGACCAGCATCCTGAACGGCGAGTACGAGATCGAACACGTTCGCGATCTGACCACTGGATACGACAGCAGCACCGGCGACAAGAAGGCCACTCTGCCAACCAGCTCCAGCTCCCAGATGATCACCTTTACCTTCAAGAACGGGCTGGTGGTCACCCTTCGAACCAGCGGCACGGAGCCCAAGATGAAGTACTACGCCGAGATGTGTGGCAAGCCGGACGAGAAGAATTGGGCTAAGCTGACCAACACTATGAACATCATGGTGGAGGCGATTGTCGAGGAATTCTACGAGCCAAAGAAGAACGGACTCCAGCGCAAAAAGGACTAATCTGCATGCCTCATTTAGGGGACACTCTAGGCGAATTTGACGATACATCTAACATGTTGACCTGGCTAAAATTATAAGTTTTATACTAACAGCACTGACGCACAAGCCAAAAAGCAACAGCCGTGCAAAGCTGTTAACTATTAGTCTTTAAAGTATATCTGATATGTTAGTACTCTATTTACATTAGGCGAATATTTATGAAAACATGTAAATAAAGGCGAAAAGTACCATCACCCAGGCACCACCAGAATCGTATGAGTTGCATAAGTCGGATATATGATCGGGCAAACAAAGCAAATGCCCCGCAGTTTTACTTCCTTATCTTAATGATGGGAAAAATGAGACCACCAGGTTTCGATACACTTGAATTAATTGCACTTATTATTCTTATCATATGAACTTGAGTGGCATCGATAGAACGAATTCAAAACTGATTGATGTGAGATTAAATCTATATTGTACTTATGTGCAATATGGTAAGCCACTCGCTTATTTATCATTATAGGAACTGCTTATTAATCATCTAATGCTGATAAGGACAATTCCAGGCATTATTTTGTATAAAACCTGATTATGAATGAATTAATTACTTGCGTATTTCCATAATTTGCGTCATCGCAACGACAGAAAAACAATTCATTTAAAGCTGTTAAAAAAGTGGGTTCGATTTATTTTACGGCATGTGGTTTCATAAGCTAAATACAGTTACAACAGTTACAGTTTGAGAGTTAATATATAAATGGTATGTATGCTCAAGGGTTGGATTTCCAATTGCTTTAAGTAGTTGCTAGAGAATTGCAATAAATGGAGTCCTTCGAAAGAAGACATTTAGCTAGAAAACGAGAATAAAAACAAACCTCAAGCAAAAGTTCTCTAAGTAGTTTGTAAATAGGTATATATATATATATTATATATGTTTAGATTGGGTTCACTGGAACGTACATATGTTCGAATACGAATTCGGGCCCTTATCACTACAATTTTGTTTCTAAAAATACACGAGTTTCTGTATATATGTGGTTGCTATGCACAGGTTAGTACATACACCTGTTAGTGGCTGTTGGCAATTTGTATGTATAAAATGCATATTCAGGCAGTCTTTGCTTAAATTATGTATTTGTCATCAGTTGCATTCGAGTTACAGTTTTGTCGTTTCTCAACTTTGTGGCAGATGAGCTAGGACCTTTCGGTTTCGGCTTAAAATGTGCGTATGTAAAATCCTATCGAGTCGCTCCAAGAGTGGATGCTCCACTTTTGGCGCAAGTCCGAGTCTTAGCTAAAATTCCATGGTTTCGTCTTGGCTGACTCCACACCTTCTTAAGGCTAGCGATGGGGCTTACACGTCCCAAATATTGTGTATAATATTAGATATTCCGAGACGTGTAAGCTTAACTTTATTCTAAACATATTTCCTAAACTAAAAACTTGTATAAAAGAGCTGCATTGAAGAGTTGATATCTTATGATCGCGGTTCTGGAAGCCGAACCACTATTCTTATAATTAATACTTTGGGAACTTGTAAGTCATGTTTGCTTATCAAAGGGTCGAGTGATATGTTCGAGTCGGTTTAGGATGATACACTGGGCTTTTGAGCATTGATTGGCTGTTGATATTCGGGTCGTAAGTTTAAGTCCATAGCTGATAAGTACATCGTCTCCTCACCTAAGCGTCAGTTACATGAACAAATAAGTACAGGGCCTGTTTTGAATTTTCGCTTTTACAGATATTTGTCGATTTCAAGCTTCCGACCTGTTTCTGGTTATTTAAAATTCTAGGACTTGATTGACGTTCTGTTCAGCTAGTTATTTTTGTAGCGTATTCATTAATGATTAATTTAGATTGCTTAATCTGATTATGATGATGATTTTGGAAATTAATTAGTTTTCAAGGCATCACAAATCATATTACTCAATTGAATCCTCGATCGGGCTGAAAAATTATTAATAAAAAAGGAATGGGAATATAACAAAATTGGGATTATCAGACAAACACATGCAGATAGGACGATTGCGTCTGGTTGCTATGCGTGGGCGTGATGATCGGGGGGGCGTTGTGGTGGTGTCATACGGATGTCTCGGAGTTCAACTTTAGCACAAATTTGTTGCTCTTCGGATCCACAACCTCCTCGGCCAGGTTGAAGTGCGGTAGCTTGTGAACGGTGACCATAAGGGAGACATCGTTCTGGATCAGCTGGAACGTGCATTCGTTACCAATTGGTCGGGAGACGATCTCGTCGCAGATTAGAGACCAGGACTGCACCCAGCGGCGCTCCTTCTCGCTTTGCATTACTGGCGACTCGGTCAAATACGGTTCCAGGAAGGCGCGAGGCGACAGATCGTGCTTCAGGCAGTGTGCCAGGTGCTTAAGGATGCTCTCGAAGGTGTGTCGCGGCTGCTGGCGCGTTACTCGCAAGTACTTCTGTAGAGCCCTAGCCATTGATGGAAAGACCGCTGAGGCAGCCTCCTGCGGATCCAGTGGCAATGCCGGAGCGGGTTCGTTATGAATTCGCTTGATGTGGGTGAAGGCCTCCTCGGCGGCGGTAATGAGACGGGCACGCCGCTTCTTCACACGACGCTCGTACTCGTGTTCCTCGTAGAATCGCTCGTTGTGCGACGAGTCGCGCCTACGGGCATTGGCCGCCAGAACTGCCCTGCTCTGGCTTTGCTGCTGCGAATTGCTCACCCCGTCCACTTCGTAGTACTTGAAGCTGTTGGATATCTTGTTGCGCTGCGACTTGGAGACCGAGATGGGAATGCGCTCCAGGTAAGGATTAAAGATGGGAAAGTCCACGTAGTAGTGCTGCAGCACCCACACCGCCGCCCGCTGTATGCTCAATTGGCCCAGCATGTAGGAGCGCGAAATGCCGTCCGGAGAGCGGATGATCTTGACGTAGTAGCAGGGCTGCTGGTGGCGCAACTCCAGCAGCACTACGGCCACATAGTGGATGAACAGCAAAGTGTCCACAAAGTTGGTGGCATAGCCCACCAGTGACTTGTAGTCCACTGCATCCCCGCCCGTCTCCACAACGATCTTGGCCCCGTTCGTGACCTGTACGATGTAGAAGAGCCAATAGGCGAAGGTGCAGATGGTGACCAGCAGGAGAACCAAGGCACGATACAGGAAAATCCGTGGCATGCTAGCCGAAGTGCGTCGCATAAAGACTGCCCACAGACCGATAGCCAGGAGCAGGAGGCGGGCGGCCAGCGAGACCAGTTGGCCCTTGCACTGCTCGCTGCAGGCCAGCAGTTGGGTGCGCACCGTCTGCGTCAGCTCCGGATGATCAAAGGCCGAGGGGAAGAAGCCCACATAGGGCATCACCACCATGGCCACCGGAGAGAAAAAGGCGCCGCACCCCAGCAGAAAGTAGAAGCTTGACTCCACGTAGCGGCGGCAGGCGAAACCGAAGCCCTTGTCGTTCTCGCGGTGCCACATGTTGTTGATGTCCTCCATGGAAATGCTCTGCTCGGAGGTGTTGCCCGTGACGGCGGTGGTGTTCTCGCCCCAGTTCTCGTCCTGCGGCAGAATCTGCACCTCGATGACCTCCTGGCCGTCGTGGCTGCCGTCTGCTGGTGGTGGAAAATGTGGGGTAATGGAACCTGGTAGACTGGTATCACCATAAAACTCACCTGTCATATTAACGCTGGTCTGGTACGGTGCCATGTCGCCTCGCTGAAATCCCTTGCCCGACTTGGAGGAGTGCGTGCTGCGATGCGAATGCCTGGAACGATCCCTCTCTCTGTGGTAGCCGTTGTTTACACTGCCTCCTCCTCCTGCGCCACCGCCACCTCCACCCCCTCCGCCGTTGTTGCTGTGATTCCGCGAGCGTCTGGAGCGTCCACTGTGTTCCGACTTGACG
Organism: Drosophila lutescens; assembly: GCA_037075285.1. Taxonomy (NCBI): domain Eukaryota; kingdom Metazoa; phylum Arthropoda; class Insecta; order Diptera; family Drosophilidae; genus Drosophila; species Drosophila lutescens. Next base: position 2,966,672 of record JBAMCF010001083.1, read on the forward strand.
GATTCGTTTTCCATTGCAATTGGGCTAGCGTGCGTGGGCTGTGCCCGATCCCGAATCCCCTTCTCGCCAAGCTGCGTGCCCCAAATCACCGCGCAACCTGACCGTGCAGCTATTTTAGTGTCTAACTGTAATTACGGACGCGGCAGCAGGTTTTTCATACACAGGTATGCAGGGCGCAGTGCATGCCCCTCACGGCGATCTAAAGCTTTATCTCCGGCTAATCGTGCGGAACATTGTCACTTTGGGTCACTCGCTTTGCTATTGCATCTGCATTTTCACTATTTCACACACATTTTACGGTTTTATTCATTTTTTCGTGGACTTGGCTTCACCCTCGCGACGCAGTATGACCGCCACATTTGACACTGTCGGAGAGCGGTCACATTGCTCCCTGGAGTTTTCCAACACTATCGCCTTTGGCGGCAAGAAAATAGGTTTTCAAATCGCTGCTTTGAATAACTTTTATTGGGCATTATGATTAGCGAGCAGTAATGGAGGAAAGTAATTTTCTCGCTCGTTGGTCGCTTGGGTTAAGACGAATGGCGCGCTGCACCAACTTCAGGGAGCAGGTCTTGTCCACGGGGCTCACCGCCTGGCTGGCATAGATGGTCGTCTGCGCCTCCTCGCTGGCCAGTATACTAAATACAATCAGAAGTAATTGAAAATAATACATATTATTCAGTATCCCCGAATCTTACCCGTTCTTCTGATTGGTGTGACCCAGCGAAAGAGCTATCAAAGCCATATTTGAGGTGGCCAGTTGGTAGGTTCGGTCCTCTAGGAAATAGTCAAGAAGAAACTTGAGCAAGACCTTCCGAAGACTCGCGGAATGGGGAAACATGCGGACACGGCTCTGAAGGTAGCACAAGGCCTTGCGGACACCCTCCTAAAACAATTAAGGCATTATTCTCTTAGTTCCAACACAATCAACTCTTTAAACGCACATTTATCAGGATATAGTAAGCCGTTAAGTAGGACACATCGGCGCAATATTCCTCCTTGAAAGCGTACGCACTTAGCTCGGTCATAATCGTTCGGCTTAACTCATTATCCCTGTGAATTATGCCCAAGGCAAAGGCGGAGTACAAGGCCTGAATGGGAACATCCTTAAGCAAGACACTGAAAAACCAAAACGTTAAAAGAGTGGAATCAACGAAACAAGTCTTCCGCTACTAACCACTGATAGAGTAGCGTTTTAGTGTCCGCTTCGCCCTGGTAGGCGTAGATCATGGAGGCCATCGCCACTAGGATGGTAGCCGCTTTGTCATCATCATGGCCAACCACGTTGCTAAGAACAGAATTGTAGATGGAATAGGATTCCTGCAACTGACCAGATCGGTAATATGCCTGAGCCAAGCCAATGATGGGCTTAAATGAGGCGTGAGCCACCGTGTTAAGGGCGTTGGCCGCCTGCTCCGGCTGGTCAAGCTTCAGGTATAGGTACCCCAGATTTGTATACAACTTGTCACGATCCGCTCCAGGCTCGCACAGCTTACACGCGCGCGTGAAGGCTTCGACCGCTTGGTGATAGAGCTTTTTCCGGGCATACAGAAATCCCTGGAAAGACAGCGATGCGATACTAGCGTCTGTCTCCTCGTTTTGCACGTACCTTAAAGTATTGTAGATAGTTTAAAGCAGTACATTGCTACATTTGTACATTAATACTTACCAATTGATAGCATCCAGTGCATAGACATCCGCGTACATGTGCTCGATGGCATGCCTGATGTGCGGCTTGTTCCGAGAGCCCGGATCCGACAGCATTTCGCACACCCAGTGCGTGAATCCTAGCGCCGCCTCCGGGTGGTAATCAAACTGCTGGCAATGACGGAATAGATCGAAAGCTTCCTCTCGATCACCAATAGTCTCCGCCACCATGGCCTGGCCTATCCAAGCGTTGGCGTATACGGGACTGGATTGTTGAGCTCTCGTGAATGCCTCATTGGCCAGTCGGATTTCGTTCAATTTGATATAGAGCACCCCAAGATTGGTCCATGCTGTGAAACACTTTCGTTCCAGCTCCACAGCCTGAATAAAACAGTGCTGAGCCAATGGTAGGTTTTCATATTCCGGATGCATGTTGATCACCCCTAGCAGGTTCCAATTCTGCCAACGATTGCCACGCTCCTTGATGGCCATCTTGCACACCCTAGCCGCTGTCTCCAGGTGGCTTTTGGCCTCTTCGGGAATAAAGATGGCACTGCAGTAGCTGGCCAGCGACAACTCGTACCATAGGTAGGTGTTCTGCTTCAGTTTTAATGCGCACAGATAGAAACGCTGGGCCAGCTGCAGGAGGTCCTTGCGCGACAGAAACGCAATAGGTTCATCCCGCTTGGCCAGACTGCCGGCCACATCCAAGTTGGCTAGCGAGAGAGGCAGCTGAGCCGTCTGAACGAATACACTGGCCGAGAGGCGCCACAGCCAGACCATGCTCTGAGCTTCCGGTTGAAGAAAGGCACTAGGGAGAAAAATTGTTTGGAAATAAAATACTATGATGTAGGATAACCTTCATACCTCTGAAGGTGTCCCACAGCTAATTGGAAATGCTGCTTGGACCTTCCGTAAAGGTTCTGATTCTTCAGACTGTTCGCCATGCCAATATGCGCCTCAGCGGCTCCTTTAAGACCAGGCAGGTAACTAGGATTCAACTTTAACAGCACATCATAATCGTCAATAGCTTCGGGATAACTGCGAATCGTCTGTTAAGTATGGTAAAAATGTTTTCTATTGTGTTCTAAGTTTGGTTCCAAATCAACGCACCGTTTTGATGGAGGCTATTTGAAGCAGGGCGTAGCTATTATCCGCGGAAAGCTCGATGATCTTTTGGAAGACCCTAATGGCCGAGTTGTACGAACCCCGCGCAGCATAAGCATCGCCCAACGACTCCCAGTAGACCATGCACCGCGAGTCGTGTTTAATGGCAATGCGAAAGCATTGGATTGCCTGCAACAAATTGGTTAAAGGAGATATTTAAAAGATGATACATACGTTACTCACATTGTCGCACTTCTTCACTTGCAAGAAATGCAGACCCAGCTTGTACTGCAGGCGGATTGATTCGTCGCTGCCCAGGTGCCGCAAAGTATTTAGAAGCAGCGTCTCGTTCAACTTCTCCTCGCCCAGTTCCTGGTAGATAAAACTCAGAGCATCCACAGCTTCTTCAGCCAGGGCATTAAGGCTGATGCACTTCTCGTAGCACTTGCGCGCACGCTCCAAATCGCCAGTGGCCAGCGGATATAGCCTGCCCAGATAGTCGAAGCACTCGGCAAAGTGAGGACGCAGCCGAGTGGCCTTCAACACACAGTTCAAGGCGTCAGAATAGTTTTTTAGCGCCATGTGAAGCTTGCCGCAAAGCAGGTGGGCCTCGAAGGACTCTTGGTTGGCTATTTCTCGAAGAGCTTCAGCTGGCGATCTGGTAGTTATGAAGACGAGGATGGTATGAGTTTTCCAATATCTTCTAGATTAACTTACAAGAGAAATTCTGCCTTGGAGATATCGTCTAGATGCAAATCTTTCAACAGCTGCAGTTCACCAAGCTTAAAGAAGCAGCTGCAAATATTAATTTTTGTTTGCACACAATATGAAAATATATTTTTGATAGCTCACCGAGCCAATGCTTTAGTACTGCACTCTGTCTTCTTCAACCCTTGCAACATCCTGACCGCTTCTCTTAATTTGGAATGATCCTTCTCGTGGGATAAACACAGAGCATAAGCATCGTTTTCCTGACCAATTTGCTGCCATATCTGAAGGGCCAGCTTAAAGGCGCCCAGTTCTGTGTGGATGCGTGCCAGTAGCTCAAGCGTGACCTTGTACCCGGGATGACTTTGCTGTGCCTGCAGTGCCAACTGTCTGGACGCGACATACTGTCCCTCAGCGAAAAGCTCCAGTGCCTTGATTAACAGGGCCAAGTTGGAGTTTGGATTCAGCTCCAGCAGCTGCTCAGCGTACACCTGAATGGGATGCCTCAGCTCCTGCTGCCAGAGATCTTTGTCAGGTTGCTCGTGGTTTTCGCAGTAGGTCTTGCATATCCACTCGTAGCCGTAGACATCCTTGGGATGCGATTCGGTCATGTCGCAGGCGTGCCGCACACAGGCCAAAAATTCCTTCTCCTTGTAGAGCCATTTCAGGTAGCGCTTGTAGACGGCACTCTTTGCACTTGGATCTGAGGAATCCAGCAGAGCTTCCATCGTTGTTTTGTACTAAGGGTAAGTGAAATTAGTCGCCTTACATTGTATAATATTAAGGTAACGTACAAGATTACTATCCTCTGGTCTTATTTCGAAATCGTTAGCAAACCAAATGCGTCCTAGGTATTCCTGAATTTTTGCATAATTCCTGTCCTCAGGGTTCCTAACTCTCTTTTTCAGTACAGCAAAGCAAGCAGGAGCCACAGCTGAGTCCGAGGCTAAGTTGAAAAGCTTTTCCCAAAAATCCAAGGCTTGTTCTCTACAAAAAAAGAGGTAAGGATCAGGTTCGTACAGTTAAAGGTTATCTTAAAGTGGATAGAATACACAGAATCTACAAGACTTCAAAATTACATCTAGTGGAAATTCGGTTTCAAAATTACTCTAAAAAGCAACAAATATGTTCTAAGAATTATAGGCGTTTTAAACTGTTGATTCCTATGCTATATATAAACACACCAACTTGTTTTACGGATATGCGGGATTCAATTAAATACATTTAAGACTACTTCGTTAAATGAGATTGTTAAGATACCACCCATAGCCGGAATGCCACGATTTCCTTACGGTTGCAGATCCGCCAGCTGATCGTAGATCTCCGGCAGCTCGTTGCTGGGCGCACAGTTGGCCAGTCCCAGGAGTGCGGCGGTGGCCGGTCCATCTGTGAACTCGATGCACAGCCTCAGGTTCTTGGCCGCCTCCGTCTTGTCCAGATTCTGGTAGGCGGCTCCGAGCAACAAGTAGCCCATAGCATTCTTTGGCTCCGATTTCAGCAGGCGCTGCAATGAATGTCATTAGGGTAATGCGCAACAGGAATTTTCTGCAACGGTGACGTCACTTGGCACTTGGGGATGGCCTCCGAATGTCTGCCCAGCTTGATTGTCTCCCGGATGTCCTTGATCAAAGCCTTTAACTCTTTCCCGGCGCTCATTGTAAATGTAAATGTTTATTGATGATTGATATCGGATACATTTGCCAACCAGTTCTGGGTAATTTGATTTGTGAGCAAAGCCAGTGCTGGTCAGTGCTGAAAAGGCGCAACAGCTGGTTCGCCTTTCAATAAATAGTGAATTGTGAGTTAAAATGCCCATTAACTGCAAGTCCCAATGCGGCAATCGCGCTGCCTTAAAGGTAAGTCTGGAGACCATTAGCCCGTGATAAGTCCCATTAATCATTTATTCCTTTAAAGCGCCCCAAAACCGGCGATGCCCTGTGCAAGGAGTGCTTTTTTGCCGCCTTCGAGGCGGAGATTCATCACACGATCTCCTCCAGCAACTTGTTTCGGCGTGGCGAGAAGGTGGCCGTGGCAGCCAGCGGGGGCAAGGATTCCACGGTCCTGGCTCACGTGTAAGTGCTAGCCTTTGCTCCCATCCCACCACTTTAACCCCGGTCATCCCTTCCAGCTTGAAACTGCTAAACGAACGCCACGACTATGGCCTGGAACTGGTGCTTCTTTCCATAGACGAGGGCATTACTGGCTATCGGGACGACAGCTTGGAGACGGTCAAGCAGAACCGCGATGACTACCAGATGCCCCTGAAGATTCTGTCCTACGAGGAGCTCTACGGCTGGACCATGGACCGCATTGTGGGCCAAATCGGACGTTCCAACAACTGCACCTTTTGCGGGGTCTTCCGGCGACAGGCTTTGGACCGAGGAGCTAAGCTGCTTGCCGTGGACAGCATAGCCACGGGCCACAATGCCGATGACATTGCGGAGACGGTGCTGATGAACGTGCTCCGTGGAGACACGGCCCGCCTGCGACGCTGCACGGATATCCGGACCGGCGGCGGCGAGGATTCCATTTCCCGTGTGAAGCCCCTGAAATACAGCTACGAGAAGGAGATCGTGATGTACGCCCACTACAAGAAGCTAGTCTACTTTTCCACAGAGTGCGTTTTTGCACCCAACGCGTACCGCGGACATGCCAGAGCCTTCCTCAAGGATCTGGAGAAGGTGCGACCTTCGGTTATCATGGACATTATCTACTCCGGCGAACAGCTGCGATTCAAGGACACCGTGAAAAAGCCAGTGCGCGGCATTTGCACTCGATGTGGCTTCGTCTCCTCGCAGCAGCCCTGCAAGGCATGCGTCCTTCTCGAGGGTCTAAATAGAGGATTGCCCAAGCTGGGGATAGGCAAGAAGTCCAAAGGCGAGCGAATGATTGCCAAACAGGACCAGGAACTAGCCCTTCGACAGCGTGCAAATTTAGTAAAAAACGATTTTTAATATTTCAAATGTATTTGTTTATTTAATGTGTGGTTTTTAACAAGTTTTTGATTGGTTCTCTCCCAAGGACACAAATCTGAAAAGATAAAAAAGTGAGACTTAGTTATTTTGCCCAGATTATTGATAAATTCTAAAATATATTATGAAGCTCAGTGCCAAGTTTTTAACCAGGGCCCATAACCAGCCAAGCAAGACTCCCTATCTCCAAAAAAATATTGAAGAAGTTTGTCTGCGCCTAACCTTTATATGTTGTCTGTGAATGGTTTAAGTGATCATCATTGAAGCCTTTATTTATTTTTAATCAAAACTCTTTTAATGTACTAACCTTGTGGTTATTTATTTTAATAAATAATCCTTTGGGAGTCACAATCATTTTGGAAGGCCTGCACAAAAACAAAAAGGTTAGTTAAAGCAATAGGAAATGTACGTTTAGACTAGTCTTAAAATCATCAGTTAATTATATTAATTAGTTCGAATCACAACGGTTCATTAGAGATGTCAGAAAATTTTAAAGCATCATTGAATATTAGTTACGTTTTAAAGGTAATTTGTAATTACCTCTTCAACAGATTGGTCCTAAATTGGGCATCGAATTCGAATTTCGAAACTCCATTGTCTTTTTTTACTGAAATAAGAAATATAAAAAAAAATCGTTATTTAGAAGCCAAAACGTACATAATTACAAAATTCAAATTGTACTGAAAGTACAAAATCAGTTAAAACTTGTAAAGCATCAATACATTTTTCAGTCGAAAGATGGTGTAAGTTTCATTCATCACAACTATTTCGTTAGAACTACTTAATTAGTAAAACTTTTTAAACTGAAGGTTCAAATGGTTTAATAATTAAAAATAACATGTAAATATATATTACCATTTCCAGTTTTTGGTCCAAGTTTGTCATGGGACAATTGAATCCAAACATTTTTATACGGACTGCAAACAAAAAATAATACGTTGGTGAGTAACTAGAAACAATTTTTTTTTCAACACGTTGGTAAGTGTCAGTAAAATTCAGTGAAAACTTGTATAGCATCAATACTTTTTTCAGTCGAAAGATGGTGTAAGCTTCATTCATCAGAAAGTTTTCAAAACTCTTTTTGTGAAATAGACAGTTTACTTTTATTTATATTTATAAAATTAAATGTAAATTACCAACTTAACACGTGGACCATTCCATTCTGGCTATCATCAGAATTAACCCCAAAATTTGGGCATTGATCTGCAAATATTGAAAGAGGTGTTATTAGTTACGGCTACAATATAAATATCATGATATAATTTATTTATAAAACTTCAGAATTAGTTATAACTGATTTGAATCACAACGGTTCATAAGAGATGTCAGAAAATAGAATAATAAATCATCATAGAATGACGATAGTCTATCATACATAAGATTCAAGGAGACTTACCATTTTGATATTTTTTTCCAGAAACCACGTGATGAAGTTAAACTCCATTTTTTTTCTGTAAAAATAGAATACAGGGATTAGCAACTTTACGAGTGCTAGGAATAATTTATTTTTAGAGAAAGAAAATGTCGGCTTTACAAAAAAATATGCACCGCAAATTTGGGTATAATAAATTTGGGTTATGCTTGGGCAAAGTACATTTTATCTGCGAACAAGTAAAAAGCACTAGCTAAAGTTGAATTTCTTTACACCAGCGACTCGTGTCCGCACAAAGTTCATTAAACTAAAAACATAACTAAATATCTTTGATAACTTACCAATTCAAATCTGCCAGCGCTCACACGCAGCTCCTCTTAGTTACTGGATCACCTGCAATATAAAAGAGTGCATCATTTAGACACGGATCTTATTTGTTTAACAGATTGTTAAGACTGCAAAGGAATCTAAACCACGTGACTGCAATTTGAGTTGCAATCGGTAGAGTGCACTTCTTTGCAAATCCGAATTTAATCTTGCAACATTGAGTTCTGCAAAAAAGCCAATAGAACTCTATTCGCAGTTATATTCGCTGCAATCTGTTCAGTATATGTATCTAAGTTACTTACATTTTAATGTTTTTAAATCGAAGCGTCCTTTCCCATCCACGTTTTAGAAAAAAGTGAAGCCCGTGAAGTTGGCTGCGATTTAGTTAGAAATGTGAAAAATAAAAATATCACGTTTCATAGAGATTAAAAACAATCGGCACCAGTCGCAATCGATATTTTTTGACTATCACTGTCACTGGTTCCCTCTTCCCTATAATAGCCCGTTCCCATAGAGTCCATCCGTGTGAAACGGTTGGGATTTTTTAATAATTGTGAAACGCGTGTTCCCACAGAGTACATCCACTATCCAACATCCGATAACAACTCGGCAAAATGGTCGTAAAGTTTAATTCTTCTAATCTTATTGTATAATACATTTATTTTATAGCATATAGCATACGAAAATAGTTAAAAATATATCTGAACTTTCATAACATATCTAGCAACAAGTCGGCATACAAATTGTTGTCTGGGGGAGAGCCCAACCTCCCGTACCCCACACTCCGCTCTTACTACGTCTCTGTCTAGCCAATAGGGGGATTCCCTAAACTGTTGAATTGCTGAATTGTTGAATTTTGGTCAGCTGTTAATCAGCTGTTCCATACAAAGTCAACTTTCAGAAATTTCAGCAATTCATCAGCCTCGGGGCTGTTGAAAATTTTGATGAATTGCTGAAAGGCCAGAGTTGTCACCCTTTTTATTAAAAGTCATTGCAACTCTGTAACATTTTAGTATCACCAGTACGCATTATTTATTTTAAAATCAACTTAGAGAGCATATTTCCTTTTACCTTGGTAACAATTTTAGACAGTAAATAGCAATAATAAATCAAATTTTACATGTTTAAAGTTCCGTGAAACTTTTCAACAAATAACAGCTGTTTGAAAATTCAACAGGAACCATTTTGGGTCGTTCCCTTAATTGCTGAAAATTTTTGTTGAATTTTCAACAATTCAGCAATTCAACAGTTTAGGGAATCCCCCTAATATTAATTATGGTAAAATTGAAAAAAAAAAACCAAATGTTTGTTGTTTTGGTAATTTATAGCAAAATTGAACTTAATAGGAGTACATAGTAAACTTTCATATAATATTAATTATTATTTACGAATTTCTCAATATATTATGAGTCTTCGTTGCAAACAATGATGTTTTCGTTCCCAGAACAGCTTAAATTTTGGCCCACACATAGCAGCCTGTTTTCGAATACTATTTTGCTAACAACAAACTACATTTAATGCCCTCTGCTCATTATGGACGCGTCGCGTTTGCATCCATTTACCGTTGAACGCGCCCAAATCCCATACCGAACTTATTGGCATGGGTGGGGAGGGGAGGGTGGAAAATTGTCGCGTTACAGGGCTGCGAAGTCAAATTTATGGTATTTTTCAGCAGTATTAACCAGGCATGATAATTTTTCTGTACCTCAAACTGATAAGAAGCGGGTAAATTAAAAAACATTTATTGTTGATATTGAATTATTTACAGATTTCAATTGAACTTTATTTCGTATAGTTTTGGTTTTTGATATGCCAAATGATCTGGCAATAGTTCAGTATTTCGAGGATGATCCAAGCGCATAAAGGGTAGTAGCAGTACGTTTATCCAATGGAATGGTCCGTTGGTCGTTGCAGCGCAGGCACATGGGCCTTCTTCCCCGGCTCCATGATCATGAGGTTTGCTTCTTGGTCATGTGCGCCCGCCTTTCGTCCTTCCTGCTTCGACAATAGATGGCCATTCCATATTCAAGTGACACACTTTGAGAGGCGACTGCTGGAAAAGGGCACATCTCCCTCCTTCTTGTGCACAATGTCCTCGTAGGCGTTTTAGGCCCGGCTCGGATTCTGTTCACTGACGTGACGCCGCAGAAGCTGCAGCTACTGCTGTCGCGGGTCGTGTCAGTGAATTATTTCAATGCCTGTTCCGACCGATATATATGAACGCCTTCTGCAGCAGATCATTTTGCTTCCTGCCGTCTGGACTCCCGGGTACAGTTTCTGACGCATTTGTTTGCCGCTACCCGATCTTTATTTGGAGCTCCACCAACTGCTGGCAACAGATGCTCAAGCAGCATAACGTGGGATATGGTAACTGCTTTCATCATTGCAGCAATGTTTCCACATATATTTACGCTGTTCAAATGCTGTTCTGAGGTTGTATTTATCAAATTATTTAAATCCATTGCTTACTTCAGCTCGCAAATGACAATAGCAGAACAGCTGTTTTCAGACGCGTTTGCCAATGGAAACACCTCACGTCCGCCTATCGCGTTGCCAATCGAAAATACTGAAAAATACGGTAAAAACTGCATAGTGGAAAAATGCCTTTAGATGGTCCTCTGTGAGAATAGGACTTTCACATCTGTCAAAAATACTAACTCTTTCGCACGAATTTGGCTAATTTGAAGAACTTTTCATAGATATGCATGTAAATATATTTACACTTTCATATTATCAAATAAAAACACCTCTTAACGAGGTAAAAAACTAGTGACGATCGCACCTTCAACGTACAAAAGTTCTGATATCAACATTTGTGACGAAAAATTATTACACTCGTCATTAAATACACTTTCTAATATTTTCTCATTCGGCCCGCCCTAGCAAACTATTCCAGCCTTTTTCCCTTCACAGGCAAATTCTATTGCAGCGTGCCGAATGAGAAAATTTTAGAAAGTGTATTTAATGACGAGTGTAATAATTTTTCGTCACAAATGTTGATATCAGAACTTTTGTACGTTGAAGGTGCGATCGTCACTAGTTTTTTACCTCGTTAAGAGGTGTTTTTATTTGATATCAGATGTTTTGTATTTTTTACTTTTGCTCTCATAGGAGCTAATATATTGGTACATTTAAATTTAATTATTTATTTAAGAATTGCATTAATGGAACGGTTTAAAACAATTTTAACGATTCCTTGACCCTAAAATACAGTTTGGATATGCACATACACATTAAAAATTACTTTTTGTCATTCAGAAATTGTTAAAACACTTAAAACTTAACTTTTAATCATTAAAAATTGTTAAAGGACTAGTAAACGATGAGAAAACATGAATTCCATAAGGATCCGATACGAGTGAGAGAGTAGCCCTACTTGCTGCGACGTGTTTTCATAGAAAAAAGCAGAGGCCTTGTTAAAAAAATTCGATATTTTAAAAACTAAAAATGGCTCCAACTGTTTACAAAAACCGATTGTAACTAACAATATGGCGCATACATTGAAATATAAAAAAAAAATTTAAATACAAATTTTTTAGAATCTTAATTTGCTTTTATTTTTAAGAAACTAAAAACTTTTTTTTTTAAGAAGAGGTTTTAGAGGAATTAACGCGAAAGGCATGAAGTCACGCGGATTCATATAACCGGAGATAAAGATTTTCAATGAGAGGGTACTTTTTCAAATTTGTCAAATTTTGAAAAACTTTAAAAAATTCTAACTAAAAAAAAAATTTTTTTCGGACAAATCCTGATACACGTGATTGCTCATTTTCCGAATAGAACATGTAAAAAAAGTTTCAGGCAAATCAAAAATGTAAAATTTTTTTTTGGCCAAATCTGTTCGGCTTTTAAATGAACGGCCCTTGGGCAGCATTAATTCATATGAGCTGGCAAAAGTGGCTATTTTCGTTTCTTAATAACTTTTAAACGTGAATTTTTACAGTAATGTGTTATATACCAAAATTTAAGGAATCTCAAGGGCTATACAGTTTAAGGTTGTAAGGAAAATCGTTAGAGCCGTTTTTGAGAAAATTAAAAAAAAGCTAAAAAAAAGTTTAACAAAATGGTATTTTGTTTATATCTTTTTAACTATTACATTTAAACAAATTGCATATAGAAGGCGTTTATAGCATTTAAAAATACCTTTCAAACGAGATGCAGCACAAGTCTGTAGCTTTAGTAGTATATAAGTTACGGCTTTCCGAATTTTAGCTATTTATAGCTGTTTTCCCGCTAAACTAGCTAGTTTTTCCAAAAGTGGTAGAACAAAAGTTTTTTATATCGATGTGATGAACGTCATATCAAATTTTCAGAACTTAAAAAACATATTTTGGACAAACTGACAAACAGAATTAAATTTTCATTTTGGGAAGAAGAAGAAAATCTTATTTTGGCTATAACTTTTGAACCGAGCGTCGGATTTTATCATATGACCCCTCATTCGACGGGTATTTTCAATAGGAACACAACTAAAACATTGCGAGGGGGCATTTATCCCCACCGGCCCCAACAGCTCCAAATTTCGAAATTTGCACTTATTCACTTTCACCGCTCTCTCTCCCAATCCAATTAATTTTCTTAAAGTCTTGGTATGCAATCCTTTAAGTTTTTGCAATACCTTTCGATTGGTGTATTACTCATTACGATCGGACTATCACAGCAGATTTTCAATTTTGCGGCTATATAATAGTAGTCGCCTTCGCACACTCTCCTGGTGCGCTTCGTCACTACATGGACTGCCGTCCATAGTGATATTTACTTAATTTTGTTTTATATCTATGATCCTGGTACTCACTTCAACGAAAACCGTAGCAGAGAGCGACTTACTATCATAAGATCGCATTACTTACTTTAAAATCAAATTAACAAGTCTAATAGTACTTCTTCTTACAAAGCTAACAATTTTAGTCAATTTTAATTGCTGAAATTGTCTGTTGAATTTTCAAAAATTCAGCAATTCAACAGTTTTGGGAATCCACTCAATAATTTAATTACTAAACAGTTTTTTTCAGTGTTGGTAAACTGTTATGCTTGATATCGACTGCAGCTATTCGATAGTTGGGCTTGCACCTCTGCGAGCGGGACGTTCTAACTGTTTTCCTTGCCGACACGGCGCCGAGCTTTTCGCGTTGAGAGTTTCCGTATTGTAGGCTTAATCGGGTACCAAAACCCATAATGACGAACTTCAATGCGTCAGGGGCCATGATGCCTTTGGGTACGTATTGGTTGCATCCTATGCGATATTCCGTTTCGCTCAAAATTGATTTCCAATCCCACAGATGAGTACTACGAACATTGCGTAGTCCCGAAACCGAAGGTGCCCCGTCCTTACACCTCAAAACCGATGACAAATAGGAGCAAGCGTCAGGCGGGGCGCCTGCGCTCGTACAAGGAACTTGGTCAAGAAGATGAGGACGACGAAGAGGATGACGACTTTCAGAGCTCCGAGCTGAACAACAACTACCAGGAAGATGGCGCAATCGATTCCAATTTGAGCCAGATGAACTTCGAGATGAACGACTTCAACAAGATGTACTGGGAGGAGGAGGCACTAAACCAGGAAGTCTCACAACACTCGGCCCAGTGGCGCATTTACGGCAAGAACGTCAACAGGCCACCGGGAGCAGCTCCACTGGTTCCCAATGACCAGGCACGTGGCAACGTCAAGTCACGTCTTGATCTGAGAGATGGGTCTCGTTTTCGAAATGCCAACAATCAGAGGCGCAACCAAAACAACAACATCCATCGTCGTCAGCACCAGGCCCAGGACGCAAGGGAGCAGCGGTTGCGCACCGCCTACAATGCCTTCTGGAGCGAAACAAATTATGCCAAGCAGCCAGCAGACGTACTAATTAACGTAAACAATCATTTCCAGTATAATCACCAGGATCCCAACGATGTGCATACCAGCGCCAACATGATGGGACCGGACCACTACGATCCGACCAACTCAAGTTCGATCACCTCTCTAATTGATTCGGTGTCGCATATTCCGCATAAACGTGTGAAGAATTGTTTGGACTATGAAATTTCGCGTTCGCCGAACACATCTAATGATACGTTTGCTGGAAGAGCGCAGAATAACCATTTACAGGAAATGAGCCCGGTCACCACCACTTTTGATCTCGAGGATGAAAACTATAGTAAAATGGCCCATAACGTACTGCTTTTTCTCAAGAGTGCCGCCCAGAACGAAGCCCTCGGGAACTCCTCTTAATTTTTCCAGGTAATGTGCCAATTCTTTTATTTTTAGGAAATCTTTTACTACAATTTGCATACCTTAATAAGAGCTTAGCTTTTAAATGGGGTTAGTTATGTAATTTGGCTGTTTAAATTGACGTAAAAAGTGAAACACAGTTCCAGGTATGGTTATACAGCTTTTATGATTGCAAACCGTTTTAAAATTTTCACACGTAATTTGTCAAAAACCAATATTTTTTCGCATAAACAAGCTTTACAGTAGTTAACTGCTTTGGGCTGTCTTTTTCACTATAATTATACCCGTTACTCGTAGAGTAAAAGGGTATATTGTATTCGTGCAAAAGTATGTAACAATGAGAAGGAAGCGTTTCCGACCCTATAAAGTATATATATTCTTGATCAGGATCACTAGCCGAGTCGATATAGCTATGTCCGTCTGTCTGTCTGCCCGTATGAACGCTGAGATCTCGGAAACTACAAAAGCTAGAAGGTTGAGATTTCACACACATATTCTTGGGCTTCCTACGCAGCGCAAGTTTATTTTAGCCGAGCGCCACGCCCCCTCTAACGCCCATAATCGACCACTAACGATTTTAAAATGTGTCTGGAGCCCACACCTTCAAAGATTTCCGAGAAGTATAAATGTTTTTGTTGTGTATAAATATACCTATCGAAATGTAGAAGACATTTTCAAATCGGACCATTCATTAAAAAGTTATGCGCAATCAAAAAAAATTTATATATCCATCTCCTTCGCACTCCCTTTAGCTGAGTGACGGGTATTAGATAGTCGGGACACGAACCCGACTATAGCGTTCTCTCTTGTTATTATATTCATTTTGGAACTAGCTTTTTAAAACTACAATAATGATTTTCTTATTTTAGGACAGCCTCTGATGAACGGGCGGAGTGAGGTGGCCAAAAATGACGCCATGCCGGAACTAGATGGACAGTACCACCAAAATCGTTTTATCTAGACAACCGACAGCAAGTTAGACTTAAGGAGCCGATCTATATTAAGTTTACCTTAAGTTCCAACCATTTTCAAATTCAAATAAGCAAGGTTGTGCCCGCCAAGAATTCTGTGCGAATTCTTGGCATGCGCAGGGTAAGAAGAAGACTTTGGTGACGGCCAGTGAATGGCAGGGAGTGAACAGTCGACAACGTAGGTCTTTTTTATACATACAATACATATTTCGGCTGATAAGAACAGGCTGGCCCCCTTATCAGCAATGCACAACAAGAAGTACGCACGGACGGGCGAGATGTGAGAAGCGAAAGCGGACGAAAATAGAAACAAACGGCGATAAATTTACAGCGAACGCAAATTTTCATACATAAGCGATGTGCCGAAGAGGAACAAAGTAATAATCAATCAGTTAATCTGCCAAACAGCCGGAGAGTGGACGTGAAAATGATCAGCGGGAACGGATAGCGCGATAGTGAGCAGTGATCGTAACTCCGGATAGTGCTAAACATTAACCTCAACACTTCGTTATTTGATTTTTTGTTCAAATGCCGACAGAAGCAGCCAATAGAACAAAGAGCCATTGATTCTTCTCATTTAGTAACTTGTAGAGCGTAGGTTTTGTAGCGGTTGAACTCACCAGAACGATTTTCCCAAAGAATACGAAATAAATTTAAATCAGTACACTAAATGTGAGTTCGTCTTCAACAGTGCCCATCATGTTGAAATCGAAGCAGTTGCTCCAACAGTTTTCCAAAGGTAAGGATCAGTGGGGCTTTGGAGCTGAAATGGCGCAATTCCAGTTATATTACAAACATCAGCTATCTGTGTTTTCGTTGCCGCTTTATTATCAGCTTTAGGCATGTGCTGGAATAAACATAATACTATATCACCAGCTCGTAGGCTCGCCTTGACAGGCCTTAATCGCTTTTGACTCTGACCAAGCCGAAGATTATCAGTAAAAACTTTTTCGCCAAATTCTTTGTCATGATGAACTTTCCTCGGATACACTGGCTAGCAAAAGTATACTGTTAAACAATTGATATTATGCAAAGAACATAAACAAAAGAGATTATTGGTATTTCTTAATTAATTTTTGTAATAAAGCCTTACATTGGTTTACAAGAAGGTGTTTCACACAGCAATGTCATAAGTCTTAATGCATTTAAATTGACTTTTTACGAATTAAAGCCTTTTGTTAAAAGGAAAAAACGTAAACATCTGTTTAAAATTAAAATGTTAATTTGCGATAACTCATATAATAATAAAATACATCTGAAAACTGTGTGAAATCGAACAATACTAGTAATTTTTTTAAATAACTAAGAAATACAATTATATTAATTTACGTTTTTGCTGATTCCACTGGTTTATTGGTTATAATTAACAACAACAACAAACATAATTGTCTTACTTAATATTTACCAAAAAAAAACAAACCTGGTTTGTAAAAAAAAAGTCGTATAAAAAACATACTAATTTTTATACCCGTTACTCGTAGAGTAAAAGGGTATATTGTATTCGTGCAAAAGTATGTAACAGGGAGAAGGAAGCGTTTCCGACCCCATAAAGTATATATATTCTTGATCAGGATCACTAGCCGAGTCGATCTAGCCATGTCCGTCTGTCTGTATGAACGCTGAGATTTCGGAAACTATAAAAGCTAGAAGGTTGAGATTTCACACACATATTCTTGGGCTTCCTACGCAGCGCAAGTTTGTTTCATCGAGGTGCCACGCCCCCCCTAACGCCCACAATCGCCATAAACGATTTTCAAATGTGTCTGGAGGCCACATCTTTTAAGATTTTAAAAATATATAAACGCAATTTTATAGTGTTTATTAATACCTATCGAAATGTAAAAGACATTTTTCAAATCGGACCATTCATTAAAAAGTTATACGCAATCAAAATTGTTTATATATCTATCTCCCTCGCACTCCCTTTAGCCCCAATAGATAGTCGGGACACCAACCCGAGTACAGCGTTCGCACTCCCTTGAGCTGAGTGACGGGTATTAGATAGTCGGGACACCAACCCGACTATAGCGTTCTCTCTTGTTTTGTGTGCAAAAAGCTAAAATCAATCGAAAATACTTTCATCAGCTGTTCTGGGAGGTTCCCATCGAAATCGATTTGTTGTTTCGGGTGTAGGATGCTTTTGAGTGGCAGGAAGATTGTACCAGAGGGGTTGAGTAAATTTCCTGTAACCAGGGCATAGCAAAGATTGGACTAACGAAGCCGTCCCTTTCCTACTGGCAATTTTACAGAGTACGCCAAGTTCACGCCGAACAACTTTAAGCTAAAGCGGGCCCTGGTGGTCACCAAGTTGTCTCGCTATGAGTTCGAGCAGCTTCGTCATCCGGAACTGTCGCCGGATCAGTTGCAGCAAAAGCTCCGTGATCGGGGAACCGACGTGGAGATGGTCCTCTATCTACACAAGGTGCACAAGGATTTTGAGCGCCGGGTAGTGCAGAGTTTCCAGGACGTGGGCTGCGAGGTAAAGTTGTCCAGCAGGTGCGTACAACCATACCCACTCTGTCCTCCAAATCAGTGATCGGAATGCTTCTTACCTTTGTGCGGTACTATGTATATATGTACATATGTACATTGTACATATGTATCTTGAAATACTACATACTATCTTTATACTACTCTTTTATCTAAATGAGTATTAATTAAATACAAAATTATATTCATAAAAAAATTATTCCAGGATAATTTAAATATTTTGTATAAATAGATTAATAGATGGAATCATTGAAATGACAAAATTTCGATGATCTGTAAAATACATAATTAAGGGTAATATGAACGCACTAGGCGCAGTTTATTTTTTGTTAATTGAAATTATATCCTATGTACGTAAAGATGTTTGTACATATGTACCATTACCATAACCTAAGAGACATTCAATCATTGCTCCCAATATTGTGCTGTATGTCTCGTCACCTCGTCACATACTATACTTTATATGTATCTTCGATTCGTGACTACTACCTGCTACAATTGATCTTCACCATCCACACACTTCGTGTCTCCCATGCGGCCCCTCGCCTTGTGTGTTGACTTTACTAAACGAGCAGACTTGAATTTAGAAGCTCGTTGAGCAAGGACGTTATGAGCTGGGCGGACGTCATCGTGCCGGTAGGCGGCGATGGTACCTTCCTTCTCTCCGCTGGACGCGCCAGTCCGCTCTTCGCGCTCAGCCAGCAGAAGACGCCGATCGTGGGCTTCAATTCGGATCCACTCCACTCGGAGGGACGACTTATGCTGCCCAAGCACTACTCGGACAATCCCGCCGAAGCCGTTTCGCGCATCAAGAGCGTAAGTTTAAGAACCAGCCCAACCTGTTTGATACGTAAAAAATATATTATAATTCTTGACAGGGCGACTTCAAGTGGATGCATCGCTCGAGGGTGCGGACGACGATGCTGGGCAGCAACGGAAAGATCCCGGAGTCAACGGACCTTTTCCGGCACACAGAGGTTAAGATGGAGCAGGTCACCACAGCACCCGAAATGCTGGACCAGGACATGGCTTACAAGTATAAAGCCAAAATGAAACGCATCCTTCCGTACTTGGCTCTGAACGAGGTAAGACAAGGAAGTTTTTAAGCAGAATAACTGTCCTATTCACTATGTTGTTCATCCATAGGTATTTATAGGCGAACACCTTTCAGCCCGAGTGTCCCACTTGCAGTTGGTGCTGGATCACCAGGACGTGGTTAACAAGACAAAATGCTCCGGACTGTGTGTCAGCACGGGCACGGGCTCTACATCCTGGCACACCAGCATCAATCGCATCACCAGCCGGGATGTGGACGACCTGTTGCGTTCGCTGCCCAACAGCAGTTCGGAGGACGTGACGTTAATGCGCCAGAACGCGGAGGAGATTGCCCAGCGGTACAACCAGGGGCTGCTATTCGCGCCAGACGATCCGCGTCTCTGCTATTCGATCCGGGAGCAAATCTGCGTGGGCGTGTGGCCCTCGCCAAAGACTTTCAAGGAGCGGGACTTTGTGCAGACAGTGTTTGTCAAGTCGCATTGCATCGATGCCAGTAAGTAGTCGAAAGTCCAGACATGACACAGGATATAATCCTATAATAATATTACTTCTTCACAGACCTAGTTATAGATGGCAGCATTTCTTTCCCCTTCAACGATGGCGCCAAGGCATTGCTGGAGGTCCATCCGGAGGATGCCCTTCTGACAATAGCTTTGGACTGAATCCAGTGATGCGTCCCAAATGCCTGGTTATCTAGCCTTAGCATGTCTGAATTTTTGAAATTATTTAAGTGTGCATTTTGCAACTACTTAGCAGTGTAAGCTCAAAAGTTATTTTCTTACTACATATACATATATTTAAACATCACGATTAAGCTTTCGTTTAGACTTTTGAATATTTGGTTTGCCCTTGTGGACAACCGGATTGCCTTTGCTGATCCTTTTTAATGGCTTCTTATCGGCGCTACCATTGGGGGATTTACTTTTTCCCTTCCACTTCTTCTCGAACCTAGAAGTGTCTACGGATTTGAAGCGTTCATCCTGGAGGAGAGCCTTGCCCTCCACACTAGCAGTCGACTCTGCCTGCTGCAGTTTCCTATTCCCGCGAATTTCCTTCAGTTTATCCTTTTGCTTTTTGCGATACCTGTGTTTTAAGTACAAATAAGTCTTGGAAAATAAAGAAAGTTCGGATTTTTTACTGCTTACAGCGCTTCCATTTGATCTGGATCCTTGCCTTCCATAATCCACGTCTTGCGCCTGTAGTTCTGGGCTCGTTCATCGAAATCGTTATTGTCCAATTGCATCTCAGATTCACGGCGAGTCACATTCACTTGCATAAAAATCCGCTCCACCATGCGCTCTAAAGTATATTAACATGCATTTAAATAGAGCGTGATCAATTCATCTATCAAAAGCTTACGATCGATGGGATGTTCTGTGAGCTTTGTGTTAATCTCCTCCTCAATGGCGCCCAAGAGCTCCAGATCGCGCGGAAAGCGGAATATGGAGATGGACATTCCCTTGCGTCCCGCTCTAGCCGTTCTGCCCACTCGGTGGATGTACTCCTTGGGTGTCCGGGGAAGCATGTGATTCATTACCAGTTGGACACTGGGTATGTCCAGACCTCTTGCAGCCACATCCGTAGCGATCAGTGTGCGTATGTGGTTTGACTTGAACCGACTGAGGGCAGCCACGCGCTCCTTTTGCCGCATGAAGCCATGAAGGCAAACGTTATCAATATCCATGCTCTTGAGGGTCATCGAAAGTAGTTGGCAGTACCTAAAAAGAATTGGAAAGTATTTTTGATGGATATGTTGCTGGTTAAAAAATTAATGAATCTTTTCCAGCTAGACCCAGATAAAACTTACTTTTTTGTGTTGGTAAAGATCATGACATTGGCGTTTTCGTTCTCTTCGCGATACTTTCTCAGTGACTCGATCAAAACCATGTCACGATCGTAGTCGGCGCACAGCAAATAGCGCTGCTCCAGAGTTTCCACTGTGGCCACATCGGAATCCGGCGACCATTCGAAGCACTAAACGCAGAACCATTTTATTATGCCGGAAAAAATAATATCCAACACACTTACATCGCTGGCAATGGGAAATATGCTGGACTCCTTCATAAAGTCCTTCATGGTGGCGGAGAAGAAGAGGTTCTGCCTGGTCTTGGGCAAACACCTTTCGATAATGGCCAGGCTCTCGTCAAAGTCGCCGTTCAGCATGCGATCCGCCTCGTCCACAACCAGATACTTGAGGTTGTCAAAGGAAAAGGTGTCGCAGCCGGTGAGGTGGTCGGCCAAACGACCGGGCATGGCCACCACGATGTGCGGACGCTGCATCAGCTTCTGGCTCTCGATCATTTGGTCTGTGCCGCCGGACACGACGCACACGCGCACCCCCATCGCCTGTCCGGCCACTAGGAACTGCTCGGATATCTGGTAGGCCAACTCGTGGGTGGGCGTCAGCACCAGGGCAAAGTGGCTCACTGGCTCCTCACTCAGCCGCTCCAGAATGGGTAGGGCGAAAGCAAAGGTCTTGCCCGATCCCGTCTTGGCTGCCCCGATGCAATCCTGACCCGCCAATATTGCTGGAATGCAGTTCTGCTGGATGGGAGTGGCTCCTTTCAGGCCTGAAATGCAATGGGGGTTAGTTGCCAGGTTTAAGCATGGACTGGCTTGACATTACCCAGCTTTGTCAGTTGCTTCACCAACCAAGGACGCAGGCCCAGGATCTGGAAGGGATTGGGCTCCTTCCGTTGCATTTCGGTAAATAAAAATACAACGAAATACAAAACGAAAACAACGTGCGCAAGTACTAGTGATGGAAGAATTCAAAGTATCGATTGTGGTATTCAATTATCGATGTGCGTCTAGTTTTTACCTAGCCAACAAAAAAAATTAAATTGTATTCAACTAATTAGATAATTAAATAATGTTTTAGATAAAATTTAAAAATTAAGAAGCACTGAGGAGTATTTAATTTATTAAATTTAAATTTGTAAACGTTATCATTTTTCTTTGTAGGTTATGCTATCGATAGGTTATTATTCACATCTCTATCGCCGTATTGGCGCGATCATTTTGTAAACACACCAGAGGATTTTGGATTTACGGCTGAGCGAAGAAATGTCAGGGGAAACTGATAGCCTGGGCGTATCCCTCAGCTACAGCGAGCTGCAGGTTATAGACCAGGAAGATATCATCATGCTGGTCGACGTGGACTCTGCTGTAAATATCTGCAACGAGTGTGTCACGAACGAATCCGCGAATCCTGTTGATGTCTTGACATTATGGTTCAGTAAACTATTACGGGCGTACGTCGATGAATCTGTGTGCTGTATCCGGGCGGTAAAGGAAATGTGCAAGTGGTTCCAACAGGTAAGTACATATGTGGGTCTCGTTAGTTTCTAGTTATTTAACTGTGATTTTATCGTCAGGAATCTGACTCTGGCACTGAAATTCACAGCGCACATATAAGACTCTTTCAAGAGGCTCTGGCCTTTATAACCGTATCCCGGGATGGTGTGTTAAAGGCGGGCGAACGCCTGGTTCATATCTGCACGTATCTTTTGTTTTCAATGATAGACTTTTTCTTAGTAGGAAGGTAAGTCTATCTATAAAATCGACATATCTCTAAGATGCCTATATCTAACATATTTAATTCAGCGACAGGAGTGAGTATCAGCTTGTCGTAGATCTTCAGTTTGCTGTTCTTTCTCTGCTAAAAGAGAATACGACTGGATCAAATAAAGTTCATCCTCGCTTAACTCCCTGTAAGTTTGACCTTTTGATACTATCTAACAGTAATCTTTTGCTTTTAACTTTCGATATACAAGCTTAATTTTATGGATTTAGAAATGCACTATTTATTTTACTTATTTTACGAATATTTTACAAATTTATACATTTTAGTGATGCAGAAGATAATGGATATCGCTGATTTCGAGAGTAAACAAATGAAGGATCTTGAGTTACCTGTGAGGACAAGCGAGACGATTACTTACATGTGCATGCACTACATGTCGTACGTTAATCTCAAAGATGAACAAATACCCGAATGGCTAAGGGAAACTGTTTCGCATCTATGCGACATGGTTCTCAGTTACTTGGAGGGTCTTTACAAAAACGTATGTGCTTACAAATTTTGCTAAGGCCTCTTTACACCTCAAGGTCTCTTTACAGTTCAGATGGAATTGTGACATGGAATCGTATTTTTCATACAAATTTCAAAATTTGAGATGAAATAGATTCCATTTACCATTTCATTTTTCATTTCGAGTTTACACTTCAAATGGTATTTGGTCAAGATTCTAAGAAAAGCCTCATATGTTTAACATAGATTAAAACAATTTTCAATATAAGCCCTTGTAAAATGTAACATTTGCTCGACAGTAACAGAACTTTGATCTGTTAATATCATTTTATTAGACTCGATTGGAATATGTGTGGGAGTACATATTCCATAAGAGTTTATATAAAATGAATGGGGTTCATTTCGTTTGTTGTCAAAGTGATTGTAGTTCCAAAAAATGTCTGGAGCTCGAAAAAAACAAAACAATGCAACCCAAAAGTGAAACAGGAGTCTAGCGTAAAGACCATGCGCCCTGACTGGTTCATAGGATTCCATGAAACCCTCCCATTGACAAAGCGGTCGCCCTAATAGCCCATGGGTGGAAATAAGGTTTATAAAGAAGAATATGAAGAAAACCACAGATCCTGTGGATGATAGAAACCGGAGATCTTCTGAAGTCAGCCAATGTCTTATCACTGGTGTAGCAAAATAAAAATATTTAAAAACAAGAGAGAACGCTATAGTCGGGTGCCCCGACAATCAGATACCCGTTACTCAGGTAAAGGGAGTGCGAGGGAGATGGAGATAGAAACTTTGAACACGAATAACTTTTTAACGAATGGTCCGATTTGAAAAATTTCTTCTACATTTCGATAGGTATTGATAAACACAATAAAACTGCATTTTTACTTTTCCGAAATATTGAAATTTTTAAAATCGTATATAAGCGATTGTGGGCGTTAGAGGGGGCGTGGCACCTTTTTAAAATAAACTTGCGCTGCGTAGGAACTCCTAGAATCTGCATGCAAAACGCCAATCTTCTAGCTTTTATAGTTTCCGAGATCTCAGCGTTCATACAGACAGACAGACGGACAGACAGACAGACAGACAGACAGACAGACGGACAGACAGACGGACAGACGGACATGGCTAGATCGACTCGGCTAGTGATCCTGATCAAGAATATATATACTTTATAGGGTCGGAAACGTTTCCTTCTAGCTGTTACATACTTTTGCACGAATACAATATACCCTTTTACTCTACGAGTAACGGGTATAATTAGAATTTGTCGAAGATTTTTTTAAGTGGCAGGCTGGATTTATAGGCAATGGTTCTTCCATAGCACAGCCTCCGGGAATATAATTGGTTTCTGATCATCTTACAATAAATCATTCGTATACCAAAATATGGATGCAGCAATTTAATATTTTTTGTAATTATTAGGACTTTAAAACCGAAAGCAATTGATGCACTCAGAATAGATGGAAATAAAAGCTGTCATCCATTGTAAAAGCAGGCACAATATTTTTAATTTGCAAATTAGATTTTTTTTTTAATTTTGTTAGATATTGCTACATTTTTTGGAACTATTTTATCAGAATAATAACAGGAAATGTAAATTTGCGTACACAATTAAATTGACAATTTTGTTAGACCAAGCTAACATTTTTAAAATTATTTCACCAAAATAACAACAGACTATGTTAACGGGCTTGAAACATAGGAGTTCCATTTGAAAAATTCCTACTGAGGTGTAAAGAGGCAAAAACAAATTTCTTTTTTCAGGGCATACTCACTGTTCCCGCGGAACAATTGGAACAATTTATGGAAGTTATGCGGACCTACTTTTTAATGCTGGTGCAGATATTCGAAAATGGTGTAACCCAAATTGACGATGAAGTAGCAGGTTGTCTCATGGATTTAATAATGTGTGAGCAAGCGTAAGTTATTAAAAATGTAAAAGCATTTGGTATAATTTTTCTCTTAGGAGGCCATCTTATTATTCTGACAAGGAAATTCAACAACTTATATCGAAGAATGTAAGAGCACATGTATTGGATCTGTATAAGATGGTTTACTCATTTCAAAAATGTCAAGAGGTAAATTAAAATCCATTTCCGGATACTACGGAAATCTCTCCCCACAATGACAATCAATTTCTGTGGACATCCAGTTGACCATAAGATACCTTTCTATATGTATAGGAGTTTATATTTTAGTATTTAATGTCCGGTATTCTGTGTACACCAGAATGGGATAACTTCGATGTTTGCATGGATTTTATAGTAGCTGTATCTACAGACAACGCGGATGTCCTTCCAAAAACTTGTCAAACATTGAGCAAAATCTTGGAGTGTTTGTTTAAAGGTTGGTATCTTTAAGATTTCATTTATTGCTTACCTATTATTTGTTGGATCCACAGATGCCACCAACTTTGTCAATGCTGATCGTTATGAACGAGTAATAGATGCTTTTGGTAGTCTCTTGTATTTGGTGTCTAACAGAGAACTTTATAGTTATTTCTTTGCTGGCTTATTTGAAAAGGATATTATTACTTCGCAGGTGTGTGCGGATATACTCATGCTGTTTTTTCGGTAAGTAATTGTATTACATTGACTTTTCAGTTAATACCTAGATCTTATTTATATTTTAGGCTGAAAGAAGTTAATAAGTGTTGGGAATACAATGACATAGAACAAGCCGTAGCTTTCTGGAATAAATGCAATAATTCTTTCGCCTTATTCTCCCAAAACCCCAGCCAATTGCATGTGCAGCGATTCCTTAGGTATTTTCACAACATGGGAAAGCAAGGACTTCCTGTCATGAGCGTTCGAAATTTTCGACACCTGTCTGCTGTAGCAACATCAGATGCCCAAGTAGGAATGACGCTATTGAAGCGCTTAGAGCACATTTCATCCTCAGCGCCCAAACAAGTTGAGATCTTCTATGAAACGGTTAGTGCTAGTTTATTTACAAATTTACAAAACCCAATCTTTGTTTAACCATCAGGCTGCTCTTCTAGAACTGTTGTCGGTGCATAATCAAACAGACTGTTCCCAGTGGTTTCATCGCACGTCAGAAATAGCCAAGAAACTGATGTGCATTGACAATAGTCCGACCTTTACTAGTGCCTATTTTAAGTTGCTAGCTCGTGGAACCAAATCCACCCAACTTCTGATACTGCGAGGACTAAACACAAATAATGGATGCACCAACTGGCACCGACAAAAGTTCCTCGACACTTGTAAAGCCAGCGATGATGCCCAACTTAGAGTATTTAGTGCCCGCCATGTTATAGGGGTTAATATGCAACCATTGTTTGAGGCTTTGCGACAGAAACCCGAAACTCTGGACTTATCGATAGATAGTTCATTCGATGTCAGTAAGTCAAGCTACACTCGCCGCTCGGAACACAATTGCCCAGGCTCTAGCTTTAAACGGAAGCGCAGTGAAATAGCACCTAAGGAAATCCTACGTGAAATTTATGAGGGCTCACTCCAGTTGGGCCAGTGCAGTGAGGCCTTTGATGATGCCGACTGGGTCCTATACAACAAAATTATGGCCAATTTAAATAGAATTATTCCAAGACACTAATAATATAATGAGAATAATATAAAAGTGCATCATTCCTTTGGTTTACACAGTGTGATTTAAGAATTTTGGTATCGTTCATTACTTAAAATCTCCTTGAATAAGAATACCTAATAAAGACGATTTGCGATTAAATAGTAGAGATAATTTGTAAATTTGAAAACTCACCTGCAAGCGAAGCGGATGTGAAGCTGACGAAACTGCCTGCAAAATAAGCTCGAATAGCCACCTTTGTGATGTCTGATCGTCTTGTTGGTGCCATTGCACTCAGAGCAGCGATGAGGATGCCCAGAGACCCTGGGTTGGCAAATCCGCAAAGCGCAAAAGTGGCAATTGCAGCGCTTCGCGGCTATACAATTGGTGTTAATTCAACGTAAAAAATAGTACCTGCAGATGGATACTTACTTCGATCAAATTCTTGCGTATCAAATCCCCTAGGTGCTTGTAGGCGATAAACTCGTTGATCAGCGATTTCTCGGCCACCAACTGCCCAACATATTGACAGTCTTGCCACGGTACGCCCATCAAGAAGACTATTGGGACAAAGAACTGAGAGAGAATAAAGAGCAGGGTGATGTTCTTCAAACCGATAAGCTCAAAAGTCCACTCGGTTAATGCGTTAAGGAAGAACATAATGGATAGAAAGGCAATGATGTTTGACACGATTCCGAGTACAATCATCAAGGCTGCCGCTGCTCCACTGGCTGCTGCATCCAAAATGGACGAATCTGGCCTTTACATAGTGATTAAATGGTTATTAAAATTTAAAAAATTCAAATCGAAAAATGGTGTCTAGGCACGCCGTTCTTACGATTTTTCCATCTGAATGTTGTCCGCCCTGGTCAGCGATTCCTCGGTCTCGGGGTAAAAGAGCTTGGAGAAGGCCAGGGAACCCGGAGCAGCCATCACGCTGGCCGTGATCAGGAAGGCGGGCGAGGCACCGAAGGAGACATACGCTCCAAAAACTGTACCCGCCACTGTGCAGTATCCGGATGTGCAAATTGAATGCAACTCGCTCATGGTCAGTATTTGGATGTACGGCCGGATGATCAGGGGACTCTCGGACATGCCCAGGAAGATGTTTCCCGCTGCATTCACGCTCTCACAGACCGTGGTGCCCACCATGGCCTGGAGCAAAAACCCAAGACCGCTCAGGACGAACTGCATCCAGCCCAGGTAGTACATTATGCTAGTGATCACACTAAAGAAGAACACCACCGCCAGTATGGCAAAAGCGAAGACAAAGTCGTCACAGATCCGATCCCCGTACACAAAGCGGGCCCCGTGCTGAGCGAAGTTTAGAAAAGTTGCGACCCTTTCGCCGAGACATTGAAAAAGTGAGCGTCCGAAAAAGACACGCATGCAGAAGATGCCCAGCAGGAGCTGTCCTAGAAGACCGTGGGTCACGATGCGCCAAGGGACCCTTTTGTGGTGCTTGGACACAGCGAATCCGACCAGAACAAAGAACACAGGTCCCGCCAGCCCAATCGCTTTGTTTCCGTCATAGCGGCACTCGTAACCGAGGTAGGCCACCGCCAAAGAGACCACAATCAGCAGCATTACTCCGGAAACTATCCTAGATTTGGACACCATATTTGTAAAATCTGTTAAGCTTTCATACATATTTCACACTTACACCTTGCGACTGAACAGAATCCATTTATCGATGGCTGGTTCCAGGTAATTGTTATACAGCTTAATACCCACATAAGGCTTGAATACCCAATAGTACAGCCATAATATATAGAAAATGACAAAAATAACTACGAGGGATCCGTATCCATGGCACCAGTTCATTTTACACAAAATATTTGCCTTAAACGGCGGCCCCGGTTCCGGTGAAGTGCTTTCGGTTGGGGCACTTGTAGTTGTGTTTACTATCTCAGTTGAATTTCCTACCGATTCCGTAGTTTCTTCGGCGGGACCTCGAGGTGGAATGCATTCGTCGGATTCCTTGTCTAGACCCATTATTGATATTTCACGTAAGATTTCATATGGCGTGCACAACACTCACCAAATAATATAAAGATGACTGTTGCTGCAGTAAAATGCGATATGAAGATAATGTGAAGCAAGATATGAAAAACTATATAGGTGATTCTCTTGGCTTTCGATCGTGGAGGCTTTTCCTCCAGTGGTTCTAGTTGTGGCTCCGCATCAGCCATCTCGACTTTAATTTAAGTTGTGTGTTGTCTAAAAGATTTTGTGTGAAATGTGTGATTTACATCCCAAAGCGCTCTTATAAATATAAATAATTATAGCAACAACATTTATTTAATAAATAATAATTTTAGTATTTTGTTTAATTTCATCAGCTAATTATCACTGCAAGGAACTAAAAATGAGTGGCGTTTTTATGACCCAATTTATCGAATATCCTGTTGTAGTTCGCCTTCTCATCGTCTTCTTGTATAAGGATGCCTGCAGGAACACAAAGCAAAAGGATTTAATGCAAATAATTCTCGTGACCTTTAGATCGGTAAACTACAGACCTGCAAAACTGGCGGATACAAAGCACACTATGCTGCCCACCACAAAGGCTCGGAAAGCCACCGATGTGATGGTGGAGCGACGATGA
The DNA here is from genome assembly GCA_037075285.1 of Drosophila lutescens. Taxonomy (NCBI): domain Eukaryota; kingdom Metazoa; phylum Arthropoda; class Insecta; order Diptera; family Drosophilidae; genus Drosophila; species Drosophila lutescens. The sequence goes on from JBAMCF010001083.1 coordinate 2,995,723, forward strand.
GGCGCCATGGCACTGAGGGATCCGATGAGGATACCCAAGGAACTGGGATTGGCGAAGCCGCAGATGGCGAAAGTGGCGATTCCAGCGCTGCGGGCCTACGGTAATTCAATGGGTCTTAGATTTTACATGATTACATCATCTAGATCACTGTGCACTTACAGTGATTTGGCCACTTTCGATATATTGACCCAGACGCTCATAGGCCACAAACTCATTGATTATGGTCTTGGTGGCAACCACTTTAGCGATGATATCGCAGTCCTCATTCGGCACTCCCATCGCCCAAACGAGCGGAATGAACAACTTTGAAAATATCCACTCGAAGTCAATGTTCTCCAGACCTACCAAATACCCGAACCAACTGACCAGGCCATTGAGGAAGGTGATGAAGGCCACGAAAGCCACTATGTTGGCGATGATGCCAAGAACAATGGGTACTGCGTTGCTGGCTCCGCTGGACGCTGCATCTAACAGTGAGGAGTCCTGCCTACAAGGATAAAACCCGATGAACTATGGTAACTGGTAACTTCGGTTCTTAATATTTGCAATCAAACTAGGTTCTTCTGAAGGACTTACGATTTTTCCAACTCAATTGAATCCGACGAGGTCTGGCTCTCCTCGGTCTCAGGCATGTAGAGCTTGGAGATGGCCAGAGTGGCAGGAGCTGCCATCACTGAGGAGGTGATTAAGTGGGCAGCGGAAGCGCCAAAGGACAAGTAGGCAGCCAGCACGGTTCCAGACACCGTCGCAAAGCCAGACACCATTATGCTGTGGATCTCGCTCTTGGTCAGCTTGTTGATGTACGGCCGTATCAGCAGCGGACTCTCGGACATTCCCAGAAAGATATTGGCCGCCGCCGTCACGCTCTCGCAGACGGTGGTGCCTAGGATTTGCTGCAGTACCCATCCCAGCTTGACAACTACCCATTGCATCGTACCCATGTAGTACAGGATAGAGATAAAGAAGCTGAAGAAGAAGATCACCGGCAGGATGGCGAAGGCAAACACGTTGTTTTCCACCAGGAAGTCGCCGAACACGAATTCGGCTCCGACGGTGGCGTATCCCAGAAAAGTGGCCACTTTGTTGCCCAAACATTCGAAAATCTTGCGGCCCACCTCCCAGCGGATGCAGAAGATACCGAGCAGGAACTGGCACGTGATTCCCGTGATCACGATGCGCCACTTAATGGCACTTCGTTTTGTGGAGAAGACGTAGCCGCACAGGATGAAGAAACAGGGTCCCACCAGGGACACCAGCTTCTGTGGTTCATCGCGGGTCTCGAAATACACGAATATGGCCAAAAGAGCGAGGAGCAGGGCGATGCTGGCCAGTGACACAACCCTGGGGAATATAAAGAAGTGAGTAGTTAATATCATTTATCCAAAGCCGTTACATTAAATCTAAACTCAGGAATGATAATTAAATAGCTACATCTGACTTAAATTATTGTCTTCAAAAAATGAAAAGGCGTCTAATAATTCTACGAAAGGAACAGTATAGTAACATATATTTAATCCCGTAACTCGTAGAGTAAAAGGGTATATTGTATTCGGGGAAAAGTATGTAACAGGCAGAAGGGAGCGTTTTTGACCCTATAATGTATGTATATATATTAGTGCGGGTCGATTTAGGGGGAACGTAATCTTTAAAGGATTCTAATCAATAATATACATTCTTGATCAGGATCACTAGCCGAGTCGACTTAGCCATTTCCGTCTGTCTGTCCGTGTGAACACTGTGATCTCCGAAACTATAAGAAACAATAAGGCGTTTTAGATTTAAATTCCTTAGCTTCCCATTCTGTGCAAGTTTGTTATGTGAATGTGTCACGCCCACTCTAACGCCCACAATCGCATCGACGCTAAGGTCTGTGTATTTGTATTTGTACTTGTATTTATTTAAGCAATGAACTGCTTTTTAAACATTTTTAACATAGCGTATATACGCTGAGATCTCGGAATCTATAAAAGCTAAAAGATTGGCATTACCCACACATATTCTTGGGCTTTCTACGCAGCGCAAGTTTGTTTCATCGAGGTGCCACGCCCCTCTAACGCCCACAATCGCCATAAACGATTTTCAAATGTGTCTGGAGGCCACATCTTTTAAGATTTTAAAAATATATAAACGCAATTTTATAGTTTTTATTAATACCTATTGAAATGAAGAATACATTTTTCAAATCGGACCATTCATTAATCAAAATTGTTTATATAACTATTTCTCTCGCACTCCCTTTAGCTGAGTGACGGGTATTAGATAGTCGGGACACCAACCCGACTATAGCGTTCTCTCTCGTTTTTTAAATAGCACCAAACCACATAAGGGAAATTTTTTACCGATATGCCACTGCTCACATCGAGTGGTAGGCACATTAATTTACAAATTTTAGGACAATAACAATAATAACTTATTATAATGGGACACTGAAGAGACTCCATACAACAAGACATGACTGAGATCATTATATTTATCACAAAGAACACGGAAAGGGTCATTAAGGGCAAAATTTGACCTGCACAATGGCAGAGACAGGGGCCGAAACCTGCGAATTGTCCTGCATGGTACATTCCAGTTTAGGGAACTAAGGAGAAAGGAGGAGTCGACATCACCATTTATTAACTTGTGTATGAACATAACACCGTGACAAATCCTACGGGTGATCAGGTCTAGTAAACGCAATCTGGCATTATAGGATGGCAACCGACGGCCAGCGTTGCAATTAAGACCTCTTAGAGCAGATAACAAAAACTGTTTTTAAACGGACTCTAACATATTTTGGCAAGTTAACGCCTGCGGTGACCATATATGTACATGAACAATACTCTAACGATGGGCGAACAAGAGATACATATAAAAGCTTGGTTGTATACGGGTCATCAAACTCCTTTATTACAAATTAGTGATATGAGATCATTAAAACAAAGTTTATGCGCCCACATTTTTAAAGATTTTGTAAAAGAGTAAATGGGATCTAGTTTTGATTATTAATATCCATTTAGCACATTTTTTTAAATCGGACTATTCACTAAAAAGTTAGGAGTTATCAAAGTTTTGTCCAATAGAAGGCGGTATCTCTGCACACAAAAAAAAAACTTGGTAAAATCAACTGTAATAATTGTCAAACTGGCCCCAACCAGCAAAATTGTCAATTCTACAAAGTAAATAGTTATTCCACAACAACAAAAGCAACGCTAGAATCGCCCTAGCGCCCGAATTTTTAAAGATTTTGTAAAAGTGTAAATGTTTTGATTATCAACCGTCAACAATTATCTAAAATTGTTGAAATCGGACTATTCATTAAAAAGTTTTGCGCAATCAAAGTTTCATATCTCCATCTCCTTCGCACTCCCTTTAGCTGAGTAACGGGTATCTGACTATAGCGTTCTCTATTTTTTTCTAATTAAAACAAAAACAAGAGAGAACGCTATATTCGGGTGTCCCGACTATCTGATACCCGTCACTCAGCTAGCAGTGCGAGGGAGCTGGAGATATAAAACTTTGATTGCGCATAACTTTTTAATAAATGGTCTGATTTGAAAAATTTCTTCTACATTTTGATAGGTATCGATCAACACAATAAAAGCAATAATATACATTCTTGATCAGGATCACTAGCCGAGTCGATCTAGCCATTTCCGTCTGTCTGTCCGTGTGAACACTGTGATCTCCGAAACTTTAAGAAACAATATCATATATCCATCTCCCTCGCACTCCCTTTAGCTGAGTAACGGGGGTCTGACTATAGCGTTCTCTATTTTTTTCTAATTAAAACAAAAACAAGAGAGAACGCTATATTCGGGTGTCCCGACTATCTGATACCCGAGCTGGATATATAAAACTTTGATTGCGCATAACTTTTTAATATACAATATGGTCCGATTTGAAAAATTTCTTCTACATTTTGATAGGTATTAATAAACACAATAAAACTTCACTTTTACTTTTCCGAAATCTTTACTGGTGTGGGCGCCAGACACCTTAAAAAATCGTTTAAGGGGATTGTGGGGGTTAGAGGGGGCGTGGCTCTCTGCTGAAACAAACTTGCGCTGCCTAGAAAGCCCAAGAATCTACATTATTAATACAAACTTTCTAGCTTTTATAGTTTCCGAGATCTCAGCGTTCATCCAAACAGATAGACAGACGGACAGACAGACATGGCTAGATCGACTAGGCTAGTGATCGTGATCAAGAATATATATACTTTATGGGGTCGGAAACGCTTCCTTCTACATGTTACATACTTTTGCACGATACAATATGCCCTTTTACTTTACG